>CM037088.1:62827127-64027127 GCA_020916435.1 Oxytropis ochrocephala
TAAGAAAGTCAAAGGGAGAGTAAGAGAGAGAAGGTGGTAGGTGAGATTAGCTTTTAGAGAGAAGAAGAAGAGGAAGAGGAAGCTTGGCGTGGAAGAGCTCAATGCTAAGGAGGAGGAGCTGTATTGTTGGTGAGGGTTGGTGATTCTTGGTAGATCGGGGAGGCTTGGTGGAGAGAGTGCTACTTCTTCAATCTTTTGAGGTAATGGGGCTCTCTATTCATCTATAGTTCTGTATGTATGATAGACCTTGTGCGTGAGCAAGCATGTGTTTGTATTCTGAGTTGTATGTGTGTTGTTTGATGCTTGCGTTGACTGTGTTTCATTCATTTTGGTGATGTTGTGATGAGTTGATCATCGTGAGAGGCAAGGGAGAGACAGGGAGCCGAGAACTCTCATCCCAAAGTGAGCTAGGTTACCTGTATCACCTTCGTTGAGGTCGGTGATGAGTTTATTGGATTAGCTACGTAGAAGAACTTGTGTAATAGTGATGCGTAGGTTTGATCATAGACTGAGAACTAAGGAGAAAGATTAGGAGAAAGACTAGGCGCACAGAGAGACTTAAGGGTTGAAGTGCTATTGGCTAACCAAAAGAGTGTCGAGTCGGTGTAGTTGAGGCGGGTATAGGCCGAGGTCGGTGTAATCCTAAGTATTGACAGGTAACGTAATCAAATGAAGCGTGAGTGAGGGTTGGAAGATGAGGTAGTGCGTAAGTAAGCTAAGTGATGACATCAGTGAATTTGAAAAGCGTAAGGCCGGTTTGTGGTTGCCGGTGTACAGAGTAGGTAGGCCGATGTGCATATGTCGAGTTGGGTGGTGTATGTACTTAGGTGGAGTTGCTATAAACTAGTACAGTCGAAATTAGGCTTAACCGAGATCAACATAGTCGAAGTCAGTATAGGCGAGCCCAGTGTGGTCGAACTTAGGCGCAATTCTAAGCGAGTGTAGTCGAACTGGTGTAGTCGAAGTCTTGCGCATTCGAGCCTAGCGTAGTTGGAGTCGGTAAATAGGCGAAGTAATGCGTGGGTTTCACGTTAGGAAATGTCGACCTTAGCGTAATCGTAGTTTGAGTATGACGAAAGCAGAGGTGTCGAAATAGTAGTGGTAGCCGAGGTACGCGGTGTCGTGCCGAGGCCTTGTGTCTTTGTCGAGGTGCCAAATGGGGTACCGAGGTGCTGCGTATGAGCTATGTTTAGCGTATTTCACTGCGAGAGGTGACGGTGAGTGCGACGGTAATAACGTTAAGTCCAAACGATGGAGCGATGGGTGTCGTTTTGGTCCTTAGGTGTCGCTTTGGTCCTAAGTGACGTTGAGTACTCGGTTTGACCGTTAGTCAAATGCTTGAGTGTCGAGGTGCTCGCTGAGTCGGGCGACGCCTATGGAGCCGCTGGCCGAGGTAGGAATGTCACCTTTAGTGCTTGATTGATGGTGTCAGGATGTTGTTAGCCTTAGTGCCGTAATAATTTATGTGTGTTTGTTGGCCCTATGGCTACGAGTAGAGGAGTAATAAATGATGAAGTCCCTGAGGGGCATTAAATAAATGAAAATGGTGAATGCAGAGGACTTCGGTCCTAGAGGTGAGCAGAGGACTTAGGTCCTATTTATGAATAAAAGGTCATGGCCTAATTGGTGAGTTATTGGAATTGTGTTATGATTTAATTGAATAATGTATATGTTGTGTGTTATGCATTGTTCATGGCGTCGCATAAATCATAAGCATAAGGTGATAGCAGAAGACTTCGGTCTTGGACTTCGGTCCTAAGGTGATAGCAGAGGACTTCGGTCCTAAGGACTTCGGTCCGAAGGTGATAGCAGAAGACTTCGGTCTTAATGGATCCATCATGCATATGCCCTGGAAGTATGGGCCTGCATCATTCATATAAATCATGCACTGATTGTAGTATTATTTTGTGGTAGGAACTGAGGTGTCATAGCCTGCTGAGACGATTTGTTTTGAGTGAGTTGAGGTGCTGTTTATGTTTGTTTTAGCATGAGGTTTGTTATAAACATTGCTATTTGTGTTTAGAGACTCACCCTACTGCTTTTATGTTGCCTGCTCTCGTGGCGACAAACAGGTGATGTGCAGGTGATCCTGAGTGAAGGTCCTTTCTTCCTCACCCTAGTTGTGGCGTCTTGCTCTGTGACGCCAAACCGAAGCCGGTAGTCTATTAGCTGTTTAAGTTTAGTGTTGAACTGTAATAGATTGATGTATTAGAATTTGAGGGTTCGTCCCATTTAAGTCGTGCTATGTATCACGCAATTATATTTCATAAATGAAAAGTATTATTGGCTAAGTGAGAGCGAAGTTTGAGAAACGTAGCATTCCCTTGAGAATGTATCTTTAAAAAGAAAAAGAAAAACGATTTTGAACTCTGATTTTATAAATTAAAGTATTAAGAGTAAGGGGGTGTTACATCCCACATCGGCTAGGAATGAGCTATATGAAGGACATATAAGAGAGGGGACCCATATACCTAATACCTTAAGGTTTTGGGTAGAGATGTGGTGTCCAAGTCTCTTGGTGGTCCGTTCATTGGATAGCTCGGTAATTCTCCTTGTGCTCCCCCGGACTCCCCAACAACTGGTATCAGAGCCAAGGTTCGACTCTGTGGGGGAGCGGCTAGCGATGTGGGTGACTCACACTTGAGGGGGAGATTGTTGAAAAATTCAAGTGTGAGTAGCTAAGTCCCACATCGGCTAGGAATGAGCTATATGAAGGACATATAAGAGAGGGGACCCATATACCTAACACCTTAAGGTTTTGGGTAGAGATGTGGTGTCCAAGTCTCTTGGTGGTCCGCTCATTGATAGCTCTTCGCAATTCTCCTCGTGCTCCCCCGGACTCCCCAACAACATTATGATGGGATCACGGCAAGTGTACTGGATCGTTGCATGTAATAGTACAGAAAGACCGAGTGTCGAACTCAAGGACTGCGGTTGATCATCAGTTTAACAATTTAACTTCTAAATTGAAAAGGGACTAATTTGGATTTGTTTGACAAGAAATTAAAGTGAAAAGCGATAAAAATATTTTTGTAGTTTTAATTTAAGAATAACAAGAACACAAGTGTGAATTTGTATTAATTAAAAAGCGTTGGAGACGAGTTTCAATTTACTTCACTCTTATATCTAATGTATCAAACATGTTATTGAACTTATGTTATGAGCTATGATCAAATTGTTATAAATATTCTAATCCTAATTCCTTAGGTAAGAGAATCTTTACTTCTAATGAAAATCCCTAATTCCTTAGGTGACCTTAACAAGAAATAAGCAGTAATAACAACAATTTATCCTATGATTCTGAATACCAATGACTATTCCTAGACTAGATAAGCAGAGTTCAATTCTCAAGCATATGTAATTCAAACTTCCATTCATAATCACATATCATAAATCATCCTAAGAGTGATCAAATCCTAGAAAGCATTAAGAACAGAGATTGAAACATAAATCATAACATTCATTCAAATAACAGAGGTTTAATTCAAAAACATAAGAGATTCATAAACTGTTACTCATCCCCAACAATGAGAAGTTTAGCTAGACATAGACATAGAGATAATAGGTGAAAAGATCAAACTAGAGGGAGAAGATGACAACATTGATGCTCCAATGACTTGTTCCCAAGCTTGAATCATCAACGGAGGTCAACGGAGTGCGAAGCCTTGCCGTCACGGATTTCAGAGTGCAAAAAGAGACCGTTCCCAATGATCAGAATGCCCTAAAATTCGAGTTATGGACTTAAATATGAGCTGAGTAAGTAACCCATCGCCTGGCGAGCAGGATCCATCGCCAGGCTACCTGAACCAAACAGTGAAATTTTAACACCATCACCTAGCGAGCACTATCCATCGCCAGGCTACCCGAGTAAAAACTGCGCCTAGAAGAACCATCGCCTAGCGAGCAATATCCATCGCCAGGCTATCCGAGGAAAAACAACGAACAAGAGAACCATCGTCTGGCGAGCAGGACCCATCGCCAGGCGACCAGAAGTGAAAATTTTCCCTTTTTGTATTTGTTGAACTGCTTGGTAAGCTCCTGCCATAGCTTGGCTAAGGACAATAGAAACACACAAATTAAAGATAGCAAGTATCTCAAAAACACGCAAACAAAAACCACATTCAATCTAAATACTAACAAACAAAAATCAAACTATTATGATCTTAAAACACACTATCATTGAGAAAAACTTAAGAAAAACTAATTGAAAACGAGGTAAAATATACATATAATGCAGAGCAATCAAAGTTACAATTTCTTTACTGATGCATCATGGATCATCAAAGTCATCATCCCGCATTCTTACTTTCCATTCCACTGCTAAATGGAATGCTCATTTTGATGCTTTAAAATAACTGACAAGCTGGTATGTTTGATATAGCTAATTACATTTAATCAATGTTTTAAATCACGGTTGCTGCCACGATTGCGCCATGTATCGATTCTTAATACTATGGAAAATTGTGATCAATAATCATATATGAAACAATCCTCAAAACTCAAGAATTCAGAACGAAACAGTTAAGTAAATTCTAAACCGAGTAGGCCGAAGTGAGAGAGCGAGTAAGCCGAAGTGAGATAGAGAGAGAGCGATCTTTGGAAATCGAATGTATTATTCACAAAGCCTCGATTATTCTGTTTAGCATACAAGAGTATATATAGGTACATTAGAGAGCTGTACAAACAGTTACAAGGTGTAACTATCCTAACTACCTATAACAGACCGCTAATAGAATTAATCGACACAACAAGTACTTCGGCAACAAGTGCTTCGACTTCGACAACACAACAAGTACTTCGGCAGCAAGCACTTCGACTTCGACAGCAAGTGCTTCGACTTCGACAGGTGCTATCAAGCACTCTAACACCTCGACTAAGAGCACTCTAACACCTCGGCTAAGAGCACTCTAACACCTCGACTAACTCTACAATTCTCCACCTTGGCTTAGCTTTAGACAGGGCCATTTCCAAAATTTCCAGGCTTGAAACTTCTTCTCAGGTAGTGACTTGGTCATCATATCAGCAGGGTTTTTTTCCATAACCAATCTTCTCGAGGCACACCTCTCCCTTTGCAATGATTTCTCTTACAAAATGCACCTCACATCAATGTGTTTAGTCCTTTCATGGTACACTTGGTTTTCGCCAAGTGAATGCCACTTTTGTAACACCCCACCCTACCCCTAGCAGCTTTAATTCAAAAATCGAGTATAAAAATCATTTTTCTCATTTAATGGAGTTGTTACGCCTCTCTCTTAAAAATACTCAACAAATGATCGTTTATTTCAAAAAAATGCATAGATACATAGCACCATACAACACGTGGGATAAAATCTCATGTCACGCAAATGAAATAAACTACATCTCAAAACAAGTACTCGGTAATCTCAAATAGTACACAATACACATGAAGGCTCACAAAGGAGCGAAATAAAATCAAATAACGGTCTAAACCCCAACCCCTAGGTGCTACGTGATCGAGCGCACCGACTCTGGGAGTAGTGAAGGTAGAAAGCCCTCACTCATGACTACCGTGGTAAACAACAACATGTAAAGGGTGAGTCTCGAACTATATAATAAAAGTGATAATAGGCAATATATACAATCACAGTTCACAATAATCAAACACACCAATCATCACTCAATAATATTCATGCACTCATGAGAATGTATGCAATGTAGTTATGCATGTGGTACCATTTGCCCTCCGCTTCTCAATATTTGCCCTCCCAATTCTCATCAATAATGGAGTCCTCATGACTCGCCCTCCTCCCGCCGCCTCAAAGCCTCACAATCATTTTATAAGCTCTACGATCACAGATAGAATGTATGCATGAGACTCCATGTAACAACACAAACACATTCTCAAACATCTCAATGCACGCACTAACTCTTACCTCGGTATCCATCTCATTTTATAGCCCTCATGGCTTGGCTCCTCCGCTCATGCCCCCATGGCATTCTCGGTCCATCTCATTATACACTCTCAACACAATTAAGTCCCAAGGACTAATCTCATCTAGAGTACTCAACCTCACTCAAGGACCTAAACCACCATTTAGGACCAAAACAATCATCTAGTGGACCAAACTCACACCTAGGGACCAAAATAAAGACACTTTAGGCACTTGGCAAAGACTAGGCGCCATTTTCTCCACATTCGCGCCCCGCGGTGCAACACAAAAAGACTAGCGCGCTGTAAACTCAAGACTTTGGCGCTCAGGGCAACACGGCCATCGGGCGCCACTTTTCTAGCAAATGCGCCTCTACTGCAACAACAGCCTCTAGACACAAATCGAGACACGCCTTCATACACGCCTCGAACATTGTGCACTCCGGCCCTAGGCGCTGGCAAAGACAGGCCACGCGCCCCAACCGACCCAAAGACTCCACAACATCTGCAAACCAAAAACCACTCGAGCCAAAATGTTTAAAAATATGTTTGGGCGAGTAAATACAAAATATGGCACTGTGAAATATGCCCGAAATGTAAGTTTCACCCAACCCACCCCCTTACACACACACAAAGTCACCCCCACCGAGACATTTTTAAAATAACACCAGAAACTGTGAAAACCACTCGAGCCAAAACACTTAAAATTGAATTTGGGCGGTGAATACAAAATTTGGCACAAGAAAATATGTTCGTAAATGTGAGTTTCCTCAACCCACCCCATTTACACACACAAAACCACCCCACCGGACATTTGTAAAATAACACCGCAACTGAAAACCACTCGAGCCAAAACACTTAAAATTGAATTTGGGCGTGTGAATACAAAATTTGGCACGAGAAAATATGCCCGTAAGTACAAGTTTCACTCCCTGACCCCAAAATACCCACATTCTCGCGCCTGCACACCGACACCCCGCACTCGCACACAACTCCAAAGACGTAAACAAAGAACCCAGCGCCATTTTCCCAAAGAGATTAGCGCCCGGGCAAAGACACCCACTCACTCTCGCCATCACATAGTGACATAGCGCCATTTCTCTAGGAAATCGCGCCCGCACAAAGAACAAATCACAAAACCACATCAAGACGATAAAGGCACAGTGCGCCCATTTCTCTAGGAATTTGGCGCCCCATGCCTAAAAACCCCTATCCCTTCACATTTTCTCAAACCAATCCATTCTACAATCACTCTAACACTTCCAATTTCATACTTCAACAATCAATTGCATGTTCTTAGCATCAAACATCTCAAAAAAACACAAACCACATATTATAAACCCTAACATAAGCCCCAAATCGATTTCATGCTCTAATTCACATTCAAATTCATCAAATCAAACATACAACATCAAATTCATCATCAACGAATACAATTAAGGACTCTATGACCTATATACGACCTATTATACCCTCTATTATAGAGTGAGACTCCCCTTACCTTATTTTACACCGTAGAAACTCTCTTTCTCCGAGTCACGTACAAGAACCACAACAACTATGGAGCTTTCCTCTTCTCCTTTCTCCCTTGCGATTGCTTTCTCCCTCTTCTCCTAGGGTTTGCGCCGATTCTCTTCTCTCTTCTCTCCTTTCTTTCGTTTTCTTTCTTTCTTTGCAAAGTGGTGCGAATTGCACTACTCCTAGGAGCCTAAGTCATTGGGCTTGGGCTCCTGGGCCAATCCTTGCAGTTCCGGTATCTCCAATACCACCCCCTTCAATTAAATAAAATACCAAATTATAAAACACTATATTATAATTTAATATAATTAAAATAGTGCAACACTTAAACAATTTAATCAATTACTTAATTAAATTATTTAGGGTGTTACAACTTTGACTGTCACAAAACACCATTGATGCAGATTGTTTTCCACCCAAATGCAAGGCCATAGCCTTCATCCATATAGCTTCCTTAATAGCTTCTGTTACCGCCATAAATTCAAATCGATTTGTAGATAATGAGACCACATGTTGCAAATTACATTTCCAAATAATCGTGTTTCCACAAAACTTGAAAACAAACCCGCTTAGTGACCTTCTAGTATCTAGACATCCTGCATAATCTGAGTCCACAAAACCTGTGACACCAGAGATGCTGCCAACATGTCTCTGAAAATGCAATCCCACATCACTCGTCTTCTTCACATATCTGAGAATTCATTTCATTGCCTCCCAATGCCGCTTGCACAGCTTTCCCATATATCTACTTACAATACTCATAGCATAAGCCAAATCAGGCCTAGTACATATCATAGCATACATGAGTGATCCCACAGCACTAGCATATGGAACACTTTCCATATATTTCTTCTCTTCTTCAGCCTTAGGTATGTCATCTAGTGACAACCTAAAATGTTGAGCTGCTGGGCAAAGAATGTGTTTCGATTGATCCATATTGAACCTCTTCAATACCTTCATTATGTAGTCCTTTTGACTAAGAGTAAGAAACCCAACATCTCTGTCTCTAGCAATCTGCATTCCTAGTATCTTGCTAGCAGCACCCATGTCCTTCATTTCAAACTCATTCTCTAGCATCCGCTTTCACCCTCTTGATTTCTACTTTGCTCTTACATGCTACAAGCATGTCATCAACATAGAGCAACAAGTAGACAATTTCATCATTAAACTTCCTCCAATAGACACAATTATCCGATTTGCACCTATATTGAAGCCATTCTTCACCATAAAGTCACAAACCTCATATACCACTGTCTTGGGACTGCTTTTTTAAACCGTATAGAGACTTCTTCAAAGAAACATACCTTCCTCATCACCATTCTTCACAAAACCCTCTGGGCTGTGCCATGTAAATTTGCTCATCTAGCTCTCCATGAAGGAAAGCGGCTCTTTACATCCAACTGCTCTCAGCTTCCAAGTTTTCTTGTGCAACAAGTGACAAGATCATTCTAATAGAAGTTTGCTTTACCACCGTGAGAACACGCCATGATAGTCTATACCTTCTCTTTGAGTGAAGCCTCGAGCCACGAGCCTTGCCTTGAACTTAGCCTTAGTTACCCCAGAAATTCCTCTTTCACCTTGAATAGCCATCTACACCCAACAAGCTTTTTCCTTTTAGTCTATCTACCAAAATCCGTGTCTTGTTCTTCCGGAAGTGATCAGCATCTCATCTAACATAGTCGAATACCACTCATTTATCGACTTCTTTGCTCATAGCATCTTTGTAACTAGTCGGCTCTTCACTATCAACCTCTTCACCACATTTAAAGCAAAAGCAACCATCTCGGCATGAACAAGTCTCTCAGGTGGTCTAATAGTCCTTCTAGTTCTGTCTCTAGCTAGAAGATAGTCCTGTAGATCATCTTGATCATCTATGGCTTCTTCACTTCCTCGATCGAATCGGTGCTATCGTCAGTCTTTGTGATAGCATCTACCGTTGTAGCAATGGCTCCACCTCAAACTCAACACTATCATCATTATTCTCGCTTCAATTTGATTCTTTTCGACCACCTTCTCAAGCAGTAGTACATTTTCTCATTCTCTAAACACAACATTCCTGCTAATGATGATCTTCGGCAGTTGCTTATCTACACACCACAATCTATAGCCCTTGACCCCTGCAGGGTACCCCAGAAACATACATTTCACAACCCTTGGATCAAGTTTACCTTGTTTGACATGTGCGTAAGCAACACAACCATATATTTTCAAATTCGACAGATCTGGTGGATGCCCTGACCACACCTCCTCAGGTGTTTTCATTTCGATAGCCGAGGAGGGGCATCTATTTATCAAGTATACAACAGTAGATACAATCTCAGCCCAAAAATGATGACTCAAGTTAGCATTCAACATCATACATCTAACCCTTTCCATGATAGTTTTATTCATTCTTTCTGCCAATCCATTTTGCTGGGGTGTACCACTAACTGTCTTATGCCTATCAATTCCTTTCATTTTACAAAATTGATTAAACTCATCAGAACAAAACTCTAGTCCATTATCAGTCCTTAACTTCTTAATCTTCCTACCAGTTTGATTTTTGACTAGAGTACACCATTCTTTAAACTTTTCAAATGCATCACTCTTAAGTTTAAGCATGTAAAACCATACCTTCCTCGAGTGATCATCTATGAGAGTCATGAAGTACCTGGATCCGTGGTGAGATTGAACACGAGCTGGCCCCCAAAGATCACTGTGAATGTAGTCCAATATCCCTTTGGTGCAAATGAGTAGCAGCGGTGTTGAACTTCAATTTCTTTGCCTTGCCAAGGATACACAACTCACGTAAATCTAGTGAACCGATAGAATCATCACCTAACAATTTCTCGCTTTGCTTAATTCCTCGAGTCCCTTCTCACTGACATGCCCCAATCTCCTATGCCACAGGCTACACTTGGTGATTTCATCACTAGCAACATTGTTAGATGCTCCCTCTAGAGCACTCCCCAACAACTTGTAGAGACCATTCACCAATTCACCCTTCATCATTACCATTGATCCCCTTATTACCTTGATGACTCCACCTCCTCCTTTGTATTCACAACCTTGTGAATCAAGCATTACAAGAGAAATCAAATTCCTCTTTAAATCAGGCACATATCTAACACCTTGCAGCACCTTGATAGACCCATCAGCCATCTTGAACTTGATAGATCCAATTCCCTACACTCTACATGTCAGATTGTTCCCCAATAGCACTTGTCCACCATGAATTTGAGTGAATGTGAAGAACCATTCTCTCATATGACACATGTGAAATGTACAACCAGTGTCGAGGTCCACTGGAGATACAATTTCACATCAGAAATACACAATACCTCTGCTCTAACATAGCTGTGTAAGCCTATGTCATCAAGCCAAGAAAAAACCTCATGTTTTCTGTTCTTTGGACAATTGCAATTTACCTCGGTCACACACATCACCTCGGCACTCTCATATCCTTCTGAAACCACATTTGCATCACCATGATGCCCTTTGTGATCTCCACCCTTCTTCTTCTTCTTCTTGAAGTCTGGGCAGTCTTTCTTGAGATGATCTTCACTCTTACAAATGAAGCAGGCCCTTTTCTTGAATTCCCTTGACTTAGACCTCGAGTTTTGCTTTCCCTTGAAGTCCCTTTTCTCAGTTCTTCCTCTCACATTCAGTGCTTCAGCCTGTTGATCATCAACATTTTCTGACCTCATTGTGAGTTCCTTCGAGAACAAGGCATTCTGAACCTCTTCAAGTGATAGAGTGCTCTGCCATAGATGAGTGTGTCTGCAAGATTCCTATACTCATTTGACAGTGACTTGAGTAATAGGAGTGCTTGATCCTCATCTTCTACCTTGATCTCAATGTTTTCAAGATCAAGAATCACTTTGTTGAAATCATCAATATGATCCTCCAATTTCCTTCCCGGTGCCATCTTGAAGGTAAACAATTTTCTCTTTCAAATACAACCTATTGGCCAAAGATTTGGTCATATATAGTTCTCCAATTTGAGCCATATACCGCTGCAGCTTTTCTCCTTCGAGACTTCCCTCAACACCTTATCTCCCAATGACAGAATCAAAGCACTATATGCTCTTTCAAGCATATCTTGCTTATTCTCCTCTGATAGTGTATCATGTAACTTTGCCTCACCTGCAAGTGCTTTCTCAATGCCTTGTTGCACCAAGAAAGCTCTCATCTTTATACGCCATAAGCTAAAGTCATTTTTCCCTGTGAATTTCTCCACTTCGAATTTCACAGATCCCATTCTTGAATTTTCTTCAAGGATCACACGCCAACCTTCGTCTTTGCCCAAGCAACACAAACCTAATGCTATTGATACCAATTGTTATGAAACAATCCTCAAAACTCAAGAATTCAGGACGAAACAGTTAAGTAAATTCTAAACCGAGTAGGCCGAAGTGAGAGAGAGAGTAAGCCGAAGTGAGATAGAGAGAGAGCGATCTTTGGAAATCGAATGTATTATTCACAAAGCCTCGATTATTCTGTTTAGCATACAAGAGTATATATAGGTACATTAGAGAGTCAGACAAACAATTTACAAGGTGTAACTATCCTAACTACCTATAACAGACCGCTAATAGTATTAATCGACACAACAAGTACTTCGGCAGCAAGCACTTCGACTTCGACAGCAAGTGCTTCGACTTCGACAGGTGCTATCAAGCACTCTAACACCTCGACTAAGAGCACTCTAACACCTCGGCTAAGAGCACTCTAACACCTCGACTAAGAGCACTCTAACACCACGACTAAAGTCCTAAGCCATAAACTCTACAATAACAATTAGTGATGCCTTAATTGTGGCCGTAGAGACATTGAAAACCATGATATGAGGTTATAATCGCGACCGTGGATATTTTTTTAGACCCTTATTTATGATTTTACTGAGATAATCTTTCTTTGCTATAGATGGTGATTGATTTCACAGCTACATGGTGTGGACCTTGCAAACTCATGGACCCGGTTATCCAACAGTTATCTTCAAAATACACAGATGTTGAGTTTATTAAGATTGATGTGGATCAGTTAATGGTATATCACTCATACTCTTTAACTTTAGCTTGTTTGTTCCTAACAATAGTAGTAAAAGGCACACATTATCAGGGTTTTAAATCGCAATTGTGGTCGCATTGAGATGTTTGATGTTATATAGAATCTCTACTAAAGTGACCTCAACCGCGACCATGGTCCTAAAGAGACATCAAATACCTTTATGAGCCGTGTAAGACCTAGCTCAATTGATAAAATATCGTTATTGTTAGACTAGATATCATGTCCTGGATTCAAACACTGGACCTCACAATTGTGTGTGTGACTTTCTAACGACACTTACCATTCTGCCTACCGGCAAGAAACAAAACCTTTATGAATATTTAAGTCGCGGTTGCGTTGCAATCCTTGATATTGCAGAGAATCTCTATCAAAAACATAATCAATCACAATTGCATTATAGTCATTGAGACATAAAAACTATGATGTATTGATATTGTGATCCAAACCGCCGTCGCAAACCTTTTTTTAAAACCTTTGAAATTATATAAATTTCGAACTAATTTTGAATCTATTAAGAGTTAAACTCTATCTATGAATTGAATATAAATTTCATTCAAATGAATGGTAAAGAAAACACTTAGTACAATATGAAGAGGTGATCACTATATATAGTGCACCTTCTAGTGAAAGAAAATACAAAAATCCAACTAACTAACTAATTAACTAAGAAAAGTAGTTACAATTGAAAACTAATTTAACTAACTTGTAAACTAACTTTCTAATATTCCCCTCAAGTTGGAAGAGAGATGTTAAGATCATCCAACTTGGAGATGAGATGCTAAAATAAAGCTTTCATGCATCTTGTACTACCGGTCAACCAAAAATTCAAATACACAAGCCACATGAATATGAAGTCCATTCAGCAACTATTGTAGACACTTTACGAAACTTAGGAAATTGAAATCTCATTCTACAAGGCCAAACATCATTTGCTACTATGTTGATGGCAATTGAAAACTTGCAAGAAACCACATGTAGACAAAAGAATATTGAGCAATCTTCAAAAACACACGGACAAAAATGTGGATCCAAGAAATCAATCCAAGAATCCAACAAGAAACAAGATGAAGTACAACCAAACGGTGAATTTCTTATCAAACATAGCAAACCTTGAATTCTATGGAAAGGAGAAAGGCTAAGAATAGTAAGAGCAAATCCTAAAATGTACCAAACATATCCGAAAAACCATTCCCATGGTGGTGGCGATAATGGAAAAAAACACAACCAAATGTTGAAAAAGATGGATTTTAAGATATATGAGTTGAAAAGATTTCATTTGCTTGTTCATTCGCTCTTCCATTGCTACACAGCTTGACTAGGAAGAAACAAGAGACAGAAACACAACAATGATGATGAAGCTGGCTCGAGGGATGATCGAGGAAGAAGCTTCAAAGAACTTCTTGAATACCAACACAAGAGCGGAATTATCCGAAGGATGGAGGTATATGCGTCATCATGGTTCTCGTGGAGGATTTTCCATGGCAAAGATGAGTTGAACAACAACCAAGCGAAGTCAAAGAACAAAGGAAGAATGATGAACGCGAGAATCTCAAAGAACATATGGAAGAAAAATCAAGAAATTTAAATTTCTTTTGATACCACAAAGGAACACTATTGTTCATGAATCGCAAAGCAAAAGAAAGAAATTTGTGAGAAGACAATGGAGGAATCACCGATGAGAGATGAACGCGGAAACTACATAATCGCTCTGATACTATATTGAAGAATATGGTATCCATAGAAGATAGGAGAGAAAAGGTTAAGAAACTCTAATATTCATCAAAGTGAAATTGATACAAAAGGTTATTGATTACAATGAGAGTTTGGTCTTTATATATAGATCGATCTCACCTAACTAATATGTAACAAACTAGTAACTAGAAAACTAACTTTAATCGAATTACCTAACAAACTAGTAACTAGAAAACTAACTCTAACCGAATTACCTAACAAACTAACTATATTTCTAATAGTCCCCGCAAGCTAGAAGGCATTCAGAGGGGTTCTAGCTTGGAATGAACAATACAAATTTACATGATCAAATCAAAAAGAAAATTACAACAAAACAACCAACAAAGCCAATTGCAGTGTGAGGATCAATCATCCTGGGAAACCATGTGTCTAAGCTGGAAAAGACACCAATGCAGACATTTTCCATCAAGAAATTCCAAACCAATATTAAGATGTCTTCTTGAACCTTGTTGATAAACTTTCGGAGACAATCATCAAAGAAAAACATTCTATCTCTTGGAGGCATTTCAACAAACGGCTTGAATGTTGTTTGGTAAACAAAGAGTGAAGATCAAAAACGAAATCAAAACTCGATCGAAAAAGAAATTATAACTCTGCTTCAGATCACAATCATCGGGAATAAAAATGAAAGGAGGACAATGAAGCGAAATTACAAAACTGATGTGCAAGAATCGCAAACGGAAATGATGATTACCAATACAAGAATGACAAACAATTTGTGTCAAACGAATTAGAAACGGAACAAACAAAAGCAAGTTGCAAAAATAGAAACTCTCAAAGAAGCGAGAGGGAAGGAGAAAACGGTCAAGAATTGAAGAGATTTTGAAAATGAATTGAAGAGCAAAACCAAAGACTGCAACAGAAATAGGAGGAGTTTCGAACAAGAATTGAAGAATGAAACTGAGATGAAAACGAAATCAAGAACGATTCACAGAGAGGAAAGCAAAATGCATGCGAAATCGAAAATGCAAACGCAATGGAGAATCGCAAACTCAGAAATTGCAAAACACAAAAGAGCAATCAAGGAAAATTGCGATATCAAGATACGAAAGTAGCAAATGAGGAATCACAAATGCAAAGAATCACATATTAGACAAGAACATAGGGAAAAATTAGAAAGACACCGAGAAGAAGAAAGAATGAAAGTAAAATGAAAATTGAAACAAAAATGAAATTGATTAAAGAAAAAATAAAGAACCTATAGCGAAATGCAACGGAAGCAATCTTCATGGAGGATACCATGTTTGCTCTGATACTATATTAAGAGTTAAACTCTATCTATGAGTTGAATATAAATTTCATTCAAATGAATGGTGAAGTAAACACTTAGTACAATATGAAGAGGTGATCACTATATATAGTGCACTTTCTAGTGAAAGAAAATACAAAAATCCAACTAACTTACTAAGAAAAGTAGTTACAATTGAAAACTAATTTAACTAACTTGTAAACTAACTTTCTAATAAAATCACTGTATAAATCAAAATAGGAGGTATCTCAGGAATTTCAAGTGCAGACAATGCCAACTTTCATGCTGGTTAAGAAAGGCAGAGTTGCTGATAAAGTGGTTGGAGTAAGAAAGGAAGAGTTACAAAGGTTGATTCAGAAACACAGAAAATAATTATTTGTGCTCATTTGCAAGGGAAATAGGAAACGACAGCAACTCAGAAGAAGCTAAATAAAAAGTTGGAGGCATTATTTTCAAATTGAACCAAAAACAAAAGTGTCATTGTTTACCATCAAATTGCAATATGTAGAGTTCTTTGTTTTATGTCGGTGCTCAATTTGAACAATCCAAAACGACATATAAGGGCACTAATGCCTATAAATATAATCCGATAATTACAATATTTGTAATAAGCTCATATCCATTGAATTATTTAGTGATACATGACACTGCTCAATGCTGATCAACATCATCAACAACAAAAAATATTATTAGTCATAAAAGAAAAAAGAAAATATTTTTTAAAATATGAGGTTAAAGTTTTTATAAAATAGAAAGAAAGCATGAGACCAAACAAATGGACATCATATAATATTGGAAAATATCTCTTGACAACTACCTTTCATACCATGTAAATGCAAATATATCTATCTCCCTTTCAATGTAGGGATGACCATATTTCCTTTTCTTTTCTCCCTCTTCTTCTAGAGGTGGAGAATCAATTACACTAGTGCAGAAAAGACATTTAGTATCGGTTATTTTGCACATTTAGTATCGGTTATCTGTCGATACTAATTCGACCGATACTAAATGTATGACATTTAGTATCGGTTAAATGTCACATTTAGCATCAGATTTTCAAGAAACCGATGCTAAATGACGTTTTTTTGGTGATTTTTATGTCTTGAAAACGTACTATTAGCATCGGTTATTTAAATAACCGATACTAAATGTCACTTTTAGCATCGGTTATTCAAAAAACCGATGCTAAATGTCTTTTCAACATTGTGTTTGCTGTCTAAAAAATTACATTTAGCATCGGTTATTTAAACAACCGATGCTAAATGTCTTAAAAAATAGACATTTAGCATCGGTTGTTCAAACAACCGATGCTAAATGTCCTGAAAAGTGACATTTAGCATCAGTTGTTTAAATAACCGATGCTACATGTCTATTTTTTTAAAAAAAAATTAATTGACTAATTTGACTGGGCAGTGTAATTGAATGTTACTATTAATTCTAAGTCATTTCTTGAGTCCAACAAATACAATAACTGGGCAGTGTAATTGAATGTTACTATTAATTGGCTAATAGAACATGTTACTATTAATTCTAAGTCGTTTCTTGAGTCCAACAAATACAATAACTGGGCAGTGTAATTGAATGTGGCATTTTTCTTCCTACCTATCATAGAAGGTAGTCCAGTGTAATGGCCTCATCCTAAACAATCTCAAAATACACTACTGCATATGATTGGAAAACTTTTGAAACAACAAGTTATGATTTTCATGAATATAATAAAGTCGATTGCCTTTTGTATCAGCAAAGTCTAGCCACGTTTTGGACATGGTTAAATCAGAAATGGCATTTAAATACTACAAAATCTCTTCATACATCATTCTTATTTGGAAAAAAAAAGGAAATAGGATTTGTAAGAACAACATAAAATGTTAAAACTAAAGGTCCAAGTGAAGAACCCCGCAAATGAAATTGCTACAATAACTGGACCAGCCAAATCACCAACAGCACAACCTGAAAATCAAACAAATTTATAATCAACTTTGCATGATTCAACGATTGCCATTTTCTTTTACTATGGCACCAATTGGTACTATATCTGTTTTTCTTGGCAGAGTTGAAGAAGATTGAAGGGTTACATTAAAACATGAAATACCATCAAACAATACCTCTGGAACACCACATATATTAAACACAATCTTCTCCTATTCTTCTAAACTCAAGTAATTAAACCATGACATGCCATCACTATGTAGCAGTGCTGTTTTGTATTGTAGCTAATTTGACGCAGCACATGACATGTTTGGAAATGTATAAAGTAATTGAAGCTCAAAGCAACATAGATCAAAAGGGTATCCTTCTTTGACTTTGCTAAATCAATTGCCAAAAAATTACACAAACCAAAAATGCTACTGATCAATAGAATTTTATTTTTCCTTTCTATTTTGAGTCAATTTGATTTAAAGCAAAGTCATATTAAAAATGAAAAACCGTGACATCAACAATGGAAAAAAAGGCCTTCGATTCAAAGACAAAATGTCATCTACGATTTTCATTAGCAAAAGTAACAAAGAGGGAAAATAAACCAAAACTTCTTTTGGAAATGGGAATTTTCAGAAAACGTGAAAAATGTAGTAGTTTGCTAGAAGAAAAAGGCAGCATTGACAATTTCAATCATTAAATCAGATTTAAGTTAGTAGATTTATGAGATATATGCCTTAGCCAGTTCTGTGTAGCTGCAAACTAAACTCCGTCCTTGGGCGCATTTATTCTACCATTATTCTTCTTAGCCATATCTTCAAGAGCCTGCAAAGGAGCAAAATCAAAATATAAAAATAGCCTTGTATGTTATCTTTATCAAGTCAAGGGAGTTAGCCTTAACAAATGTACAGAAAACCACAAGGATGCAATGAGAACCATACAAATTTATGGGCAAGAAGCTCAGTTATCAGTATGAGCCTTGAAATCTTCCTTAACAAGACTTTAAAAAAAGAGAAGGATGACAGTGACACTAACCATAATGGATAGAAGATTCATAATCAATGAAAATGAGACTATATTAATTATTAAATGCTCTGAACTGCATCTTCGCTTATGAGATAGATATTGAGAAAAGGCTCTAAAGTCATGCCATATATAACTTGCAAAATTCCTCTTTGAATTGGTCTACTAGATGATCCCATTGCTTAGCTTCAAATAAGACCTGTAAATACATTATACAAAATAAAATTGAAAATATTTCAGTGCTGAAATGGTATCTCCCAAAGAATAAGGACGCACTATGAAAATTTGTACTGAAGATCAGTATCAAAATGCCCTGTTCGACAAATATCATTTTGATAGACTTCATTAAATACAACAGGCGTGAAGATTCTCTAAATGGGTATCAACGTAAGAGCAACATTCAAATCCAACTGCTATTCACCAAATGAGCTCAAGAGAAGAGAAAAAATTGTTTGATTGCCCTTTTCAATTTCTCTCAGCTCTGCTTCTCTCATTGACCAAACGAAAGACTTTTAATATAGAACTTACCGGAAAACTGAGTCAGAAGAAAGGATTCCCAAATGGGTATCACTGAAAGGGTGCCACAATGCTTCTAATAGTCCTAGAATAACATAATCCAGACAAAAAAAATTACCAAGGTAAAAAAAATGTAACATACAACTCTCTCACATGACAAGGAAAAGTTCATAACTCAAGCATCAACTAATAACACTCATTACAGCCATCTCAACGCTCTTAATGCAATACACCTCAAAATTAAATTAGACTAAATGATAAAGATAATGAGCTTATTTTTAATAAACAACAGATATAATAGATTTCCACATGTACCTGCAAATCAAATTAACATCCTTATTGGAGGCTCGTCCATGTGAGGTACACAACAGAGCATTGCTGTTCCATTCCTATTGATGGAGATTTTGTGGACATCAAAGTCAAGCACAATATCCGTTTGCAACACCTATCAAAATTCATCATTAATATTTAATTTTGTTTCTGCTTATTACTTCAACCGCATTTCTACCTAACCCTAAACTCCAAAGAAAAAAGAAGAAAGAAAAATCTTACCTATTATTACCACCACTTGGAAGCGCTGCGAAGTCAAAGACGGCGAAAGCAACGACACATTATCTGAAACCCTAACATTGAACCTTCTTCTTTCTCCTAAACCCTAACAGTGACCCTTCTTCTTCTTCTTCTTCTTCTTCTTCTTCTTCTTCTTCTTCTTCTTTATCCCATTGAATGAACTCACGATAAACAGCATTAAAATGCCTCACCACCGACTACTGATGAGAGATCTGAGTCGAAGTTCTTCAAAGATTTCTGATTTGTTATACTTGTATATTTTTCTTGAAGATTTCTGATTTTAGGGTTCTTTGCGTTTGATTTGTGAGGCTAGGGTTTTGTATTTGGGAGTGCGAGAGGAAGAGGGTTTTGTAACATTGTGATGAAGATGGAGAGAGAAGAGAAAGAGAGCTGAGATTTGAGGAAGAGAGCTGAGAAGGAGAATGTTGAGAGTTGAGAGTGAGTGAGAACGTGCGAGAGTGAGATCGATGGGTGAGAACGAGAGCGAGAGTTCTGAGAGAAGGAGAGAACGCATTTAGAAAAACTCAACGGACCCTTTAGTATCGGTTGTTTAAAAGACCGATACTAAATGTGTTTGAGATACACATTTAATATCGGTTGTTTAAACAACTGATACTAAATGTAAGCGTTAAAATTGAAAACTTCCATTTAATTTCAAAATTGCCACCGCGTCTACATTTAGCATCGGCTGTTTAAACAACCGATACTAAATGGTGTCTTTAAAAAGTCATTTTTGCACTAGTGTTAGGGCCTTTGGCTCTGCCACTCCATATTATCTCCACGACTTCAACCCTTTGAACCGACTTTGAAAATAAGCATTCAGTTTTGGAGTCGACGTATCCATATTGCTGAAATTGCACAAAATATAAAATCTATTAACCTAAATATATATTATCTTTTATATATAAAAGTAGGATACAAGGGTCTGTGGTGGGTTCCCCTAGCTGGCGGTTTACGGGCTTTTATGGATATCCAGAGAGTGGTAGAAGACGAGAGTCTTGGGATATGTTGCGTGGGTTGGCAAATGATGATGGTCTTCCATGGGGTGTCTTGGGGGACTTTAATGACATTCTGTCAAATGAGGATAAGCGTAGTCGTGCTGTGAGAGCCCCGTGGCTCATCCGAGGTTTCCAGGAAGTAGTTCAGGATAGTGGCCTTCATGATCTTCCTATGGAAGGTTATCAATTCACTTGGACGAAACTCTTGGGTACGCCAGATAGAAAGGAGGAGAGGCTTGATCGTGCCCTAGCAACTCAAAGTTGGTTAGATTCTTTTCCCTCTTATCGTTTTATTAATGGCATCTCAAATAAATCTGATCATTCTCCTATTTGGCTGAGACTGTGTGACCGTGATAGAAGGAGATATAGGTGTAGGTTTAGATTTGAAACTCATGGTTGGAAGAACCAGAATTACCACTAGTGGTGGAGGAGAATTGGAGAGGGGTGGAGGAGAGTACCTTTATGGAAAAAATCAAACAAATTACTGATGGATGCATAGATGAATGGGGAAGAGGTTGAGGAGTAGGTATAGAGAAGCCATTAATGGGTGTAGAAGAGACATAGAGGAGTTAAGGGAGCGGGTAGGGGACGACATTGAGAAGGACGTTCAGGAAAAAAAAAAGAGGTTGGGAGTTTTACTTATGTAGGAAGAGATGTTTTGGAGGCAGAGAGCTAAGCTTTATTGGCTGAGGGATGGGGATACAAATTCAAAATTCTTCCATGCAATGGCTAGTGCTAGGCGCAGGAGAAACATGATAATGAAGCTCAAGAGGGAAAATGGGGAGGTTGTTACCGATCAAGTGGGGCTAAGGGAGGTGGCGTCTGACTACTTCAAGGATTTGTTTAGAGGCGATGTAGGGGCGTATGAGGGGGTGATTAGACATCTGACTTGTAAGCTGGATGATGAGGATAATAGGGACTTACTCAGACCATTGGAAATTGAAGAGTTTAAAAATGCTTTGTTCTCTATGCACTCGGATAAAGCTCCGGGGCCGGATGGCTTGAACCCAGCTTTTTTCAAACGGTTTTGGAATCTGTGTGGGGTTGAATTGTTTCACACAGGGAAGAGTTGGTTGGAAGTAGGCGAATTCCCATCTAGTCTTAATGATGCTACCATAGTATTAATCCCCAAGGTTGAGAATCCTGAATCTATAAAAGACTTGAGACCCATTTCTTTGTGCAATGTTATATATAAAATCATCTCTAAGTTCCTGGCTAATCGTATGAAACCTCTGCTTCACAAGTGCATCTCTAGTGAACAATCGGCGTTTGTTGAAGATAGATCCATTCTAGATAATGTCCTTGTGGCTATTGAGACTCTTCATTACCTAAAGTGTAAACTGAGGGGAAAGATGGGGGAGTTGACCCTCAAGATTGATATTAGCAAGGCGTACGATAGAGTTGATTGGAGTTTCTTGAAGGCTATGTTAAGGAAGTTGGGTTTTGATGAGAGATGGGTTAAATGGATGTCTATGTGTCTAGAAACGGTTTGCTACTCAGTAATGGTGAATGGTGAAAAAATTGGGCCTATCACTCCGCGGCGAGGGTTGAGACAGGGTGACCCACTGTCACCTTATCTCTTCATTATATGTGCGGAGGGTCTAACTACTTTACTTAAAAAATATGAGATGAGTGGTGACTTGCATGGTGTGAAAGTGTGTAGGGGAGCCCCTTCCCTTACACACCTGCTTTTTGCTGATGATTGTTTCTTATTTTGCAGGGCTGATGATAAGGATTCTAGACACTTATAGGAAATCCTCAAAACCTATGAGGAGGCATCGGACAAGCAATCAACATGTCCAAATCAGAAATTTTCTTTAGCAAAAATACCTCCCAGGAAATGCAGGACCACATCACAGGAGTTCTTGGTGTTACTGAATGAATTGGAATGGGAAAGTATCTTGGTTTTCCTTCTATGATTGGTAGAAACAAAAAGCAACTTTTTTCTTACTTGAGAGACAGAATGTGGAAGCGAGTGCAACAATGGTCCTGAAAACACCTCTCTAAAGCGGTAGGGAGGTTCTTGTGAAATCGTGGCTCACCAATACATACATACTGTATGAGTGTGTTCATGCTCCCTACCTCACTCGGAGAGGAGCTTGAACGCATAATTAACTCATTTTGGTGGGGAAGCAATCAACAGTCTAGGAAAGGTCTTCACTGGTTGAATTGGGAAAAACTTACAATGAGAAAGGAGCATGGAGGCATGGGTTTTCGGCATTTCCATGGATTCAATTTAGCTCTGCTAGGGAAGCAACATGGAAAATAATGGAAACAATGTCTCGGTGTGGAGGGACCCTTGGCGGGTAGGAAGGATGCTTTCATTCGGTCTCCAATTGTTGGAGGTACAGAAAATTTGAAAGTTGTTGATCTTTGGCGTGATACAAAGGATGGGTGGAATGAGGATTTGGTTGACTCTTTTTTCTCTCGACAAGAGGTTACAATTATTAAGAAGATGGTTATTCACAACTTGCATGAGGATGATAAACTTATTTGGTGGAGAAGCCGGAATGGAGTGTATTCGGTTCGATCCGCTTACTTTGGGATAATGGAAGATTTAATTGATAACTCTCACCTTCGGGTCCCGGGTAATTGGGTGCACTTATGGAGACTTAAAATTCCTCCAAGGGTGAAAATCCTGCTTTGGAGAATTGCTAGAGGATGCCTACCAAGTCGATGTAATTTAACACGGCGCCATATACCGTGTGGAGAGGAATGCCCTCTTTGTGTTAATAATATTGAAACCGACTTACATCTTTTCTTCACATGTGCGCAGACTGCTAATTTATGGAGATCAACCAATTTTGCAGTTGCTGCCCAGCAGATTATGGTTGATACGCGTCCATTTGCAGAGTCTTTTTTTCAGTTACTTGATGTCCTTACGGAGCAGCAGAATCAGGTTCTTGCTATGAGATTATGGGCATTATGGAAACGTAGAAATGACAAGATATGGGAGGAATTGATCGCTCAGTTATGGTAGCTCAAAGAATCGCAATGGAGCGCTTATGGCTTGGCTGTTGGCGCGACAAAAGCACTCTCACAAAGAATGACACAAAGAACGATTCGTAACAAATTCAAAGGCGAGGATCGGATATGGCGCGTCTTACAAAGAAATGACAACAACAATTACGTACATATTTAGCAAAGGATCAGATCCGTGTGGAAAAAACCAGCGGCGGGAAGTTTAAAATGTAACATCGATGCGGCGATTTTTGAACAAGAAAATAAGTATGGCATCGACATGTGCATTAGAGACAAAAATGGCGACTTTTTTGGAAGGCAAAACTATGTGGTTTGAGGGAGTTCCGGATACTCATGAAGCGAAAGCAATGGATTTATGGCAAGCTCTAAATTGGTTGCGAGGACTTGGGCTTGGTTGCGGTAATCATTGAGACGGATTGTCTCTCGGTGGTTAATGCAAGATACAAAAGCAACGCCCAACAACTCGTAATTTGGTCTTATTATTTCCCATTGTACTAATTTTCTTTTCATAATTCTAGCTATAGGATTAGCTATATTAGGAGGCAAGCGAATCTTGTTGCTCATTCTATGGCACATACATCAATAATCTATGCTAGCTCCGAAATCCATTATAGTGCTCCTACATGTGTTACAAACATTATTGATATTGAAATGACATAAGTTTCTTTCGGTCAAAAAAAAGTAGGATACAAGTAAAGACAAAATAGAGGTAATTTGGGTGGGAAAAAGTCCGCTAAAACTAAGGTCACTTAAGTCATTTTACATTTGTGACATATAGAAAAACGGAAATTTTTAAAACCCGACAATATTAAGTTAATCCATACTAGATAATGTATAAATGCCACTAATTTGTACTAATTTGCAATAATCAATTTTAATATAAAATAAATTATGGTTATCAAGTGTTGATTTAGGGGTGAAAATTTTAACCCGTGTGTGGGGATCTCTGCATGGTTTGTCCCATTAAGGGCCTCCCGACCGAGAAATTTTCTCCTGTAGGGACTGGATGAGAGAGAAAATCCTTTTTGGCCAATTTAGATTCGAGAACCATGTCCCCGCGTAGACGAGAGTAACGAACGAAAAAAATTTCATGATGAGAATCGGGGGCGATGAAAAGTTTGGGGGAAGAGGATGCGACCTACCATGCCCCTCTGGGGATAGAGGCGGTGGAGGAAAATTTCCCACACTGGGAATCGTGAACGGGGACAAGGAAATGTTTGTGAAAAAGGGATAAGAACCACACCCCCATGGGACAAGTGGGAGGGGTAAAACTCTAGATAACTGAGATCAGGGGCAGGGGCGGAAACAGAGAAAAGTTTGGAGTGATGGGATGGGGAGCGGGGGAGTACTCCCCGACCCTACCTCGCCCCATTGCCATATTTACATTGTCGGTGTAATCAAACTAGATGTTTACCTTTTAATTTCAAACGTGTTTCAAATTGCCTATGTCTTTACTTCAATTTTATGTATCCCTCAAGGGAAACTATATAATGTCAAATTTTAAACCATACTAGTCATACACATGGCATGCAATGCTGCCCCATGCATCGCACGGGTAATGGTCTAGTGATGTTTAGAAAACAAAATCTAAGAACCCTTTTTGTAGCTGAAAGCACTTAATTCAAAAGATACCACACTCAAAACATAATAGCAACATCCTTGATTCATTTGTATTACGCACAAAATTAACATCTAAGTGTCTGTTTGGACTCGCGGCGGGATTTCCCCGTCTACCAATAACCGTGGCCAAAATTTACGGCAAAAGAGAAGCTACCAATTACGAGTTTGCGAAACCAAACACGGAATAAAACACTTCCTAAAAAGTGGAATTATATATTTACATTCTAATTTTTGACCTTTCAGGTCAATCAGTCAACTAAAAGACAATAATTAAACTAGAAAACCCGAGTTCATACTTTTACAATGTTAATTAGTTATCACTATTTCTCATAATTCTTTTAAACTCATTATTACTACCAATAATTTGTTAAAAAAAGTCTATGACCGTGATTTAGGTCGTGACATCATGGATTTTTACGAATCCAGATTTTGTACAATCGGAAAAGTTGTGCAGCCATGCCTTCGGTGAATCTGGATTGTTAAGTCTTGATCAGACAGTTTAGATTTTTAACATTAAAACATATACAAAAATCAAGCATAATCTAGACATTCGATCAAGATTGGCGTAGAAAATATCTCATCGAATACACGATCGCACAATATGGCCACCGTAGAAGACCCACTTTCATTTTTGACATTACAAAAACCGAGCAACAATGATTAAGGCCCCCTTAGCAAATTTGACCAAAATTTTTACCATATCAAAGATAATGATGTAACTATGACTGCAATTTAAAACCTTGATGAACATTAAACAAACCAAAAATTGAGAATTTGAAGAAATAAAAAAGTGCCTATGAATCAGAGTATCATCATCAAGATGCGAGCAAGAATTTGAAGAAAACTCAAAAGCAAGGAAGTATTAGAAAAAATAGGGCAAACCCTAGGAGGAAGAACACTTATCAAAAATGTAAATTCACTTTTATTTCTGTATAAACTGTATGTACATAGGATTGAACTGACTAAAGTATTTATATACAATGTTTGTATGCTTAGATGTATGATCAATTAGGTTAGTTGTGAGTTGGTTAGGCGCGTTACAACTACCAAAGGTTGTTAAACCGCCTAAACTAACTCACACATAGGTAACGACATTGTTTGTTGTTTGTTTTAAAAATAGCTGTTGGGTGTATTTGAATTAGCCATTCTCAACATGATGTAGGTAGCACACGTGGCCATTCTCAATATTGTGATTCATAGGCATAAAAAGTGCCTATGGGTGTATTTGAATTAGCCATTCTCAATATTGTGATTCATAGGCACTTTTTATGAAACAAACCATAAATATTAATGAAACAAACCATAAATATTTAATAATATTTTATTAAATATTATATTATGTGGCATATGAGGTGTCTCATATGAGGTGTCTCATTAATGAGACACCTCATATGCCACATAATATAATATTTAAAATAAAAATAAAATTTAACTGAATTCATTCATTTGAACCTAGATTTTACTGGTTCTTTTTATTCCTCTCATTATTAATTTGCTATAGATGGTGATTAATTTCATAGCTACATGATGTGGAACTTTCAAACTCTTGGACCCTTTTATTCAAGAGTTATCAAAGAAAATACACAGAGATGTTGAGTTTGTTGAGATTGATGTGGATCAATTAGCTAATGGTACGTCACTCATACTCTTTCGGGTAAATAGTCATTTTTGTTCCTCAAAGTATTAGGCGCTGTTAATTTAGTCACTTGAACAAAAATGCAAAAAGGTCTTTCATTGTTCCTTTCGTCCGTCACTTTAGTCCCTCACATTAACTGCAGTGGCGGATCCAAGATTAAAAAAATAGGGTGTTTCTTCAATGACACTAAGGTAGGATATATTACCACCAATGTAGAATGTTTGACGTGTATTACCACTAAGGCAGAATGTTTGAGTATTCCCGAGAGCACGGAGAACACCCCTTGAATCGCCTCGTTAATCACATATAGTTAACTCACAAAAGTTGCATATGTGACACGCTTAGTGTCACAAAGGGTTGCTTACGTGGTGCCAAGTGTAGTTTACTCTCATTTTAGTTCCTTAAAGGTATAACTAGCTTGTCTCTCAAAACTATAACTCAGTGTCATTTTGGTCCTTGTGAACTTTTAAATTGGTAAATTAGTAAAACAATAATTGCATAATTCTCAAACATATTATTTTAGTTAAAAAAATGTTACAACTCCAATGCTTGATTGTGTCAAAAAAAACTCCAACATTTGATACATGTAACATATTGAATTGGAGATGTACCTTAGACTTTCCTCTCTTTAACAAATAATATGTTTGTCAACAAAAAAAATATCATCAGAAGAGCTCTTTCTTTCATGTTTTTTTAAAATTCAAAATATCATATCCGAGTTCTTGCTTAGACAACTAATAAAAAAAGCTTATAAGTTATTAATATTTAAGCAGTAATACAAAACATCTAATTTATGCATATATGGTAAATTTTAATATTTTCATTAACACTTTTTATAAAGGTAGAACTGAATTGTATTCAACAAAGGAATCAAATAAATAATAATCATGTAAACATTTTCTTAATACAAATGTTTTTTCTCGGAGTATAGCAAGTTGAAGAAAAGACCACACTAAGTGATGACAATACTGTTTCTGCACACCTCTGAGAGATGATATACAATAGAAGACTCCACTTAGTGAGGACAACAACATCCACTACTAAAAAAACAGAAATTAGAGACGCCCAAAATCCCTCTCTAAACAACAAAAATCCGTCACTAACTAGTTTAGAGACGGAATTTGCGACGACCCATAATCCGTCACGAATTTTGGCGTCACTAAATATTTAGCGAGGGATTTTGAAAAATCCATAGCTAATAGAGAGGGAAAATCCGTCGCTAATAGAGAGGGAAAAATCCCTCGCTAATAGAGATGGAATTTTTCGGTCGCTAATAGAGAGGGAATTTTTCCGTCTCTATTAGCGAGGGAAAAAATCCGTCTCTAATAGAGAGGAAAAAAAATCCATCTCTACACTTAAAAGTAACAAACACAAAACTCCACCAATTCAGTAAATTTGAAAGCTATACAAATTTTTTAAAAGCACTACATGTTTGTTAATGTGAATAAAAACGACTCCATTGGGGATCGAACCTGAATCTCTGGTTTCAGACTAGAAATACTTTATCCATTAGGCCATGGAGTCATATTTACTAAAACACGTCTAACTCATTTTACAAAGTTCAATCCCAAACTCTTAAGTGCTTATGGTAATAACTAGGAAGTTAATAAAGTTCACTTATGATCGCTTTTATCAGAAAATAAGTATTTTCTAATTATATTTTAGATAAAATCAAGCTCAAGCAAAGATAACTACAACCATTATAACTAACATACTAAGTTTTTATACATAGGTAAGAAACAAAAGCAAAAGGTCCAAACCAAATTAATTAAACAAAGGTCCAAGCTTAATTAAATAAGTTCATACCAGTAGCAACAAGATGTCAGATCCTCGAATCGATGTAAGCACCGGATGAATTAACTTTGAATACTCTATCCTCAGTGCGATGTATGTCTTCTTTCGGATGTCCTGATAGTAATTTCCACATTCATTCGCAATCGTCTTTCATAAAACCATCAATTATATCTAATTCCTTCTTATTGCCATCGCAATAATTCCTTCTTATCGTCCCGTGATAGCACAGTAAAGCAATGCCCGCCAAAAAGAAGATACACATCAATCTGTTTAGAAATTCATAAAGAAGCATATAAATAGTTCTCAAAGACAATGAAATTACAAAAACTATTTAATTTTTGTGAAGAGGGGGGGAAAGCTTCAAAATTGTTTCGATGTGTTATCCATGGAAGGAATGGGAGAGAGAAAAGTCTAGAACAATTTTTGTCTTACAACAAAATTTGCTAGGAACAGAATAACAAAGCAAGGCAAGTAAAGGGGGACAGGCCAAGAAAACTCAGCAGTGATGCAAATGAAAAAATCAGTTTATTTCAAATAATATTGTATAGCAATAACATGCCTGAGATGGTTGAGTACGATCCTCAAACACTGAATAGGGTTTACTTTCAGGAATTTTCAATTGTAGGCCAAATAATCATTAGAAACCTTACATGACAGCTGGAAGGAAATGGTTTGTACAATTCTATGTATTGCTATTATGCTTTTCTCTATTCACATTAATTCCATGGACTGGCTAGCTTCTCAGTGCGGTTGTGCTTCCTCCCACTATACCATGGGCTGGGCTAGCTTTTTCGGATCAAGATTATCATTAATCTTTTAGAGTCTTCTCTGCTCAAGATTTTATAGAAGTACTATCATTAATATAAGCAAAACCAATCCTCTTCTCTTCAACAACATAGTAACTATACCATTATGAACAATACAAAACCAATCAATATAAGTTTGAAAGTAGAAATATAGAACCTAGAAAGAGAAGAACAATATCTAAAAGAGTTATGCAATAGAAAGAAGTACCTGGTGTTCTAATACAAATAAACCCTAACAAACCAGCAAACAAATCAACAAATCAAAACCTCAATTTTGAGGAGAATCAACAAGAATTAAAGCAATCAATCACATGGAGAATCAAAGCAAACTTGTTTGAAATAGTTGTCTCTTTCTATTCCTAAGCTAAGGGGGAAAGAGATATTACCCAATGAGACAAGCAGAAAAAAATCTAGTAAACTTGTTTCACTTGATTTTACTATACCTAACTGGAATGTAAAATCATACAAATCTGTGGTAGTTTCATCATGTTTTGCTTACAAAGCTAAATTAAGATACAAGTAGAGAAGTAAATCTGCAAAATCATCACAGGGCGTGCTATAAATACCTGAGCAAGCATCAACTCTTTTGAAAAGGCCAAAGTTCTGGTCTACCAGGCTTCTTTACATAGATATCATTGTATTCAGGTCTTGATATCTGCAGATTGATGCAAAATAGCTTATCGTATATCTTAGAACAGGATCTATTGAACAATTTCAATTAAGTTATTTCTATAGAATACAATACAAGGCCTATTTCTATGTAAAATCATTCCATCAACCTAAAGCTAAGTTAGGATTTCAAAACCTAATGTTAAATGGAATACAATATCAAGGTTTAGAGAATATATGATCTATCTATTGAACAATACGATGTCTTTGATTACGAGATAAATGGAATAATTAGGATTTCAAAAACCTAAAGCTAATTTACAAGAGCTATCTATATAATCGGAAAATAGAATCGTTAATTAGAAGAAATTGAAACCCTAACCATATTTACGAAGCAATTGGAAGAGAATCCAAGCAAGTATTACAACCTAAACGCAAAGCCGGGGACAAATGAACGCCGACGAACGAAGGGGCATGAGCGAGTGCGATGTCGAAGAGAAGAAGACCAGAAATCGCAACACCAAAAGAAGAGGAGAAAACCACGAAGCTCAAGTTTTGGAGTGTGGCTATGGTTAGGGTTTTGGTGAGTGGCGATGGTGAGTGGTGTGATGAGTAACAGAGTGAAGAAGCGCAAGCGGTGATGACGATGTTTCCAGAGAGTGAGGCGTTAGGTTTTGTGAGGCGTTAAACACAAGTGTTTTTTTAGGCTTTTGATCTTGGTACCCCCTCCTTAAACCCTATACCTCCCTTTTGTACTAAAGTTCCAAATTAGCCCTTACTAAAAAACAAAAACAGTTTCAATCATCCCATACTTCATAATTCCGTAGTCAAGAAGTAAGATTTTCTCCTCAATTTTACGGAAACATTAACCTAAGATAAATCCGTAGTTGAATTCCTACGGAAACATCAAACGAAGATGATTCCGTAGTTGCTGATGATCCAAGTGGGTTTGAATTTCTGGAAAATTTTACGGAATCATCCTTAAAGGATGAATCCGTAGTTGCTACTGGTGCTTGTTTGGATTTGCAACTTGGATTATCCTACGGATTTATGTATTTAGATGTTTCCGTAGTGTTAATTTTGACTACGGATTTATGTGTAGAGGATGTTTCCGTAGTCATTTTGTACTACAGTGTTTTCCAGAGACTACAGATTTATCCTGAGGATGATCCCCATGTAGAGGCTGATGATAGTATGGAGGCGGAGTATGAGTGAGGTGAGGCTAGTTCAGAGGTAGATTTAGATCAGCAGGTTGAGTCTGATTATGACCTTGATGATGATGAGGCTGAGGACCCTGTTCAGCCTCAACAGGCAGAGTTTGTGGAGCTAGACCTGGGTCGGAGGGATGGCTCTCTACTGCGTAAGAGTCATGAGCACGTGACATCTAAGTTGCGTATTGGAGTGGTACGTAATAGCTTAAAACCCTTATTTAAAATATGCAATGTTATTTAATATGTGTTAAATGTTGTTATCTTTTATCTTTGTGAATCGCCCAAATATTGGAAGTCCGATACATGATGGAGATGGCTTATGATTGTGTACACCACACCTAACCTCTACCTTCCAATCCTCAACTGGAGGATTCAGAGGTTTAGCTTTTAGCTTGAATGGACAATAACACTTCTTTGAAGATATCCTTCTACCTTTAGAACAATCCACGTCTACTTTGGTGTGTTTCCCATGTTTCGCACAACCAAAAACAATCACATTTTTTCTCCCACTTTTGCCAATTGCTTTATCGGATCTGCGGATGATAACAACCGCTCCGCTGGCTTTCCCCCGCCTCTAGCCCAACGTGTAACACCCTTTTCTACCCCTCGATTTACACGTCATTATCGTGAGTAATTTCCTTTTCAAAATATTAATTCAATTGGTAGAAAAGAAATGCTACCTCGCCATAACAAAAAAACTCATCATTTTCACTCATTAAGGTTTGTGCAAAGAAACCACCGCCATAATAATTAAACTCCAAAACAAAAGGAATTTTTCACACAATGAAATAAGAATCATCACTCGCCAAAACCACTCGGACACGCCGCACATCAACCATAAAATCATTAAGAAGTTGATTAATAAACTAACAAACTTAAACTACGCCCCTAGGTGCTCTGATGATCGTGAGCGCGACTTACGACGCACATCCCAACGGCTATCAAAGAAAGCGGCAGGACCTTCACTGGGGTTACTGCAGCGTTGCCACAAAAGAGCAACATTCCAAGCGTAAGGGTGAGAATTTCAAAGAAACATAATCAAGCACATAGTAAAGTAATGAACACAAACAATCATACAACGTCGTTATCAACATCATAACATCTTCGCCAAACACCAACTCAAACCACAATTTGACAACAAGTCACGATCATGAATATGCATGTAAATGCAACCCACACTGGGCATATGCTGATGATGGTACCATACTCGCCGCAATAACCCACTAGGGCACACCGTCATCAATAAGAGGCTAAGCCTATTCGCCGCAAGAGCACGGCTTCTATTCGCCACATTCACTACAAGAAATTCAAGGTTTTCCGCGGACCTAAGCCGCCGTAAATCCCAAAACCGCCGATAAGTGATCAAGCTTTCGGCGGATCTTCTGGCGTATTTTCCACGCTTAAAAACGTCAGATGCGTAACACTACCGCGGAAAATCCGCCAGAATCGCATGATTTTTTCCGCGGAAAAAGCCGCGATAGAATCGCAGGGATTTTCCGTGGAAAAAAGCCGCGTAATTTTTTATTTTTTTATATAAAAGCCGCGGTAATAACACGATTCCGCGGTATTTTTTTTTTTTTTTTTTTATATCAAAGCCGCTGTAATAACACTTTACCGCGGTAATATTTTCTTTTTTTATATATAAAGCCGCTTAAATAACACTTTTCCGCGGTAATATTTTTTTTTTATAAAAGCGCTGGTAATTAATATAAGCCGGTAATATATATTTTTTTTTAAAAAACGCTTTTAAAAATTAATTTTAATTTTAAATTTTTAATATTTAAATTATAAATTTAAATATTAAAAACCGCTTTTACTTTTAAATTATTTAAATATTATAAATTTAAATATTTAAATTATAAATTAATTTAATAATTTGAAAATAATATTTAAATTTTAAAATCTCTTTTAACAATTTGAAATTTGAAATTTATTTCTAAAAAGTATTTGAAAATCTAATTTTAAATATTTTAAAAGTAAATTATTAAAATTTGAAAATTATTTTAAAAACAACTGATAAAACCAACAAAGTCACAATAAAATTAAACAACTAATAAAACCAACAAAGTCACAATAAAATTTAAACCAACAATAAAACCAACAAAGTCACAATAAAATTTAAACCAACAATAAAACCAACAAAGTCACAATAAAATTATCCATACAAATTAAACAACTAATAAAAACAACAAAGTCACAATAAAATTATCCAACAACAAACCACTAATAATAAGGCCTATTTGGGTTTGGGGTGTCATTGTTGGGATCCGGATGTAAAAGCGGCGTCGTCCAATCATCTTCTTCATCGTCCCGCCATTGGGGTTGTGGTTGACGTGGTCTGGTCCGAAATTGCCGGGACGGTTGTTGGAATTGCCGAGGAGACATGACGTGGGCCGACGTGGTCGGCGATGGGCCCGAGGTGGAATGGTCGCGGAGGAGAGTTCAAATCGAGGCTCGGCCGACCATATGAGGGCCGACCATACGGGGTGACCATATGGGTATGGCGGACAATTGAAGGCGTGCTCTCATAGTTGATTGGAGGCTGGAAGGCACCAGGGTACTTGTGGAAAGCACCTCAGTGGGCTGCATCCCCGCGGTGGATAAGGTATCGATGAGGATGATGATGGCATAGATGGCCTTGCATGAGACAAACTATCCATTACTTGCTTCCCGAATTCCTCATTGATTCTCGCGTTCTTGACTTTGCGCTCGCGCATCTCCCGAATCTCACGCTCATAGTTGCTCAATTTCTCGGTCAATACAATACCGCAACCTCACCGCTTCGTGAGTGGGGACATGAGAGCGTCCAAGACTTGTTGTTGAAGAGGAATTTGACTGAAATTCGAACAATGGAATTTGGAAAAGAACGCTACCCATACCACCGCATCCTCGTAATCGACCTTTTCTTGGCGATGGACCAAAGAAGTTCTTTCCATTTTGCTAAGGCCAATCGAGCCTCCTCATCGGGATCAACCTCAGTCCCGCTACTCTCCTGTGTTTGCCGATACTCCTGCTGCCAATTATTGAATGCTTCCTGAATCATCCTTGGCCGCTCTTCAGGAAACTCACCGGTGTCCTCGCGCATATGAAGTTGCACGTGTATCTCCGGCAAAGTAGGTGGCCGACCAAGAAAAGCCTCCTGTATATATATAGTATTAATTTATAATATTAGTATTTAATAAAATATAAAATTTGAAGAATTAAAAAGAAAGATATATAAAATATTACAGTGCGTTTAGCATGATCATATGAGCTGATAGAACCGCCCAGATTTAAGCAACCACCATTCTCAGAAGCCCGATTCGCAGCAGCTCTCTGACATTTTTTTTTATAATCATCATGCGCCCATTTCAGTTGGAGTTGATCCCATATAGGCGGACCAATCCAATCAATGCTCTACTCCACCGTGGCTTGTCACGCTCTTCCCGCAAGATTTTTAAAAACGGTGAGAAGCTCTTGAATTGAAGACTTTCTTAATCGCATGGTCATCCTCGTGTTTCCATGCGAATGTTGCCTGTTGCACAAAATAAAATAACTTGTTAGAAAAAACAACTTAATGAATTCAAGAATTTGGAATAATTAAAAATTAATTAAATAGTAAAAAACTTACCCTAAATTGATTCCAAAATTTGGATCATGGATCTTTTTAACCTCCACCAATCAACCTGTGAAGTTGTGTAATTTGCCTTGATTATACTTGTTATCGCTTTGGACACAATCCTCCCGTGATCAAAGTCAGTACATAAGAAAGAAAAATTAAAATGATATTAATTTAAAAAGACAAATTTCAAATACAATTACAAATACAAATATATATAATAAATACTTACCAGCTTTCCAACAACCTCCACAACGATACGACCAGTCATCCAAAATATCAACCACGCCGGTTTATGCGCATCATACACGCGTGGCGGCGTATCTCGATCAAAGCAGGGGTGCCATACTACCGGGTGGAGGCGGCATGTGTTCAACGCCCGGAGCTCGCCCTCGATGATGGCATACGCACATAGTTGCCATGAACAAGTCGATATACTATCTTACGCTTACGGCCGCGTAAAGAAGTACATATCTTCTTTCCTTTATCCTGAGGCGGCACGGGTGGGTCCTCATCATGTGGTGAGTCACCAGCTAAATAACGATGCCATAACTATTCTCAGTAGCTATAAAAAAAGTTAATAACATATATAAATGATGAATATATAACATAGGCAAATATATATCAAGACTGATAAATATAAATATTATTTGACAACAAATTCCTTTTAATGATGAATATAAATATTACAAACCAACAAATTATATATCAAGTCTGATAAATATAAATATTATTTGACAACAAATAATATTGAACTTTGAATAACATAGGCAAATATATATCAAGTCTGATAAATATAAATATTACAACAAATAATATTGAACTTTGAATAACATGACATTAATTAATTAGAATCCCATTCTTTCTCAAAATCACCATCATCATCAGATAAGTCAACTCCCGATACACCGACGTGATCGACTGCGTCCTCATGATCTGTATCTTCGTCTTCATTAACTTCATCAGCAGTGTTGGACTCATCACGTAAACGAGTAATGATCTCAACTTCAATCACTTCATTTACATTGGACATTTCTTCTGACTGATATGGCACATCTTCCACTGTGTCATTTGTCTCGATGTAACCTCTTGGTTTTGTCTTAATTGCGACACACCAACCACGCCGATCAGTCCGTGTTGATGGATAAGAGACATAGTAGACTTGTCTCACATTTTGTGCAATCACAAAAGGATCGTACAGTCGATATCTACCACTCATTTTAATGTCCACTGTATTTGTCTTTGGGTTAAACTTTGTTCCTCGAGGGGACGGATCAAACCAATTACAAGAGAAAAACGATGATCTTTTGATGATAATCAAGATAAGGGTATGCAAGTTCATAAATGTGTTCAACAACACCATAGAAATCATCTTCGCCTCTCCCGGTGTCACCCTTCATGCAAACTCCACTATTCATCGCTTCTCTACCTTCCGTCCATTTGTGAGTGTGAAATTTGTAACCATTCACAAAGTATGTGTGCCATTCTTTAACACATCTTCGAGGACCATCGATAAGTTTCTCGTGTGTTGGTTGGTAGGAGTTGGCGGAAGGGAATACATACGCCGCTTAAACCACATTGGAAAATGCGCATGAATATGAGCGCACGATTGTTCTTCACTTACTCCTCCGATGTCAAAAACTCCCTAATGAGAAATTAACAATTGTTACACACAGCAGATTTCTTTAATTTATAAAGAAATTAAGATAACTAGCTAGGTTGAGAAAGACATACTCAATGAAACAGTTGGACCTCGATGCAGTTTATCAAGACATGAACATGGGCTGAGTTTAACTCTTCTTCTCATTAGCTTGATGAATTGACTCTTTTCCGCACGGACGACTGTGGAGACAAAAGACAGACATAAAAGCTAAACGATGTCTTGGTGGTTCAATGTTGATTTCATTTCGACTACTTGTAGGAGCCAAATCATTGTTGAAATAATATGAACAAAAATGAGTTGTTTCACGATGCAAGTAAGACGAACATATCGATCCTTCAACTCTAGCTTTATTTTTGACTCGATCTTTTGAATCACCCATGAACCTATAGAAAATTATATGTTAATAATAATGTGTTGAAATTGTAGTAAACTTCTTTCATATGTATATTAACCGACCTTTCAAACGGATACATCCATCCGTAACACCCTAAATGATTTAATTAAGCAATTGATTAAATTATTTAAATGTGTTACAATCGCTTTAAATTATAAAAGAATATAAAATAGTGCTTATAATTCAAGAATTTATTTTAATTGAAGGGGATGGTGGAAGGAATGGAGAAGGGGTGTAAAAAGGGCCCAGTGTGCGCTGGCCCAATATACATATAGCCAAAAGTAGAATTTTCTCTCATTTGTGCAAAAGAAAGAAAGAAAACGAAAAAGAGAGAAGAGAGAAAGGAGAGGAACGAGCCAAGCAAAACCCTAGTGAGAGGAGAGAGAAGGCTTCAACCAAGGAGAAAGAGAGAAGGAAGGAGTCATTCTTGTGGTTTTGGTGTGGTGACTCGGAGAAAGGAACGTTTCTACGGTGAATTTGAGGTAAGGGAGTCTCACTCTATAATAGAGGGTATAATAGGTCGTATGTAAGTCATAGAGTCTTAATTTGATGATGTTGATTGTTAATTGAATGGTTGTTGGATTGAATTTGATAATTTGTATGCTAAAATCGATTTGGGGCTTTAAGTTAGGGTTTGGTATTCTTGATTTTGCTTTGATTGATGATTGAACATGCAATTGATTGTTTGAATAGGAAATTAGGAGTATTAGAATGATTATTGAGTGATTTGGTTTGGAAGAATTTGAGGAAAATGGGATTTTGGGGTTTGGGGCGCCAATGTGCTAGGATTCTCAGCGCCACGTGTAATCAGAAAGCAGGAGTGTTGGTGTTGTGTTCTTTGTGCGGGGCGCCAATTTCCTAGAGAAATGGCGCTGTGTCATCACTGCATGTTGGCTGGTAAGTGTGTTTCTTTGTCTGGCGCCAGAATGTGGGTATTTTGGGGCCCGGGGAGTGAAACTTGTATTTCTGGGCACATTTTCTCGTGCAAAATTTTGTATTCACCTGCCAACTTTCAATTTTAAGTGTTTTGGCTCGAGTGGTTTTCTCAGTTTGCGGTGTTATTTTGAAAATGTCCCAGTGGGGCTTGTTTTGTGTGTGTTTTGGGGCCGGGAGTGAAACTTGTATTTCAACATATTTCCTCGTGCAAATTTTGTGTTCACTCGCCCAAATTCATTTTTAAGTGTTTTGGCTCGAGTAGTTTTCAAGTTGCAGTGTCATTTTGAAAATGTCCTGGGGTGATTTTGTGTGTGTTTGGGGCCTGGGAGTGAAACTTGTATTTCAACATATTTCCTCGTGCAAATTTTGTGTTCACCTGCCCAAATTCATTTTTAAACATTTTGGCTCGGGTGGTTTTTGGTTTGAAAGTGTTGGGTGAGCTGGGTCGCAGGGGCGCTAAATCATCTTTGCCAGGCGCCTAGTCTGCTTTGTGTGCGAGATTGTGTCTCAAAGCGTGTCTCGAGTTTGTGTCTAGGTCTGTGTTGCCCAGGGGGGCGCCAGATTGCTAGAAAAGTGGCGCCCGATGGGTGTGTTGCCACGGGCGCCAAAATGTCTTGAGTTTATGGCGCTAGTCTTTGTGTTGCACCAGGGGGCGCCAGAATGTGGGGAAAATGGCGCCTAGTGCTGCCAAGTGCCTAAGAGGGTGCTGTTTTGGTCCCTAGGTGACAGTTTGGTCCCTAGATGATTGTTTTGGTCCTAAATGGTGGTTTAGGTCCCTGAGTGAGGTTGAGTACTCTAGAGGAGATTAGTCCTTGGGACTTAATGGTGTTGAGAGTTTACAATGAGGTGACTGAGCATGCCATGAGGGCATGGGCCGGAGGGCCAAGCCATGGGGGCTATAAAATGAGATTGAATACTGAGGTAAGAGTTAATGTGTGTATTGAGCTGTTTGAGATTGTGTTTGTGTTGTACATGGAGTCTCATGCATACATTCTATTGCAATCGTGAGAGCTTATAAAATGATTGTGAAGTTCGAGGCGGCGGAGGGCCTTATAAAATGATTGTGAAGCTGAGGCGTACGAGGCCGCAGTCATGAGGACTCCATTATTGATGAGAATGCCGGAGGCAAATGGTACCACATGCATACTTACATTGCATACATTCTCATTAGTGCATGAATACTTGTTGAGTGATGATTGGCGTGTTTGAGTATCTTTGTGAACTATGATGATAAATATATATTGCTTATTATCACTTTTATTATATAGTTCGAGACTCACCCTTTCTCATTGTTGTTTACCACGCAGTAGTCATGAGTGAGGGCTTTCTACCTTCACTACTCCCCGAGCCGATGCCTTTCGATACGTAGCACCTGGGGGTTGGGGTTATGAACTATAGTTGTCTTGTTTTGCTCTTTGTTGAGCCTTCTATGTATTGTTTTGAGACTCAATTGAATTGTTACTGTTGGATTCATGAGTATTTTCATTGCATTATGTGAAACTATAGTTCCACGAGTTTATTTGTTTGGTGTTACGTATTTTGATTATGTTTATGAGATGAGTTAACTATTGAATGTTTTAAGAGAGATGTGTGACGCCCATTTTATTGAGGACTGATTTATGTTATACTATTAGTGTGTTTGAATGACTATGGCTAAATTGTGGTTCGCCACTAAGGTCGTAATTTCTTTCACGGTGTATTTACAAGGGCATCATCGAGAGCCTTGCAAAGGAGGTCAAGGCACATTGCAAGTAGTATCGATTACTCGAGTAATCCCATAGTCAATCAGTTCACTATTTTATAACACACTAAACCAAAAGATGACCGTAAATGATTTTTATATACTCGATTTTTGATTTAAATTACCGTAGAAATGGGGTGTTACATTAGTGGTATCGAGCAAAAGTTCGGTCTGTCCGGCCAAGTGTGTCGATCATTCATGGTGTGTATGACAACTAAGTGTCTTCAAATAGTTACGAATCGGTTGTTTATGCCGCAGTTGTTAGGTTGATATGGCGAGAAGGATCGATCGTCGCTTTCTTTCTTGAGGCCTTGCGAAAGATAAGCGCAGATGATGTGGGTACCCAACGAGAATCGAGACCCGCATGCGCAACATTCCGAGAGAAACCCCTACCTTCGGCGGGAGGTACAACCCGGATGGTGCCTTGACTTGGTGAAGGAGAGATGAGAGGATCTTGAGGGTGATTGGGTCGCACCGATGAGCGAGAAAGTCGTGTCTGTGTACTCATACTTTATCCTGAAGAGGTCGATGGTGGTGGCTAGAGACCGGTGAGAGATTGGGTCTTTGCACGAGGAGATCACTTGGTGTGGTTCAAGGGAATTCTTGAGAAAGTATTTCCGGAGGACGTGAGAGGTAAGAAAGAGCGGAATTCCTTGAACCGAGGCGGAAGTATGTATGTCTATTATCGAGTATCTTTGCCAAGTTCACTGAGTTGGCCAAGTTCTATCCACACTATCTTTGAGGTCGGGCTGAATTCTCAAAGTGCATCAAGTTTGAGAATGGATGAAGAGCGATATCAAGCGGTGTGGGGTATCGTAAAAATTAGAGTATTTACGATCCGGTAGATTCTTTGCGAGATTTATGAGGAAGACAAAGAATGCCCGCTCTAGGGTCATGAGAGACCGAGGGGGAAATTTCATAACAGGGTAAGCCTTATGAGACGTCTGCTGACAAGGGAAAGCAAAGGTATTCGGGTGGTAACAAGTATAATGGTGGAAACAGGTCTGCTGAGGGTAGGAGGTACCATGAGGGCAAGAAGCCAAGTGGGGGAGACGCCCCATCTGATGTAGTGTGTTTCAAGTGTGACAAGCCAGGTCACAAGAGCTTTGACTGTAAGATGGAAGTGAAGAGATGTTTTAGATGTGGAAAGAGTGGTCACATGGCATCCGAGTGTGATCGCAAGGAAGCTGTATGTTTCAACTGTGGTGAAGCTGGTCACATTAGCTTCAAGTGCCCCAAGCCTAAGAAGGAAAGATCTACTGGGAGGGTGTTTGCTTTGGCAGGTTCAGAGGGACCTAATGATATCAGAGGTACATGTCTCATCTCTGGTACACCTTTAGTTGCTATTGTTGACACGGGTGCTACGCACTCTTTTATTGCATCTGTTTGTGCTGAAAAGTTAAATTTAGTATTGTCTACTATGGAGAGAGAATGGTTATCGACACTCCACTAAAGCGGTCCAGTAACTACTTCTCTAATGTGTGCTAGGTGTCCTCTGTCGGTCTTCGCGAGGATTTTCTGCCGTTGATCGATTTGTTTGCCTTTGGGTGGGTTAGATGTGATTCTCGCATGGATCGTTAGTAGATAACCATGTGCACATCAACCGCTACGATAAGTCTATTAGTTTTCTTCTTCTGAAGAGGAAGAGTGCGCTCTCTTGTCTCACGAGCAATTGCGCAGGTAATGAAAGAGGTGGTCGCTTGTTTGCTTTGATGGCGTCTATGTCTGCGAGAAACGAGTTGTGGTTGATGGGTTACAGGTGGTGTGTGAGTTCCACAAGTGTTTCCGATGAGATTCCTAGTGTGCCCCAGCAGAGGAAGTTGAGTTCGGGATTGAGCTTGCTCGTACTAGGCACGTGTCTATGGCACCGCACTCGGATGTCGGCTTACGAGTTATGCGAATTGAAGAAGCGATTAGAAGAGCTCCTTGAGAAGAAATTTGTGAGGCCTAGTGTGTCACCATGGGAGCTCGAGCTCATGTTAGTAAAGAAGAAGGATGGGAGTATGCGTCAGCGTGGACTACGACAGTTGAATAAAGTAACTATCAAGAATAAGTATCCTCTCCCGAGGATAGATGATCCGATGGATCACCGGTGGGTGCTAAAGTTTTTAGCAAGATTGACTTGAGGTCCGGGTATCACCAGATTAAGGTGAAGGATGAGGATATCCGAAAACAAAGATTCGAACGAGGTATGGGCATTATGAGTACTATGTAATGCCGTTTGGTGTCACAAATGCACCGGGGTGTTTATGGAGTACATGAACCGAATTTTCCATAGCTATCTGGATCGGTTTGTGGTCGTTTTCATTGATGATATTCTGGTGTACTCAAAATCTGAGGAGGAGCATGCAGAGCACTTGAGGTTGGTGCTAGAGGTCTTGAAAGAGAGGAAGTTGTATGCCAAGTTGTCAAAGTGTGAGTTAGGTTGCATGAGGTGAGCTTCTTGGGTCATATTATTTACGGTGATGGTATAGGCATGGATCCAGCCAAAGGTTGATGCAAGGTGTTGCGGTGGGAGAGCCCAAAGTCCGTGGATCGAGATCGGGAGTTTCTTGGGGTTGGTGGTTATTACAGGAGGTTCATTGAAGGGTTCTCTAAGCTAGCCCTTCCATTGACTCGATTGACCTGTAAGGGAAAGGCATTTGTGTGGGATGCAAAGTGTGAAGAGAGCTTCCAAGAGCTAAAGAGGAGGTTGACCACGTCTCTAGTGTTAGTGTTGCCTGTGCCAGAGCAACCATTTGTTGTGTACTGTGATGCTTCCAAGATGGGTTTGGGAGGTGTGTTGATGCAGGATGGGAAGGTGGTTGCTTATGCGTCCCGACAGTTGAGGACCCATGAGAAGAACTATCCTACTCATGACTTAGAGTTGGCTGCGATTGTGTTTGTATTGAAAATTTGGAGGCACTATCTCTATGGTACTAGATTCGAAGTGTTCAGTGATCACAAGAGTCTGAAGTACTTGTTTGACCAGAAGGAGCTGAATATGAGACAGAGGCATTGGTTAGAGCTGTTGAAGGACTATGATTTCGGCTTGAACTATCACCCCGGCAAAGCTAATCTCGTGGCTGATGCTTTGAGTCGGAAAACTTTGCATATGTCAGCTATGATGGTGAGAGAATTGGAATTGATTGAGCAATTCCGTGACTTGAGTCTGGTTTGTGAGGTGACACCCCAGAGTGTCAGATTGGGGATGCTGAGGATTGGGAACGACTTCTTGGTTAGTATCAGAGACGCCCAGAAGTTAGATGTGAAGTTGGTAGATTTGCTGGTTGCTGGCGAGCAAACTGTTGATGGGGATTACAGGTTGGATTCCCAGGGTGTGTTGAGGTTCAGGGACAGAATTTGTGTTCCGGATGATGCTGAGTTAAAGAAGATGATACTTGAGGAGAGCCATAGGAGTAAGTTGAGCATTCATCCAGGTGCTACTAAGATGTACCATGATCTGAAGAAACTATTTTGGTGGCCTGGTATGAAGAGAGATGTTGCGCAGTTTGTATATGCATGTTTGACTTGCCAGAAGTCAAAGATTGAGCACCAGAAGCCTGCGGGGTTGATGCAACCTTTGGAGATTCCGGAATGGAAGTGGGACAGCATTTCCATGGATTTTGTGACCGGATTGCCAAATACTGTGAGAGGGTCTGACACTATTTGGGTGATTGTGGATAGGTTGACCAAGTCTGCTCACTTTATTCCTATCAACATCACCTTTCCTGTGCCAAAGTTGGCTAGAATTTACATTCAGGTGATTGTGAAGCTTCATGGGGTCCCGAAGAGTATTGTGTCGGACAGAGACCCGCGGTTTACATCAGAGTTTTGGGGTAGCTTGCAGGAGGCATTGGGGTCCAAGCTGAGGTTGAGTTCGGCTTATCATCCTCGTGATCGATGGTCGGATTGAGAGAGAACCATCCAGCTCTTTGGAGGATCTTTTGAGAGCTTGTGTGCTAGAGCAGTGAGGTGCGTGGGATACACATCTTCCACTGATTGAGTTCACTTATAATAACAGCTATCATTCGAGCATTGGGATGGCTCCTTTTGAGGCAATCAGTATGGCGGAGGTGCGTAACTCCTTTGTGTTGGCATGAGTCCGGGAGAGTGTTGTCCTTGGACCGGAGTTGGTTAGGGAGACGCATCGAGAAGGTGAAAATGATCGAGAGAGAAGATGAAAGAGTCCCAGGCAGCCGGCGAGAAAAGTTATCATGATAAGAGGAGGAAGGACTTGGAGTTTCAGGCTGGTGAGCATGTGTTCTTGAGGGTCACGCCTATGACTGGTGTTGGGCGTGCTCTGAAGGCAAAGAAGTTGACTCCAAGGTTTATTGGACCGTACCAAATCACTGAGAGGGTTGGAAAGGTTGCTTATAGGGTGGCCTTACCACCTAATCTTTCGAACTTGCACGATGTCTTCCACGTGTCACAGCTTCGGAAGTATATTCCAGACCCGTCTCATGTGATTCACATGGATGATGTGGAGGTACGTGAGAACCTCACTGTGGAGACTATGCCAGTGAGGATTGATGATAGAGAAGTGAAGGTGTTGAGAGGGAAGGACATTGCCTTGGTCAAGGTAGTGTGGTTGGGAGCTACTGGTGAGAGCATGACTTGGGAGCTGGAGAGCAGGATGAGGGAGTCGTATCCGGAGCTGTTTGAATCAGGTATGAATTTCGAGGACGAAATTTCCTAAGTGGGGGAGAGTTGTAACACCCTAAATGATTTAATTAAGCAATTGATTAAATTATTTAAATGTGTTACACTGTTTTAAATTATAAAAGAATATAAAATAGTGCTTATAATTCAGTAATTTATTTTAATTGAAGGGGATGGTGGAAGGAATGGAGAAGGGGTGTAAAAAGGGCCCAAGGTGCGCTTGGCCCAATATACATATAGCCAAAGTAGAATTTTCTCTCATTTGTGCAAAAGAAAGAAAGAATACGAAAAGAGAGAAGAGAGAGAGGAGAGAGGAGCAGCATGCATGAAACCCTAGTGAGAGGGAGAGAGGCTTGAACCAAGGAGAAAGAGGAGAAGGAAGGAGAGTCATTCTTTGTGGTTTTGGTGGTGACTCGGAGAAAGGAACGTTTCTACGGTGAATTTGAGGTAAGGGGAGTCTCACTCTATAATAGAGGGTATAATAGGTCGTATGTAAGTCATAGAGTCTTAATTTGATGATGTTGATTGTTAATTGAATGGTTGTTGGATTGAATTTGATAATTTGTATGCTAAAATCGATTTGGGGCTTTAAGTTAGGGTTTGGTATTCTTGATTTTGCTTTGATTGATGATTGAACATGCAATTGATTGTTTGAATAGGAAATTAGGAGTATTAGAATGATTATTGAGTGATTTGGTTTGAAAGAATTTGAGGAAAATGGGATTTTGGGGTTTGGGCGCCAATGTGCTAGGATTCAGCGCCACGTAATCTTTGTGCGGGAGTGTTGGTGTTGTGTTCTTTGTGCAGGCGCCAATTTCCTAGAGAAATGGCGCTGTGTCACCGTATGCAGATGGCCCAGGTAAGTGTGTTTGCTTTGTCAGGCGCGAGAATGTGGGTATTTTGGGGCCCGGGAGTGAAACTTGTATTCTGGGCACATTTTCTCGTGCAAATTTTGTATTCACACGCCAACTTTCAATTTTAAGTGTTTTGGCTCAGTGGTTTTCTCAGTTGCGGGTGTTATTTTGAAAATGTCCCAGTGGGGCTTGTTTTGTGTGTGTTTTGGGGCCTAGGGAGTGAAACTTGTATTTACGAACATATTTCCTCGTGCAAATTTTGTGTTCACACCCCAAATTCATTTTTAAGTGTTTTGGCTCGAGTAGTTTTAGTTTGCAGTGTCATTTTGAAAATGTCCCTGGGGGTGATTTTGTGTGTGTTTTGGGGCCCGGGAGTGAAACTTGTATTTACAACATATTTCCTCGTGCAAATTTTGTGTTCACTGCCCAAATTCATTTTTAAACATTTTGGCTCGGGTGGTTTTTGGTTTGAAAGTGTTGGGTGAGCTGGTCGTGTGGGGCGCTAAATCGTGTTGCCCGGGCGCCTAGTCTGCGCTCGTGTCTGAGATTGTGTCCAAGCGTATGCGAGTTTGTGTCTCAGGTGCATGTTGCCCGGGCGCCAGATTGCTAGAAAAGTGGCGCCCGGGGTTGTGTTGCCACGGGCGCCAAAATCTTGAAGTTCTGGCGCTAGTCTTTGTGTTGCACCGGGCGCGAATGTGGGGAAAATGGCGCCTAGTCTTTGCCAAGTGCCTAAGAGGGTCTTGTTTTGGTCCCTAGGTGACATTTTGGTCCCTAGATGATTGTTTTGGTCCTAAATGGTGGTTTAGGTCCTGAGTGAGGTTGAGTACTCTAGAGGAGATTAGTCCTTGGGACTTAATGGTGTTGAGAGTTTACAATGAGGTGGTCGAGCATGCCATGAGGGCATGGGCGGAGGCCAAGCCATGGGGGCTATAAAATGAGATTGAATCTTGAGGTAAGAGTTAATGTGTGTATTGAGTGTTTGAGATTGTGTTTGTGTTGTACATGGAGTCTCATGCATACATACATTGAGCTGCTGATCGTAGAGCTTATAAAATGATTGTGAAGCTCGAGGCGTAGGAGGCCTTATAAAATGATTGTGAAGCTTTGAGGCGGCGGGCCGCAGTCATGAGGACTCCATTATTGATGAGAATGCCGGAGGCAAATGGTACCACATGCATACTTACATTGCATACATCACTACAACATTTGGAACCTACGGCAACGCCTCAATTTCATCGCCTAAAAACCGTTGCCTTAGATAGCAATGGCAATGGTTTTTAGCCACTCTTGGTGATTCATTTTTTTAGTAATTTTTTTGTAGCGGTTAAAAACCGTTTCACACAAAGGTCTAAGGCAACGGTTTTTAAATTGAGTTTTAGGCAACGCGTGTAAACTTGTCATATGTTGAATTATTAAAAAAAAAAATTGAGTTCCCAGATTTACTTTTAAACCCCAAAAACTGAACCACCAAAATCATCAATGAAAAATAAAAACTCTACTTAACCCTAACCAACACAAATCCTCTTCCTCCCTTCCTTAACCCTAAACTCATAAATTCCATCGCTTCTCTCTTCCTCCTCAAATCTCGAACACACCTCTCCTTGGCGAGTTCACAAATCCTCTTCCTCCTCTAACGTCTAACTCACACTTCTCCTCGGCGATTTCACAAGATTTGGCGCATAAGCGTTACAAATCCTCCCCTCCTCGGTGATTTCAGTTTGCCTCTCTCCTCTCTGGTTTTCCTCTCGCTCTCTCTCTCGTGGAATTAAGAAACGGATCATGATTAAAAGTCCTAGGGTTCGAGTATCTTGCTTTGGTTTTGCTTGAAAGCGATTGTTAAGAATTGTGAAAAGGCTTTCTCTGAGGTTCTTCTTTGAGAGAGTTCTTGATGAGATGGTTAGGCTTATTGATGATCCTCAAACTGTTGTTAATAATCGTAATAAGGCTTTGGTTATGATTGAAGCTTGGGGAGAGTCCACTGGTGAACTTCGTTATCTACCTGTTTATGAAGAAACTTATAAGCTTCCTCTTTCAATTTCAAACTAACTCATTAGATGTTAATTAGATTTTAATTATGTATGTTTCGTTTGGAAGATCTTAATTTGAGATTACCTTAGTTTTACTTTACCGTTTGATACAACTCATGAATAAGGTCTCTAATTAGGGTTTATATGATTGGGGTTTATACGATTGATAATTATTCAATAAGTGATTAATCAATGATTATAGAAATTAAGATTTCTGTGATTAGGATTTATTCAAGAACTTAAACTATCATATACATGGTCAAATCTAAAGAGGAACAAAGGATAGTGAGTACTTGTTATATTTACATTATGTTCTTAAAGCATGTTATATCGACATGCTTTACTCTCTATTTTTAACATATTGTAACCTTTTTTTCAAGACTCCTTTTTAGTTGTATATTTTTAAATATCTCTTTATATGACTTTAAGAATCACGCAGAATATACCGTTTCCTACTTAGCAATTGATAATGCCTTCTCTTGGGACCACAAATTACTTTGATATGGCGAGAAAAGAAGCTTTTTAAGATATATTATAGGGGGAAATATGAGGCATGAAAAGGAGAGAGATGAGCACGTTTGGTAGACTATGGTAATATAGATAATGAATAAAAAATATACTATAAGATTCTCCAGGCTAAAAACATTATAAGATTTCTATGCTACTCAGATAAGCACCTAACATTTGTATCTATCTTTATAATAATGTTTACTTTGTGAACTATATCTAGAGAGCTACAACTCAGAAAATGCTTTGAGTTTGTTGAAATCAAATGGGGTCTTCCATTTCTTGGTAGACTCTTTGGCTATGAAGCTTCTCATTTTTACATATTCTGTTTGAAAGACATCTATTGTTCCAACTTAGTTTGTCTTATAACATCTATTTTCTCTTTGTCTTTCTGCTTCAGATCATCCTTCAGTGCCTTATTCTCTTTTCTCACTCTTTCTATCTCTTCCCTCAACATCATTACTTCATCATAAATGATATCTTTCTGTTTGAGTTCATCTTTCCGTGCTTTGTTCTCCTTCTTGAGTCTTTCAATTTCTTCCCTCAACATAACTACTACTTCATCATCTTTCTGCTTGATTTGTTGTTGTTCCTTATGAGCCTTGTTACCTTCACTAAATAATTGAGGGTGTTGAGCCTCATATTACCTTCATGTGAATATTCCAAATCACAAACGGCATCTGGAATTAGGAGATGAGTTTCTCTTTGCTGCATTAATTTTCTTCAAATTCTCTTATGCACTTGCCTTTACTGTCATGAATGATATCATGAATGATACCTTGTCCTGTTGTGATTTATGTTCCTGCACACTATCATTTATGAAAATGGTAGCACTCACTTTTACATTTTTCTTGACTTCAATTTAGGAGTTTGGACTCTATTAAATGCATCTAGAGGAAATAAATGATGTTGTCACGAAAATAAAATGGTATGAGGTAGTTTTGATAATTTGCGAAACTATATACATCATCTTTGGGACAAAATGATGTTTAATCTTGCCTTTTTTGCTTCCAAGATAATCATCTTAGAGTAGTTCAATTATTCTTTTTCTTAATGTTCTGTCTTTTGTTTAACTAACTAACCTTTGCCTTGTTGTCTATATCATTGTGTTTCTGTATATGACAGAGGTATCTGAAAGTGGTGGTGAATGAGGAAGAGATATTGATGCCATGGGGGTGTGTGTCAAAGAAACAAGGGTGTGTAGGAGGGAGAGTGAAGAAGAATGGGAAGAGGAAGAGATATGGAATCGGAAAGAAGAGTGTCTTCTAGGTTGTGTAAGGGATCATTGGACAAATTTTACACGCCTCTTTCCTCCTTTGCCATTGCTTTCCAAGGTTCTTTTTTTTTTTTTTTTTTTGACTAGTATGTGCTTTTGGTTATCCAAAGGCAAAAATTGATTTTGAATGAAAGTGAGTTGAATGTATAGTGATTTATGGTTGGAATAATTCACGTAAAAGTGAGTTGAACGATAGAATTTGAAAGTAAAAATCACTTTGAAGACACAAATCTTAGCTTCAAGTTAGAATCAATTGTAGTGGCAAAATCAATTTTACTCGAAAACACCTAAACATCCATATGAATTTCTCTACGAGGTTATTTGGGATGGGAGGTTTTTCAATGATATAGTAGAATGATCATTTACTTTTGGAATGTAATTTATCATCTGTCTTATGTACATGCATTATGATATTCATTAGTATTGGTTGTTGTCTTAGGTTCTTATCATCACGAAATAAAGTGTTCCTTGAATCGAATGTCATTGATAGCATAAATTTTATCCTCTCAATTACGAAGAAGTATGAATGTAAATTTAGAAATGAATCTTGAAGTAATAACTTGATAGTTGATACCTATTTTCTTCGGCTCTGAATTAAGATCATCTATTCCATCACCGGTGTTTATTTTTTATTTTTTCCTTTTGCATGCTTCCATGTACTGCTTGAAAAAATGCTAATTTTAATTTTGTAGTTAATCTTGACCAATAATAGTGTTATGTTCTAATGAATAAAATGAAAGTTCTTGATGAGATATATTTTGATTGTATAGTAGTACTTAGTGTAGATCGGTTTTGGTGGAAGTGCATTCATTTGTCTATGCTTGCAATAAGGTTAGTTGTTTAATTTCTCTATAATTGTGCGGTGATGCAATGATAAGCTTATTTTGGACAAAGTTATACCTATGAAGTCAACAAGATGGTTGAACCATTATGTCTTGCAAGAGAAGAAAGCGAGGAATCGGAGTATGAAGAAGGCAACATCGACGATATATCTCGGTACATTGCTTCAAATGTAACTATTCTTGTGATGGAATGTTAGCAACTCTGAGCGAATGTCTAAGGAATATGGTTTTTAGAACCTTAGGAAACTTGATGAATGGAAGTGTATTATCTTGATTTGTTTTACGTCCTTGAATACTTTTTTTTTTGTCTTTGATACATGGATACACTCTACTAAGAATTCAAATTAATGATGTCTTAATTTGTATTGCGCTTGAAAACTCGAATATTTACACTATTTTATGTTCTTTCTATAAGATACTACACATAACTTCTATGTTGGGAAGGAATGGACCTCTGTAATCATTTTTGTATTTTTTTCATTTTTATTATCTATGGCAGCGTTTTTGAAGTGTTGTATTTGTTGGTGAGACAGCGGTTTTGCATGTTGCCATAAATGGCAACAGTTTTTGCATGTTGCCATAAATGGCAACATTTTTGAGTGTTGCCATAAATGGCAGCGAGTTTGCTGTTGTTGTCGTTGCGTGAAAATAAAAACCGTTGCGCTTAAGTTATCAATGGCAGCGGTTTTGGGTGTGTGTTGCCTTTGGTCACAAAAAACCGTTGCCTATAGTTTAGGCAACGCCAAGGCATAAATAACGGTTTCAAAACCGTTGCGCGAAAGCTAAGACAACGGTTTTTGGCTTTACGCAGCAGATTTTGAGCGTTGCCTTTGGGCCAAAATGTTGTAGTGCATTCTCATTAGTGCATGAATCTTTGTTGAGTGATGATTGGCGTGTTTGAGTATCTTATGTGAACTATGATGATATATATATATTGCTTATTATCACTTTTATTATATAGTTCGAGACTCACCCTTTCATTGTTGTTTACCACGGTAGTCATGAGTGAGGGCTTTCTACCTTCACTACTCCCGTCGTCGGCTCTCTCGATCACGTAGCACCTGGGGGTTGGGGTTATGAACTATAGTTGTCTTGTTTTGCTCTTTGTTGAGCCTTCTATGTATTGTTTTGAGATCTTTGAATTGTTCTCGTTGGATTCATGAGTATTTTCCATTGCATTATGTGAAACTATAGTTCCACGAGTTTATTTCTTTGGTGTTACGTATTTTGATTATGTTTATGAGATGAGTTAACTATTGAATGTTTTAAGAGAGATGTGTGACGCTCCATTTTATTAAGGACTGATTTATGTTATACTATTAGTGTGCTGAATGACTATGGCTAAATTGTGGTTCGCCACTAAGGTCAGAATTTCTTTCGCTGGTGTATTTACAAGGGCATCATCGAGAGCCTTGCAAAGGAGGTCAAGGCTGTTTGCAAGTAGTATCGATTACTGAGTAATCCCATAGTCAATCGGTTCACTATTTTATAACACACTAAACCAAAAGATGACCGAAATGATTTTTATATACTCGATTTTTGATTTAAATTACCAGGGTAGAAATGGGGTGTTACAATCAGTATTGGACGAGTCCACCAAGTTTAGCTTGATTGCGAGATGAACAATGAACATGCTCCATAGAATCAAAGAAACCGGGGGAAAATTCTCTCCAACTTGCATAAGATAAGTGGGATGTCTTGTTCCATTTTTGTCGGATCATCCGCTTTAAGCGTTGCGAGAACACAAATTCTTAAAGTATTGACTTATTTCAATGAGCGGATTCAAAACATGTGTTGGCAAACGAACTAAAAGCGATAGGAAGTAAGCACTCCATGAATACATGACAATCATGGCTCTTCATCCCATGCAACCTCCCATTATCCACATCCGCACATCTTGCTAAATTGGAAGAATAACCGATGCGGCATTTTCAATGTTTTATCCACCGATAAACTTCTTTCGCTTGTTCGGTAGATAAAGTATAATTGGCTTTGGGTTTCAACGTCCTAGTACTGCTCGACCAACGACAAATCCTTTACGCTGCGGTAATGATCCACGTCCTTCCTAGCCTTCTCATTGTCTTTTGTTTTACCTTTTACATTCATAATGATGTGTTAAATATGTTATCAAAAAATTCTTTTCAATGTGCATGACATCCAGTTGTGTCTCGATAGATTATCTTTCCAATATGGAAGTTCCCAAAAATACTCTTTTTGTCCAATTATGCCATACTCCATAACCATCCGGACGAGAAACAACACCGCAACGACTTCTCTTTGGAGGATATCCTTGACAACTGTTCCAAACTTCTTCTCGGTGTCGGACTACGGGGAGGTTCACTGTTTCAATATTTCCTTGATGAATGCATATTTTGACCTTCTAAATGGATGATCGCTAGGTAAAAACCTACGGTGTGAGTCAAACCATGATGTTTTTCCTCCATATTTAAGAGTAAAAGCTCTTGTGTCAACCATGCAAATCGGACACGCCATCTTACCATGTGTCCCCATCCGACAACATTCCATAGGCGGGAAGTCATTGATGGTCCACATCAAAGCCGCCTCATGAGAAAATTTTGTTTGCGTCTTTGCATCATAAGTTAAAACACCATGCCACAACCTTTTTAGGTCATCGATCAAAGGTTGCAAATATATGTCAATGCCACCGTTGTTGGATTGTGTGGTCTGGAATAATGGCATTTAAGAACATGTATGGTTTAGACATACACATTTACGAGGAGGAAGGTTATGCGGGGTAACAATAAGCGGCCAACAAGAATACGGTGATGCCGATGCTTGAATATACGGTGTGAAACCATCGGAGCATAAACCAAGGCGAACATTGCGTGGATCACTAGCAAAATCTGGATGAACACGATCGAAATGCTTCCAAGCTTCACCATCGGATGGGTGGCGTAATTCACGAGTAATTGTTTCTATTTTCATAGTGCCATGACATTTTACCCGCAGCCTCCTTTGAAGTAAACATCCTCTGTAGCCTTGGTATAAGAGGCGGATAGAACATTGCTTTTTCCGTGGAACCGGTTTGCCTCTACTCGTCCCTTTCTGCTTTGCGCACGTGGCGTGGCTCTCCACACAACTTGCATTCCGACAACTCTCCATCATTTATCCCAAACTCATTGCTATAATATAGCATGCAACCCGACACACAACAATCAATTCTCTTAGATTTTAAGCCAAGCTTCGACACGATCTTTTAGCATCATAATAACTCTGCGGCAAAAGTCCTCTAATGGGGTTGCATCCAACATCATTTTTGTCATATATTCCATGCACAATTCAGCAACATTAAATTGAGACTTGAGACCCAACAACCGAACACACATTGATAATTTAGATTCGTTAGATCCTTCAAATAATGGTTGATTTGTCTCACTCAAAAACATATAAAACCTCTGAGCTTCTTCATTCGAACTTCTTGACATCATATTGTGGTTCCTCAAAATCCAAATTAACACCGATAGCATCACGTATCATCCACGAACAACATCAAGCGGTGATTTCCCATAGTCGATGAGCCAACAACTTCTCTGTTGGACTTGAAGTGCCACCTTCTACTTCTTCTTGGGCGGAAACAATATCAACCTGAGGAACATTAATTATATTAACACGAGAAACTCCAGTGCTACCTCGCCATGACGAGTCCATATCCAATAATTTGGCTTAAATCCATTGTTGTACAAATGAAGTCGAATGTCACCTTCATTTTTATGGATCGAAAGATACATTTCGAACAAGGACATCTAATTCCACCTTTGCTGCTCAAATTCTTTTTGACGCTTAGCTAAAAGAACAAACTCTTCAACTCCTTCAACAAAACGTCGTTTCAACCCCGCTCTTCCGGGATATAATCGATCATACATCCAACTACGATCCATTTTTGTGGATGTCCTAATTAAATTTATTACAACATATATGTCTATCGGAACAATAGACATTTTCATTTTTATATTTTAGCTACTATTATCTTTGTAGACTAACAAAAATTTAAATAAACTTTCAACTATTATATTTTACTATAATCCTAATTATTTCAATTCATTAAATCAAATAACATTCTTTACTATATAATAATAATACTAATGTGAAACAAATATTACCAAATAACTAATCTAAATATTATACAAAATAATATTTACTATCACATAATATTTATTACATTAAATAATATTTACTATCACATAATATTTATTAACTATTTACATTAATGTTCTTCTAAAAAAACCAATTAACGTGGTTCAAAAAAATAACTATATTAATGTTCTTGTAAAAATAACTCTATTATTGTTGTTAAAAAAACAATTATATTAATGCGTTTATATTAATGTTGGTCAATAAATTAATATATTAATGTGTTACTAAATAACTAACTCCATGGTAACTCTATTAATGTTGTTGAAAAAATAACTATATCTCAATGTGTTACTAAATAATTAACTCCAAATATATTTTAAATAATAAATAATAAACAAAAATTATTAACAAATATCTTATCTAAATAGTATACAAAATAAATCAAATAATTTTTGTTTTTAACTAAATAAGAAATATTTATCTAAATATTATACAAAATAACAAATATCTACTCTAAATCTAAATATTATACAAAATAACTAAAATATTTTTGTTTTAATATTTACTTTTTTGTGACAAATTTTAAATTTAAATTTCAAATAAAATTCTTGACTAAATAATAGTAATATTAATTTAAATATTATACAAAATAACAAATACCTCATCTAAATATTATACTAAATAACTAAAATATTACTATTATAATAACATTAAAATAACAAATATCTAATCTTAATATTATAATACCATTAAAATAATTCCTATTTTTTTAAAAAAAAATAAACATAAATAGTTGTGACTTTAATTTTTATGAAAATTTTTAAAATTAAATTTCAAATAACAGTTTTCAAATAATGTTTTTGAGTAAATAATAGTAATAGAGATTTTAATTCTAATTTCCATACACGAATTATAAAAAAATTAAACTAATAGTAATTTCAATTTAATCACATCAAATAATATTTTTCTACTACAAAATCAAATAACAATAATCACTAACCAGAGATGCTGAGAAGTCTCTCGACTTTGCGCTAATTCCGGATACCCTCGAACAAACTTCCACCCAAACTCAAGCAAACTTCCACCCAAACTCAACTAATTACTAAACAAATAATATCTGAATTAGTAACTAACTAATATTTTAAAACAAAATTTTAACTAAAACTATCAAAGAAACATACCTTAAGAGAAGAAATCGGTGAGAGAAGCGATAGAATTCTCGGAGAGAACAATGAATTTTGTAGAGAGATTTGAGAGAAAGTGAAAGAAATGAAAAATGTGAGAGAAATTAAGAAGAAGAAGTGAGAAGTGAAGATAAGAAGTAAGAAGTGAAGAGAGGAGAGGAGGTGTGGATCGGTATAAAAGAAAGGAACCAAGCGGTCCGATTTTCAAATTTGAAATTACCGGCGGACTCTTTGTTGTTACCGGGCGGAACACGTGTCATTACCGCGGCTTTAATCGTGACTTTTCGAGTTATTATTACCGCGCTTAACGACATTACGGCGGAAAATTACCGGCGGCTTTTTTAAAAATTCCGCGGAAACCGACATTACTGGCGGCGTTTTTAATTTTTTTAAATAAAATTACGGTTACAAATACTATCAAATCCACGCGTAATCAATCAAAAAACGCCCGGTATATTACGCGCAATAAATCCGCGGAAAACACTTAAAACCGCCGGTAATGTACAAAGCGGATACATTCCGCCGGAAATTGACCAAAGCGCCGGTAATTTGACAAAGGATACAATCCGCCGGAAATTGGGCGCCGGTATATTACGTAATTCTTGTAGTGATTATGCATATGCTATGAGACTCTATGAACACATGTGCAATTCGTCATAAAACACTTATAGAGTGTATTCGTCGCAATACATCACAATCACATCACAGCATCGTCATAATCATACTCATAGAGTATATTAAATATAAGTCATCATATTTCATGTTACATCATCATCACACATATCACTTTTGAAATTAATACATCACAATCACATTACAGCATCGTCATAATCATACTCATAGAGTATATTCGTCACAAGTCATCATAATTCATATTACATCATCATAGTCATACTCATAGAGTATATTCGTCACAAGTCATCATAATTCATATTACATCACATCATCATAATCACTCATAGAGTGAACTCATCATATTAAATCAAAATCATATAGCAACATCATCACGGTCATATTTTTTCTCATCATCATTGAGCATATTTATATATGTATATATTTCATTGTCTTTTAGCTTAGTAGGTTATAAAATAGTGAACTGATTGACTATGGGATTACTCGAGTAATCGATACTACTTGCAATGAGCATTGGCCACCTTTGCAAGACTCTCGATGATGCCCTCTGTAAATACACGATGAAAGAAATTACGACCTTAGTGGTAAACCACAGTCTAGCCATAGTCAATTAGCACACTAGTAGTATAACCTTTCACCGAGACTCATTTGTATAAACATAGCATCACAAATTTTTTTGTTAAGAATCGTCACGTTTCAATTCGAAAACACCTCATCTTTAAGCTTAGACACCCACATTGGAAAAAGAGGAACATCACCTTTTAATTTGTATAAACGGCAACACAAAACAGTTTATTTTGCCTTAAAAATAGAATATTCAGTTAGGCCTCTGAATAAGCTTTCCAACGCATCTTAGAACACCTCAATCGGGTTCGGTTCGCAAGATATCAATTTTTCAAAAACGTGTGAAGACTTTAAAGAAAATGCGGTGAGAAAGCAGTGACTCGCGCTCGGGCGCGCGAGTCGAGCGCGCGGCAGAGGCGCGATTGGACAGACCCAACATGCCACGAGTAGCGCTTGCACCTGAGCGCGGAGCGCAGCGGCGCAATTGGGCAGCAACAGCGAAATGTGCAGAAAAATTCAGATTCATCAACACCAAAAACACGTTTTCATCACCAAATCAATCATCAAAACATCACTAATAGTTCATCCAGAACAATCAACAATTCCTCAACATAAAACATCAAATTTAATCAAAACACTCTCACATTTGCATTCCAACGAATCATCAAATTCTTCCAACAACAACAATTGCATCAAAACAACATCAATACTTTTCAAGATATGAAATCTTCAAAACATCATCAAATTCAGCAACAATACCAATTCCCACAAACCCCACAAAACCCTACTAATATACTCAATCATGTTAAACCGAAACGCTCACCCTTACCTCTTAAACGTATGCTCCGTAGAAGACGATTGGAATCTCCAACGAGTAACCACAGCAACACAACGAGCCAACACCTTGGAATTTCTTCCTTCAAGTCGCGAAAACCCTCCCTTTCCTTCCTCTTAGCGCCGCGCCACCTTCCCTTCTCACTCTCTCTCTCAATTTCGTTTTTCTTCTCTGAATGAAAATGGGAGTGAGGTTTTCGCATAACCCTTGGGGTTTAAGTTGTGGGCCTTTCACGCATTGGGCTCACAGCTACACCCCCTCTACTACTCGATCCCACTCCTACATAAAACACGATATTTCCCTCTAATTTAATTATCTCACACTTCAACTAAAATTAATTATTCAACTAATCAAATTAATTAAACTAATTAAATTATTTTATTTTATTTTATTTTATTTTTCGGGGTGTTACAACTCTCCCCCCCTTAAAAGAATTTCGTCCTCGAAATTCCAACGATTCCTAGCCAACAACAAAAAGGGTATTCCTCCACTAGAAGTCCTTGTTGTTCTAAGGGTTGTTATCCGTTATTCTATATTCTGTCTCGAATTCTCCGAACTCAATTAGAGTTATCTAGAGCAATGCACACATCTCTACACTCTAACTCTGTACTAAAACTGTTATCTCGAAGTCACCAAAGTTTGACTCGACTACCCAACACAATCAATCTGCTATTGGGGTAATATAGTCTCAGTGACAATCACTATGAGTTTCTTCAATGAAACTCCCATATTCCAAAGCTCACTTTATAAGCTTGAAAGCCAAGTCGTATCTCACACAAATAATTAATCTACTTTTCACAATGACTAATCATTCTATAGTAGGGTTCATAGAAGCAACATTTCTGAATGTTCCCAACAAGGCATGGTTTACTACAGCTCCTAAGCCTCAACTTAAGGTATGTATTCTCATCTCTTACCTCACCAAACTATGTACTTTTAGTCCATGCATAAAACGCTGCCAAAACTCCAATAAGAACACCAAAACCCAAGAACAGTTTTAGACTCTCATTAGAAAGGAACAACAGTCATTCATATACACTTTTAAGTGCAATATTTAATGAATATTATACCACCGTGTCTCATTATAAATTATTACACAAAATATCACGTGTTGTAGCACCACAGTGACCTCGTAATTCTCAATTATACAAGCTCAAGGAATTTAATTACTAAATACTACAACCTCGTATCTCATTATAATCGCTTCATAAAATTTATCACATGTTGTAGCATCACAGCTACCTCGTATCACTCACTCGTCCACGACTCATCAAATACTAAAACATTGTCTCTAAGACAAAGGGCAGCCACATCCACTTACTCTTATTCTCAACATAACGACAGCTTGAAAAATATAGAAACAGTGCCTATAAAGTTTAATATAACGGCATACTCAATTCAAGGACACAACGCGTCACCAATAAATAAACTGCACATCTACAGCACGACAATAGCAACTCAAGCAACATAAAACCAACACTTTAATTTTTTTGGAAAAACGTACGTCCATTTTTAGTAAACATCCTCGTAAGATTTTGGGTAAACAGTGTGCTTAAAATCGAGTATACAATACATTTAATTTGTAAGACCGATGACAAAACCGTAACCTATTTATTTATAATAACAGCAATAATCACACCCTTTTATTTATAAAACAGCATAAAACTTAATTCGAAAACGGCAACAAGACGAAGAAGAACAAAAAGCAGCGACCGCCCGTAAGAAAAACCACCTCAAAAACAACGGCAAAGCGATTGTGAAAACAAAGAACATTAATAAAGTGTAAACAGTGGTCTTTTAGTGCGCAACAACAGCAAAACACGGAGTGAAAATAATACTTCCTTTTAGCGCGCAACAGCAGTGAAAAAAAAACGTTCACAACATAAAACAGCGCCTCTTTTTCATAAAACAGCAATACAATTATTTCATAAAAACAGCAACTCATTTTATAAAAATAAACCGCAACACAACAACTCATTTTTAAACAAACAGCAGCATTTTTATGTGGCAGACAGCAGCATTTTGTTTTGAAAAACATCAAGACCACAACTCTTTTAGTTGGCAAACAACAGCACTTTAAATTGACAAAACAGCAGCACTTTAAATGGGCAAACAGCAACATTTGTATTCTTTTCAAAACAGCAACAACATACAATTTAAGTCACCACACATAGCATTTTCTCAATTTATTCTCAATTCCATTTACCATCTAAACACACAATTCAATCACCACATACAACTCAACATTCAATTAAAACTAGAACATATCATACATCATATCTCAATTCAATTTCAAGGTACTCAATCACATGCCCTCAATCATTTATATATATGAAAATTGATCTAACCCCCATCAAATTACCCAACTCACAATTTCAATCTTCCATCTCATATAACAATCTCAACACAATCGATTTCCTCAAACCGTAACTACCCATACACCCATCAAAATCCATTATTAATGTTAGACCCACCCTTACACAAACACTTTATACTTAATTAAAATAAATTAAACGCTTTTGTGAGCATAAACCAATTAAACCTATTTTAATAGAATCCCACAGACAGTCTCAATACAAATTCTATTCTTTAGTCATAAAACCACATATCACAAATAATGTATAGATGGCAACTAAAATTCAAATCATAGAAGTTCAGCTTATATAAATTCAGAGTTTCAAAAACACGAAAGCAACAAACAAATGACTACGATACAACTTCACACCAAGAAAACATAACGAATCACGACACATGATCTAAGTAAGAGACCAGGCTCTATGAAAAACCTCTCTAAGAGAAATGAGTCATTCGGGGTCTAGGTTAGATTCTAACATTATACCAGCAATAAAAGCGCAAACAAGGAAAACATAACAGACAAAACACATGGCTTAAGTAATACACCAGATTCTTACTTCCTTCTATCTGCATTCCGTAGACTACTTAACCAACTAATTTGGTCAACTCTCCGACTATCAAGAATTAAAATAAGTAATACAAGCAACTCTACTCAGAGTTCACACATCGGAAAACACAATAGACAATACAACAGTCCGGTTAGGACCGACTGCACACTCAAAGATAAACAACGATGGGACTAAAAGACTCTACGGCCAGGACAACATGGTCGGACAGGCCGAATCGCTCTGATACCACTATTGTAACACCCCTTTTCTACCCCTCGATTTACACGTCATTATCAGAGTAATTTCCTTTTCAAAATATTAATTCAATTGGTAGAAAAGAAATGCTACCTCGTCATAACAAAAAAAACTCATCATTTTCACTCATTAAGGTTTGTGCAGCAAAACCACCGTCATAATAATTAAACTCCAAAACAAAAGGAATTTTTAAATCACAAAGCGGAATAAGAATCATCACTCGCCAAAACCACTCAGACACGTCGCACATCAACCATAAAATCATTAAGCAGTTGATTAATAAACTAACAAACTTAAACTACGCCCCCTAGGTGCTCTGATGATCGAGAAGCGACTCGGCGACATCCCAACGGCTATCAAAGAAGGCGGCGGGACCTTCACTCGGGGTTACTGCGGCGTTGCCACAAAAAGAGCAACATTCCAAGCGAAGGGGTGAGAATTTCAGCAAAACATAATCAAGCACATAGTAAAGTAATGAACACAAACAATCATACAACGTCGTTATCAACATCATAACATCTTCGCCAAACACCAACTCAAACCACAATTTGACAACAAGTCACGATCATGAATATGCATGTAAATGCAACCCACACTGGGCATATGCATGATGGTACCATACTAAATCGCAATAACCCACTAGGGGCACACTGTCATCAATAAGAGGCCTAAGCTTATTCGTCGCAAGAGGCCGAAGTCTATTCGTCACATTATGCACATGCTATGAGACTCTATGGACACATGTGCAATTCGTCATAAAACACTTATAGAGTGTATTCGTCGCAATACATCACAATCACATCACAGCATTGTCATAATCATACTCATAGAGTATATTCGTCCCAAGTCATCATATTTCATGTTACATCATCATCACACATATCACTTTTGAAATTAATACATCACAATCACATTCTGACATCGTCATAATCATACTCATAGAGTATATTAAATCCTGAAGTCATCATAATTCATATTACATCATCATAGTCATACTCATAGAGTATATTCGTCACAAGTCATCATAATTCATATTACATCACATCATCATAATCACTCATAGAGTGAACTCGTCATATTCGTCAAAATCATATAGCAACATCATCACAGTCATATTTTTTTCTCATCATCATTGAGCATATTTATATATGTATATATTTCAGTTGTCTTTTAGCTTATTAGGTTATAAAATAGTGAACTAATTGACTATGAGATTACTCAGGTAACTGATACTACTTGCAACAGGCATTGGCCACCTTTGCAAGACTCTCAGTGATGCCCTTGTAAATACACCATGAAAGAAATTACGACCTTAGTGGTAAACCACGAGTCTAGCCATAGTCAATTAGCACACTAGTAGTATAACCTTTCACCGAGACTCATTTGTATAAACATAGCATCACAAATTTTTTTGTTAAGAATCCTCACGTTTCAATTCGGGAAAACACCTCATCTTTAAGCTTAGACACCCACATTGGAAAAAGAGGAACATCACCTTTTAATTTGTATAAACGGCAACACAAAACAGTTTATTTTGCCTTAAAAATAGAATATTCAGTTAGGCCTCTGAATAATCTTTCCAACGCATCTTAGAACACCTCAATCGAGTTCCCGGTTCGCAAGATATCAATTTTTCAAAAACGTGACAGCACTTTAAAGAAAACAGTGAGAAAAGAGTGACTCGCTCGGAGAGCGCGAGTCGAAGCGCGACGAGGCGCGATTGGACAGACCCAACATGCCACGAGAGCGCGCTTGCGCTGAGCGCGGCGAGCGCAAGCCGAGGCGCGCAATTGGGCAGCAACAGCGAAATGTGCAGAAAAATTCAGATTCATCAACACCAAAAACACGTTTTCATCACCAAATCAATCATCAAAACATCACTAATAGTTCATCCAGAACAATCAATAATTCCTCAACATAAAACATCAAATTTAATCAAAACACTCTCACATTTGCATTCCAACGAATCATCAAATTCTTCCAACAACAACAATTGCATCAAAACAACATCAATACTTTTCAAGATATGAAATCTTCAAAACATCATCAAATTCAGCAACAATACCAATTCCCACAAACCCCACAAAACCCTATAAATATACTCATTCATGTTAAGCCGAAACTCTCACCCTTACCTCTTAAACGTATGCTCCGTAGAAGACGATTGGAATCACCAACGAGTAACCAAAGCAACACAACGAGCCAACACCTTGGAATTTCTTCCTTCAAGTCGCGAAAACCCTCCCTTTCCTTCCTCTTAGCGCCGCGCCACCTTCCCTTCTCACTCTCTCTCTCAATTTCGTTTTTCTTCTCTGAATGAAAATGGGAGTGAGGGTTTCGCATAACCCTTGGGGTTTAAGCTGTGGGCCTTTCACGCATTGGGCTCACAGCTACACCCCCTCTACTACTCGATCCCACTCCTACACAAAACACGATATTTCCCTCTAATTTAATTATCTCACACTTCAACTAAAATTAATTATTCAACTAATCAAATTAATTAAACTAATTAAATTATTTTATTCTATTTTATTTTTCGGGGTGTTACACAACGTATGAGATCATCACGGGTATGAAAAATCTACAAATAATTTACAATTATCAGATTAGACTAAATTCTAAGTACTATTTAAAATAATTAATGATAAATGCCCACCTCATTTGTTGTAAATGCATCCGATAGATCAATGCAATTGGGAAGCGTCCCATCTGACATAGCCATATCTGTACGATATTAACCATTGAAAACTTAATTAATTAACTAATTAAATAAATTAAAAAATAAAATAAAAAAACACTCTGGATTTATCTATCCAAGATAAATCCGTACGCATAAAAAAAACTTAACTCCGGATTTATGTTAACCACATAAATCCGTAGTGTAAATTAACACTCCGGATTTATGTAGTTAACATAAATCCGGATAAAATTCACAAAATTTCCTACGGATTCATCAACAACTCAACAATCCGGGAAAATTCAAAAAAAAAACACTACGGATTTACCTTTTAGTGATGAATCCGGAAAAAGGGCGAAATTTTAGACCTGATCTAATTTTTTGTCAAAATGACAGTGGTATTTTGGTATAAAAGTGTATTATGGGGGTATGGAGGCCAATGAGAGGGGTATGAAAATTAATAGCCTTTTTTTTAATATTTGAGAGTGTTGGTGAGTGAGGCGTTCAATATGACTATCGGTTAGCGACGAATTAGTTATTCCACGCTATTAGCGAGGGATTCATTTCCTTGCTATTAGTGAGAGATTTCTTTCTTCCTCAAAATCCCTCTTTAAACGTCTTTTGTATATTTTGTGACGAATTTAGCTAAGAAATTATTAGAGAGGGATATTTTTGGTCCCTATTTCCGTCACAAACGAAAGTCAGTACTAGCTAATTTAGCTAAGAAATTATTATAGTGAGGGATATTAATCCATCTCAAAAATTCCTCTCTAAAAAAAACTTTTCTAGTAGTGATCAAGATACATATTTTCCAAGTTCATTCTGTAGACAACTTGAGTGTATTACAATTCTACTTGACAATACAACTGGAGAGAAACCTTCTACGGAAATTTTCTTAGACTATGGTAATTTGTGGCCACGTAGTCGTCCATTCACAAACTTCAACCAGCAACGTGATCTTCCCACCGTCCTCATTTACATAACAACTACTTTTTATAAGAAACTACTACAGAAAATCATATTCTTTTTAAAATTGTTGAATAATTTTGAAAGGAAGAAATATATTAATTTCCAAAAGTATAAAAAATTGGAAAAGAAATGAACCTTTGGAGAAAAGGAAATCACTAAAATTTAAAAAAAATTGAGAAAGAAAATAAATTTTAAAAAATTATGCAGTTATTGTTTTACCAATTTTAAAGTTCGCAGGACCAATATGACAATAAGTTATACCTTTAATGGACTAAAATAAAAGTAAGTTATGTCTTTAAGGGACTAAAATGATAGTAGGTTACACTTGGCGCCACGTAAACAACCACTTTGGCACTAAACATACCACATCTGCAACTTTGACGGAGTTAACTATGACAATTAACGTGAGGGACTTAAGTGACAGACAGAATTAACAGTGGAAGACCTTTTTGCATTTTTATTCTAGTGAGTGACCAAATTGACAGCGCCTAACATTTTGAGGGGCCAAAAATGACTACTTACCCTACTATTTCACTTTAGCTTGTTTGCTCCTAACAATAGAAGTAAAAGGCACACATTACCAAGGCTTTAAGTCACAATAGTGGTTGCATTGAGACGCTTGATATTACAGAAAATCTCTACGCCCTCCTTCTCATTTCATGTGTTGTTTAACGTTATGCGTAGTATTAAGAAAATGGTTAGTTATGTTAACTCTTATGGTAAAAAAATGTGGAAAGACTGAAATACCCTTACACTATTAATGAGATTAAATATTGGTGGGAGTAAAGTGTCGTAGTAAATGAGGGTATTGTTGAAAAATAATAATAAAAGTTGTATTGATATTCTAAAGTGACAAATAATTTGACATTGAGAAAAAAGTAAAACATGACACTTAAAATGAGACGGAGGGAGAATTAAAAGTGACCTCAATCGCAATCATGGTCGCTAAGAGACATCAAAAACATTTATGAAGATTTAAATCTTGGTTGTGTTGTAATCCTTGATATAGCCAAAAATTAAAGCTGTAACTTTTGGCTCAGCCCAACAGACCGGCCATCTATGGCCTTAGTGTTTTGGTTGAGTTGGGCGCGCTCAAAAAATAGAGATCCAAAAAGATTCGACCATTTTGACCTAGTCCAGTTGGCCCATGGTTGAATTGGGTTGCCCTTTTTATGCTTTTTTGAACACTTTTTGTGCTTTCCATTGTTAAAATGTGAAATGGGTGAAAATTTGATCTGCTAGCTAGATCTAGTGTTTCGAATCGAAATTGACTACAAAAAAAAAAAAACAACCCAATAGATAAGAGGTTAGCTCGATTCGACTTTTACACAGACTTTGACCTATCACTGAAATTGGCTGTAGGTTGTAAAATCTCTACTGAAAATCTATATCAAAAACAACCTCAATCACGGTCGTGTTAGGATCACATAGAGATAAAAAACTTTTTTTTGGCCTAAACCGTCCTCGCAAGTCGCAACTTGCAAACATTTTTTTTAAAACCTTGCACATTATATAAATTTTTGAACTGATTTGGATTCACAGTATAAATCAAAACAGGAGGTATACAATGCCAACTTTCATGCTGGTTAAGAAAGGCAGAGTTACTAATCAAGTGGTGGGAGTAAGAAAGGAAGAGTTACAGATGTTAATTGAGAAACAAAGAAAATAATCACGTGTGCTCATGTCATGTGCTGTATTAAAATCAGTTCACCATATTCTACCTTGTACATTGCAAGTGAACTAGGAAAAAAACAGCAACTGAAAAGAAGTTAAAAAACAAAAAGTTGGAGCCATTATTTTCAAATTGAACAAAAACAAAAGTGTCATTGTTTACCACCAAAGTGTAATATCTAGAATTATTTTGTTTTGTGTCGGTGCTCAATTTGAAGAATGAAAACCGGCATGAAAGGGCACTGATGCATTTCATCCTCTAATTATAATATTTGTAATCTATTGGATTATTTAGTGATATTTGATATTGCTTAATCCTCATCAACATCAACATCAACATCAACATCAACAACCAGAAATATTATTAGCAAAAAAACAAAAACAAAATATTTTTTAAAATACGAGGTTAAAGTTTTTTTATAAAATAGAAAGAAAGCTTATATGGGACCAAACAAATGGACATCATATAATATTGGGAAATATCTCTTGACAACTACCTTTCATACCATGCAAATATATCTCCCTTTCAATGTACGGATAATCATATTTTACATTTGATCAAAAAAAATAAATATTTTCCTTTTCTTTTCTTTTCTTCCTCTTCTAAGGCGGACCTACACTATGTTGAGAGGGTTCAGTTAAACCTCTTGAAAACAAAATGTTAATACTAGTATTTTTATATAAAATTATTTTGATCTTCCCAAAACTTTAAATTTGCATTCGTATCCTTAAATTTCCACTCAATTTTTAACAAATATGTCTTATTAATCTCAGTGAGAGACTATTTATAAAACTTTTAGGAAGTTGTTTTATCGATATCACATATTTTTACAGCATTCTACTTCTAATTTTCATATACTTTTTAAGACTTAAATAGATAATGACGGAGTAAACTTAGAGACTAACTTGGTGATTTTCTCTTAAATATATGTGAAATAGATATATTGATTCCTTAATTTTAGTAAATTAAGTGAGGACACTTTGAAGAAAAAATTAACAATCCAAAAATCATAATGAATTTTTTTTTTTACCCCGACCTAGGGTATTGGGTCCGCAAGTGGAGAAATTATTCGCGCCTTTGGCGATAGAATCTATATTGTGCATTGTAAAACTGTTTATTATTATTGATTGTACAAAGATGCTGCTATATATATAGCAGACTTTACAAGGATAGAAATGAAGGGCAGTTATGAGTAACAAACTCATAAATCTGTTTTATGAAAATTAACTAACCTATAAAAATTTGTTTTTAACATTTATCTAACTAACTATTAACAACATAAAACTATTAGAGAAAACTAAAACAATACTAACATATACTCTATTAGGCCCCACCACTTCATATTATCTTCACGACTTCGACCCTTAGATTTATGATAATGTTTGGAACCGCTGAAGGGTACTCTTAACGCACGGTAAATATTATGCTACTAACAGTTCGAGTTTGTTACTCATAACTGCCCTTCATTTCACGACTTCGACCCTTAGATTTATGATAATGTTTGATGAACGAGTTCGAGTTCAAATCAATCATTTAAATATTGAACTTTTTTTTTCGAGCTTAACAGTTCGGAAAAAAAGTTCAAAATTTAAATAGTTCAGTTCGAACTCGAACTGCCGAACCAAACTATTAAGACAGTTCAATTCGGTTCGGTCGAACTGCTAAGACAGATCGGTTCAGTTCGGTCGAACTATTAGAGTTCGATTCAGTTCAGCACCGTTCTCCTTGAAAACTGAACGTTAAACAAGCCTAACTGTAGCGTTTGATTCATTGTGAGGTTCTACCTTGGAAAAGACAACTTCCAAACATATGGATTGGATCCGGTGCAATTTAGTTTTCATGGATCTTGTCAAAGTCAATCTTGATCGAACAATCTAAATTATAACTTTGTGATTTATATCTGATTTCAATGTTAAAAACATAGATTGTTCGATCAAGATGCAACGGTCCAGATCTATTCAATGCATGACTACACGAAGTTTACGATTGCATAGGATCCGGATCCCAGATGTACACACTTAAGGCTTAACCATAGTTAAAGCTTCTTGCTATTTCCAAAGAGTGTGTTTTGAGGCACTCTCTTTGAGTTTAGCAATCTCAAGCTCAACGTATGTTGCCAACTGGCCAACATCAATTCTGGTTCTTCGATTGTGGGGAAATTCTTTTGTATGTTTGAATACTTTGTAGTAGGCGCTTTATCTGGTTCTTCTTAGAGTAATATTTTTTCTTCTTGGATCTTTTTCCCATAGTATTTTTGTCCAGAAAGATTTTAACGAGACTCCTTGTATATGTAAGGGTTAGAATACCCCTGTACTCTTTTTAATATAATATTTTGCTTATTAAAAAAAAAACTAACAATGTATTAGAATATCTAGAAAACAAAATCCAAACCATTTTTCAGCTGAAACCACTTAATTCCATAGTATATAGTATTGAAAACATGGTAGCAAGTAACAACATGCCTGGTTTATTTGTATTATGCACAAAATTAAAATCTAAAAAAAGTGAACTTAAATATATTTACATTGTACTTTGACCTTTCAGGTAAATCTGTCAAACTGAAACCCAACAATTAAACTAGAAAAAAAAAACTGAGTTCATACTTTTGATAAAGTGTTAGTCACTTATCACTACTTTTCATCATAATCCTTTTAAACTCTTGCTTCTGTTGAGTAGTAATCCTTGAAGGAAACACAACATCAAACTTAATTCTCAAGTTTCCATTCTTCCCAGGTTCTTTAGCAATTGGCATTCCTTCATTTGGGATCACAAACACATAACCTGGTTTAACAACATTTGTTACTTCAATTTTGAGGTCTCTTCCATCTAAGGTTGTTAAATGGAGTGACTTTCCTGTGAGAGCTTCTACGAGCAAGATTTTCTGTGTCATTACTAAATCGTTTCCTTCTCTTTTGAAAACTGCGTGTGGTTTCTCTTCTACCACGAAGATTAAATCAGCTGGTTTTGTTCCTTTTACTTCTTGGTTTCCTGTTTCTGGAAATGTTATCTTTGTTCCTTTCTTCCATCCTGGTTTTATATCTATCTTCAAGATTTCATCCACATTCTTCATCTTACTGAAAAAAGTCATGACAATTTCGAAATCATAAGAGTTAAGGATACAAAACGGTTTATGACAATTTTTTTTCTTGTCGGTAGATGAAGTGATAAGTACTACTTGAAACTCACACATACAATTGCAAGGTGTTGAGTTTGAATTTAAGTGATGATATCAAGTCTAACAATTTTTTTTTTTGGTCAAAAGTCTAACAATTTTAACATTGCAAAAACCGTGCAACCACGATTAAGGTTGTATTAAAAAAATATTTGACCACAATTTTTACAATATCGAAGATAATTACATAACTGCGATTGCAATTTAAAACAAACAACCAAAACTTAAGAATTTGAAGAAAGAAAAAAAAGTGTCAAAGAAATTGAGATTTTCTATTTTTTTATAATTATATTGAGATTTTCTATGAATTAAAGTATCACCAAACAGCCATATTTTATACAATTCCCAGCTAATAGTTTTAATTTTATTTCTATATAATAATAATAACTAGAGTAACATCCATTTCTACACACGTGGGTACACGTGTATGAATATACACATGTGTGCCTGCACAAGTGTGTGGGATCAGTCAGCCCCAATGATCATTAAAACGCCAAAAGATAAAACAGCCAAATCAGAACAAAATAATTCTAATAAATAAAAAATAAAAAATTGTAAACTATCCAATAATATAATTTACCATATAATACACGGTCAACTTTCTTGGTAATTACACCACGGATTTGCTTCCAAAAGGAGAGCCAACAATTAGAGTAAGAATCGATCCATTCAACTCTATCTTAAATCCAATTAATAGCAGCAGATTTTGTTTTAATTATACCTTTGACAAATGATAATCGATTTTAATAAAATTGATTTATTGATTTTGTAGAATCAATTTTTTATTAAGAATTAGTAGGATTTCAATCAGGAAAACAAACAAACAAATTTCAACAACAAAAAATTCAGACAAGTCAAGAAGTAAAACAACAAAATCAAACCATAATTCTAAAAACTAGTGCATGATTGCATGTTATATTTTTAAAAACAAAAAAAAAATGTTAAAAAGAAAGATAGTGATTACCCGAATTGATCATAAACAGTTCTTGAGATCTTCATCTTCTTTCTACAACCTTTATAAAGTTCTTCAAGAGTACACCCCAATTTACTTTCCACACCTCCCATTTTCTCATCCTTATGAATCCCAACATCAACATCAACATCACTACCATTTTCCTTATCAGCTTTTTTCATAGAATTAAGTGGATAATGACCATAAAAATCATAGATCTGACGTTTCTTAGGGTCACTAAGAACATCATAAGCCTCAGAAATTTGCTTAAACTTTGCTTCAGATTCTTCTTTCTTAACATGTTGATTCTTATCTGGATGCCACTTCATAGCTAATTTCTTGTATGATCTTTTAAGTTCTTCATCTGTTGCATTTTGATTCACTTTCAGAATCTTGTAGTAGTTTCCTGCACCCATTTTTTGTTGAAGAATTTTGATGTGAAAAAAAAAAGTGATTTTTTTATTCAGAAAGGTTTGATTTTGATTGTTTGTGTGTGGTTGTAAAAGGGTTTTTTGATAATGTGTTTATATTGCTAGGTGTGAAGTGAGAGAGAAGGGGTAGTAATTCAGACGCGCAAAAATAGCATAAAATCACGTTCAATTAGACTAGAGAGAGATACAATCAAATTGTGAAAACAAAAGAGTGAGTTAGTGAGAATTAAGGTTGGACACTTGGAGGATGATTGTAGATAGAGAGAGAGAGAGAGTTTGATTTTTGGAATATTTGAAAGAGGAGAGTGGGGGTTTGGATACCACCTTCTGGACAAAAATGTTCATACAAGATCCAATAGATAATGGCCATATATTCATTCATTACGTTTTAAATTTCAAAAATTTCCTTTTCAAGATACTAAAAATCCGGATGATTTTATTTTGAAGTTATGGATTGAATTAATATATATTCAAAGTGTATGATTTTTTTACGCTATCAATATCAATCAATAATTGTCAAAAAAAAAAAAAAATCAATCAATAGTATATAACAAAAAAATAATATCAATCAATAGCTACCAACAACATTGCCAAGTGGCGCATCACGGGTTATTATGGTTATGCCAACAGAGCTGCTAGACATGAATCTTGGGCCTTGATCCGTAGACTGGTTGGTCTATCTAGGATTCCTTGGTGCATAATAGGGGACTTCAATGACTTGTTATCTCTGGCAGATAAACGCGGGTATTGTGATCATCCCAACTATCTCCTGTGTGGGTTCCAAGAGGCAATTGTGGATGCACAGTTAATTGACCTTCCTTTGAGTGGCTATCAGTACACTTGGAGATTCTCACTGGGTACGCCTCTGGCCATTGAACAACGATTGGATAGAGCCTTTGCTACTAAGGAGTGGATGGACTTATTTCCTCATGCTAAGTTACTCAATCTTATTTCACCCAAATCCGACCATTCTCCCTAGTTGTTGAACCGTGATCCTTTGGGTGCTCCACATCGGTATCATTCTTTCAAATTTGAAAATGCTTGGTTAGTGGAGTCGGACATTGATAATGTTGTTCAGGATGGGTGGAGTACGGGGTCTGAGTGTGATATCCAGTCACGGTTGAGGTGGTGTGCTGATATACTTACGCCATGGGGTAGGCGTCTAAAGATGAAATTTAGAGAAGATATAGTAGCTTGTCGGGAAGCAATGGAGAGGCTGCGTGACCGTAATGATGCACAGGGTGTTCTGATTTTTAAACGTATGAATCAGTATTTAGCCAAGTTTATTTTGCAAGAAGAGGCGTTTTGGAAACAACGGTCTAAGACATTTTGCACTACAAGAAAATCGTTGATTTGCCACGGACATTTCCGTGGCAAATGTACAAATTTCCGTGGCAAAACAACATTTGCCACTTGATTTGCCACGGACCAAAAATGGTGGCAAAAACGCCGTCGCGAAATCGTTTGCCACGGACTTTTCCGTGGCAAATTTTTCCGTCCGCAAATCAAATCGCAAATATCCGCGGCAAAGTCGCCGCAAATTTCATCGCAAATCTGCGGCAAATCCGTCGCAAAAATTAAAAAAATTTAAAAAAATTAAAGAAGAATCGCTAGCACCGTAGGTTTATTTCTAGCACAAGTTATCAAAACTACTTTTTTGATAACAATTTGAAACCGTAACATCACCAAAAATAATATAAATTTACCAAAAATAAAATACCCCCATTGGTATACAGGTCATCACAGTTCACCAAAAAAACACAACATAAATGAATCCTACAAGATTCAACTTCCAACTACCAACCTTAAAGCATATATATCCTATATCCTATATCCTATACAATATACCATTAATCGTGTTTGCTTAAACAAAAAGAAAAAGGTCACCTTACATACTCTTTTCTCTGCAAAGATAAAAGATTCCTCAACTACTAAACTATCACCACAATATTCTTCCAACTCTTCTACTTTGTTCTTCAAAGATCAAGCCTTATTCTCTCATTAAGTAGCGACCTTGTTGAGAACATGTTCTTGATTTTCGATAGCTTCTCTTGTTCTTCCAATATTGTAAGTTGTAAATCTGCTCCAACTTTCAAGCTACGCATCACCTTCGATATGGCTAGGTATTCAACCTCGCCTTCAATCTTTTGCCTAAAAAGGTCCTCGAGCTCAAACTCTACTTCTTCCGATAAACCTACGGTGCTAGCAGATTCTTCTTTAGGAGACTTACCACTACTCAAGGTCAAGCCAAGTTCAACAATTCTAGAATCCTTAAGGGTAAGCATACTCTGTAGTCCTTCCAAATTGCTTTTCAAATTGTGCACATTTTGTGTCAAGCTAGATACATTCAAGTTCAACAATTACAATGCCTTTGCTAAACAAATCGCAAACAAACGATTTAGTATCAACGCGTCAGCAACATCGGTTACCTACAGAAAGACCAAATAAATAAAAAATCTCAACCTATGACTCAAAATAAAGTTCACATGTTCTATTGCAAAAGGAAATAAAAGTTATACTCAAGAATAGATTTACCATGAATTCATCAAGACATAAATAATACAATCGAGTCATCAGAAATCTCTTCTGCAACAACATCAAGTGGATCTCACAGCCCCTTGTTTGTTTCTACAAGGATACACAATAGTAAATTGGAGATAAGCTTCCTCTTACTCTGTTTGCCAATTATGCATACAAAGATAACATCATTCTAGAGACTGCTAACAAAATTAATATCTTGTACAGCATAGGCTGTGAACTAACATAACTACGCTAATGAAGGGGTGGGACACAAATATATGCTGTTCAATTACTTGTAAACAGTTTTATGTGTTATTGAAGGCATAAGAGGACTTACAATCATAATATACAACCACTGAGACTTAAGAAGCGATTTTACATTCGGAATGGGTGGCAGTTTTAAAGCCCTGTAACCTCAAATATGTGGAAATTACTCCACCACCTACAAATGCAAATTTTTGCAGCAGTAAGTAAATAATGCTTCTTATTTCAGGAAGGCCAGATTACAATTCTAAATTAAAGGGAGTGTAGAATTTTTCAACTAAGCTTCATAATTACAAATAAGCTCTCACAAACATCCAAGCAAGCCAACATAATGAAATAAATGAATGCACTCCCAAAGACCTAAGTGAGACATATATACTACAAATTACTACTCATGGTGACACCAAAGTGTCCCGAACATAGGAGGGGGCCCAAAGAATATTAATTAGCTTTTGAAAAACTAACATAATAAAGCTCGGAAGCTATGCCTGTGAGAACAATGAAAGCAAACTCCACTCCAAACACTCCTTCCTCAATGTTTCACATGAAGGAGCACTCTCTCCCATCACATCCCTATACTTTGTGTGGTAAGCATTCCTCATCGAACCCGTTAGAAGGCACGGCCGCTATAATATATGTCACCACAAATTCAATCATCAACATGACATCGGACACATATATCGAAGATTTGGAAACAAGAAGCATTGTATCGTAAGGAAAATGGATGACATACCACCTTGTGATGAATAAGCAAATAGCCCATGATCCGGATCCGCTAGGTCTCATGGCTTTCCCACAAAGAGGCATCTAGTTACATTACTGACCATAATGGTCACTGACCGATAAACGAGAAAAGGAGAGACCCTAAACCTAGGCCTATGCAGCAATGTCGAATCATATTCACAATATTTTCTACCTTCGTTATTTATAGCTAACGAGGCCTGTTAGAACAACAAATAATTAGTACATATGATATGAGTAAACCACATTTTTCAACATTGAAAATACTTGTTTCCAATTTTGATAATTACTGGCTTTTCTCCAATTGCAATTTCACACCTTACTATGCAAGAAACTGATGTACTAGTAGTAGCTTAATAGTGTGGTTGTACAATGAAGAAACTGATTCTAAGCATGTTCTACGGACCCAATTGTAAATGTTTTAGCACAAAGAAGAAAAGGACACAATTGGACTACTTATATTCTACTTCTGATTATAACTGCTATACAATTTTCAATTTCTGAACATTGGAAATTAAAAACTTTTAACAAAATGAATGCCACTCTTCACAAATTTTTGCAGTAGTAAGTAAATTTTTGGCAATTCACGAGGTTGATAAATAAAAAATTCTGAAATATGTTACAGAGTAAAAGGGCAGATTACAATTGCAGGAAGGCCAACTAATATTTCCATTTTTTTACCTTTGGATTCATTCTTCTTCTCATCTCCCTTTGGAGTTTCCTTCTTCCTTGGGATAAAAGTTCTCATAATCTGCCAACAAACGAGAAATACCAATCAGAACGCAAAATGAAGCACAACATAATAATCCATAAGCAAAAAGGGACAGAGGAGCTTAGCTGCTAAACGCAATAAAACCATTTTCATTCTCCTCACACTAAGCATAATCAACTTTAAGTAGGTTCAGAACAAAACCCTAACTTACTCTTCTTCTTTAGGGATTTACTGGAATGCATGTGGTGAAGTGTAGGGTTTGCAGCAACAGATATAAAACCAGCACACAAAATCATTCAAAACAAAAAAATAAAATTTAGGGTTTTTTCAATCAGTGAAATTAGGGATAAATTAAAAAAGATAATAGAAATTACCTACAAGTGGGGAAGAGGAGGAGCGGCGGCAGCGAATGGTGGAGGTCGGAGGAGAAACGGTGGAGAAACAGTGAGGTGAGGTGCGATGGAGAGGGAGAGTGGAAGAGGGAGAACGTTCGTCTGTCGGTGGCCGTAGAGCTCGATTAGCCATGGAGGAGGGCGGAGGAGGCCGGAGGAGGGTGGAGGGTGGAGATCGGAGGAGGAGATTGAGGTGGTGGAGGCGCGAGGAGGAGGACGAGAGAAGAGAAGCTCGTTCTGTTTTAGGGAGAAACAACATAAGCGTCGTTCTCTTTTTTATTTTTATCGTGGGTCTTTTATTTGATAAATGGTTTGCCACGGACTTGCCACGGATCTCCGTCGCAAATTTCTGTCTTTTCACGTGTCCGTGGCAAACCCGTGGCAAACACCAGCGGGAAATTTCGCGCTCTTAATTTTTACATATTCCGTCGCAAATCCGTCGCAAATTACTGACGGAATAAGCTCCGTGGCAAATGTTGGTGGCTAAATCAAGCTTTTCTTGTAGTGTTGGCTCAAGGATGGTGACCGTAATACCAAATTCTTCCATGCTAGTGCTACATCTAGGCACCATAAGAAGAAAATGACAAGTTTGGTGCGTGAGGATGGGTCCTTAGCAACCCAGCCCGAGGCTGTTAGCATGTAGATGTGGACTATTTCCACGAATTGTTCACGTCCAGGATAGGGGATTATGAGCCGGTAGTTCAGGTACTTCAGCCAAAACTCACGCCTGGGGATAATGTTGAGCTGACCCGTGGTTTCAAGAAGGAGGAATTTAAGGCAGCTCTAATGTCTATGGAAGGTGATAAGGCACCCGGCCCGGATGGGTTTAACCCTGCCTTCTTTAAACGGTATTGGCACACTTATGGTGATGAGATCTTTCATTGTTGTGTAGGTTGGCTTGAGAAGGGTGAGTTCCCGCATGATTTGAACAATACCAATTTGGCACTAATCCCGAAGAAGGACAATCCCACATCCATGGCTGATTGGCGCCCCATTGCTTTATGTAATGTCATCTACAAAGTTGTATCTAAGGTACTCGCAAACCGCCTTAAAACTGTTCTTCCTAAGTGTGTGTCAATAGAACAATCAGCTTTTGTGTCCGGTAGGTCCATCCTGGATAATGCAATGATAGCTTTTGAACTTATTCATTATCTTAAAAATAAGAGAAGGGGTAAGAGAGGGGAGGTTGCCCTAAAAATAGACATGAGCAAAGCATATGATTGGGTGGACTGGGGTTATATTTATGTCGTCATGGGTTTCAATAGTACTTGGTTAAACTGGATGTGTATGTGTATTGAATCAGTGTCCCTCTCTGTGCTTGTCAACCAGGACCGTGCTGGACCCATCTCCCCAGGGTGTGGACTTAGACAAGGAGACCCACTATCCCCGTATTTGTTCATTCTGTGGCTCAAGGTCCGACAACTTTATTGAATAATTCTCTTGCACCTGGTGCTATTCATGGTTTGTCTATCTGCAGGGAGCCCCTGTAATTTCTCATTTACTCTTTGCAGATGATTGCTTTCTATTCTTCCGAGCCACTCTAGGTGAAGCAACCCGCATCCAGCTATACTTGATATATGAACGAGCCTCTGGTCAAAAGGTAAATTTTCAGAAGTCAGAAATTTATTTTAGCCGGAATGTTCAACCTTGTGAAAAGGAGAGTATTGCTAATCATCTTGGTGTCCAGGTGTGTATGGGCACTGGTAAGTACCTTGGTTTACCGTCTATGATTGGCAAGAGCAAGAAGGCATTGTTCAACTTCATTAAGGATAGAATTTGGCAGAAAATAAACTCCTGGAGTGGTAGAATGCTCTCTAAGGCTAGGAAAGAGGTAATGATAAAATCGGTCCTGCAATCAATTCCAACCTACTTCATGAGTTTGTTCCAACTTCCCTCCACTCTTATTGTTGAGATTGAACGATTGCTGAACGGGTTTTGGTGGGGAGGTAGTGTTGGGTCGAGTAGGGGAATCCGGTGGTTGGCGTGGGATAAGTTGTGTGCTCCTAAGCTCGATGGTGGCATGGGATCCCGGAACTTAAAATCCTTCAATTTGGCTCTCCTAGGAAAACAAGGATGGAAGCTCCAAACTCAACCGAATCTTTTGGTCTCTCGTTTGTATAAAGCTAAGTATTTCCCTCACAGTGACTTTTTACATGCAACAAAAAGAAATAATGCTAGCTTTGTGTGGAATAGCATCTTTGCTTCTCAAGAATTACTCCGGGACGGTTCTATGTGGAATATTGGGACAGGTGGCTCTATTCGGCTATTTGATGACCATTGGACCAAGGACCAATCTGTCCTTCGGCCTAGGAATGCTGGCACTTACAATCCTCTGTTACGGATTGATTATTTGATTGTTAATGAAGCTAAGTGTTGGAATGAGGCATTGGTGCAGTTCTTGTTGGATGAGCCTTCGAGCAACGCGGTTTTGAACACTCCACTTCTTCTTGTGTAACTGAGGATGTACTATATTGGAGTGGTGAGCGATACGGGAATTATTCGGTGCGAAGTGCCTATCGTCAAGTGTCATATGTTAATCGTAGCACTGCTGCCCCCACGGTTATGGGTTATTGGGGGATATTATGGAAACTTCAAGTACCTCTGAAGTTCAAGCATTTCTTGTGGAGGTTGGGAAGAAACTGTATTCCTACTAGATCAATTCTTCTACACTGTGGTATGAATGTTCCCTCCTTATGCCCGTTCTGTAACGACTGCGAAGAAACTCCGCTGCACATTTTTGCTCTCTGCGCTACTGCGCAAGCGTGTTGGACAGCTTTAGGTATTTCTGCAACTCTCTCTCGGTTGGCAGCAACTACAGTATCAGTGCAAGATTGGTTGTTTGCTGCACTGCAGGAATTTGTTGGGGACGTGCACACTGCTTGGGTTATGAACCTTTGGAGCATATGGACTAGTCGCAACAACTTGGTATGGAATAATAAACGGGACACGGCATCAACTATTGTCCAACATGGCGCTAGACTTCTAGGTGATTGGCTCGTGGCCAAGACAGCTGAAGCACCTGCTGCTACAGTTTCAGCAATAGCACCGCGAAGTACAGCTCCTCTGTCGTGGCATAAACCTCCTCCAAACTTCGTCAAATGTAACATTGATACCGCTTTTGACTCAAACGGAAACCGGGTTGGATTTGGTATTTGTGTGCGTGATGAAGTTGGAAATTTTGTAGCGGCTAAACTTCATTCGTTTACACCGATGCTTGAGGTGTATAAGGGTGAAGCTCTTGGTTTGCTCATTGATATGGATTGGATGCGGGAGCTTGCTTTCCGAGATGTAATTTTTGAGATGGACGCCAAAGTTGTTGTGGATGATTTCAATAAGGCACCTACTATCATTTCCGATTATGGTTGTATTTTGCATAGATGTAGGGATGTCTTTACTTTTTTTAATTCCAACTCTCATGTGGAGTTCTCTAAGAGGGAAGCTAACAAGGTCGCCTATACCTTAGCAGGGGTAGCCTTGTTATCAGCTTCATCTCAGACTATGTTTGATGTACCAACGTGTGTTTACGCTACTGTTATGAATGAAATGAATTAGTTTGCTTGCGTAAAAAAACATTGCCAAGTGGTATAAGTTATTATGGGACACAGGGTTGACTTTGTGAAACAGAGGGTTTGACTTGGTGTTCTTAGGTTTGATTTTTGCAGCAGATAACTCGATGTTGGTCAGTGTGAAATTTGCTTCTAAACACGAATGAACATTACGTGTAGCAAATCTGATAAATACTGCGTACCAATAACACATTAACAAAAAGACATATTGGATGAAAATCCTCCCATTGAAAACTTGGGAATTGCAATATTGAGAGAAAAAAATCAGCACCTCTTGCGAAAGAAAATCTTGGTTAAAGTATTGAAAGACAAGCGTCAAGCTAGTGACGTTAAAAGAGCATTGTGTGAGAGGCAACCCACGGGTTTACCTTTGTTTTGTTTTGCTGGAATAAAAAAAAGCTACAAACGCTAGTCAATGTGAGCTTTCTAACCCTCTCATGCGTTTTTTAATTTCATAACATTGAGGACAATGTCTAGTCCAAGCATGGGAATATTTTACCTTTTTAATTATGTCTTTATTTGTTGTTTATTTTCTCTGCTTAAGTAGTTGTCTTTGTCATCTTTTGCTACAAGTCTTTGAAATTTTTTTGAAAGCATATTTTTTAAGGCATCTTTTGGATAAATATTTGAGTTTCAGAGCATTTATCCAGGTGGACTGACTGGTAAAAATACTATAATTGTTTGTTTGTTGCTTCTTCTTGGGTTTTCACACACACAAACACACTATTGAGACGGGTTTTTGTTGTCAATTCTATTAAGGAAAATTATAAAGAAACTAGTAATCTGGTACTTCTGGTGACATGCATTGAATGCGTGGTTAGTGGAGAAATGTCCTCATGTGCTGGGGTATCGAGAACTTTATTTATGAGAAAAGAAAAAAAAGAAGAACAGAAAAGAAAGTTATTTTTGATTCCAAAAGAGTTATTTTGATTCAAAAAGAAAAAAAGGAAGATAGAATAAATAAATAAATAAATAAATAAAGGTGTTTATACCACAGAACACAAGGACACTCCTTTGAGACTCAGTCTAAGTAAATGGAGGACCCAAGCTTAAGAATCCTAGGGAACTAGTTTTCTATGCGGGCATTGAAATCTAAGTTGATGTTCTGATATCTCTATTGTATTTCACGAAAAGCCCAATTCGTGAGTCTTAAACTGATGAATAAGTTCCAAAATTGGCCTAGTGGATTTCATAGTTTTGTTTGAGGACAAGAAAATATTCAAGCATGGGGGAGTTTGATAAAGTCCATTTTAGTCGTCTTTTTAGTATTTGTTTTAAGTAAGTTGTTTGGTATTTGAGTTTCATTTTAGAGTTATTTTACTACCTGATCGTACAAGACCAATAGAAGTAGTGCTGGTGCAGTCCTTTAGCTCGGTCTCTGATAGCCTTGGTGTCCCTGGATCTGGGTCGCGCGCGGGTGGTACCTGCGAAAGCACTCCGACGCCCAAGTCAGCAATGAACAGTAAATAGGACCACAAGTAATAATGACGTACCTAATTCCTTGGGATTCGTGCCATATTTATAGCTACAGTATTGGGCCTATTGGACTGCATTGGCCTAGAGTCCACTCCAGAACAATTGCCCCCCAAGCCTGGGTCATCGGTAGGCGGGCTAAGGCTTGATTTGCTGCCCCCGAGTGGTGCCGTGAATGGCTGAGTTATAAGGAGTGGGCGGCCTTGATCTTTTGAATCGTGTGGGCGCTGCCACACTAAACCACGGCCTGCCTTGCGGCCTGTATGCTAGGTCGCTCGGGACCAAATCTACCCTAGTAAATCAATTTTTCTTTTATTTTTTTCACCAAAATTCATCATTTTTTTGTCTATAAAGATAGACTTGGTTCATTTGATTTGGACACAGAAAAAAAATCGACTTTTTTCCTCTAATTTTTTTATTTAGCCTCCAATAAACTCTTGTTTGTAGCTCTAAACATCTTTTTAGTGAAATGGATCCCAACAATAACCCTTTTAACACCCAACATTCAACTAATTACCCTTTCAACTACCCAAATCCCAACAACTATAGATTTCAAAATCAGTCTTCCAACCAACAAGGTCCCCAAAATATACCAAATTATGGATTTGCTCCAAATTTCATCATGCCGTCATCTAATCCAAATTATCGTCCATATTATGGATCAATGATGCCATATTCATCTCAAGCACCCCCTTATTATTCTTTTACTCCAATGGGAAATGAAAATGATCTGAATGTTGGACTTGATGAATTTCCCGAATTTCCTACACAAATGGCTCTTGGTGGCATGAGCGGTGGTCATGAAGCCACTCCAAATGCAGAGGATTCAAATCCTGCTCGCCGGAAAAGCCCTAAATGGACCACTGATCAAAATTTGGTTCTACTTAGTGGGTGGATTAAATTTGGAACAGGCAATGTTGTTGGGAGAAACCAAAAAAGTGATTCATATTGGGGTAAAATTGTTGATTACTGTAATGAGCATTGCTCATTTGATCCTCCCCGTGATGGAGCTGCGTGCAGAAATCATTACAACTACATGAACAAAATACTGGGCAAATGGATTGACGCTTATGATAACGCTAAGCATATGCAACAAAGCGGGTGGTCGGAGAATGATGTATTGACAAAAGCACATGAATTATATTCAAGTGGTAAGAGTGCATTTCAATTTAATGTCAGAATGGCTCGCTGTCCATGATCAACCCCGTTATGGTAGTCAGGTAGGAGGAAATACTGGCTCTGGAAGTAGTGGATCTAAGAGAGCCCACGAGAGTGATGCAAGTGATTCCAACTCCGTAGGATCTAGTGTTCGCCCAATGGGAAGGGATGCATCTAAAAAAAGGGTAAAAAGAAAAGCAAGGGCGCAACATTGGAATCAGTCAATGAAGAGTGAAAGAATTCAAACAATTTAAGGAGAAAAAGTTGGAACAATTGGACAAAATAGCCATGAGGTAAGAGGAGGCTAACCAATTGTTGAAAGAAAGTACTGAGGCTAAGAAGATGAAGATGTTTATGAAGCTAAGTTCAAAGGAGCATCTCGATGACTGAAGCAAAGAGTTGTTGGAAAAGTTGGGCCACGATCTGTTTGGAAATTAAATGTTGTCAAGTCGTTGTCTGTATTTTGTCACTTTCTGCTTTAGTGTTTGTGTGTCAGTAGTCTGTGACTTTAATATTTGTCTTTTTTTTGTACCCCCACACTTATCAAGTTGTTGTCTGTATTTTGTAACTTTCTGCTTAGAGACAAACCTCGAGAGAGCGGCAATCGTACCGGTTAATTTCTGCACCTCTTTTTTGGTGGTGGGGGGACGCATGTTGGTTACGGCTCTGCACTTGTCCGGGTTTGCCTCGATTCCCCTCTCGGTGAGACAGAAGCCCGAAAATTTCCCAGCTCTGACACCGAACGTACACTTCTCGGGGTTGAATCTGAGGTTATTTTTCCTTGCCTCGGCAAAGATTTCTTCAAGGTCGGTCACATGCCTTTCGTCTCCCTTGATTTTAACGATCATGTCATCCAGGTAGACTTTGACGACCCTGCCGATCTACTCTCGAAAAACTTTGTTCATCATGCGCTAGTATGTGGCCTCGGCATTTTTCAAGCCGAATGGCATGACCCTGTAGCAGTAATTGCACTGATCGGTCATGAAGGCTGTCTTTTCTTGATCAGGATGAGTCATCGCAATTTGGTTATAGCCGAAGTAGGCATCCAAAAAGGAAAGTAGGCGGAAGCCGGACGCATTGTCCACCAGTTTATCAATGCTTGGGACCGGGAATGCGTCCTTGGGGAAAGCTTTATTGAGGTCGGTGTAATCCACACACATTCTCCATTTCCCATTGCTCTTTTTAACCAACACAATGTTGGACATCCAGGTCGTATACTTGACTTCTTTGACGAATCTTGCCGAGATCAGGTCGGCGACTGCTTTGGAAGCGGGCTCAGCCTTTTCTTCACTTTGCACCCTTCGCCGCTGTGCTACGTATTTGGCTCTGGGATTCACTGCCAAGTGATGGCATGCCACCTCGAGGGGGATACCAGGAGGTGGACCATGCAAAAAGATCGGCGTTTCGGCGCATGCATGCAGTTAGGGCTTCTCTTACCGTATCGCTGAGGTCGGTACCTATCTTTACCGTCCTCTGGGGGTCGTCGCCCAGAGGAATTTCGAAAAACTCGTCGTGTGGCTCGAGGCGCTTGATTTCCTTTTGAGTTCTTTTTCCAGTTCGTTGTCGGACTCATTCTCAGAACTGTTAGTGATCGTACCTTGACCAATGAAGTGTTGAAGTAGTTGTTATCTCGTTGACTGGGCCGGTCGTTGAATGAGTGAAAGGACCGGTCCTGGCTTCACGCTGAGCACCTCGGGTGGTACCTGCAAAGACACTCCGACGATCTAGTGAGAGAGTCGCCGCGCGGATAACACAAGGTAAGAGAACGTGCTGATGCCATGTATGAATGGCGATATATACCGCGAGGTCCGACCGCTTTGCGGTTTTCGGCGGCGGCGAATTGCGCTCCAAGCGGCGTGCTTGGGCGGTCATGATGGGCTGGGCCGCAGGCCCAATTGCTGTTGGCAGTTCTTGTATTTGCTGATACACCCAGGAACAGTTGCCCCCCAAGCCTAGGTCGCTTAAGAGCGGGCTGAGGCTTGAATCGATGCCCCCAAGAGTAATGTTACTTTGCTGAAATGGACGCGGCCGTTGGTTCTCTTGGTCGAACGGTCTCGCCGCTCAAACCGGCCGTCGGCCGTCCGACGCGATTTCGGTTGGTCTTTCCCGACATTTAAGACGTGACGTTTGATGTTTCCGAGCTTGTCCAAGACGGCTATTGGTGGGAAGGTGAAGCGTTGCGGCGCGCCGTCTCCCCGGTCCCCTTTCGCGCCATAGGTCCTCACTATAAATACCCCATCAGTTGAGATCATTCCTCACACTTTCACAAACTGCTCTGCCAGCGACCGACTCGTCTGCCGCCGACTTGCATCCGTAGCTACCTTTGTCTTTTCGTGACCGATCTACTACATCTGTTTAAGGTATGGATCGATCTCTTTTGCTTTTTAACTTGAGTTTTTCGTTGAATGCACTTTGCGCTTTTCCACGCCTCGTGGTAGGGGGTATCAGGTCCGGGGACGGCCATGTCGCCCCCTCTCACGAGTATTCTGCTCGATCGACCTGACTCGATCCTCTATCACAGTGTGCTTTTGCATGCCACGGACGAACCGACCGCCTCGCCTTCCGAGCGCACTGCTTTCAATCTTTTGCTACCTACATGACGAGGCCGTCAGAGCCCAATCCCCAAGAAGAGGGTCTAAGTCGCCTTCGGGCGGCAGCAATCTGGTTCTTCGAGCAACAGTTCTTGAGTCGTGACGAGCTCGAGTTCCCACTCTTCCGGTCGAGTGGTCTGGCTAGCTTGAAGAGTTCTAGCTCCAAGTCCGTCCATTCGATGTTCGGCCGTGTAACGCTCCACCACCGAGAGACGATGTGTGTCTCGAAAGGAGTAGAGGAAGATGTGGAGGTGGTGATTATTGATGACGATGAAGTGCAAAGTACCATCCAAGCCGCGACGAGGGGATGGTGGAAGTCGAAAGTGGTCGAGCCGGGAAGCCAACGAGGCGGTTGCCGAGTGAAGAAGCCAACGAGAGGCGCGCAGCTTCAGCCCGCGCGGCTAGCTCTTACGGTCGAGAGGCTAATAACGAAGAGGTCAAACAAAGAGGCGGCCGACGTTCAAATCGATGTAGCCCGAGACCCATCGACATGTCTTGGGTGTCGAGACTCTTCGCCACACCGGGAGTATACTTACGGTCGGCCACCTCGCCTTGCCCGACCTTTGAAATCGCCTCAATGAATCACCGGCCGAGAGGGTGAAAGGCATGAAAGATGGAGAAGACATTGCAACTTATTCCTCAATCTTAAGTTCACGATGTATCGGATCGTGCTCGAGAGGATGAACATCGTCCCACCTTTCACCGAGTTCCAACGTGATGTTCTACGCCATATCGGGTCGCCCCTCAACTCCATCCCAATGCTTGGGCGTTCTTGAAGACTTTCAAGTCCCGTTAACCAAACTTGGTCGGGCGGCGGTGTCGATCATGCTATTCTTTGCTCTCTTTGAGCTAAAGTCGGCTCGTGGAGAAAGCGAACAAGGAGAAAAGGGAGCGTGTTTTCTTTCAAGATGCGTAAGACTCAAAGATCGGTATTTCAAAGCTTATCAAGAGTCGCTGGGCGCGGACTGGAGAGGAAACTACTTTTGGATCGTTCCCACCAAGGAGGCCGGTAAGGCCATATCTGAGGTCCAACCGGACGGGATGCTCGGTCCCCTTACTTCCCAATCATGTGGAATGAAGCACACTTCTTCTTCAGGAGGCCAAGGCGATTACATCTATTCGCCAAAGATCCGGGTGAGTTCGACTTGGAATCTTTGGAGATGATTAAAGCTTTGGCGGGCATGCTCCCAGAGACTTAAGGCGGCGGCGACATACCTTGCCGCCCCTTCGCTCTTGCTCGATGGCCGGGCTCTGGAGGCCGAGATTGGTTTGCTTCTGAACTTTGCCTTTATGCTTTGTTGTCAATACTCTTTTCTAACTTTTGACTCGTTGCTTTGCAGAAAGAATGGCCGGAAAGTCGTGGGTCGTGATTGAGTCGGTTCTGAACCCCGCTGCAATTCCAGGGGCCAAGAGATTTGAAGGACCTCGGCCAAAGGGCGATATGGAAGGGTCCTCAAAGGTGCCCCCTACTCCCAAGAGTAAGGGAAAAAAGCCAACTTCAGCTGTCCGGTCGCCCCCTCGCCAAGACGATCGCTCCCAAAAGCGGGCCAAGCTCGATGATCTGAGCGTGGACCTGGCTAAGGAGGAGATTCCTATTCTCTCGCTCGAGGGTTTAGGACAGGTCGAGTTGGAGTGGTTCAGGAAGAAACCCATGGCGGTCTGTGCTTCCCTCTGCATGGGAGTAGACAAAGTCATGGAAGAGCTGGTGGGCGAAGCTAAAGGTATTTTACTTTTTATTTTCCTAGCCCGCTGTACTTTCGTCTTTGTTCGACCGACTAACAATCCATCGCTCTTTGCTTGCAGGGGCTCGGGCTGAGAAAGAGAAGGCCTTGGCTGAGGCGCATCAAAGGTATGACAAACTTGCCAAAGCCAAGCGGGCCAAATTATCCAAGAGGAACAAGGAACTCGCCGGTCAGGTGACAAATCTGAAGACTGACGTCGATTCCTTAGAGAAGGACAAAGCCAGGCTGGAGGCCGAGAATGCCGAGCCGAGGCTCGAGTTCGAACAATAGCCGAGCATGCTCGGAATGCGCCGATCGAGCGGTTCTACAACGCTTGGGCGGTCGCGGGCCGAATGCGAATCTCAAGATCAATTTTGATGACAAGATGATAACGCCCGCCATTACGTTGAGAACAACAAAATCATGCTTTGCCCGAGGAACTTGATGATCGGGTAATGTTGTTCGCCGCCTCTTCGGTTCTTTTAAAGCCCGCCATGAGCGGTGTAATTTTTGTAATAGTTTAACTTGCCTTCGGGCACAACACTTTATGAGCGCCTTGGCAATGAGATGTTTGAGCGCTTCGGTGTCGACCAAGGCGTCTCGCTTTTGTAATGACATTTTATCTTGTCCTTTATTTCATCTACTTGAATTCGCGTTGTTATGTCTGTGTATTTCGTACTCGTAGGCCGCTCGGCGACAGTTTTACGCTCCATCGAAAGCGCTCGACACGATTGGGCCATTTCGATGACACTCGATCGGGCCATTTCGATGGAACTCGCTTGGGACCATTCGATGATCTCTCGAGGTAGGTCGTTTCGACGACCTACTATAACGAACTATTACTTAACCCTTGGGCCATTTTCGATGGCACTTTCGGTTGGGACCATCTCGATGATCTCGAGGTAGGTCGTTTCGACCTACTATAACGGCTATTACTTAACCCTTGGGCCATTTTCGATGGCACTTTCGGTTGGGACCATTTCGATGGTCTCTCGAGTAGGTCGTTTCGACGGCCTACTATAACGGGCTATTACTTAACCCTTGGGCCATTTTCGATGGCACTTTCGGTTGGGACCATTTCGATGGTCGCCGCTTTAGATCGTTTCGACGATCCGCTTATGTTTGATAAATCTTTGATCGCTTCTTCCGCCACGAGCATGTTTGAGCGACGCATACATTATTGCGTGAAAGTAAAGAACAAATCATATTTCTAAAGGTCGCCTCAAGAAAAAACCTAGTGGGAAAAAGAGCGTCACTGCTTTTCATTTATCGATCGGCCGCTCATTACATTCAAACGTAATATTTTCTAAGTTTCTCTCGCATTCCATGTTCTCGGGGATAGTCGCCCCATCCATGGTTTCCACTCGTATGCCCCCTTTCCGATCTTTTTGATGACCACATATGGACCTTCCCAATTTGGTGCCGCTTTCCTGCCGAGCATTCTTGTTTCCCACATCTGCGCGTCTCAGACGAGCCGGCCGACCGAGAAATCTCTTTACGAACTCGGGTGTTGTATCCGTCTGCGACCTTCTGCTTGATCAATTGCTCTCTTAGTGATGCTTGGGTACGCAGCTTCTTCCACTGAGTCCAACTCTTCTCGTATGGCTCGATGCCGTTGTTAACCACCGTAGGGGATTCAAAGTTCTCCAATTCGGGCCGCCCATTTCTATGGGTATCACAAAGATCGATCCCATATACGATCCGAAGGGGGACTCTGGCCGTTGAATGAGGGGTTGTCTGTAAGCCCATAGAACGATCTGCAGCCTCTTCGACCCAGCCTTCCTTTAAGCTTCATCGAGTCTTCGCTTAACCCACGCAGATAACTCGCTTGCCGCCTACCGCCGTTTGTCCGAGGGTGCTCGACCGAGGTGAAACGCTTTTTACCACTAAGTCGGCCAACGTTTCTCTGAATCTTTTGTCTGCGAACTGGGTGCCGTTGTCAGTTATTAGTTGCTGAGGGATCCCAAAACGGGCCAACACACACCGGCCGAAGAATTTGCTTACTTTCGCCGATGTGATGGTTGCAAGAGGCTCGGCCTCGATCCACTTTGTGAAATAATCTACCGCCACGATCAAGAACTTGAACTGGCCTGGAGCAGGTGGAAATGGGGCTAGCAGATCCATGCCCCACCAGGCGAACGACCAAGGTGAGACAAGACTTTGCAGCTCTGAGGAGGGTGCAATGTGGACATCAGCATGTACTTGACATTTCTTGCACTTCTGAACAAGCTTCTTAGCATCCTCGTCCATGGTCGGCCAGTAATAGCCGGCCCTGAGAGCTTTCTTAGCTATGGAACGTGCACCTTGGTGACTTCCGCAAACACCTTCATGAATATCCCTCAACACATGGTCGGCTTCGACCGACGTAAGACATCTTAACAATGGAGAGGAGAATCCTCTTCTGTATAACTTTCCTTCTATTACCGAATACTTGGTCGCTCCGAGCCCGACTAACTTTGCTTGCTTCGATCGCTCGTTTCTTCCCCTTCAACAATGTATCTCGTGATGTGGGCGATCCAATCTGAATCCGTATTGACACACAGAACGGCCAACGACTGGCTTGGCTTGGTCGACACGCTCGGCCGATTTAGAGTCTCCTGAATCAAACTTCTGTGGTTCCCCGGGGTCTTTGTACTTGCAAGTTTCGATAGAATGTCCGCTTTCGAACATTTTCGGTCCGAGGCACATCGACCACTTCGCCTTGGCCGAATCGCTGAGAAGCTCTCTTACTCGCTAGGTAATTTCTTCAAAGACGCCGCCCTTAGCATCATATAATTCTTTGATCTGCGAGACCACGAGCAAGGAGTCCGATCGGGTTCAACCCGGCGACATTGAAGTCCTCGGCGAGTCAGCAGGCCGGTATGCACGCCTCATACTCGGCCGATTGTTTGATGTGTGGAAAGCGAAAGTCAAAGATACCTCCACACCGGTGCCTTCGAATTTTCTACGTATCGGGCTGCTCCACTTCCTTTCTTTGTTGGGCGACCCATCTACATGGAGAACCCGTGTCGTTGTGGCTTGATCTTCTAGAGCCGAGTCATTTCTCGCTATAAAGTCGGCCAACACCGCGCTTTGCGGCGATCTTGATTCAAATTTGATCCCAAATTCATCGAGCTCTCATCGCCCACTTTATCATTCGTCCCGCCAGATCCGTGATGGAGGACTGTCATGATTGGTCGACGGGTCCTTATCACGACTGGTGGGCCACAAAGTAGGGTCTCAATCTTGAAAGAAGAACCGAGTGCAAGAGCAAACTTCTATTTTCTCGTACCTCACTCGGGCCTCGCAAAGACTTTACTAATAAAGTGGACCAGTTACTGCTTTTAGATCGTTCTCTCGACTAGCACAAAGACTCGTAACTTCTTCCGTTATAGCCAAAATGTACAGATCTGACGTCTCGCCCGACAGCGGCTTGGTCATAATTGGTGGGCTAGTCAAAGCTCCCTTCAACTCGTCCAATGCTTGCGGGCACCGGTCGGTCCACTCAAAGTCTACGCTCTTTCTTAAGAGTCTCGATAGTGGAAGCGACTTGCAGGCCGCTTTTGGTATGAATCTGGACAGAGCCGCTACCATCTCGCTCACCGTTAGATTTCTTTTTTTGGTGTTGGGCGGCCTCATGTCGTGACCGCCCTACATTTCTCGTGGTTTGCTTCATCCTCTTTCGCTTAGGTGGAAGCCCAAAAATCACCCGCCTCACCCCAAAGGTACACTTCTCTGGATTCAGTCTGAGTGAATTCTTCCTAGCTTCTTCAAAGATTTCCCTCAGGTCGTTCACATGATCTGGATCGGTCCCACTTTTGATGATCATGTCGTCCAAATACACCTCAGAGATTCGACCGATCTGCCTCTTGAAAATTTTGTTCATCATTCGCTGGTAAGTCGCTCCAGCGTTCTTTAGGCCGAAAGGCATCACCTTGTACTGAAAATTTCCCCGATCTGTCATGAAGGCCGTCTTATGTCGATCGGGTGGATACATCGTGATCTGATTGTATCCTGAGTAAGCGTCCAAAAAGGACAATAATTTATAGCCCGATGCGCCATCGACCAATTTGTCAATGTTGGGCACAGGGAAGGCATCCTTCGGGCATGCCTTATTTAGGTCGGTGTAGTCTACACACATTCTCCATTTGCCATTCTTCTTTTTAACCAACACGACATTGGATAGCCAGGTCGTGTATTTGATCTCTTCTATGAAATTGGCCTTTATGAGGTCCTCAACGGCCTTTGCGGCGGCTTGAGATTTTTCCTCGTTCTGAGTTCGTCTTCTTTGAGCGACTGGCTTAACCCCTTCATCGACTGAAAGTTGATGGCAGGCTACTTCGATGGGAATGCGGGCATGTGCGATGCTCGCCATGCGAACAGTCGGCATAGTCTTTCAAACATTGCACAAGGTCTTGCTTTACTTGCTCGGTAGGTCGCTACCGAAGCTTAATCGTCTTTGTTGGGTCGTCTCCCAACCGCACATCTATCGCCTCTCCATGAGGTTCTCGGTCTTTTAAGCCGATTCTTAAGCTCTCGAGCTAAAACACCGTCGCCGCGTCTTACGGGTCGCTTATGCGGATCATAACGAGCGTCCAGATCGGCGAGATTTACTTGGTGGCCTTCGCTGGTGCTTTGAGCATTTGGGCCACGATCTACCTCATCACAAATTTCCTGATATAGGGTGTGGCTTCGCCTTGCTGATTCTAAGTCGGCCGCCAGGGTGACTACCTGGTCGTCTTTGCTGTAGAATTTCATCTTCAGATGTACTGTGGATGCAACAGCCTCTAGCTTGCCCAAAGTCGGCCTACCAATGATGCATTGATAGCAGGATTTGATGGGAAGTACAAGGAACGCGTCGTCCGGACCGGCCCCGTACATGGTACTTTCCCCAGTGTCATCACCAAATGTGACTAAAAGCTCGATCGTTCCCAACGGGTAGGTGGTCGCTCCGTTGAAGCCTGTTAGAGGAGTGGGCTCGGCCTGAGGGACTATCTTGCTTCGATCAACTTTTAGCTTGTCAATTAGTTCAACAAACATGATATCGGCCGAGTTGCCTTGGTCGACCAGAATTCTTTGCACCTCTGTGTTGGCTATAACTGCTCTTATCACCAACGGGACATAACTGTTCGGCTTGCCATCGTGTAGGTCGTTATCCCCAAAAGAGATGGGAGGTCTATTCGAGACCGGTCTTTCTGCTGAAGTTGATGCGACCATTAGGAGTTCATCCCATTTTCTCTTGGTGGCTTTGTTGGATTCCCTGCGATCCAACGGGTTCCCACCATGAATTACCATCGCAACATTACGGCCTTTAGATCGCCGAGTGTCACGATCTTCAGATCGGTCTTTGTCTTGGGTGATCTCTATGGCTAGAGGACCCTTTCCTCTGTCTTGATCAGGTTCTTTTGTTTTCTCTTGAGGTCGGTCGCCTTCCTCCGACCTCACATACTTACCCAACTTGCCTTTCTACGAATGAGTTTTCAATATCGCCTTTGAGAGCCATACGATCGTTGGTATCATGACACTTGCTCTTGTGGTAGCGGCAATACCTCTTGGTCTGGTCGTGCCCTTCTTGAGCACGCAGTGGATCGGGCCGCTTTACTCCTACGAATTCATTGTTCGCACTCACCGTAGATCCGTGCAATGTAAGTGTTCAAAGCGAGTCACGATGGTCAAATTTCTTGTCTCTCGAAGTCCGGGTTGTCTCGGCGACCTTCATGCCCTTTAGACGGCTTACTCGCTGCTCTTCCTTCTGGTCGCGCACGCGCCTTCCTTGCGCCTAAGGTCTCTTCATACGCCATGTGGACGTTTGCCCTTGTTAGGAAATAACCGAGATCCTCGATAATGGTTAAGAGTGAATTCTTCTACGAACCGGTGGTCCTGGTCGAATACCACGCCAGATATTTCAACTTGTCCTTGTCCGACAAGTCACGAACGGACTCGCCTCTCGGTGTTAAACCGGTCGATGTATCGCCTCGGGTTTCATTATCCCTTGAAACAATGGAATCCAAGTGCTCTTCAAATCAATATTGGCAAATGATTTACGGTGTAGTGAGACAAGAAGATTACGATCAAGTCTTCCCATGATGATATGGTGTTGGGTCGAGGATTCCCACCACTCCAATGCTCGACCGTCCCAACGATCGAGGAAACAAACCGCATTTCATGGTCGGTCCCAACTCTCTCAGTAATGCCAGTGAGTTATTAAAATACCGGAGATGCTTGTCTGGATCGCTACGGCCATCGAACTTGTTTAGGTTAGGCGGCTTCCTCAAGTCTCTCGGAGTCTCAGAACCCCGATTTCTCTAGTGAATGGGCCGTGCTCGTTCTGAATGTCGTTCGACCCAAAGGGTTGCATAGCGAGGCAAGCCTCGCGTTCGACATTCCATAGATTCCTCGGTTGGGCGGATGGTGGAAGTTGAGGAGGTCTTCGGGTCGCTCGCTCGACCTCTTCTCGTACCGACGCGAAACGCCCCTAATTCTTCCATCCTCGTATTCTTCAAGCTCTTCACGAGAATCCCAAGACCGCTTCTCGACCGACGTGATCCGGACGACTCGTTGGATGAGTACCTTGGGCGAAGCGGCGGCGTCGTGTCGGGGCGGAATCGGAATCCTCATAATCGCCATAAGATAGCGAACGACGCCTGCGCAAGACGTTCCTACTGGGGCGACCTATGCGCCTGCCGCCTTCTTGCCGGAGAACGATGAGTAGTGCTCTCCCGTGCGAAAATGCTCCTCCGAGGAGGGGAGCGATGTCTGCGCGCGCCGGGCCGGCGATGGGCGAGGGTTCTCCGCCTTCCGCACGCTGGCGGCGGGAATCGACCTCTTTCATACCGAGAGATGAGCGCGTCTGCATGCGCGATCACCGATTCTTGCTTTGGAGGATCTCATAACGGCTCGAGTGACATGCTCGGGCAATGGCTCTTCAATGCTCGCATCCATCAACTTCGGGCGGTAGTTGGGGTGGAGCGCGTGCGGTCGTACTCGCTCCAAGATCGGTCCGCGACCGCACCGAGGGTTCTTGTCGCGCGATTCCCGAGATTCATGAATCGCCATCGCCACGCCCGGGGTTTGTTCTTTGGGGATCTTGCCGGAGGGGTTGAGCCGAGATGAGGCCCGCGTGCAGGGGCGGTCGCGTGGAGCCATGGGTGGAGTAGGATAGCGCTCGCCTCCCACTGTGGTCGCCAATTGATCGTACCTTGACCAATGAAGTGTTGAAGTAGTTGTTATCTCGTTGACTGGGCCGGTCGTTGAATGAGTGAAAGGACCGGTCCTGGCTTCACGTTGAGCACCTCGGGTGGTACCTGCAAAGACACTCCGACGATCTAGTGAGAGGTCGCTCGGCGTATAACACAAGGTAAGAGAACGTGCACTGATGCCATGTATGAATGGCGATATATATCTTTGCGAGGTCCGACCGTTTTGCGAAGTTTTCGGCCGGCGAGAATTGCGCTCCAAGCAGCGTGCTTGGGCCGGTATTGATGGGCTGGGCCGCATGCCCAATTGCTGTTGGCAGTTCTTGTATCTGCTGATACACCCAGGAACAGTTAGTATCGTAGCGGGCATCTACCTCTGAGAGATTCACCTCCAGAGCCAAAAGTGGGGGTTCAGGAATTTCTTGGAGCTGACGTCGGGTTCCTTTCAAGGTGAGGTAATGGCATCGTTTCGCGACCTCAAGATCGGTCGGGACGGTTATGATCTCGCCTTCGAGGGAATGAAACTTCATTTTCAGGTGGACAGCTGAAGCCACGACGCCGAGTTTAGCTAGAGTCAGTCTTCCAACGATACAGTGATAGGGAGAAACTGCAGGTACAACTAGAAAGGTGGTCTTGATAGTTCAGGCAAGCTTCTTTTCCCCGTAAGTTTTGAACGTGTCGAAGTAGCCCAAAGGTCGGGCCAGTCCTTCCCCGAAGGCAGAGAGGTCGGCCCTAGAGTAAGGACTGAAGTCATTTGGAGATATACCGAGTGTGGGAAGGAGATCCTGGAACATGAGATCGGCGGAGCTTCCCTGGTCGACGAGGATTCGCCTTACCTAGACACCGAAGATGGAAGCCGAGATGATTAACGGGATGTGCTCATTCGGTGAGCCGAGGAGGTAGTCATCGTCAGAGAAGAACAGTGGTTGCCTAGAGGGGAACGACTTGGTGCGAGGGTAGTGGAAAGATGGGCATTCTCCCGCCATTTTCGTTTCGCTGCGCGTTTCGTTCGCCAGATGTGATGGAGTAGCCACCCGTCAGTTCCATTGTGGATAGCTGGGTCGAATGTACGTCGGGATGGAAGCAAGCGATGCTCCCACTGTGGTCGCCCTTGTTCGGTACTAGATCTAGGAATGTACCTGATCCGGGGTACTTGACGCCCTGCTTCACCTTACTTGATGAAGAGTCTCAGTCCTCGAAGATTGAGTTCAGTCGGTTCGAGGTAGTAATGGATCCACATCGGGTGGGGTGTACCGGCAGAAACTTCGATGCCTAAGTCAGTTCGTTAGTGAGCAGGGAATTGTGAGGAATGAAATGTGTACCTGGAAATGAGGGGTAGGATCGGTTTTTATGGAGAAGAGTGTCGTGTCTTGAGCGTCGGATCAGGGCGATGGGTCCTGACCGTTGAGCATGAGAGGCCGTAGTGCCAGAGCGTTGTGCGCTATAGCTGGGAGTCGTATTGGGCTTGGCCCAACTTATGGGGCTATTTGGCCCAGTCCAGAACAGTGGCGCCCAAGTCGGGATCAGGGCATAACAAGTTAAATTTTTAATTTCCAAATGCAAACTTTTTTTCCTTGTCAAAAAAAACGTAGACTTTTATTTTGGTGAGTTCCTAATGTAGACTATATACGTCTCAAAATCTCCACGATTTTTTTAGGTCGTTTTCCTTTCTTATTAACACATATTTTTTTGATCAATTTAGGCTTTTTTTCCCACCCCCTCATTATCACTCCCACCCCCATAAATAGGAAAAACCCCAAAATGCCCCTGTCATTTTATAAAAAAACGGACCAGGCCCACCACACTTATAGGATTTTTCGGATTTACCATAAAAAAAGGTATTTCCGGAAATTTGGAGGTGAATTTTTCGGATTTAGCGCAGAAAGTTGGTATTTCCGGTTCACGATTTTTGAACCGGAATTATCCCCAGAAATGGTAATTCCGAATTTTTGTTTTTTTAAATATAATGTTTTCTGGAAATACCTTTCTCAGAGGTAAATTCGGTTCACAATATGTGAACCGGAAATACCTCTAAAAAAAGGTATTTCCGGAATTTTTTTTATATAACATTTATATTTTTTTTAAATAGATGGTTATTATGGATTTAACCGCTGCCTTTACGACATCTGAGATATTTCCCACTCAAGATGCAATGACACGTTGGGCTAGAGATACCGGGAAAGCGAACGGAATCATTGTGGTTATTGTTCGAACCAAGACGACGGAGAATGGGAAAGGGAAAAAGAACAAGGTTGTTTATGGCTGTGAGAGACGGGGCACATACAGTCGAGTAGATGTTGGGTGTTCTGCTAGTAGACACAAGACATCAAAAAGATGTGGTTGTAGGTTTCAATTGAAAGTTAAACCAATGTTACCTCCTAGTTCTGATTGGAAGGTGAGAGTGGTGTATGGGATTCACAATCATGAGCCTCATAAGACTTTGTTTGGAGCAGCTATATTTGGTAAGTTTACCAAGGAGGAGCGGTCAGTTGTTGGGGAGCATCTGTCTTTGGGAGTGAAAGCATCATTAGAACCCGCAACAGTATCCGGAAGGGAAAGAGAGGTAGTATGACTGAGATGCAGCAGCTTATGACACTGATTCATGCGAACCATTACTTGTGTTGGACGAGACGACTTAAAGGTACTGATATTGTTGAGGAGATCATGTGGTCACATCCTGATAGTTTCAAGTTATTGAGGATGTTTCCGACTGTTTTGATTATGGATTGTACCTTTAAGACCAACAAGTATGCATTGCCTCTGCTGGAGATTGTTGGTGTCACTTCCACTGAGTTGACATTTCCTGTTGCGTTTGCATATCTGTCTCATGAGCGTTATGATGACTACACGTGGGTGCTGCAGAGCCTACGAGATTTGATGGTGTGTGATATTGCACTTCCTCAGGTAAGTCAATGCTAACTGACTTTAGTTTTTGGCATTACATTACTGTTTTTTTATTTTTTTTCCATGGTGTGTGATATTGCACTTCCATAGGAATCATTGGATTCTTGTCAAGTTGAACCACACTAGCCCTATCCCTCCTGCACATCCTTCTTGGGGTCGATACGCCTCAGATGAAGCTAGATCGTGACAATATCCATACATTGGACGCATGCAGTTATGGTCTTCTTTTGTTCCAGATTATGTTCCAATGACACCACTTGATTATGTAGACATCACAACTTGATTGTTTATATAATTTTACATTATTATTTGATGCTTTTTTTGTACACGTTAAGAGTTTTAGAATATTTAAATACTCGTATTTTTAACCTCAACAATGTAGTATTATAATTTGTCTACAACGTTATATTTTTTAAAAAAATTAAAAAAAAATTGACACATGGTAAAAACTGACCAAAACCTAGTTAAAAAGTCATTTTTTACACTAAAAAACATGTTTTTTAGCACTTTGGTGTACAATTAAAGTTCGTAAATAATTTTGCAACTCGTCTTTTTAACCTCAATATCGTACTATTATACTTTGTCTACAAGTTTGTAATTTTTAAAAAAATAAAAAAAAATAAATTACGAATGGTAAAAGCTGACCAGAACGTAGTTAAAAAGTCATTTTTTTAAAAGTAATAAAACATTTTTTATTGGATTACTAATTAACGGTCTAGATATTGCTGACCACTTTTGAACGATCTAGATTTTGCCGACACTTTAAACGGTCCAGATTTTGCCGACCACTTTTCATCAACGGTGGAAATCCATTCTAGGGTTTCATTTTTCCCTATAAATAGACCCTTCCATTTCACTTCTTTCACACACAACACTCTCCTGGACACTCTGAATACACAATACTCCCGTGATTCTGCACTCACTGCTCTTCACCATCAGGGCACAATCACAAACAAAGAAAATGGTGTCCATTTCGACAGTCCAATCCCCATTTTATGCAGGCTTAACGACGACATCACCTTTGAAGCTCTGAAAGAAAAAATAACAACGAAGGTGCAGCTGGAGGGTGACGAGTGTAACACCCCCTTCTACTTAATACTATTTATAATCAATAAAAATCAGAGTTTTTCAAAAACTTTTCCACGCACCTCAAAGAGAGTGCTACATTTCACAAAACGTCGTCAAAATATAATTAAAATTCAAAACACATCTAGTGCGCGCAATATAGATCATATCCAATGGGGCGAACCCTCAAAAACCTGTCTTAAATCTTACAATAATCCAGAAAATGTTTCACAGCACAGCGGAAATAAAACCAAGTTCAACAGACTCAGTAAACAATCCAAAACAGTTTAATACATAACATAAAATGAAGATACTAAAACCCCATCCCTGGTGTTACTAATCAGAGCTGACACAATAATCCCAATAAGGCATGGCACCTTCACTCAGAATCACCTGCATGTCGCCACGAGAGCAGGCAACATAAAAATGCTAGGGTGTGTCTCTTTACATAAATAATAACAAGTAAGATAAGCATTATGTTAGGGAAACATCTAGCAACAACAATCCATAGTAATCAAGGCATTTACCATACAATTAAAATACCAACAAGCAACCATAATGAATTAATTAAGCATCAACAAGAATTCTACGAATGTATGAGTATATGCATGTATGCAATATGCATGTGGATCCATAACCACCTCAATAACCCCGTCCGGCACCCACCGCTTTTGGCCGAAGCCCCCACCGCTTTTATATGCATATGATTTATGTGACACCATGACAATGCATCACCACACAATAAATTTATCACATCAATTATCAACTCACCTCTTTGGCCGAAGCCCCCACCGCTTTTGGCCGAAGCCCCCATCATTCATAAATCCATCACATCAAGTATTAACTCACCACTTTGGCTGAAGCCCACATCACCTCTTTGTTATCACCTCACCACCACAACTTGTTTATTAAATTAAATCTCACCCATGGACTAAATCCCTCCTAAGGACCATTTTAACACACCAAAGATTAATTTAGTACTTAAAGATTATTTTGACACATATGAACTAATTTGGTAGTTTGGAACTTATATTGGCATATTGGGATCAATTAGACACTAAGGGATTATTTTGTCACGCCAAGGATTAATTTAATTCTTAGGGACTATTTTGTCACACCAAGGATTAAATTAATTCTTAGGGAATAAACCATCACTTAGACACATTTTGGGCACCAAGGCGCCAAGGGGCAGCCATTTTGGCGCCCACCTAGCACACCACCAAGCACAGGGCGCACAACTAGGCGCCAGGGGCAGCCATTTTGGCGCCCCCTACCGTGCCACATCCCAGCTACACACACGCACCAGCAAGACACGCACCAGCAAGACACGCACCCAGGCGCAAAATGGCGCCTCACTTGGCGCCGCGCCACACCATATGCACGCAGGTAACGCGCACACACGCACACTAGGCACCAAATTCCCAGGGAATTGGCGCCCCCCTGCACACCGTGCCAGCCGCTCCCAGACACACACCAGGCGCCAAATTCCAGGGAATTGGCGCCCACACAAAGACGCATACCAGAATCCTCAAGCAAGTGAACTGGCGCCAGTTTGCCTAGCAAATGGCGCCCCCTGCATCCAGCAACAGCCCCAAACCGTAAACCACATAGACTAGGCGCCATTTCATGTGCATTTGGCGCCCCCCTTCTCAAACTCACCTAATCAAAACAACTCAACCATATTTTGATTCAACAAATCAATTCTCCATTTACCAACACTCATCTAGACAATTACTCAACATCATTAATTCACCCAATCTCATAAATTCTCATATTGAAGCATTTAAACAAACACTTGGCATGCATAATCAACAAGACATTCATTTCTAACAACAAGCAACATGGAATTACCAACTTAATCATCAAATACAACAATCAACATATAATTAACATCAAATTCACACAAACAAGTCATTCCTAGAGCTATTCCACACATAATACATATCCTACAACTTATTATAAATGTAGTAGAGAATCCCCTAACCTTGGGTGAGCTAGAACTTCCAAGCAAACACCAAAAATCACCAAATGAAATATTCCTCCTCTCTATACAAGCTGAAACCGTGCGTGTTTCTCCCTTGGTTAACCATGGAGAAATCAAAATGGACAAAGGTTAGGACATGGAGGCTACAACACCTAAAAGAGAAGGAAAAATGGTGAAGAATGACCAAGGATTCACTTACCAAGCCAAGAACTTCAAGAAAGTTCCTTCCTTTCCCCTCCCTTCCTCACGTCGTCAGCTCCCTATTCTTCTCCTCTCTATTCTTTGTTTTTCTTTCTTTCAAAATGAGGGTAATGAGACCCTAGTTTAGGGACCCCTAAGTTTTATGACTACCATTGGGCCCAATAATGGCCCTTGGGCCTTATTCCCACTCCTACAATTAATTTATTCCACCTCCTGAAATAAAAATAAATCCAACTTAGGTATCCTATTTAAGATAGATTAGGCCCCTTTTAGATAAAATACACTTTAACTATTTAATTAACTTAATTAAATGTTGCAAGCCTTAAATAACTTAATTAATTAAATAATTAAATTATTTTGGGCGTTACAACGAGCAAGAAGTCACCCGGATCATTTATCGCTACCCCACTATGGGCGATAATAATCGTGTTTATATGGTCCACCATGGATGTGAAGAACAACGATGACGTTCGAGTAATGATGGACCGTTTTGACATATATTTCAGATGCGGAGTCCTATTCAGTTGTATGTCGAAACCAGAAGGACCGTTGCTGAGGTCCTTCGACGTCTCCAACCACCATCTCACTAATTTCTACCGCCTTTTCATTTTCTTTGTTCTTTGTGTTTTGTTGTTTCCGTCGTAACTTTCATGTATTATTTCGTTTAAATCATCAAAACGCGTCTTTAATTAATTTTAATTTGTTTTTAATTAATTTTATTATTTTTTCCTGAAATACGGTGAAAACCACGTAAATCCGGTAGGGGTTTGGGGTTTTAGATTACCAAAAGCGAGGTAAATCCGGTTCACAAAAAATGTGAACCGGATTTACCTCAGTTTTTGGTAATTCCGGAAAACCCCAAACCCCCCTACGGATTTACCTCTTCTCTAATGTAATTCCAAAATTTTCACTATTACTGGGGGTATTTTTGTCCGAAACGGTATTTATGGAGGTGGGAGTGATAATGAGGGGGTGTAAAAAAAAGCCATCAATTTATTAACACAAATTTCCGGGACCACTAGCTGACTTAAAATATATGTAGCACATTTTTTTTTGGTTAAATATGTAGCACATATTTACGGGACCACTAGCTGACATAAAATAGGGTTTTTTTTGGGTACCCCCACCCATTCCCCTAACACCCCCACCCAAATTGAAATCCCCAAAATGCCCTTCGTAATCTATTTTTTTTTTTAAAATAAGACGCATCGTATATATGTCATTTGGGACATATATACGATGGGTAGTTTTAACGCATCGTATATCATGATCCCCAACCTCTTCATTACCATCCCCCACGGGTGTTGTTAGCAGCCTCAACCCGTGACACACCCAAATATGTCTCAGCAAGCTGTGTGGCAAACTCCGAGCTAACAGTGAGGGCAGGAGGTGTGGCATAGTTCCCCTGGATGGGAAGGTGCAGCAGACAAGAGGCGTCATCGAGTGATCGCCATCTCACCAAATGGCAAGTGAAATGACGAAGTGTCCGAGTGCCACCTCTCGATAAAGCCGAAAAGAACTCATGGTCTCTTGTGGCGTGGGTGGGTCCGGAGAAGTGGGGCAATCTGGAGTCCCCGACCACGATCTTTGCTTTGAAGTAGGTCAGGGTAATGAAGATGAAGTCTAGTATGGACTTTGTTGCCATGAGCCCATACTTTGACAACTCGCTGATACTCCTGAAATAAAAATAAATAAATAATGTAAGCAAAAGTGCAGACTATGTGACTTAAATAAATTATTTAAGCAAAAAATGCAAAACTTACCGGGTCAGCGAGTATAGAACTGCAGACATGATCTGCCAAGTCAGTGAAAAGAGAGGGCTGAGGCTCCTCCTGAGGCTCCTCCTGATACTGCTGAGGAGGCTCCTCCTGATACTGCTGAGGCACCTCATGATACTCAGACATGGATCGTGCGAGTAATAAGCATCGACACAGGGTTCTTCTTCTGCGATACTCGGGAGGTGGGGGATGGTAATGAAGAGGTTGGGGATCATACTGGGGATACTGTGGATGATATCGAGGAGTAGGCTGGGAATGATACTGAGAAACCGGCCTCCCCCTATGCCAATCCTCCTGCTGCGTCTGCTGCAGGTAATCCCCGAGATAGAAAGCTCCAAATGGTGATCATCGAAGCCGCTCAGCCGATACTCACCGCCTCGGTGTGCTCGCTCGTCTCCGTCTTTGAAGCATGGAGCTGATTATGCCTCCGAGTCCTCGTGACGGAGCGATGAATGACTCCCCATCTCTCTCGACGGAGAGACCTCACGTCTCCCACTATGCCTACCGGACACTGCAAACGAAGAAAAAAAAATTAAAAAAAAAAAAAAAAAAAATTGCTCATCGTATTTACATCAAAAAATGTGTATATACGATGCTTACTTTTTTGCAAATGCATTATATAGGGTGTTCGGGCGTATATGCGAGTGGATGAATTTACGCTAATCGTATATACGCTTTGAATAAAGGTATATACGGTGAGTAAAAAGTGTTCGCCGTATATAGGGTGCAGTGGGGTATATACGATTGGTTGATTTACGCCGATCGTATATACGTCGGTCGGGCGTATATGCGAGTGAAGGTGGTCAAACGTAGGTATGACCAATTGTGTGAAGAAATTGTGATTTTGTAAAGAGTCAGGGGTATTTTGGTATTTTCACACGGCGGGTGGGGGTGTTAGGGGAATGGGTGGGGGTACCAAAAAAAAAACCCCATAAAATATTGTCAAAAAAAACGCTGACTTAAGCGTAAAGATTCCCTGTCCAAAAAAAAGAGTAAAGACTCATTTTATTAGTTGAAAATATTTTTATAGGACATATTAGTCTCTGACAATTTTTTGGATAAATAAGTTTCTCACTTTTTCAAAATGGGGACAAATTAGTCTCTGACACAGGGACTAATTTGTCCGGGTTTTAAAAATATCAAGGACTAATTTATCCTAAAAAATTGTCAGAGACTAATTTATCCTATAAAAAATTTAAGGACTAAAAAAAGTGTTTACTAGTGACTTAAAATATATGTATCTCTCAAAACATGAAAATTTAGTAATTGGAATTTGAAATTCCCCCTATAGTTTAAATGACTTGTTATTTACTCCCTCGTAAATAGGATTGAGTCCCTAAAATTGAGACTTGGATTAGGTGCAAGGACTGCATGCCTCTAATATTGAAGTGAAATCCGAGTCTAGTTACTATTTGGACTAACTCTTGTTGGTCTCAAAAAGACAATTTTAATGGATCTTGTATTTTGGTCTTTGTAGTTCCTAGGGCATATCTTGGTTTAAACAAAAAAAAGACAGAGAAAAAAATAAGATAGAGAGTTAAAGAGAAAAGTGAAAGAGAGTTAAAGAGAAAAGTGACCTAATCTAATATCTATTTATACAAACAAACTTCTTATGAAATTACCAATTTACATCTCTTATTAATATGACACATATATAATTGAAGGGTAAAAGTATAATTACTCACTCTTTCTCTCGTTTTCTTCTTACACTCTCTTTCTTCTTACACTCTCTTTCCTCCTTTTCACTTTTCTCTTTAACTCTTTTTCTTACTTTTTTCTCTTTCTTCTTACACTTTATTTCCTTCTTTTCACTTTTCTCTTACACTCTTTTTCTTCCTTTTTTACTTTTCCCATAAAGAATTATTTTCTTTCTATTATCACTTCACTTTAGTTTTTTTTACAATTAATTTCTTTCTATTATCACTTCACTTTAGTTTTTTTTTTTACTAAATTTCTAAATTTATACAAACACTATTCTTCTAAAATTACCTATAAAAATGTAAATAAGTCACACTAAAAAAACTATCACCTTAAATTTTTAATTTTTCTCTCCAAAATTGGTTTACACTCTTATTGAAAATCTACTATCACCACCTCTTATTGATAGTCTACTATCTATCTTTTACTATCTGTTATAATCTACTAATCAACGAAAATAATTAATTGAAACTACGAGATAGCTGCAATAATGTATAAAAAAAACACGGGATAACTGCACTAATATATAAAAAAAAACACGAGATTAATATTTGTCATTGATAATTAAGTTTTTTGAAGACCACTACTTCAAACCTACTATCTAAAAAATAAGAAGACTTAATGACTATATAAACAACTAATTAATATTTAAAATAAATATTTCTTATTAATAATCTGCTATTTAACTTTTACTATCTACTATAATCTACTAATCAACTAAAATAATCAAATGAAACTACGAGATAACTGCACTGATATATAAAAATAACACGGGATAAGTGCAGTGATATATAAAAAATTCGAGATTAATATTTACCATTGATAATTATAATTTTGAAGACTACTATAAACCCACTATCTAATAAAACAAGAAGACTTAATTACTATTTAAACTGATTAGTATTTAAAACACAAGTGACAAATATTTGTCACTAATACCTAAAAAATGACAATTGTCACTGATATATAAAAAACACGGGATAAATATTTTTTATTGATAATCAATTGAAACTATGAGATAAGTACAATAATATATAAAAAATACGGGATAACTACACTAATATATAAAAACACAGGATTAATATTTGTCATTAATAATTAAAATTTGTGAAGACTACTATAAACCTAGCTACTATCTAAAAAACAAGAAGATTTAATGACTATTTAAACTACTGATTAATATTTAAAACAAATATTTCTTATTGATAATCTACTATCTCTCTTTTACTATCTACTATAATCTACTAATCAACTAAAATAACAATTGAAACTATAAGAAAATTGCACTGATATATAAAAAACACGGGATAACTGCACTGATATATAAAAAATACGAGATTAATATTTGTCATTGATAACTAAAAATGACAAATAATTGTCACTAATACCTAAGAAATGATTGCACTGATAATTTAAACACAGGATAACTGGACTGATAATTTAAAACACACACGTGAAAAATATTTGTAACTAATACCTAAAAAATGACAAATAATTGTCACTGATATATATAAAAAAACACGGGATAAATATTTCATATTGATAATTTAATATGTATCTTTTACTATCTACTATAATCTACTAATAAACTCAAATAATCAATTGAGACTATGAGATAATTGCACTAATACATAAAAAAACACGGGATAACTTTACTGATATATATAAAAAAATACGGGAATAACAACACTGATATATAAAAAGATACACTGATATATAAAAAAATACGGGATAAAGACATATATTGTTTTTAATGATACTTTTATATTTTTAGATTTTAATATTTATCTTTTTTTTATTTGAAACTCCTTTTTTTTTACCAAATTGAAACTCCTTTTTATTTACTATAAGTTTGTCTTTATTTTCACGGGATAATATTGAGGCTATTTAAATACTGATTAAATTTATTTATAAAAAAAACACGACTGCACTACGTGCATATGCACGAGTATCATACTAGTTAAAAACTGAAATCGAGGACATACATATTTACGGCGAAGAAATATCTGGCCATGGAAATGTTACTACATGTTAGGCTTATGTGACTAATTAAAGTGATGATACAAGCTAATTAAATAATTATATTAAAATGAGAACGTGCAAGTAAGTCGGTGGTAGGCAATAGCTGGAGAGATAAGAGAGGTATCTATCAATCAATCACATTGACAATCACCACCAACTACCCTGAATGATGTTTCTTTTCTTTCCACGTCCAAAACTTTCTTTCCAAAACACAAAACAAGCGACTCAGAAAGAATCTTCTCTCTACTTATTAGGGGAATCTGTGACTCTAGAATAATGATGATTGGAGGATCATATTAAATTATTAATTAATATATTAGTTCTAGTTTACATTTTTAAATCATTTTTATAAGCTCTTTATTTGTCAACCAATCACTTGTATATTAAGCTAATATAAGCCCTTTTTTCTGTCAACCAATTACTTTTGGGGTTTTTTTTTGTCTGTACTCCACACTTCTTCCCATATACCCCTCTTCCAAAGCTCAAAAATCCCAAAACGCCTCAAAACGTATTTTTTTAAATTTTTGTAATCGTATATACACCAGGGGTGTATATACGACCCTTACATTTGGGCATCGTATATACACCCCCACCAGCGTATATACGATTGGCACACCCCCACCATAATCGTATATACGTCTTGGGGTGTGTATATACGATGCCTTATAACATAGGGTCGTATATACACCCCCCAGGTATATATACGATTTGTATTTAATTTTAAATTAAATAAAAATTAATTAAGTCCTGAAAATAGGTTTTGTGTGTAGTTCGTTAAAACGTGACGATGTTATACGTCGAACGAATAATTTAGGCTAAAAAATCGGTTTTCGGGCAACATACTCCGATCATAATGAAACCACAGCCATTAAATCCGAAAAAAATCAATAATCCATACTCCCTTAGAAGGAACTTCTTACGGGACTACGACCTCAAAATCCCAAATTCCATCGTTTACTATTTTTTACGATTTTTTTTTAATTTTTCATAGTCTCCAAAAAATCTAAAAAAAATTGTATAGCCTTATTTTGGTTTTGTTAGATTTTTAGTGGTGTTTTTATAATTTTTTAGAGTAGTTTTGACTATTTAGTAATAAAAATTAGATGCAATCGTATATATGTCATTTTGGACATATATACGATGTCTACTTTTATCACATCGTATATATGTCCTTTAGACATATACACGATTGTATCTTATACGGCTAATCGTATATACGTCTTAAGGACATATATACGATGGGTGACCATCGTATATATGTCCAAAATAACATATATACGATTGGTCTTTTTAAAAAAAAAAAAATAGGTTGCAAAGGGCATTTTGGGGTTTTAAATTTGGGTGGAGGTATATGGGGAAGGGGTGGGGGTATGGAAAAAACACCCCATTACTTTTATAAGCTAGCGAACCTTCTTCCAAACTTGGATCAATGACTTTTGGGCTTCATTTAGATTCCATATTGTGCGTGAACACGTGATTAAGAGAGTTGTTATTTGACCAAAAAATCAAAGAGAGTTGTTATATACACCCCATCCCCCCCACCTTTTACTTATAATCTTATGTTGTGTTTGGGTAGGGTATTTTTAGTAGGTGTTCCTAACTAATTCCTGGGTAGGATATAGCAAGAACACAAGATTCAGAATAAGAGTGAGTCTCGCGTAAGTGGTAAAATTGTTCAACTCATTCATTAGCCTCTCTGGGCGAATTATATAGTGATACAATTATTGATAGCTAATTATGAGATAGCTGTTACATAATAATGATTACAGTTACATAATTATGATGTTAGTTACAATATTGACCGAGTATTTTGGAAGAGTTGGGCCTCAAGAGACCTTGCCGAGTATTCCAGCCTTTCCTCGGTCTGGTGGTGTGGTGCTCTCTGCACGCCTGAGGCCGGTTGATGCGCTTGCCTTGAGTCCTCAAGTGTTGCCTTGTGACTGAGGCCTTAGCATAATGCTCGGTCTGGTCGTGAACACTGTCCCTCAAGCGATGAATGTGAAACATGAGGTCGCTCTAAGACATGTATGAACAGACCCGGCAATGGAAGTATTTTTTGGCCAGTGCCCGGGCGTTGCAGTCGATGTGACACCTTGACTTGACTGTCAATTTTGACTTGATATTCTTGGGAGTTGCATTTGACTTCTTGTCATTCGCCTCGAATCCTTTTGTTTTATCCTTTGAACCACCATGAATTGTTTGCTGAATTATTCGACTTTGATCCACAAATTCACCATTCCCTCCTTGAGTTCTGCGCACAATCTTAAAGAACTTTCGTGTTTTAAGATTGTTGGAGGGCTCAAGGTAGGAGTTGTAGCTTTTGCTTTTTGTGGAACTTTTCCCTGATTGAAGCCGTGATTGGAGCCTGAGATTCTTGAGATTGTGCGGAGGACTCAAATGGGAATTGTGCCCGGATGTGGAAGCTGTCACTAACCGGTGGTTGAATGTTCTTCTTCGATGGAGGATGCTCTTCCACTAGTTGTGCTTCCTAGGCAACTTCCGAATTTTCCGTTGTTCTCCCAAGGCTGCCTTTCATTTGGAGAGGTTTCCAACATTGGGAGGCGACGTTTTATTTTCCTTTCTTCCCCCTTCTCCTAGGGATGGCAAAACGGGTTTGGCCCGCCGGGCCGGCCCACTAACCCGCTCAAAAAAGGCGGGTCGGGCTGGGATATTGGGACCGCTGACCCGCTGAGCCCGCCCCGCCAAAAAAAAAACCGCAGGCTAAAGCAAGGATGGGCCGGGTCGGCCCGCCAGCCCATTTTTTTTTAAAAAAAATTCCTTCATTGATCTTTCAGATCAATCATTTTTATTTAAAAAAATTCAACAAAATTCATTCCATTTCCAGCGGCCCACTCCCGTGAGTCCACTGACCACTATCCATTCCACCCACTCCCAAAAAAGTTCATTTATTTGACCAAAAAACAAATTCCTTTAGGGTTTCACAGTTTCACTCTCATTTCTCACCACCAGTGACCAACACCAGCCTTCCCTCATCTCGATTCTCCCTCTCTTCTAGGTGACATTTCTTAATAGTTAATCCTAGTAATTCCAATGCTATTATTGTTTTATACTTTTAGTTGCTATATAGTTAATCCTAGTAATTCCAATGCAATAATTGTTTTATACTTTTATTTTGAATATATCAATAGTTTTTAAAGTAAAAATTTGTTAAAAATGCTTTATAAAAAATCTATGTTAAAAAGCAAGTGAAAAATCTTATTGAAATTGAAATGTTAAAAATATATAAGTTTTTTGTTCAAAAACTTTGAAAAAAATATATTCAAAGTAGGATCGCCAACCCGCCAGTCCATCACTTAGCGGGCTGGGCCAGTCTTTTGAACTCGCCGTTTTTGGCGGGCCAACTCACCCCGCCCCGTTTTTTAGCGGGCCGAAGGCAAAACAGGCTGGGTTGGGCCGGGCCGGCCCGTTTTGCCATCCCTACCTTCTCCTGGAGGGTTTCCCCAGCCTTTCTGACCGGAGGTTGTTGCCGACGTTAGTGGGAATTGATCCAGATTAAGTGGGAATGAATCTAGATGAAGTACCTGTAAATTGATGACCAACAACTTGGGAGAGCTCGGTTGGAAAACCGGCTGAAGATTACTAAATTTATATGATGTAATCATCACATGTTAGTTCAATGTAAAGCTATAATATATGAAATAAAATAAATGTGAACTTATTATTCAATTTGCCATACTGCGGGTTTATTTATCTCATTTTTCTTCATGAACGCAACAATATGGTTTCAGCACGGCGTTTAGTTGTGACCGAGGGTTAGATGTTGCTTTTGACATAGCGTCCGCGCGCCTACTGATGTAATTTATGACAGGCAGTTAATGATGAACGTATTGGGAACTACCACACTGTTAACTGCTTCACGAAGCTGCTGACACGTGGTACTATCATAGCCCTTGAATGTCAAGGGGTTGTGGATCCTCGCCGTCGAGATGTGACAACATTTAAGCCGTTGATCTGCCTGATCTTAGCCGTTGGTTGCTCAACGAAGCAGTAGCACGCCTGGTAGAGCCCGACAAAGCGGTTTGTGATTGCTCTGAATCTGGGGGCACTCCCTTTACCTATATGTATACCATCCTATTTGAACACCTTGGTATTCGGGTTCCTTTTTCACCATATTATTGTCTCGTACTTAGGATGCTAAACGTTGCTCCCTCACAACTCCATCCCAACGGGTGGGCTTACATACGTGCTTTCAAAATCCTCTGCGAGTGCCTCGACATTGTGGTAACCGCGCAGAAGTTTCTTCACTTGGTTTGGTCACACATAAAGGATCCACCACACTGGGTGTCTCTGAGAAATCACAACCGTCGGCCCTTCATGACAGTCTACAAAAGTAGTTACAAGAGAATCAAAGATCATTTCTTTCGTTTAGAGGCAGGACCTAAAGATCCTTTCTTGCTAGTTGACGAGGATGGGAATGAGAACTTTCCCCTCTATTGGACCCAAGATCCTCGGCCCAAGTTTATAGTAGATAGGAATTGCTTGCCCCACGATGATGGTATTTGGATGTGGATCGGATTTGGTCGTACGTAGAGTCGGGTAATCATCTTAGGTCTTCTAAGCTGACTAGCAAAGAAAATGATCCCTCGGGTTTGATTGAATATCTAAGTAATTTCCTTTGAACTTTATCCGCTTTGCTTTAGGTTTCCTTCATTTTATATGACCTTGAACTCATTTAACTTTGTTTTATATCTGTAGATTTGTTTGGGATGTCGACAATCAGTGTGGAGCAGAGGAAGAAAATACGCGAGGAACAAAGACGTAAGTAGGGGTATACTGCCAGTGTTGATGCAACTGCCAAAAATGCTGGAACCGGTGGTAGCGGTTCAAAAGGAACTAGTACTCCCTCCAGGAGTGTCGGGGGTAACGCTTCGCCCATTGTGGAGAAGAATAAGAGGACAAGTTCTCACCATTCTTCTCAACTTCCTCCCATCAAGAAACAGAAATCTCACGCGAATACTCAAGGGTCCTCTGCTGCAGGGAAACTGGTGGAGGTCGGGGTTCAGGTTGATGCGGGGGTAACCAAAGATGCCTGTCGGAGGAAGATCTTGGAAGTGAATAAGATAAAAGATGGCACATCAACCGGTCCAGTGAGGACGGCCTGGGGTGTCCGGTATCCTTTGAACAAAGCTTTAGGTTCGATTTCTTACCCCAATGACGTGGAACGGGTCACCAAGATGGGACCTCGGCAAAGTTTGGTTGTGTTCGTACCCGAACTAGAGAGAGAGATACCTTGCGATGATAGATCGGTCGTCCGTGGTGGATCTTCAAGCCGGGGTTGAGGACGGCTGTGGTGGTACCTGCAAAAGAGACTCTGACGCTCAGGTTAGAGAGGGAAGTAATGTAACGCCCAAAATAATTTAATTATTTATCTAATTAAGTTATTTAAGGCTTGCAACATTTAATTAAATTAATTAATTAAGTTGGGTTTATTTTATCAAAAGGGGGTCTAGTTTAATTAAATAGAATAATTGAGTTAGAGTTCATTTTATTTTATTTTCAGGGAGTATGTGAATAAGTAAAAAGAGTGGTGCAAATAAGGGCCCAAGTCACTTAATGACCCAAGCCCAAATACCTTAAAACCCCAAAAACCCTACACAAGGTCACATGACCCTCATTTGGAGAGAAAACCCACGAAAGGAATAGAGAAGGAGGACGGCAGCAGCTGGCGTGAAGGAGAAGGAGGAAAGGTGAGAACTTTTCCTTTGATTTTTGGTGGGTAAGAGGATTCTTGGTCTTAATCTTCATCATTTCTTCTCCTTGTTCCATTTCCTTAAGTTTTAGTGTCTCATTTCCTCCATTGTGTTGCTTGTTGCGTTTTACCCAAGGATTAGGAGGGCCACGTTTTGTTTTCAGCAGCTAGGGAGGTTGGAAAATACTCCATTCTTGTGGTTCTTGGTGTTGGCTTGGAGGTTTGAACTTAAACAAGGTTAGGGGACTCTCCATTACATCTATGATAACTTGTAGGATATGTTTTATAGGTAAAATAGCTCTAGGAATGATTGTTGTGTGAAATTAATGTGATTGTATGTTGGTTGATGGGTGAATTAATTGCTATTGTTGGTATCACATTGCTTGTTGATGGAAAAATGTATGTTGTGAATTATGCATGCTATATGTTTGAGAAAATGTGACCATGAAGAGAGGTGTGTGTATATGATAATTTAATGAAATGGATTTAATGTCCTTATGTGTGTGGTTGTGTGAGAAATAAATTGTTGGAGAGAAAATTGGGTTTGAAGTGTTTGGGGGAGGGTATTTGATGGGGCGCCAAATGCCTAGGCAAATGGCGCTGGAGGGCTGAATGTTCCATTTGTCACGCGGTGCGGGGAGGGCACCATTTCTTTGGCAAATTGGCGCCCGATCCCTCTGCTCAGTGAGGTGTGTCTCGGTTTGGATGTTTTGGCAGGGGGGGGCGCCAATTCCTGAGGAATTTGGCGCCTGTGATTAGGAGTGTGTGTGTGGGTGTGGAATGACACGGGACAGGGCGCCAAATGGGCGGCCCTGCGTGCGTGTGTGTGCGCCTGAGAGAGTGGCGCGGTGCAGGGCGCCAACCGAGCGCCACTATGCGCTGTGGGTGTGTGTCTTCTTGTGTGTGTGTGTGTTGCGCTAAGTGGGGCGCCAAAGTGGCTGCCCCTTGCGCTAGGTGCCCAAAATGCGTCTAAGTGATGGTTAGTCCGTAAGAATTAATTTAATCCTTGGCGTGACTAAATGGTCCCTAAGTATTAAATTAATCCTTGGCGTGACAAAATAGTCCCTTAGAGTCCAATTAATCCTAATAGGTTAATATAAGTCCCTAAATACTAAATTAATCATAACGTGCCAAAATAATCCCTTGAGTATAAAATTAATCTTTGGAGGTCAAAATAGTCCTTAAGTGTAGAAAAGGTCCTTATGGAGTGGTTGGGCTTTTAAGTGAGAAGTAACTTAACAATTGATGAGGTGGTGGTTAACAATTGATGAGTCAACAATTGATGAGGTGGTGGTTAACAATTGATGGGGTGGTGGCTAATAATTGATGTAATGTGCTTATTGCGGTGTGATTGCATTGTCATAATGTCACATAAATCATATGCATGGCTTCGGCCAAACAGTTGATGAGTGGCCTCGGCCAAACAGTTGATGAGTGGCTTCGGCCAAACAGTTGATGAGTTACCCGACGGGGTTTTGAGGTGAGTATGGATCCACATGCATATTGCATACATGCATACAATCATGCATCCCTTGGATTCTCATTGATGCTTAATTAATCCTTGTTGTGACTTGTTGATGTTCTAATTGAATGGTGAATGCTTAATTGTTATGGATTGTTGTTACTAGATGTTTTCCGAATATGATGCTTATCTTACTTGTTATTATTTATGTAAAGAGACTCACCCTAGCATTTTTATGTTGCTGCTCTCGTGTGGCGACATGCAGTGAATCTGAGTGAAGATATCTAGACTTTTTGGGGTTGAGTCGGCTCTGATCTAGTAACACCGGGATTGGGGTCTTAGTATTACTATCTTATGTTTTGGACTAAACTGCTTTTAAATTATGTATTGAGGGTGTTGAACTTGATTTTATTTTCCATTCTTTGTGAACTATTTTTGGATTCTCAGTAAACATTAAACAAAGTTTAGGGTTTTATCCCATGTGACTATGATATGCGCTTTACGCACTAGATGCGTTTGAATTTTTAATTATGTTTTGACTATGTTTTGATGAAAGGTATCACCCTCTTTGAGGTGCGTGGACAAATTTTGAAAAACTCTGATTTTCATTAGTTTAATTTGATATTAAATAGAGGGGGGTGTTACATTAGTGGTATCGAGGCGATTCGGTCAATCCGGCCAAGTTTATCTGTCATAGTCTCTATGACAATTAGGTAGTGTTAATTGTTTCTTAATGAATGTTAATGCTTTGCGGTGTTAGGTTGAAAATGGCCCGAAGGATTGATCTTTGCTCTAGCCGAGGCTCTGCAAGCCATAGCACGGGCTATGGGGAAGCGAGAGAGGTGGTAGGAAGATCTTTGAGGATCGCAAGTTGGCTACATTTCAACGTGAGAACCCACCTACCTTCAAAGGTAGATATGATCCGGATGGAGCAACGACTGGGCCGAGGAGATAGAGCGAATCTTAGTGTTATGGCGTGTACTCGGCGCAAAAGGTGAGATTTGGGACTCATATCTTTGAAAGAAGAGGCGGATGATTGGTGGATGAGGAAGAAACAGAGGCTAGAAGTCTGCGGGTGAAGAAATCACTTGGGGGTATTCAAGGAAGAGTTTACAAGGAAGTATTATCCGGGAGGGCGTGCGGGCTAAAAAGGAGGTGGAGTTTTTAGAGTGAAACAGGAAACAAGTCGGTAGTGAATATGCGACCAAGTTTGAGGAGTTGGTCAAGTTTTGCCCGTATTATGACAACCAAGCTGATTCAGAATTTTCCAAGTGTGTAAAGTTTGAGAACGGTCTCGACGGCCAGATCAAGAAAGCCATTGGATACCAGGAGATTCGAGATTTTGCCAAGCTAGTGGACAAGTGTAGAATTTATGAAGAAGACAGTGTTGCTGCTTACAAAATTGTTAGGGAGAAGCAGAATGCTCAGTTTCGGGGAAAACCATATGATGTTAGTGGAGGTAAAGGTAAGTGGAAGGCAAGTGCGGGTAAAGGTTCAAGTGGGGAGATGAATCAAAGGTAGGTATTGTGTGTTTTGTTTGCAAGAAACACAGCCATAAGAGTAGTGAGTGCACAGAGATCCGTTGCTTCAAGTGTGGGCGGAGGGCCCACAAGTCTAATGAATGTAAGAGAAAGAAATTGTTTGTTTCAAGCTGTCGTGAAAGCGGGGCATATGAGCAATAAATGTCCTAAACCCAAGAAGGAGGCGGCTAGAGGGAAGGTGTTTGCTTTGGCGGGATCCGAGGGGACAACGCGATTAGAGGTACTTGTTTTATTAACGGCACTCCTTTGATTGTTATAGTAGATCTTTGTGCTACTCATTCTTTCATTCTTTGCATTGTGTCTTTGAGAAATTGGGTCTTGTTTTGTCTACAATGAGAAGGGACATGGTTATTGATACCCAACCAAAGGTTCGATGCTTACCTCCCTAATGTGTGCTAGATGTCCTCTGTCGGTTTTTGGCGAGAGAGTTTCTTGTTGATCTTATTGCCTTGCCTTTAGGAGGTTTGGACATCATCCTAGGTATGGGCTGGTTAGTTGATAACCAAGTGCATATTAATTGTGCTAGTAGATCCGTGAGCTTTCCTTCTACTAAGGGAGAAGAGCCTGCATTGTTGTATTCTGGTCAGTTGAATAGAGCTATGAAGGGAGAAGTTAAGCTGTTTTCATTAATGGCATCGTTGTCCGTTGAGAGCCAAGCTAAGATTGAAGAGTTGCCAATAGTTCGTGAATTTCCTGAAGTGTTTCCTGACGAAATTCCAGATGTGCCGCCTGAAAGAGAAGTAGAGTTTGGTATTGATCTAGTGCCTGGCACTAGACCCGTGTCTATGGCTCCCTATAGGATGTCTGCATCCGAATTATCTGAGTTGAAGAGTCAGTTAGAGGACTTACTTGAGAAGAAGTTCATAAGACCTAGTGTGTCACCTTGGGGAGCGCCAGTACTTTTGGTGAAGAAGAAAGATGGAAGTATGCGGCTTTGCATTGATTATAGGCAGCTGAACAAAGTAACAATCAAGAACAAGTATCCACTTCCGAAATTGACGATCGATGGACCACGGCTAGTTGGTGCCAAGGTGTTTAGCAAAATTGATTTGAGATCGGGCTATCATCAGATTAAAGTGAAAGATGAGGATATTCAGAAGACAACATTCAGGACGAGATACGGGCATTATGAGTATTATGTAATGTCGTTTGGTGTCACTAATGCACGGGGGTATTTATGGAGTACATGAACCGTATTTTCCATAACTACTTGGATCGGTTTGTGGTGGTTTTCATAGATGATATTTTGGTGTACTCCAAGTCCGAAGAGGAACATGCAGAGCATTTGAAGTTAGTGCTAGAAGTGTTGAAAGAGAAAAAGTTGTATGCTAAATTGTCAAAGTGTGACTTTTGGTTGAAGGAAGTGAGCTTTCTAGGTCATATTATTTCTGGTGATGGGATTGCAGTAGATCCATCTAAAGTTGATGCGGTGATGCGATGGGAGGCTCTAAGTCGATTTGGAGATTAGAAGTTTCCTTGGATTGGCGGGATATTATAGAAGGTTTATTGAGGGGTTTTCAAAGTTGGCACTCCCGCTAACTCAATTAACTTGTAAAGGAAAGGCGTTTGTGTGGGATTCCAAATGTGAAGAAAGTTTCCAAGAATTGAAAAGAAGGTTGACAACATCACTGTTTGACATTGCCCAAATCGGGAGAGCCTTTTGTAGTATATTGCGATGCGTCTAAAATGGGGCTAGGAGGTGTTTTGATGCAAAATGGTAAAGTAGTGGCTTATGCCTCAAGACAATTGAGGATTCATGAAAAGAATTACCCCACTCACGATTTGGAGCTTGAGGCAATTGTTTTTGCCTTGAAGATTTGGAGACATTATTTGTATGGTTCTAAGTTTGAGGTATTCAGTGATCATAAAGGATTGCAGTATCTGTTTGACCAGAAAGAATTGAATATGAGACAAAGGAGATGGTTGGAATTGCTGAAAGACTACGACTTTAACTTGAACTATCATCCGGGGAAAGCTAATGTGGTAGCTGATGCTTTGAGTAGGAAGTCCTTACATGTATCTGCAATGATGGTGAAAGAGCTTGAATTAATTGAGCAGTTTGAGATTTGAGTCTAGTCTGCGAGGTGACACCTAAGAGTGTGAGATTGGGTGTGTTGAAGATTCACAATGAATTTGTGAATGTTATTCGGGAAGCTCAAAAGAAGGACATTAAAGCGGTTGAGATTGCGGTTGGGATTGACCACTCTCGAGAGTGAAGATTATATGATAGATGAGCGGGATGTGTTAAGGTACAGTGGGAGGATTTGTATCCCTAATGATGATGAGATTAAGAAGGCAATTCTAGAGGAGGGTCATCGGAGTAAGTTGAGTATCCACCGGGGCCACTAAAATGTATCAAGATTTGAAGAGACTGCTCGTGGCACGGCATGAAACGAGATGTGGCTCGGTTGTGTATGCTTGCTTGACGTGTCAAAAATCTAAGGTAGAACATCGAAGCCAGTAGGGGTTAATGCAACCATTGGATGTCCTGAATGGAAGTGGGATAGTATCTCCATGGATTTTGTGGTAGGTTTCTGCAGACTACAAATGAGGGGGTTTGATACCATATGGGTGGTTGTTGATAGACCCGACTAAATCGCACACTTTTTACCGATTAATATTACTTACCCGATTCAGGGTTGGCGGATATTTATGTCAAGACGATTGTGAAGCCGCATGGTGTGCCTCGAGTATTGTGTCCGATAGGGATCCTAGGTTCACTTAGAGTTTTGGAGAAGTTTGCAAGAGCTTTGGGTTCCAAATGAGATTGAGTTCTCGCATATCATCCCCGCACGGATGGGCGAGCAGAGAGGACCATTCAATCACTTGAGGATTTGTTGAGAGCATGTGTTCTTGAGCAGGGAGGTTCATGGGATTCTCATTTGCCATTGATTGAATTCACTTACAATAACAGTTTTCATTCGAGTATCGGTATGGCGCCTTTTGAGGCATTGTGCGGGAGGAGATGTAGGACTCCATTGTGTTGGTGCGGCCCGGAGAGAGTGTGGTGCTAGGTCCCGAGTTGGTGCGTGAGACCACAGAGAAAGTGAAGATGATTAGAGAGAAGATGAAGGCCTCACAGAGTAGACAGAAGAGTTACCATGATAAGAGAAGGAAGGATCTAGAGTTTCAGGCTGGTGATCATGTATTTTTGAGAGTTACTCCAACAACGGTGTGGGTCGTGCGTTGAAGTCTAAGAAGTTAACTCCGCGCTTTATTGGACCATATCGATTTCGAGAGAGAGTTGGGAAAGTTGCTTATCGGGTGGCCTTGCCACCTAATCTTGCTAATCTGCATGATGTATTCCATGTGTCCCGATTGCGAAGTATGTGCGGACCCATCTCATGTAGTGCGGATGGATAATGTAGAGGTGAGAGAGAACCTTACAGATGGAGACTATGCCGGTTAGGATTGAGGGCCGTGAGGTGAAGGTCTTGAGAGGCAAGTAGATCAATTTGGTGAAGGTAGTGTGGTTAGGAGCGGTGGGTGAAAGCATAACTTGGGAGTTGGAGAGTAAGATGAAGGAGGCTATCCGGAGTTATTCGATTCGGTAATTTCGAGGACGAAATTCTTTAAGTGGGGAGAGTTATAACGCCCAAAATAATTTAATTATTTATCTAATTAAGTTATTTAAGGCTTGCAACATTTAATTAAATTAATTAATTAAGTTGGGTTTATTTTATCAAAAGGGGTCTAGTTTAATTAAATAGAATAATTGAGTTAGAGTTCATTTTATTTTATTTTCGGGGAGTATGTGAATAAGTAGAAAAGAGTGGTGCAAATAAGGGCCCAAGTCATTTAATGACCCAAGCCCAAATACCTTAAAACCCCAAAACCCTACACAAGGTCACATGACCCTCATTTGGAGAAAACCCAACGAAAGGAATAGAGAGGGAGGAGGCGCGGTGGCGTGAAGGAGAAGGAGGAAAGGTGAGAACTTTTCCTTTGATTTTTGGTGGGTAAGAGGATTCTTGGTCTTAATCTTCATCATTTCTTCTCCTTGTTCCATTTCCTTAAGTTTTAGTGTCTCATTTCCTCCATTGTTGTTGCTTGTTGCGTTTTACCCAAGGAGTAGGAGGGCCACGCTTTTTTTTCAGCGACTAGGGAGGTTGGAAAATACTCCATTCTTGTGGTTCTTGGTGTTGGCTTGGAGGTTTGAACTTAAACAAGGTTAGGGACTCTCCATTACATCTATGATAACTTGTAGGATATGTTTTATAGGTAAAATAGCTCTAGGAATGATTGTTGTGTGAAATTAATATGATTGTATGTTGGTTGATGTGTGAATTAATTGCTATTGTTGGTATCACATTGCTTGTTGATGGAAAAATGTATGTTGTGAATTATGCATGCTATATGTTTGAGAAAATGTGACCATGAAGAGAGGTGTGTGTATATGATAATTTAATGAAATGGATTTAATGTCCTTATGTGTGTGGTTGTGTGAGAAATAAATTGTTGGAGAAAAATTGGGTTTGAAGTGTTTGGGGAGGGTATTTGATGGGGGGCGCCAAATGCCTAGGCAAATGGCGCTGGAGGGATGAATGTTGTTGTTGTCACGGTTGTGCGGGAGAGCGCCATTTGCTTTGGGAAAATTGGCGCCTAGTCTCTCGCTCAGTGGTCGTGTCTCGGTTTGGATGTTTTGGCGGGGCGCCAATTCTCGAGGAATTCGCGAGGAATTTGGCGCTGTGTGATTAGGAGTGTGTGTGCGGATGTGGGAATGACGCGACGGGCGCCAAATGGCGCCTGCGTGCGTGCGTGTGTGTGCGCTGAGAGAACTGGCGCCCAGGTGTGTGTGCGCGCGCCAACCGCACCAGGAGGCGCGCCCCTAGAAACTGCGCTGTGGGTGTGTGTGTCTTCTTGTGTGTGTGTGTGTGTTGCGCTAAGTGGGGCGCCAAAGTGCTGCCCCCTTGGCGCCTAGGTGCCCAAAATGCGTCTAAGTGATGGTTTAGTCCCTAAGAATTAATTTAATCCTTGGCGTGACTAAATGGTCCCTAAGTATTAAATTAATCCTTGGCGTGACAAAATAGTCCCTTAGAGTCCAATTAATCCTAATAGGTTAATATAAGTCCCTAAATACTAAATTAATCATAACGTGCAAAATAATCCCTTGAGTATAAAATTAATCTTTGGAGGTCAAAATAGTCCTTAAGTGTAGAAAAGGTCCTTATGGAGTGGTTGGGCTTTAAGTGGGAAGTGAATAATTAACTTAACAATTGATGAGGTGGTGGTTAACAATTGATGAGGTGGTGGTCAACAATTGATGAGGTGGTGGTTAACAATTGATGGGGTGGTGGCTAATAATTGATGTAATGTGCTTGATTGGGGTGTGATTGCATTGTCATAATGTCACATAAATCATATGCATAATGTCGGCCAAGAATTGATGAGTGGCCTCGGCCAAACAAATGATGAGTGGCTTCGCCAAACGGTTGATGAGTTACGAACGGGGTTTTGAGGTGAGTATGGATCCACATGCATATTGCATACATGCATACAATCATGCATCCCTTGGATTCTCATTGATGCTTAATTAATCCTTGTTGTGACTTGTTGATGTTCTAATTGAATGGTGAATGCTTAATTGTTATGGATTGTTGTTACTAGATGTTTTCCGAATATGATGTTTATCTTACTTGTTATTATTTATGTAAAGAGACTCACCCTAGCATTTTTTATGTTGCCTGCTCTCGTGGCGACATGCGGGTGAATCTGAGTGAAGATATCTAGACTTTTTGGGGTTGAGTCGGCTCTGATCTAGTAACACCCGGGATTGGGGTCTTAGTATTACTATCTTATGTTTTGGACTAAACTGTTTTAAATTATGTATTGAGGGTGTTGAACTTGATTTTATTTTCCGCTGCTGTGAACTATTTTTGGATTACTGTAAACATTAAACAGGTTTAGGGTTTTATCCCATGTGACTATGATATGCAGTTTACGCACTAGATGCGTTTGAATTTTTAATTATGTTTTGACTATGTTTTGATGAAAGGTATCACCCTCTTTGAGGTGCGTGGACAAATTTTGAAAAACTCTGATTTTCATTAGTTTAATTTGATATTAAATAGAGGGGGGTGTTACAAGTAATAATGAGGAAGAGTTAGGAGAAATGAATTTGAACCTTTTGCTTGGGGTAGAGGCCTTTTTATAGGCGCTAGCATGTCACATGGATCGACAATATTGTGAGTTCCTCTGTGTGTTTGGACCACCAAGTTGGGAATCTGTGGTGGGCTTTTGAGCCCAGACCGGAACAGTAGCCCCCCAAGTCGAGGTCAGTCAAGCATGGCAAGGGCGGCCTTTGTTTGAGATGCCATGTGTCAAAAAGATAATAGTAGAATACATGAGAGAAAGAGAAATAGAGATACCTGGAGTGAGGCTTGGGCGTTAGGCCTCGACCAAACAGAGGATTGTTGTGTGGATTCTTCAACCTCTTTGGCCTCAACATTCGTACCACTACCACCTGAAAGGAAATAGCTAGAAAGTCATTACAAAAAGGATGCAAATGCAATAAGCATTAAAACAACTATTTATTAAACATCAATCATTATACCAGATTAAGCTCTATAATGCAGAAGCTGAAGGAATCAAGATGGATGCGGTGACAGACGTGGCAGGTATTGGTGATTCCTTTGTCAGGTCTATGCTTTAATTTATAATAATACGCTCTACAATGCAGGAAGGCTACATAATTGGATATATTTTTTTTGGATTAAATAGTCATATATATAGATAGGAATAGGCACCTGATATTCCAACTCTTCAGTAGACAAGAGGCATTAAAGATCATTAGCACCCCTCTCTCTCTAAGCTTACCATCAGATAAGTTGATTTGGCAATGGGAACGAAATGGTATTTATTCTGTGAAATCTGCATACCATAGACTTGGGGATGTGACAGAGAGGAAATTCCCTAGTTCCTCTAGTGATGTATCAGGGAAACTGTGGAAAGAGATTTGGAGAGCCAAGGTTCCTAATCGGGTTAAAAACTTCCTTTGGAGGTTAGCAAAGCAAATTCTTCCAACAAGATATAATCTGTCCAAGAAAGGGATTAAACTTGATACAAGCTGCCCCCTTTGCAATTCTGGTACTGAGTCCCATGATCATTTATTCCTAGAGTGTAACATCACGAGGTTGACTCTTTTTGCTTCTAAAGTGGGCTGTCATACGCCTCCTCAAGCTGATTTTCTGGGTTGGCTTCTGCATTGGGTTAACTGCAAAGATAGTGAAGGAGCTCAATTAATTTGTATTCTGTATTGGAAGATTTGGAAAGCAAGGAACGATGTTGTCTTCAATAATATTATCCCAGATCCTGTTAAAATTGCTGCAGCTGCGTATGATTTTGTGCAGGAGTTTAGAACCGAAGCTGCTACTTCTGCAGCTAATACACAGCAGGAATTTAATCCCCAGCTATTATATGTATATGTTGATGTAGGTGTTTTCTCAGATGGAGTGACTTGCTGGGGTATGTGTGTGAAGAATCCTTATAATGACATTATCTTTAGCGCATGTAGGAGTGATAATATCTCTGTGGATCCCATGATGGCTGAAACGCTTGGATTGAGATGGGGAATTCAACTGTCTTTGGAGCATAATATCTGTCCTGAAGTTGTTTTTTCTGATGCTGAATTGGTGGTTAAATCTTATCACAATCCTTCTCTGGTGGCTTCTATAAGTCCAATTATACAAGATTGTCATGATCTCCTTATTGGCTGCCTTATGGTATCAGTGCAACATATTAGGCGCAATAGGAATGTAATAGCTCACAATTCAGTTGGATTAGCAAAGCAAATAGGTTGTAAACACTGGTTTGGTCCTCCACCAGTTAACTATTCTGATCCTTCTGTTGTAATGCCAGTGGTTGGCTATATTCCCCGTTTCAATTAATGAATGATATTCGGATTTCAAAAAAAAAGGATATGTAACTACTCACTCCGTCCCATATTATATGACTTTTTAAACAAAAAAATTTGTCCCACAATACATGACTTTTTAGAATACCAATGCAACTTTAATTTTCTCTTCCAGTCATACCCTTCATTATTTAATATATATCTTATTACAATTCTACTTTTTATGTTTCCAATGTCATTAATGAAGGACAATTTGGTAAACTAAGTCACAATTTCTCTTTCCTATACAAAATTAACTACTTTTCTTAATTCTTGTATCACAACCTTAAACGACATATAATATGAGACGGAGGGAGTAGTAGATAATAAGTTATTTACCTGAATAACTTTGTGTTATCTATGAGAAGCAAGACAAGCAGAACTATATGTACTTGTAAAAGAAGTACATATACAATTATATTTATAAATAAAATCGAAAGGGGCGAGTCTTCTAAATGTCATAATATTGGGTTATCAAAGTAACACTTAGCAGCTTAATGAATATTATACACATTATATGTCATGAGGCATCCATGGTACCATAATCTGACCTATTAACCAAGTATTTTGACCTCTCAATCTCTATCGTGTTATAATCCACTAATCATATACCGAAGGTCAAATACTAACTCACCAAGCCAAAAATAGTTTAAAAAATTCCTACCGCTCAACATGCTCCTAACCATATTAAGTATAATCCTATTTCTTCTTTCTGCAGCGCCTTTAAGTGTTGGGTTTATGGTACTGGAATTTCATGACTAACCCCTTCCTCATTGCAAAAACTCCTCAAATTCGGTGGAGTTATATTCATGATCACTTCCATCAGTTTGAAATTTGCTAATATTGACACAACTACTTCCCTTTTTTTATCATTTTTTTTGAACTTCTTAAACACCTCAATTACTTCATTAATTCTTTCTACTAACCAAATACACCCACATGTTACCTCTCACTGACTTCACTTCGAAGAGGTCACACACATCTACGTGGATTTGATGCCTTGATATTCACTTCTGCGTTGTAAGAACTTTTGGAATGTTTTGATTCACAACATTCTTCTGAGATATGCGTTGGCACTTTAATTGATGGTAATCTTGGCACAATTCCTAGTCTTCAAACTTTTTAGGTTTTTGAAATTAAGAAGGCCATATTATAGCTGACAAGTATTCACTATCAATAACATTGATACCAATCTTGAAGGCCATGTGTTTTGTCAAAGGTGCCTTCAAAATTGATCTTCCCCTCTCATCAAACATCTTCAATTGCCTATCCTCTATCTTAATTGTGTAAACTTTACCAAGACTAATCAAATTTCTTTTCATAGAAGGCACATATAGCACATCATAAATGGTTTAAACCTTACCATCCTTCCTTTGGATTTTAGCTCTTCCAATTCCCTCTACCTTCACCACATTGTAATCATAACTTTCATTCGTGTTTCTGTTTTTCAAATCATTCTCAAATTTGTATTGCTTTCATTGAAACCTTTTACTATAGTTAGATTTATGCACTCAGTACGAGTTGAATGCAATTGGTTTGACACAAATTGGTTGAGAAATGAGCAAATAAGAGTAAAAACACAATTTATAGGTGCGAATTGTTTCTTCATGGTATTTTGCATTTCAACACTTTTCTAAACAAAACGCTTGCCATGTTCTGATTGCTTGTTGAGTTTTGAGCATTTTAGACTCAAGAATCATTCAATTTTGTGCTCTATAACAAAACCACCATTGTTGACATTGAAGGTTTTTTGAACTTGGAGTTCAAACTTTCTGTTCCAGAAGTGATTTTGAGCATAAGCACTTTTCTTAGCTGAATTTTGGTTCCATTGAATTCTTTGCAAAATTCTATTAGATTTAGATTCCAGTTTCATTCAATTTGGTCGCGTACTGCATGAGTTATTTAAGAAACAAGAAATTAAGTGTTCTTGGTGTTTTTGAATACATTCTGTTGCACCCGAAAAATCCGCAGGATTTCTCGTGTTCAATGAAATCGCCATCAATATTTAATTATTAAGGAAAACATTGAAAAATCACCTTGAAAACTAAAATGCTTTTGAAAACCAGATTTTGCGTTTGGGAGTTGATAATGCTTGGGGAAGATATTTGCACCCTACGACATCCGTTCATGAAAAGGTTACTTCTGATTAATTGTGCAAAATTATAATAAGTTTCAAAATATTTATTTCCCTTTTATTATGAAACGAATAGATAAAGCGAATTAAAGAAAAAAACTTAATAAAATTTAGAGTAAATTACACTCCCCCCTCCCTTAAGAGAAGTTTGAATTACAGTTTCCTCCCTCTTATATTAAAGTATACAATTCCATCCCCTCTTACGCAAAACATGTTAGAAAAAATTACACTTTCCTCCCTTGAGAGAAACTTGAGTTACATTCCCCCTCCTCTTATGTCAAAATCTACACTTTCCCCCCTTAATTAATTATTTTTTAAATTTCTAATAATCTAAAAATTAAAATATAACAATAAAACATTCACATACTAAGTGCGAAAAAAGAGTATTGTGAGTCCATTTTAAAATATTAAAAATTAGTATGCATATTTTTCTCTATTTTTGATTCACAATATCATTATGATATAATTTAAAATCCTATTATAAAATATGAAGCACTGCAAAATAGTATTAAAATCTTGAAAATTTACTAAAGCCAAAAACATATAGCTATTATATTCTAAATCATTAAATTTAGACATAAAAAATTAAAAATTAACTATCATTGACATTGAAATTATAAAGAAATGGATTTTTTTTTGAATGGTGGCTTAAAGTTAGTAGATATCATGAAAATATTTATTTATGTTAAAAATGATTAAAGTGTAGTACATATTTAATTATTAAGGGAGATTATTGTAATTCAATCATCTCTTAGGGGAGGGAATTATAACTTACTCTAAGTTTTTATTTCTCAAGGGAGGAGAGTGTATATTTTAACATAAGAGGGGAGGGAAGTGTAATTCAAGTTTTTCATAGGGGAGGGTAATGTAATTTACTCTAAAATTTATTTATTTTGTGTTTGATGAGAGTGTGTTTCCCACTCCAGCGCATCTCCCGATGCGATTGTGAATTCAAATGCAAAGCCGTTCTTGAGCATAAAATGTTTGTGTGTTGGGGGTTTTTTAATTAATATTTTGTATTTTTATAGGGATTTTAAGACTCTTGAGCTGTAGAACTCAGTCATCCTAAAACACAGATTAGTCCAGTTGTACAACCGACTTAATACCCTACAATTTTGAAATTTTGAGATTTTGCTGAGAGAGAAACAAGTTGTGTTTTCTTTGTTTTTGAAAATCATTTATTTGCTTTTATAGGGGTTTTAGGGCTCTTGAGCTGTACAGCTCATTTATCCTAAAATGCAGATTAATCCGATTGTACAATCCACTTAATCCTCTATTTGAGAAGAAAATTTAGTCAAAAGGAAATTTCATTTCATTGAAAACAATAATCTAGAAAAAATGCTTTAAATGAGAAAAGGAAAAAAAGCAAGGTGGGTGGCAAAAATAAAAATAGAGGTGCAAGTATCAATTTGTGTTTAAAACATTGGAGTTGTATCATTAAAATACATGGGGTGCAATATATATCTGGCTTGAAAATAAAAAACAAAATGGGGTTGTATTACTAAAACTGGAGGGTGTAATTTTGAATCATTACTTGAATATTAAAAAACTAAGTGTAGTTGTATAAGTGAAATAGGGGGTGCGAATATCATGTCTGAGCTTAAAAAAATAAAAATGCTTGCTGTTTAAGTGAAACAGGGGTGCGAAGATCTTGTATTAGTGAAACAGGGTTGCAAATATTAATCTAAAAAAGGGGTTTCTTGGTATCATTAAAATAACATGGGGTGGGTGGTGATAGTGGCGGATAAAAACTCTGGGTGGACGGCTAATCCTAATGAAAGAGAACGCAAATACATTTAAAATAGATAATTATAACTTAAAATTATTTATAAACAAAATTAAATGAGTGACTTACGAGTACATGTGACCAGTAAGATTTCCTGACTTAGAATAGTCATTGAAAAAAATGGTAGATACTGCGCATCAATTACACGGTAACCAAAAAAATGAAGACACTAAAATGTAATTTTTATTTTACATAGAGACTCAATTGAAGTTGTTTGTAAAAAGATAATTTTAAATTTATTTGAGCCTAATATTAAAATTCTAAATATATTTTTTCAAAAACTATCATCAATCTATCCATAATATCTAATTCTAATATAAAATATGTGATAGTATTAAAAATATAAATAAAATTCAATTAAAAGAATTTGAGTAAAATTTATACTCCATATATATATAGAGTAAAAATAATTACTAATCCATAAAAACCCATATTATCTGTTATATATTAATATTGTATATCAAATTCAATTACCTTGTAGTAAAATGGTAAGCTATTCTAAATAAATGTTAATGTTTGGTTGCAGTTCAACTTTTGTTTTACCCATTTTGTAGCTTAATAGAGGAGTTGCGCTTAATATTTTGTAATTTTATTATAAAACACAAAAAAATAAAAATCAGTTGGGGGATCGAACACGAAAGTTTTCAACTTTTTCAACTAAATGTCGCAGTCTTAACCACTACGCCGTAGTGTAGCATTTGTTATTGTCCCGCAAAACGTAAATATATATAATACTCATTTTATAGCAGGGGTATTATAGCAATTTCACATATTTTTTAGGGCGGGTCTTGGCCCTCCCCGATCCTAGGGAAGATTCGCCCCTGGGTGGCAATATGGTGGTGTTGTGGCACTGAGAGATATGAGTTTTTGGTGGTAAGGTGGTGTTGAGGGAGACAAGTTTTTGGTGGTGATGTGGTGTTGTGGTGCTCTTGAGAGAGATGAGTTTTTGGTAGTAAGGTGGTGTTGTGGTGGAAAGTGGAAGAGATTATGGTAAGAGAAGGAGAAATTGTGGTGGTGAGGGGTGTGTTGAGGATGATGAAGTGAATAGGGGCATTACTTCTCCTCTCTTCTCCATTTTACTCCCTGTGAGATTACAATTGTATTTTTAAATTGATTTTTTCAGGTTTAGGTTTTTTCTAGGTTTTTTCTAGGTTTTGAGATGAGACATTTTTTCTTTTAGTTTTTGTTTGCAATTTGGATAAAAGTTTGGAATGTGAATTGGGCTCAAACTTTTGGGCTAATGACACATCCTTTCTTTAATTGCAACTAGGGCTAAAAAATCAAATTTTTGTAGAAAAGAGATGAGTCCCAACACCAACTAGCTTATTTTATAATAAGATGAGACATTAAACTAATTAAAAAAGTCGGACGAAATTAGGGTACAACACATTCATAGTGTTCTTAATTTTTCAATGTCTTTGTTTTAGATGATCAAACGAAAATATATATATAAAAGATAAAGGACCTAAGTCAGAATAAATAAAAAAAATATAGGACCAAACAGACACGAATATGAAAGATAAATTACCAAAGTTGGAAAAAAAAGATAAAAGACCAAACTAGAGTTTTGGTCAAAAATAAATGACCAAATACTTAGCCAAATATATATGTGTCTCTCAGAATGTGAAAATTTAGTAACTTAAATTCTACTCCTAATGTCTAAATGACTTTATTTTCACCCCACTAAAAAGGATTCAATCACTAAAATTGAGACTTGGATTTGGTGCAGGGACCGCATGCATTGGTGTTACCCTTTTATTGTCATTTTGTCCGAAAATTTTGAAAAAAACATTAATAAATTACTGCACCTAAGTATAAAATTACTTTTTTTTAAACAAACAGGCAACTGTCCAATTTTATTAAAAAATAGGAAAAAGAAAGAGAAAAATGAAGGGAGAACTAGACCAAAACCCCTGCCATCAGAAAATTTCAATCCAAACAATAATAGAGAGCCCCTAACCGAGCCCCTAAAACACTACAGCCTAAAGGCTAGACAAAAAACAAACTAACAAAAATTATATAAACAATCCTTAGAATGGAAAAACCAACCAAGCTCTGGCTATAGACAGATAATCAGCAGATCCAATAACCCTCAAATCAGATCAAAACAGAGAAAGTAACACAGACAAAATTAGTCTTTGAGCGAGTGTTATACACTACTGTTTTCTGAGTCGATTTCTTTTTATGTTCTTTCGGGATGTGGATACCACCTGACTGGAATCGTCTGACACATCACCCCAATACTTCCCCGAAATGCTCATGTCGGAATCAACCACCGGAATATCCTCAAACTCTGAGGCAAAAGCGAATCAATCTTGATGGTGGGAGGTTGAGTGGAATCACTACTAGTCGGCTAGCTTCAGAGGGGCTAGTTAACTTCTTGATGACAGGAGACCCATGCATCTGCTGGACCAAATGCTCACCAACACCCGTAGTAACCGAGGCTGGGATAATTTCTGCATCAGTAGAATGTGTGACATCTTCTCCAGATTCAATCGGAGAAGAATCCCCTCGTTGTTGATGTATCTGAGAAGGTTGCTCATTATTAGAAGAGTCCCCAGAATGCGTGACATTTTCTCCCGACTTCGTAGAAGAATCCCCTTGCTGTTGAGAAGGTTGCTCATTATTAGAAGAGTCCCCAGAATGCGTGACATTTTCTCCCGACTTCGTAGAAGAATCCCCTTGCTGTTGAGAAGGTTGCTCATTATTAGAAGAGTCCTTTTTCTGTTGATGAATCTGAGAAGGTTGCTCATTAGTAGAAGAGTCCCCTTGCTGCTGATGTATCTGAGAAGGTTGCTCATAAATGGGAGCCTTATGCTTAGGGACATAAACCAGTTTTACCTGAAGAGTCATTCCTTTGCAAGCACTAATGGTATGACCAACAATTTTGCAATTCGAACAAAAGGAAGAAAAGTTTTCATACTCGATGCCAACTGAAAAAGCATATCTCGGTCTCTCAACTAGGATGTGATCCCTAAGTTCTGATTTCAGGTCTATATCAACCAAGACACGAGAAAAATGACCAAAAGATCTATCAAATGAGCTTTTGCTTGTGGTCTCATCTAGTTTTAGTGGAATTCCAACACAACTAGCAATTGCAATAAAAAATTGGGGTCTCAAATATTCTTGAGCCAGTTTTCTAAGCCTAATCCAACATTGAACATTTGTATGTTTGATGTTGGAAGGATTAAAATTAGGCTTCCGAGTAAACAAACGAAGCAGACCTGGCTTGCACTGCCAAGAGGGCTGCAACTGAATTATTCGTAAATCGTCCACACAAGAAAAGGAAAATTCATAATATCATTTTCCTAAAGAAATCAGTCCCCACTTACTTATTGGTTGCCAGAGAGCTTGAAGTTTGGATTACTAAAATTACGGGGTTTATTAATTTAGTTTATGAAATTAACGAAATTGTAAAACAAATTTTGAAATTCAAAATCCTCAATGACACTAATTTATGTTTTATTTATTTATTTATTTATTTATTTATTTATGGATGACACTAATTTATATTCGACAACTTGATGGACTAAATTAAATATAACCAATTCAAAATAACTATTTTAATCAAGTACTTTAATTTAACCAATTATTTCAAAATATTACTATTTTTATGTAAAAAATTAATAACGTGTTTAAAACTTCAAAATCGATTTTTTGCTACATTAATATTAATATCAATTTTCCTTCAAAAATTATTACTTCATCTCTCTGGCATATGTGCAAGTTTTTTGCCCTTCCAGAAGCATAACAAAATAGCGTTCAATTATCCTTCAAAAGCTATTACTTCATCTTTCTGGCTAATGTGTGAGTTTTTTGCCCTTCTAGTAGCATAACAAAATAGCGTTCAATTATCCTTCAGAAGTTATTACTTCATATTTCTGGGTAATGTGTGAGTTTTTTGCCTTTCCATAAGCATAAAAAAATAGCGTTCAATTATCCTTTAGAAGCTATTATTCACTACAGCAAAAAGTAGTTTAGCAAATGGCAGAAAACCGTGGCTAAAACTTTAGGCCACAGTTTGGCCACAGTTTATAAGGCGTATGGTAGGTGGCTGTCGCCTATTCCTTCAGGCCACGAAATATCAAAATTGTTGCTAGAGTTAGTAAAATAAGCCACAGTTTATTAGTCTAATTTCCGTCCACAGTTTTCAATTGTCACACATAAATAAGTGTAGCATAAAAAATTTCACCAGTAAGTGGATACACAGAAGCAGCAGCAGCAGAATGCAGTGGATATAGACCATCTCTAGTCAGTTTTCCATGCAATAGAGGCTGATCTTTGACCTGGGAGTGCACAGAATAATGATAAGGATGAAATTTAACGTAAGCATTATTATCTTGCGCAAACTTGCTAATGCTGATTAAATTTTTGTTTAATTGAGGTACATGAAGAACATTTTTAAGATAAAGTGTGTTGTGGGTGTGAAGGTGACTGAAACTTATATGTGCTTAAAGCTTGAACTGGTAATTTTGTACCGTTGCCTAGAAAGACATTTTCTAGGTGAGTTGGTGGAGGTTGGGCGCCTGGTGGAGCTGGAAGCAATGTGACATGATTTGATGCAGCTGTATCCATCCAATTATTCACTGTAGGATGAGCAGGGTGAACTCCAGTGAAATTAGCCTGTGGAACAGAGGAGCAATGGCCTGATTCCAAGCATTTGGAGCAGCAGTAATAGCCTGTTGTCTGTTGCATTGGTAGGGGTTTCCAGTTGGATATGCAGGACCTAAATGAGAGTTGAATGCGGTGTTGAATCGATGATAACAGTAGCTAGCTCCATGTCCCATTCTATGACAGACTTGGAATTGTGTATTGGAGCGAGGGCCGTTACGGCCACCACGACCTCGAGATCGACCACCGCGGCCTCTGAATTGCCCATTTCCACGATTGCTAGAATTAGGGTTTGATAATTGGGATAATTGGATGAATTAGGGTTTTCTCCATTGAAATTTGCTTAAGGCCTGTCTTGATTGAGATCTTACGAATCTTCAGAACCAAATGAATTCTTTGATTGAGTGAGGTTTAGAGAGGCCAATTCTTCAAGAATCTTGGCTTTATCGATGCGTTGTTCATGAGCAAGAAGAAGACCTCGAATTTCTTCGAGATCAAACCACTGTATCTTACTATTGATCAGGGTAACAAGAGATTCATACTCGCTCGGTAGGCCTTCAAGAATTATGTCAAGTTGATCCTGTATAGAGACCGATTCGCCGATGGAAGTGAGCGAGTCACTGAGGTATTTGATCTTGGCGAGAAATTCCGTTACAGTAGAAGAACCTTTCCTTGTTGTTCAAAGTTGAGTACGGAGTTGACGAGCTTGAGCGCGCGTTTTGGATTGAAAGACCGTGTGGATGTTATCCCAAAGCTGATATGTGTATCGGCAGCCAATCACCGACAGTAATATCGCCGGCGAAAGCGAGGATTGGAGCCACGCAAGTAAGAGTTGGTCCTGTAATTCCCAATTGGTGTGTGCTGGGTTCTCGCGATTGTTGATTCTATCATCCTCGGTGGCGAATTGCGGAGGGATCACCGGAGCAACACAGAACCGGTGAAGACGGTGGGCACGGAGAACGGGCTCAATTTGTTGAAGCCACACTAAGTAATTCGATTCATCAAGCTTGACAGATATTTTGTAGTTAAACGATGACAATGGTGGTTTATCGGAGGGCACCACCAGTGGTGGTGGTGTTGGCGGTGGTGTTTGCGCCATCAGAAAAAAAAAAAGGAACTGAAAACGGTGGAACGAACCTTGCCACGACGGTGGCACTATATTGCTCTGAATACCATGTTAGAACTGAAGGAGAATAACATTTCTATTGAATGGTAAAGGTGATTCATTGATTTCTTTGAGTTACATTGAATACATTTTTAGAGAGTAGGATACAAGGGTAAGTCAGTTACAGTTGCTAACTGACTGAACTGAACTACTAACAAAACTAACTAAGAATTAACTAAATGATACAGTTATTTAACTAGCAGTTATATTGAGTCACGTGTACTCTCTAACAGATAAAGACATTTAAATTGAACATCTCCGTAGAAAAAATAATAATAAAAAGTCTAAAGAACTTTAATAACAATCAACATTCATCAAATGCAAATACAAAAAGTAACCCATAATAAGAAAGTAAAAAAAGACAATACAATGAAAAAGTGAAACACTCGAGTATCTTGCATGGTTGAAGGAAAACCCATGTTAAAATTGGAGAAGTTATACAAAGTTGAAAAAGACTATGGAGGTTTTATTGTAAATGTGGCTGAAGTTCTCGTTGAAAGATGATGTTGAAAGTTCTACTGTAAATGTGGCTAAAATTCCCACGGGAGTCAATGTAGCAACACTGTACTCGAATATTAAAGAAAGATACAATTTTAAAAACCAATTAAAGAATGGTTTTAATGCCCGTTGGTGCAAAATGACCAAAATAAAGAAGACAACAAAATAGAAAGTGAAACATGTCTTATCATTCAGGGTTTGATGGAAATTACCAATAAAACAGAAGCACATATAAAAAGTTGAAAGAATACGATTGAATATCTTTTGTAAATGTGGCTGAAGTTCCTGTAATGAAATTAAATTAAAACTATAAATTAAATAAGAAGATTATAAAATCAAATAGAAAAATTTATTGAGGAACAAACTTCGTGTATTTGAACATCTAAAAATTTTTGGGACCCTAAAGTACCCCAAAATACAGTACTAGCATCCCACTTTACGTATTTTTTTCACATATTTATTATTATATTTTACCAAACTTCTGGTATTTGAAGAGTTAATTTTTTTTCCAAATCCCAAAAGTACCTCAAAGCGCACAACTTAACATTTCACTTTAGACACTTTGTTACAAATTTTTTGTCGTGATCAAGTACACCAAACCACACTTTTTAGCATCTGACTTTACGTAGTTTTTCATGAAATGAATTTTTTTTATCGAATTGATTATTGAAGAACAAAATTTACTTATTTAAATATCTAAAATTGAGACCGTAAATCACTCCTTAAAATATAAGAGATGAAAAAAAACAAAAAAAAAACTGGAAAAGAAAAACAAAAAAAAACTGAAAAAAAATATTTGCAGATCAGACAAAAAAAAGGAAACAAAAAAAAAATTGGCGGGAAAATGGCAAGCCGCATATATTATAGAGATATGACATTTGACACATTCCTTCAAATACACCCTCAATTATTGGGTGACATTCATTTTTATTTTTCAAACCGAGTACACTAATTATTCTATATACAACTGCATAGACTAATTATTCAAACCAAGTAGGACTATAATAAACGGCAAAATTCTCTCACAAGAGTTTTAACACTATTGCATCTCCAAGTTTGAATTTGAACCTAGAACTTCTAAGAGATGATGGTATGGGTGACCCGAACCATATCATCAAAACGTTTAAATATTGGGTGACATTCATATAAAAGTCATCTGAGATTAAATCCCTATTATAGAAAGTCTGTTAATGTATTCCCTCTCTGAGGAATTGCTTTCAAATTTCATTCATAGCCATTTTGCCGCAGCACTTGCGTAACAATCACTTGAAAATTCCAGTCAACTTATTCCCCTCCCTCCCTTGACTAGAGAATTAAGTAGACTTTTCAAGTCATGTGGTTCGTATTATTCGGTTCCTGGAAGGTAGAAGGAAGTAACGTTGAAATTAGCATCTATTGAATAACTTTCATTCATATTACAAATTGGCCAGCTCACTTGTTTATTTAATCAACCACTTGATCGTGTAATTGAAAATCTCAGTCAACTTAAGACATTGCCTTCATTGGCTATTACTTTCAAGATTACGATTTAATTATTAGGATTAATCATTTTCTACTTTACTTATTACTATCTTCAGCATTTTCATATAAACTAGTTAATTTTTTGGTTCTAGGGGTCTTTGTCTTTGACCCCGCTCGGATGTCCAGAGAAAATAGACTCTCAATAATTCGTAGTTCAGTCGGGAGTTAAGTAAAGTCTGACTCCAATTTATTAAATCTGGAGATCGAACCCGGGTACTAGCCGAACCCGCCTCTTTAAATAAAGTGTATTAACCACTTGCACCCAAACTTGGAGTTATATAAACTAGTTAATTAATATATGATTTGAAAAGAGTCTTATAAAAAGAAACAAAACAGTTTTCCAATTTATTTTCCCATGCTTTTCCCACACGCCCATACACAGTGGAATGTCAAAAATACCCTTAATGAAAAAAAGTTCTAACTGCGCTCTTACCTTTTCTTGTAATTCACGGGTCTGACACCTCTTAACCGAACTAGCTACGATAGTATGGTGTCGTGGCTGATGTGTTTTGACACCCCCATGTTTTGAAAATTTTCAGGACTGGTTTCCATGTGTCGGATCAGTCTGTTCAATGGCTGTCGAACTTGTCTGTTCTATGAATGTCATACTTGTATCAAATATCTTCAATATTTCACTGGCTTAGATTCCACCGGCATTTTGTATCAACGACTTAGAATCAGTCAAATATGTCAGAAAAAGGAGAGGATGACATTTCCTTTGGTAAATGTGCCAAAACAGTTAGAATTTAAACGGTTTAGATTTGTGATCTAAAATTGAAATCAACGGCTTACGTTCAACGACCCCCATTATGAATAGGGTCTGAGTTTTACCTCTCTTTCACACCAACATCTCTGGTTCTTCACAAACACCTCTACCCTTTGAAATGGAGTGGCAGTTGACATTAACCCAATTTTGAGATGACGCATTCCTGATTGTCCTTCATCACTGTGGAAGTAACACCTCCAAGGAAGATGGTGTTTGGTTTAAATGTCCCAAACCTGTCTTCTGTAGGATGAAGAAGGACACAAAATTCACGAAGTTGAAGGAAAAAGCATAAATGAAGTTTAGAGAGGGGGAGTCGCCTAAACTAGTTAGTAGTATTACTTACTGCAAGCTCAGTTATGGAGACGACGACACTATTCGCTCTTTAACGATGCAAATTTGGAGCTACAACGACGTACACACCATGATGGAAACACATTCCCATTTTCCAAGACGTCTGTTGGAGCTGTTTGTTAAAACTATAGAGACAAGGACTTTGAAATACTTATAGTCTGATGTTTGTTATCTTTATATTTCATTATCTTTCGTGTTTGTTGTACAATTATGCATTTTATGAATAAAATCCTAGGTTAAAATAAATACCCCAGAAATATAAATTAATTAGTAAACGAGTTCAACATAAAGGAATTACAAAATTAAAAACAAAAAGTTTGTACAAACAACCATGCATTAACATATATAAACCCTATAGTTTATGCATCTCTCCTTTGATACACACAACCAAACCTCCTAAGTCTATTGAATGGCCTCACGAAAGTATTCATCTAGTTCAGTACGCGTCCCCCGTGGAACTTTCCCATCATTTGTATGCTCCAACTCATCCACCAACTCCATTATCTCGGGCATTATCTATGCGACACAAAACAAAAGTATTAAATTAAGTGCATTTTTAATAAATAAATAAATTAAAAAATGCAAAAGACGTACCTCTCTAGCCTCAGGCTCATCCTCTAGTATCTATTTGGTAACTAGCCGAAAGTATGAATGGGTGAGCGACCTTTCTAAACCACGTGAAGTATCCTGGCACGGTGTCTCTATGACCCGGCCTGATAGCTAGCCCCTTCTCTATCACATGCTGGTGGAACTCCGCCTACATGCTGTCAACATCCTCAAAAGTTACGGTCCGCCGAATACGAGGTTTGGGGTCATCTCGGATCCCATTTACATAGTCAAACTGTCTGATGACACGATCTGGCAGATAAGGCACCATGCACCTAGGATGACGTATAAACCCTCTGAACAGTGACAACAGGTCGAAGTGCACAACATGTCTGTGAGCTGCGCATGGGTCCCAAGTGACCTCATCTCGGTGAAGCCTATCCAACACTAGACTAACATCCTTTTTATCACTATTGGAGTAGCCACCCACTGTTTGGCACGTGGCTGTGGCTCATCATACTCAGGGTCCACCCGCTTGATACCGAAGTTGGCACCCTAGAATGTTCAAAAATTTGGGCCTGTAATGAAAATAGGAATTGGGTTAGTAATCCTACAGTGGATGAACATAACAATCAGGTTAACAATAATACATACCCAAAGCAGTGTAGCGTAGCCAACCACCTACCTATTATTCGATTTGTTGGCGTCCCCTAGTTGGTCCTATAGATGGGCAAGGGCCATTCCTTCATGTGTAACCGGCAGTCTGCTCCAAATGAATCAGCATACCAAGATAGGCCAACTTCACCTTGTTTCTCAACTTGTTAGTGAAGATGGTGGTGCCCAGCAGATATAGAATATAGGCTCTAGTTGCATGATCCCATCGATCCTTTTTGATGACCATAGGGTACACCACCTCCCTCAACCATCTCAGCTCCATTTACAACCCTTTAGCCTTTGTCTGGGCATATGCATCTGCTGGGTCTGCACATAAGTAGTCGACCAGTAGCTGCTCTCCCTGTGAATTCGTGTAGTACACCATGTTATAAAACCTCACAAAGATGGGGATGTGCAGCAATGCAGAGACATCATCGAGAGCGTGACAGACATCTCACCAATAGTAGGTGGAATGTTGAAGTATGCGGCTGTTAACACTTGATATATGCATTTAAAAAGCCACCAAGGACATTGGAATACCCTAAGTCCCTAAAAGGGTATAGCCCAGATGCAACCACAAAGTTGACAATGTTAGGATGCGAGTCTATCATTTGGTTTGCGTTGGAAAATGGTCTCCGTTACTAAAGCATTAAGAAAAGTAATAATAAATTTACAAAATATATGGTAGGCAACTTACCAGGTCATCCCAAAGGGATTTAGCAAAATGAGAGCCTAAGTCGGCAACACAAACATGTCCTCTGGACCACCCGGGAAAGGGAATCTGAAAACAACGACTAATGTGGAAGGAGCATCAGTAGGAGCATCAACATGAGCAGCTTTCTGATGATCATCACCAATAGGAACATCAGCAGCCCCCAGCAAGATTGATCAGCTGTCGAATGAGTAGTATCAAGCTCAATGTCCCGTCCAATATCAGTATTAGACTTTACAAATGGGTCTGGGTCCACGTACTTGTGGCTGGGTCCAGTTCGACTGTCTGCGTGTTGATTCTCTTTCCTCTTCTGGTTCGAAGTTGTAGGAGGTGGCCTCCTTTGGCGGGGCTCAGACTGGGACTGTGAATGTGCTCCTAGGGTCCTCGCCATACCTAAACAAAGCAAGGAAAACAACTTAAAACAAGTAGACAACACAATTTGCAAAAGCAAACAGTGAACACTACTAGTTCAGTAACATCAACCTGTATGGGTTTGGTGTCTGCTTCCCATAACTTGTTTGCTAATTTTTTTTAAAAAACGAGGTGCAACAGGCATAACCGGTGTGGTTTGGCAGGCACACACCAGACCGTATAATTTTTCCGTCAGTTTTCAAAATGTTCGGCACGAGTGCACTGAACCGAGTGCGATTATAGAAAAAAACCAAAACGCAGAAACTAAATGAGAGTGAGAGAGATACGTACCCGATGCAAAGAGGAGTGATGGGATGGAGTAAGAGACGCAAGAGATGGTGTGAGAGAGAGTAGGGCTCGGTGTTGGAGAGTGAGAGAGTGTTTAGGGTTCAGTTGGGAGAGTGTGAGGAAGATGGGTGTGTGAAGGGGTTAGGGAGGGAGGGAGGGAGAGTGGGAGATGAAGTGGTTTGAAGGTAGGGGTAATTTTAGGATTTTGGAGCTTATGGGGTGTGTGGTGAGTAAGGGGAGTGTGGGAAAATTATGGGCCTTTTTTTTTATGACAGAAAGAGCCAAAAGTCGTAGAGAAACTAACTACAAAAGCACTGGCCCAAGACTAGTTAAATCCAAACTGATAGCAGTAGATAAGAAAATAGGTAGGGAATCCTAAATAAGGTATTGACTCTCCATATCCAAGTAGTTATTCGCAAGTACATCCGAAACAGAATTTGCTTTCTTGCTGATATTTCACCACACAATTTAGAGCCTGTTATCACAAATATCAAGAGTACATTGGGTCAAAGCATGAAAGGGGTTTCTGGCATCATCACCATTCGAGAGGAGGTTAATCCCATGCACCGAATCAGAATCAATCTGCAATTTGGTGAACTCTCTACCTTAAGCGATGCTAAGGTCGTGATAGATGGCCCAAATATCAGCTTACAGGGAGGAACAATGACGGAGACGATGGGAAAATCCAAAAACAAAATCTCCCCTATGATTTCTCAAGACGCCAATGTAACCAGCAAACTCTCACTAATTACCCGTGGCATCGTCGCAGTTTAACTTCTAGAAACCCAATGGAGGCGGTCCAAACCTCTAGTTCCATAGAACCAGAAAGCTTACATGCCATCGTTGTACCCGATGTTCTCTGAAGTTATTGATAGAGCTAACATCTTCTGCTATACGCTATAGTTCCTTCACAAAGCCCACTTTAAACAAAAGGAGATTCTACTGAAGAACTGGTTTAATTTTGCCACAAAAAAGCACTTGGACTATTTACTTACCACGAAGACCCTTAGTCTCTCCACCCCCATTCTAAACATATTCAAAGAAAATCTAGTTTATACCCCAAAAGATAGACTACCTATGCTCTCCCCAACTTATGAGAACTAACAAAAGCTCACTTCATTATTCTCCCAATGAAACTAGTAGAGACCTTTAGAGATAACAATGCAACTTAGTTTCTTTGATTGCAATTGTTATACCCCAATTTTGTCCGTCTTCTTTTTTATTGTTTTAGTTGTTTAATTTATTTTGATTAATGTATAGTCCAAAAGTGTAAAAAAAAAAAAAAGCTAATTTAATTACAATTTAGGAGTGTCCAAAATGTCCCAATCTCTAAAATACAAAAAAAACAATAATTAAAAAATACAGAAAATACAAATACGAAAAAAAACAAAAAAAACAGAAAATAGGAGCAACATCAGTAATCTTCGGGGTTTGTTCTTGCTCTCCAAGACTGCTCAGCAAGCCCACATTATCAGATCTGCAAAAGCCCAATCAAACAGCAATTAATGCCAAAACCTAATTTCTACCTATAAATAAACGGTTAGCCTAGGGTCTAAAACACACAGAAAAAAAGGCAGGACACTGACTGCGAAAAATCACTAGAGAATAAGGATTAGGGCTTCACACTGAAACCCTAATCACCTAAATACTATTTCCTGAGATCTGAGAAGAAAAGGAAGAAGCGGTCACGGAGGTTGTAGAAAAATAGTAGCAGTCACAAAGCAAGTGCTGGTGGCGCTGGTTTGAGAGCTGCTATTGGACTCTCTGAACATGGTTTCAATACTGCTTGTATTACTAAGCTCTTCCCTACTCGTTCACATACGGTTGCAGCTCAGGTATTTGAGATTTTTCCTGTTTTTACTTAGGGTAATGTCTGTTTGATTAGGTTTTTAAAAAAACAGAAAACTATTTTTGAAAAGTATAATCAAGCAAGCCTTTGCAGTTTTTTGGTTTTTTTCTTATGCATGTGTATAAGGAAAGAACTCTATCATATTGATACTTTTGCAATATAGATAATAGTTCTTGATTCTGCATGTTGCTACTGGGTCTTTTGGATGTTATGATATGATATAACTACTTAACTAGTATGCTTGTATAGAAAATAATTATCCCCTTGGTGACTTCTTTCGATTTTTGTTTATCTATGATGATTATATTTGGCAGATTTTAATGACTTTGATGTCGGAAGAAACCTTCAGTTTTGTTATAAATTTTATGAATTGTTAGGTGACCATTGTAGTTGTAGCCAACCCCACGTAATGAGAAAAGGCCTTGGTATTGTAGTTGTTTGTTGTATTTGTCAATCAGTACAGACTTGGGTTCACCTTAACACCATCTCAAACTCAGCTTTACCTCGTTAATCATCCTTGTTTGAGACTTCATTATTACTTTGGAGACGTGAAACTTTAAACCTGGAAATATATGATGTTGTTTTTCTGACAACAGATAGGATTTAATCGGCTCTCTGTCAACTCTATCTCCGCCGTGATTTTAGGCCAAAGCTTGGCCTTTCCCTTTCCAGTAAAGAAGCTGCGCGGCGCAGTTGAGAAATGAAGGAGAGGGATCGAATTTTTTAGGGTTTTGTGGTTTTAGGTTTTGGGCTGATGTTGGGTCCTTCCTTTTTTTATTTTTTATTTTTTCAGAATACTATCTACACCCCTCCAATTCACGCACACACCTCCTCACTTAAGCCCCGGTTTTATCTTGGGCTCTCCTATGCGAACTGGGCTTCCTTTTTACACTTCCTATTAATTATACAACACCCTGCGACTAATAAAACCTCAATTTACAATTTTCACCCCCTGTTTTTCTTTTTAATTCTTTTCTAACTCAAACATAAATAATTTTTCTCTCGAAATTAAATAAACGGCTAAGTCGGTTGTACAACCGGGTTAGTCATTATTTTAGGGTCAATGAGTCATGCATGACTCAAGAACCTGAAAACTTAATAAATACGAATAAAAATATTTTTCCTAAAAATAGGGGACTAAGTCGGTTGTACAATCGGGTTAGTCAGCGTTCTAGAACTAATGAGCTGTACAGTTCAGGAGTTCTAGGATACCTATTCTAAAACGAACTCACCTCACACCAAACCAAACCAATTTCTTTCAAAAAACTCTAAAATTATTTTCAAAAAGTAGGGGACTAAGTCGGTTGTACAATCGGATTAGTCGTTCTAGAATCGATGGTATGCATTCAAGGAATCTTAGGACCCTACACTAAAAAAACACCAACCAACAAACCTTTTTCGGGAAGAACTACGTAGCTTTGATTCCTCCATTGCATCTGGAGGTACGTAGGAGCAAGATTCAACCCTTGTCAAGCACTAAAAAACAAAAACCTAAATAAGTCTTTTTTTACAAATAAAAGGGTAATTATTAAATAAATCTTAAATTAATTAGGCAATAGGATGTCGTGGGGTGCTAATACCTTCCCCACACATAACGACTTCCGAGCCCTAACAACGCCTTATCTTAAAACTTAAAGGGATTTTCCGAATTTGCCCTTAAACTAGAATTTCGGTGGCGGCTTCCTTAAGAACCTTTCGAAGAATCCTTTCCGGATTTTTCTGGCCACTTCACCGCGACTTCACTCGGGGACTTAACTTTTTAGAGAGTCAAAACCTAGTCTAATTATTTAGGATTAACTTAATTTTTACCCTTCCCTTTATTTATTTGTTTATTTATTATTATTATTCTTTGCATATTATATTTTTATGTTATATATAAACTCTAGGATAGAAGACGATATTTGTATATACGTTTGTTTGTCTGTTTGCAGCTTTTGGGTTGTTTTTTTATCGCTCCTACACACACTTCACTTCTACACTTCACACACGTGAGAAAAGTCCTCTACCCGACTTGAGTGTACCCTAAGTTAGAACGAGATTGCGTAGTGATGGCTCATGGACGTGCGTCTCGTTGGGTGGTCATGAAAATCTCACCTAGAGTTTGATTCCTTTTAAGGATGCTATCCCTTCTAATAGCTTGCCTATTGTTGGGGTCGAGATTCTTGGATCTGGGTCTGGGCTCTAGGGACCATGTGTAGGATTCTTTAGAACCATCCTTGTGAGGTTCACTATAAAAGAAGCCTTAGACCCACTCCATAGGATACCTTTCTAGGGTCACAAAGGAGCTTTATACCTTTGCATTCAAACAAATATTTATGCATACTGTCTTTTATCAAATCAAAAACAACCAAAAATCATTTTTTTACTACTTTTTAGAAAATATACCACATGCATACAAAGAAATAAACATCTACTTTATTGCATGCACTTTTATGATCAGCTGTGAAATTTAAATCTTTACCTTGGAGAGAGCTGCGCACGCTGAAGTCAAAATTAAATTTTGTACTTTACTCTCCAATGAAAAGTTTATAATTCCCCGACATGACGAATAAAATCATATATTCCTACACATACATCACATTCGCATTTCACATACATTCATTCGTTCATTCGCATTTTCATTTCACGCGCATTCATTCATTTGCATACTTACATCATGCATTATAAAAGCGAAAAAACATAATTTTGAGAGAAAGATTGTGATGAGAGGTGAGGCATTCTTGTGAGATAAATAATTCTTTTTGAAAAAGTTTAGCCATACTTCGTTGCAAGCTCAAGGTGTTTCAAGGCACTCAATTTTTTTCAAATTAGCAGCTCGTTTACACATTTTTTTCAACAAAGCGTTGCATTTCATCCACCCCATGATGAATGAACGAAATGGTCCACCAAAAATTTCTTTCATGTTAAAACTGATGTTAACTCTCTATGAAGCATTCGTGTAGTGATTTGTGTGTCACATGTGTCTTTATTCTTGTTTGAGTCAGTTAATGTCCCTACATTGTCATCATCCCCCGTCCAAGTCTTATCCCACCACGACCACCATAAAGTACATACTCCCCTAACTAGTCGACTTTTTGGTTTGTTCTCACTATTGAAATAACACTTGAGACCCTCACACTGGGGCAAATTTGTGATCTCCAAAATACCTTGTCAACATTGCATTCCCTTGGTGCAAGTCCTTTACAAAAAAATCAAAAGGCCCGTTAGGTTGAAAACTCGTAAGAGCGGCCTAAGCAAAAATTAGGGCACACAAAAAAGGAGAAATAAAGAAAAAAGAGCAAGTATATAAAATAAGTAAATTATTGTCTTTAAATTATTTTTTGAGAAAACAAGCAATCATGATTTGAAATGAAGTTGAACCATCTTTCCATACCCTCAAAAATCCTTTGCCACCCACCTTAACCCAAAAACCTTTCAATCACCCTAGACAAGGATCAATTCTACATCAAAGATAGTGTATCACTTTTATCTGCTCACTCAGCTCAAAAGAAAGAGAAACAAATATCACAAAAGAGTGAAGTCAAAAAAAAAGTGGATTCAAAAATCCCAAAAAAAAAAAAAAAAAAAAAAACAAACAAACAAATTAGAAAAAAACAAAGACAAAAGTAGTAAAGGTCGTGAGCTGTTGCTTCACACTATTAAAGCATAAAAAGATCCTTGTCTAAAATAAACCTCAAACACTTCTTTTGGCCTCAATACCCTATCCTCCATAAACCCTTAGCCACATTACAATCCTAAACAAGTCCATCCAACCATGAGGCACATCAATTACTCAATAAAATCTCAAACACTCCTTTGAGCCTAAAAATCATTTCCTTCATAAATCATCACCCATTAGCCAAGTTACATCACCAAATCATTTGTCCCATCAATCATCAAACACTTCTTTGAGCCCAATTATCTCTTCCTTCACAAATCATTAACCCCGGCCACATTACAACCCTCTAGAGTTCACTCCGATCATTGACTGATTGCTTTTGTTTTCTCAAAGTTTTAATTTCAGGACAAGTAAGTTTATTTATTTATAATATGTTTGCTCAAAAAATATATATCTCAAAAAAAAAAAAAAAAAAAACTCAAAAGAGAAGAAAAATCAAAAGGCTTGCACCACAAGATTCATTCAAGTTACAGTTATACTAAGACAAGGTCTAGTGATCACCAAGTGTAGTTTTCATCATAGCAAACTCAAGACTATTGTAGTCTGAGAGTCATTCTAAAGATAACTAAAAGTTTATACTAGGATCGTCACCTAGATCCTAAAGTGGGGCATCCCTTCCACCATCTATTCCATTTGAACTTGGGGAAATTTGTACAGTGTCATACCACACCCTGCCTATTGTCATACCAGACAAACTCCAAAAACCCATTACCCTAACTCCGTCACTTTCCACAACCTCACCAAAACAACCGTCTGAATTCCCATTATCACTTGGGGCAACCCTGTCACCCTTCACTCCACCTACAAATGGGACATTCACCATACACCCATCTCATCCCCTTATTATATCCACATCAACAAAACCATACCGGGGCAATTTCTCAACTCTAGTCGGGGCAATCCTGTCCTTACCACAAATGGGGCAACACCAAACTCTATGGGTTGAGACAATATCTATTGTTGTCCACCTTTCATTCCAAAGCCAATGCATTCCCCATTCATCATTTTCTACACCTCTAGCGTGTTAGCACTAGACAGGGGCAAGTTATTCGCTCACAATCATCAAATCTAAATTGGGGCAATCTCGTATTTCTTGGCTTGGAGAAACTTACCTTTCATGACATTGACGAAGACCAGTCATTCATCCTTTCATGCGTCGCATTCGTCCATACCCTGTAGGCAGTACATATTCAGCAAAATCACATGATGGTAGTGAGTTCGACTCCGCAAAGGAGCTAATGACAATTTAGTAATGGGCTTCAACAAATTGTACTCTAAATGCAACTTCAGATTGGTTAGACTCATTCGAATAGGGATCCAAATTCGTAGGAGACTCAATTGGAAAGGGAATGTAGAATGACCCTGCAACTGGAGACTGAAGACAAGGGCTCAAATCTTGACCCACTCCAAGAGTTAATTCATCAACTATAGACTACATGTCCCACAACCTTTCTAAATCGCTCAAAGAATCACGACTTAGACTTAAGGGTTAAATCCCAACACTTAAGTGGTAGGCGTCTTTATTTGAAAAGCCAAAATAAGTCAAGTCCACACACTATCAAGCATAAAATCAAAGCTGGCATATTAAAAATAGGAGGGATCGGCTCCAATTCCCTAGGATATGAAAATTGTATACGATTAATACTTCTTCTCAATAACCTAATAAAGTATTTCGAGCTAGTCCCTCACTACCAGAAAATCTCGATAAATATAGAGACGGAAAATCGGTTGCTAAATCAGTCATTAAACGAACTAGTTCGACTGATTTTCCAAACTCGTCCCCAAATTATTCGTTAGATCTATTACTAAAATAGTTAGCGAACGTTTTAATCTCTAAATCGGCAGCCACTAAATATACTAATGGAGTGTGGACCATTTGGAATTGTTTTCCAATATTTTTCGTTAAGGGTCTCTATCAAACAAATAAATTCGAGATGTGTGAGAGAAAACGACTCGAATTACATATTGAGTTCACCAATTGATAGGTTTACACTACAAGTCCCAATTTGTGTGCTTTTCGAGACGGATAATGGCGAAGGGGGTGAATTGAATCACAAAAATAAACGAATCTGAGATTCTTGGTGATTGTTCGATCGAATTCGAGGCGCCAAGCGTTTGAACAAGACACAAAAATCACACCTAGAGAGGGGAGAACATTGCGAATCCTCCAAACACCTCGCACCAAAACGTAAAAACAAGTAAAAAACAACTCAAGAAACCCACAGAAATCAGTCCCCAAAGGGAAAGACATCACGAGATCCTCAAGTGCAGGGAATAAAAAGGGTGAAGTAAACTGCTTTAAAAGAAAAATAATGGACAAGAATGGAGTACTCGATTGTCTAAAAAAAATTGCATTAAATTGAAATAAGTTTGAAAAATACAAAAGGGGTTGGCATCAGACATACATTGTTCACCGCTATAGCCAGAGATCTTGTGTGATTAAATGTTGTTCCTAACTATTTCTGGGAATAGATATAATCAAGAACACAATGAACAATCTCGCGTGGATAGTAAAATTGCTCAACCCTTGTATTAGCCTCTTCGGGCAGATTATATAGTGATACAGTCATTAATGGCTAATTATTAGTAGCCGTTACATAATAATGGTAATGGTTCAGTTACATTAAAAGACATCGACTGATAGGTGAACCGAGTATTCTAGTAGAGCCAGCCTCATGAAACCATGCCGAGTATCCTGCCGAGTATTTCAGCTGTTCCTCGGCCTTGCTATGTGGGACTCATGATCCGGTTTGACTGATGTTGCGCCCAGTCCCTCAAGCGTTGCTTTGAGTCCACAACATCGATGTCATTCTCGGCCTGGTCGTGGACACAATCCCTCGAGCGACGAATGCAGAGCAAGAAATCGTTCTAAGACATGTACACTTATCGGCTCTACATGACATATGTTTTGGCCGGTGACCAGGTGTTGTAGTAGATGTGATGCTTTGACTTTGACTATCAATTATGACTTGATCTTCTTGGGAGTTGCATTTGACTTCTGACGTTTTTTGTGCACTTCATTAATGCTGCTATAGTAACTTGCCTTTCCCTTGTCTATATAAAGGGGTGGAATGGTGTTATGTTTTTATCTTTGCTTTGAGAACTTCCATTACATTACCTCTTCATTTGTCTTTCCTTGATTTGCTTTGCTTCCATGAGTGACTTATTCTGCAAGGTCATTATTCCCCCCTTGAATCCTGCACACAATCTTAAAGAACTTTGGTGTTTTAAGATTGTTGGAAAACTCAAGGCAGGAGTTGAAGACTTTCGGTTTTTATTTGCTTCGGCTACCATCTTAATTGAGATTGTGTGGAGTGTAACGCCCCAAAATAATTTAATTATTTATTTAATTAAGTTATTTAAGGCTTGCAACATTTATTTAAGTCAAATAATTAATTTGGAGTTTTATTTTATTTAGGAGGTGTTATAGGGACTAGTTATATTAAAAATAGGGTGTTTAATATAACTAAGAGGTGTTGTGTAGTAAAATAAGGGAGTGGTGATTTATTTATTTCAGGAGGCGTTTAAGTAGCTAGGGGGTGCAAATAAAGGGCCCAAGGCCCACTAATAGGCCCAAATGCAAGGAAATAACCTTAGGGGTGTAGGGTTTCCTTCTCATTTGAAGAAAGAAAAAGAAAAGGAGAGGGAGAGAGTGAAGAGAGGGGACAGCCAGCAGCTCTAGGGGGAGGGGAGGAAGAGAAAAATCTCATTTTGGCTTGGGGTAAGTGGATTTGGGTACCATTCTTCTTCATTTTTCTTTCTCTACCTTTTAGTGTAAGTTTCCTACACTAATTCCTTCTCATTTCCACTTTACCATGGATGGGGTTTGGAGCTCAAAATGTTGGAGAAGCTATTTTTGGTGGTTCTTGAGGTGGTGAAGGAGGGGTTTCTAGAGTTCTCCAATTTCTAAGGTAAGGGGGCTCTCTTTCATACATAATAGGTTGTAGGATGAGTGGTTATGTGTGGGTTAGGTGTTTAGGGTAATTAATTGTTGTTTGTGTGTTGTTTGAATTAATTGATTGTTTATGTGTTGTTTGAATTAATTGGTGTTATGTTTGAAGTGAAATTGATGAACCCATGCTAATTGTTGTTAAGATGAACATGATATGAACTATGTATGCAAGGTGTTTGATGTATTGCCTCAATAAAATTGAGTATGAAAATATGATGATTGCAAGGTGTTTGATAACTTGCCTAAATGAATTGGTGTTGAAATTGGAGTGTGAGGCATTGTGCCGTGATTATAATTGGTTTGGGTGATTGATCATGATGAGTTTTACTTGCTTGTGGTTTTGTGCATTTTCTGGAAACTGTTTCGGTCTTTTTAAAACTGGTACTGTTTGGTCGATTCAAAAATTATGTGGCTGAGTGTTTTCGAAAATAGACTTAAAGCCGGTCGTTTTGGCACTGGTTTCGTTAAATTCGGAGTTGTGTAGCTCCAGTTATGAGTCTCCAAAGTCGGGTCAATTTTCTAGAGTCAAACTGTGAGTAGGTTCGGTTTTTGCAAGTTTTATGTCATCAAATGAACTCCGTTTTGAACGATTCTTTTTCCATTAGAAACTATACTCAAATTGCTTTTGTTCGGGCTAAGGTTTTGTCCCATTTGGTCAAGTTTAAGTCATTTTAGAGTAAAATGAAGTGGGAGGACAGAATCTGTCCAGTCTGGGAGCTGTTCGGGTTGTTTATAAAAACTGTACTAATTGGCTCATTTTTTGAAACTTTAAAGATATATCCAGAAACTACACATCCTTGGCTTTCCGAGAGTGGTCTTTTGTAATTTTTCAATGTCGTTTGCTATTTTAAATAATCCGCCGAAGTAGGTGTCTTCTTTGTAGGAATCCAAAGATTTTGTGCGGGTGTTGCCAATGTTGCCCAAAGTGTCAAAAATGTTATTTTGGTCCCTATGCACTATTGGTCCTTCTAAAATGTTGTGTTGGTCCTTAGGTGACTGTTTAGTCCCTTAGGTGACCGTTTAGTACTTGGGAGTGTCGGTTTAGTCCTTAGATGTGAATTGGTCCTTGACTTTGGTGTTGGTCCTAGAGTTAGTGGTGGATGAGGTCTTAATAAATCTAAGGTGGTTGTTTATTATGTTATGGTGTTTGATTAACATTTTATGGTGGTTGAATAATATGTTATGGTGGTTGATTAGTATTTTATGCTGGTGGATTAATACTTGGTGGTGGTGTGTTTAATGGTGAAATTAATTATTGGTGAGTAGGCCTCAGCCTTATTATTAATTATTGGTGAGCAGAAGGCTTCGGCCTTATTGGTGTTGTGCCCTCAAGGCTTATTTTGGTGTTGGGTCTATGACCTTTTTTTGGTGATGGTGAGTTAATTAATAGCAATGGTGAGTCTATTAATTATTGGTGATGACAATTAATTGCTCAATGTGTGAATATGGTGTGTATGGTGCATTGTTCATGGCGTCACATAAACCATGTGCATTTATTGGTGAGCAGAAGACTCCGGTCTTATTGGTGAGCAGAAGACTTCGGTCTTATTGGTGAGCAGAAGACTTCTGTCTTATTGGTGTGCAGAAGACTTCGGTCTTATGGATCCACATGCATATGCCCTTGGAGTTGGGTTGCATTTTCATGCATTAATCATACATTCGGTGGTGTTTCTTGGAGATTGTAGATTTAATAATGTGTTTTGTTGTTGTTGCGATTGTGTGCTTCTAGTTTACCTTCCCTAATATAATGCTTATCCTATTTGCTATTATTTATGTAAAGAGACTCACCCTACTGCGTCGTGTTGCTTCGTATGTCGGCAACCTGCAGGTGATAGCAAATGAATTAGTCTAGTGATGGTCATGCAATGATATGTAGCACCGGGGGGCGGGAAGTCTTAGATATTTAGTAATTTATTTTGATGTATTCAGCCTGATATAGGATGTTGTATTAAATACTTTGAGGCTGGTCGATGTTCTGCTGTGCTGGTGATTTACAATCAGGATGTTGTAAATAACTTAAACCGGTGTTTTGAGGGTTCACCCCATTTTAATGTGCTATATATCACGCACTAGTTGTTTTATGAAATTTCAAATGCGTTGTTTTATGTTTTGATGAAAATGTAGCACTCTCTTTGTGGTGCGTGGTAAAGTTTTTGAATACTCTGATTTTAAAATTGACTAATTAGTAATAATTAGAAAGGGGGTGTTACAATAGTGGTATCAGAGTAGTTCGGTCTGTCCGGCCAAGTTGTCGAGTCAGTTAACCCTCGAGTCTTGGTACTCGTTCTAAATCATAATTATGTTGTTGTTTATTACTGCTACCTTTGCTGGTTTGTTCTTTCATTGGCATGCCTTGTAATTTATTTGATGGATAGCGATTGAAAATTATATTGATTGATTAAGATATGCGTGATTGAAATATGTGACTGTTGGTTGTAGCATTGATTTTGGTTGTTTGTGACTGTTGTTAGTATCATTAAGATATGTGTAATTAAAAGAGTTCTAACGACGTCAGAGGAGTGAGAGTCGTGGATTTACGCCTTCGCACTCCGCATCGCGTTAAAAAAAGTCTTTTAAGGTGGTAGTTATAAATTTGAACGAAAGTAGTTTTGTGAGTTAATTAATTGGTTGCATGAGTAGGAGGGACTGATCACCCCAATAACTCATCACCAATGAAATAGGCGACAATAACTCATGGTTATTATTAACTTTGGATGCATGCACTAATTTTAATTTGAGTGATTGCTCGATTAGCTTGTTGGAATATAGAAAGTATTTTATATGACCTAACCTTGGTGAGCTATACATTAGACAATATTTGAAGGATTGCTTGTTGAAAATTGTTGCACTTGATTGACGTCTCTGCTATAGGTTGATTGTTACTGTGATGTATATGAGTTTAAGTTTGACTTGTGCTTAATTGTTTCGAAGTTAGTGTGCTAAAATGAAATGCTGTATAATGCTATATTTCCATTATCTCAATTAAAGTTGCATGACTTGAAGTTTCGACATTTTCAGTGTTTCAATTTGGCTTGTTTTGTGAGCATGATGTGATTTGTCAGAATTAAATGATTAACTTTCCTTACCTTCTGAGTTTATGTCGGAAATTAAAATTTGAACTAATAAGTAGTTGTTTATGCGGTTGTATGCTCGAGTGATAGTAAGGTTGGGTTTTGCATATAGTTTCCTTTGTGGCAAAACTGTGAGTTCTATGGTTTTCGAAAAAACGGTACTTGGAAATTTTGTGCTATTGGAAATGAGCGTAATGAAAAAGTTAGTGTCGAATTCTATTCCCAAAATGCTTTAGGATTTTTATTTCAAAATGTGACATGACTTCGGCTTTTGGACCGATTAGGTTGTGATTTGATGTCGTTTGAAAATGATGAGGTTTTACACTAATTGCATGGTTAGATGAATTAGAATCCTTATATTATGTGAAGGTGAGTCCAATAATGATAGTCAAGGTTTTAGGAACAAAAATGTATACAATTCTAAGTGCTTTCTGGCTGTGAATTACAATTGTATAATTGTGTTCGTTTTTATGACTTAACTTTGGCATTGTTGTTGCTATCACTAGTATTATTTGTCAATCCTTGATTTGTTTTGCGTGACTTTTAAATCTAATGATGAAAACTGTGCAACGAGACCTTTTGTGCACTTCTATTACTTGATTAGTTTTCTTTGCTAAATGTTGACAAGGGTATTTAATTTCATTTGTTTAAACTAATATCAAGTCTTGTATCAAAGCAATTGTATTATAATGCATGTGTTGGTTATGCTTCTTTTGTGATATGAACTCAATTCAATTTGGTAGAATTATATGTCCCATGTTATTTTCTAGGGAAATTGTAAAATCGCATGTTAGCCAATCCCTAGGAATAAAGAGATCGAAGAAGATGCCTACATGTTTAATCTTTTCGGGCTTGTGTGTTTAATTTGATTGCATGATTGGCTATGCTTATGTGTTTTCTACGTGTGTTCTTTGGAGGCAGGGAATCAATTAAATCTTGTTATAATTTTCGTGTCCTCAATGAACTTTAGTAGTGTTTTGTGCTTAGAATGAAAGCATGATTATTATACAACTCAGGAGTAGAAATGATGTCAGAATCAATGTCTTAGGTTGAGACTCATGGAAACCGGTAAAGCTATGCATACTTTTTGCGAACTTTCTGAAAATGCTGTTTTTAAAAAACTCGATGTAGAATTATTAGTAATGGTGGCTGAATTATGATGGTTGTTTGTGTTTTTGAATTCACTGTTTTGAGATGTTCTGACATGGGTTCAGTATTTCAGTGACTGAGAATGTTTTACTAATTGAAAAATTATGTGGTTTGTCATTTCGAAAACTTGATTGAGTGGTTGTTAATTTGCCACTGATTTGGTTGCATTTGGAGTTGTAGAACTCGAGTTATAGGTGAAACAAGTTAGGTTAAAATTCTGGAAAACAATCTGGACATAGGGTCAGTGTTTTGGTTACTGCGTTTTCAAAAGAGCTCATTTTCGAACGAATCCAATTTCTTTGAAAACTTGACAGAATTTGCCTCACTTTATGCACAAGTTTCATGCAATTTGATCGAGTTTTGGTCATTATAGAACTGCTTGAATTTGAAGGACAGAAACTGCATCTTTTGAAACTAGTATGCGTATTTTTGAAAACTGTACCTATTGAACGCTCTCCTTCAAAAACTGAAATTAGGGATAAGAAATAGACCCATAGGGCTCTCCAACGAGTATTTAATTGTCGAAATCCGATGTCGTTTACTATTTTAATTAATTTGCCAAAGTAGACGTAGAGTTACAGAATTTCTGCACCTGAGTTTAGGGAGGTTAATTTGAGCGTGGAATAAAACGATTAATTTGTTGAGTAGGTTGAAGTGGAGTTTTGTTTTTGTGGTCGTACTAATTGTTGATGTGAGTGTTGTGGTATATGATAAATTGGTAATGTTGATGATGTGTATTCATTGTTGTTGTTGATAGTTGTTGAGTCTATTGTTGAGATTGATGTTGTTGTATTAATTGTGATTGTTGGTGCTGTTGGGCCTCTGGCCATGGTTGATGTTACCTCTGGTGTCGTATGTATTTGCTTTTCGTTGAATATGAAAATAAAAGTGACGATATAGGCATTCGTGCCTTGGGTGAACCTTAGACGGTGTTTGGGTAGTCGGGTAGGATTTTGATAACTCACAGGTTAGAATACCTATTTGAGAAGTAAGAGTGTAGGGGAGGGTATTTGGTCTGTTGCGTGTACGATAGGACATGGATGAGAACGGTTAGAGGTGATAAGGAGGGTGGATGTTGATTTCATGAGTTTGGCGAAAATTTTCGAGGACGAAAATATTCTAAGTGGGGGAGAGTTGTAACGCCCCAAAATAATTTAATTATTTATTTAATTAAGTTATTTAAGGCTTGCAACATTTATTTAAGTCAAATAATTAATTTGGAGTTTTATTTTATTTAGGAGGTGTTATAGTGACTAGTTATATTAAAAATAGGGTGTTTAATATAACTAAGAGGTGTTGTGTAGTAAAATAAGGGAGTGGTGATTTATTTATTTCAGGAGGCGTTTAAGTAGCTAGGGGGTGCAAATAAAGGGCCCAAAGCCCACTAATAGGCCCAAATGCAAGGAAATAACCTTAGGGGTGTAGGGTTTCCTTCTCATTTGAAGAAAGAAAAAGAAAAGGAGAGGGAGAGAGTGAAGAGAGGGGACGGCCAGCAGCTCTAGGGGGAGGGGGGGAAGAGAAAAATCTCATTTTGGCTTGGGGTAAGTGGATTTGGGTACCATTCTTCTTCATTTTTCTTTCTCTACCTTTTAGTGTAAGTTTCCTACACTAATTCCTTCTCATTTCCACTTTACCATGGATGGGGTTTGGAGCTCAAAATGTTGGAGAAGCTATTTTTGGTGGTTCTTGAGGTGGTGAAGGAGGGGTTTCTAGAGTTCTCCAATTTCTAAGGTAAGGGGGCTCTCTTTCATACATAATAGATTGTAGGATGAGTGGTTATGTGTGGGTTAGGTGTTTAGGGTAATTAATTGTTGTTTGTGTGTTGTTTGAATTAATTGTTTGTTTATGTATTGTTTGAATTAATTGGTGTTATGTTTGAAGTGAAATTGATGAACCCATGCTAATTGTTGTTAAGATGAACATGATATGAACTATGTATTCAAGGTGTTTGATGTATTGCCTCAATGAAATTGAGTATGAAAATATGATGATTGCAAGGTGTTTGATAACTTGCCTAAATGAATTGGTGTTGAAATTGGAGTGTGAGGCATTGTGCCGTGATTATAATTGGTTTGGGTGATTGATCATGATGAGTTTTACTTGCTTGTGGTTTTGTGTGTTTTCTGGACACTGTTTCGGTCTTTTTAAAACTGGTACTGTTTGGTCGATTCAAAAATTATGTGGCTGAGTGTTTTCGAAAATAAACTTAAAGCCGGTCGTTTTGGCACTGGTTTCGTTAAATTCGGAGTTGTGTAGCTCCAGTTATGAGTCTCCAAAGTCGGGTCAATTTTCTAGAGTCAAACTGTGAGTAGGTTCGGTTTTTGCAAGTTTTATGTCATCAAATGAACTCTGTTTTGAACGATTCTTTTTCCATTAGAAACTATACTCAAATTGCTTTTGTTCGGGCTAAGGTTTTGTCCCATTTGGTCAAGTTTAAGTCATTTTAGAGTAAAATGAAGTGGGAGAACAGAATCTGTCCAGTCTGGGAGCTGTTCGGGTTGTTTATAAAAACTGTACTAATTGGCTCATTTTTTTTGAAACTTTAAAGATATATCCAGAAACTACACATCCGTGGCTTTCCGACGAGTGGTCTTTTGTAATTTTTCGATGTAGTTTGCTATTTTAAATAATCCGCCAAGTAGGTGTATTCTTTGTAGGAATCCAAAGATTTTGTGCGGGTGTTGCCAATGTTGCCCAAAGTGTCAAAAATGTTATTTTGGTCCCTATGCACTATTGGTCCTTCTAAAATGTTGTGTTGGTCCTTAGGTGACTGTTTAGTCCCTTAGGTGACCGTTTAGTCCTTGGGAGTGTCGGTTTAGTCCTTAGATGTGAATTGGTCCTTGACTTTGGTGTTGGTCCTAGAGTTAGTAGTGGATGAGGTCTTAATAAATGTAAGGTGGTTGTTTATTATGTTATGGTGGTTGATTAACATTTTATGGTGGTTGAATAATATGTTATGGTGGTTGATTAGTATTTTATGCTGGTGGATTAATACTTAGTGGTGGTGTGTTTAATGGTGAAATTAATTATTAGTGAGTAGGCCTCGGCCTTATTATTAATTATTGGTGAGCAGAAGGCTTCAGCCTTATTAGTGTTGTGCCCTCAAGGCTTATTTTGGTGTTGGGTCTATGACCTCTTTTTGGTGATGTTGAGTTAATTAATAGCAATGGTGAGTCTATTAATTATTGGTGATGACAATTAATTGCTCAATGTGCGAATATGGTGTGTATGGTGCATTGTTCATGGCGTCACATAAACCATGTGCATTTATTGGTGAGCAGAAGACTTCGGTCTTATTGGTGAGCAGAAGACTTCGGTCTTATTGGTGTGCAGAAGACTTCGGTCTTATGGATCCACATGCATATGCCCTTGGTGTTGGGTTGCATTTTCATGCATTAATCATACATTCGGTGGTGTTTCTTGGAGATTGTAGATTTAATAATGTGTTTTGTTGTTGTTGCGATTGTGTGCTTCTAGTTTACCTTCCCTAATATAATGCTTATCCTATTTGCTATTATTTATGTAAAGAGACTCACCCTACTGCGTCGTGTTGCTTCGTATGTCGGCAACCTGCAGGTGATAGCAAATGAATTAGTCTAGTGATGGTCATGCAATGATATGTAGCACCGGGGGGCGGGAAGTCTTAGATATTTAGTAATTTATTTTGATGTATTCAGCCTGATATAGGATGTTGTATTAAATACTTTGAGACTGGTCGATGTTCTGCCGTGCTGGTGATTTACAATCAGGATGTTGTAAATAACTTAAACTGGTGTTTTGAGGGTTCGCCCCATTTTAATGTGCTATATATCACGCACTAGTTGTTTTATGAAATTTCAAATGCGTTGTTTTATGTTTTGATGAAAATGTAGCACTCTCTTTGTGGTGCGTGGAAAAGTTTTTGAATACTCTGATTTTAAAATTGACTAATTAGTAATAATTAGAAAGGGGGTGTTACATGGAGGATTCAAACAGTTGTTTTCCCGCAGACTGAGGTTGCCACGAGCCGGTGGTTAGTTATTCTCCTCCAATGTAGGGGAATTTTCCATCGGTGGCGCCTCGTAGGCCACTTCCGAATTTTCCGTTGTCTCCTAATGTTTTTTGCAGGTGGCTTTGGAGAGGTTTCCAGCACTGGGGGGCAACGTTTCGCCGCCGCTTCTTCTTCCGGTGGATCTACCTTTTGGAGAGTTAGCTTCAACTTCTGGTGGATCTACTCGATGAGGGGGCGGTTACTTCCTTGGAGGGTTTCCTCAGCCTTGCTGACCGAAGATTGTTGTCGACGTTAGCTGGTGTGGACTCCTGCAAGGTGGAGATGCGTTGAAGAAAACCTGCAAACTGCAAATTTGTAATTTTGAAAGGCCCAGTTTAGAACCGACCATGTATTATGTAACTGAAGTATAATGTATGTTAGTTCAGATTAATGGATAATGTATATTTTGAATAATAATATGAAAGGTGTAATTTCGTTGCCTTTTTACTTGCACCGTGTCCTTTTAAAGTATCCGCGGCATCATGAGCTCTTGTCACTTCTATCTTACAACCTAGCATTACACGTCATTGTTGATGTGTTGACACGTGTCAAGCGATGTGACCCTTGATGCGCAGTTAATGATGCAAATACTTGAAATTTGTGATTTTTTCATCTGCCTCCCTAAATTGCGAGCACGTGGCCTCATCATAGCCACTAAATGCGATGTGCTTTGTATCATAGCCATTGATGTGTGACTGGATCACAACCGTTGATTTCAATAATCTAGGCCGTTCAATCAAATAAGTGAATTTCAAAAGTTGAAGTGTTTCGTTGTTTGCCTCTTTCGCTCCCTTTTCTTCTCCTTTCTCATTTCCTGTCAACGCCTTTTCCTGTGCTTCCTCTTTTGCGCAATTCCATTTCTTCGTTAGCTCCATTGGTGGAAACACACTAATTCTTCAACTTTCTGCATCTTAAGTCTCGCCACATTCTCAAGTACGCTTATTCTTCCCTTTGTATCTGTTTGTGGGTATTGCATGTGTTGTCCTTCTTGTTTGTTCATTGATCTTTAAATTCCTGTAAAATTGTTCTACATGTTGTCTGTAATAAGCATTAGTAGTGAGAGTGAAGGAGTGGTTACTTCTAATTTTAGGTGTGGCAACACTTCTTGTGTGAATGGGCAACATTGTTATTACCGTTTAGAGTCTATCAGACAAATTGTGCGCGATATGAACACCTCTGATGAAACCTCTCATTCAACAGGGTCAAATTTTTCTTCTATCGGTAACCCTATGGCTGAAGAACATAGTGACCAAAATGAAAACTCCAGAGGAGATAGGGACAACATTGACTTAGACATTCTGGATTCTCTCTCTATGTTGACAACCGAGGAATCCTTAGAGGAAATTAAGAAAATGCCTTGCCACCCGGTGGATGAGGGTGCCGCTGTAGAGAAATCAGTGGAACCGGATGAGGCGGTGTGTGACTGTCCTGAAGCCTAGGATAGACCTTTAACTTACATGTACACCACCCTATTTGAACACTTAGGTGTTAGGGTTCCCTTCTCCTCCTATTACCAGACAGTACTTAGGATATTGAATGTGGCTCCTACACAACTTCATCCCAACGGTTGGGCCTTCATTTGGGCATTCGAGTTTATGTGTGAGTGTCCTAACATTTCAGTGACCGCGAAGAAACTGCTTCACTTTGTCCGGTCCCCTGTGAAAAGTCCCCCTCGCTAGGTATCCTTAGGAAACCACACTCGTCGGCCTTTCATGAAAGTCTATAAGAGTAGTTACAAATCATTCAAGGATAGGTTCTATCGCTTAGAAGTCGGACCCCGCGATCGCCTATTGGTAGTTGATGAAAACAACGTTGAACACTTCCCCCTCTACTGGACTCAGAATCCCCATCACAAATTCACAGTAGATAGATGTGATTTGCGCACGATGACCAAGAAGATGTGGATCGAATTTGGTCGTATGTTCAGTCGGGTATTCACCCTTGGTCATCCCACATTACAAAGAAGGTTGATGATCCAGTTGGGCTGATAGGATATCTAAGTAATTTCTTCGCACTTTAGTCTTTCAGTTTTTACTTCATTCTAGTTATTGTCTTAACTTTCTCTGCTGTTATTTGTAGGACTGTTCGGTATGTCAACCCTTAGTGTAAAGGAAAGGAGGAGGATTCGGGAAGAGCAGAAACGAAAGCAGGGATACACTGCCATCGTCGACACCACCAAAAATGCTGAAGTAGGTGGTAACAACTCTAGGGGAACTCCCTCCAAAATGTGGGAAGAACTCTGAGGCTCCTGAGTAAGAGAAAAGGAAATCAAGTTCCCAACGGTCTTCTCAACTGCATCCACCCTCAAAGAAACCAAAGTCCTCTTCTGATCCCCCAAGCTCACCTGCCGCGGCAAGAGGAAAAATGATTGAAGCTGGCGTTCAAGCTGATGTTGGTGCCACCAAGGACGCTCCCTGGAGAACGATTTTGGAAGTAAAGAAAATAAAGGATGGGATGGCCATTGGCTCTGTGAAAACCGCCTTGGATGTTCGGTATCCTTTCACCAGTGCTTTGAATCAGATTTCCTTTTCGAGTGATGTGGAGCGGGTGCAAAAGATGAGACCTCGGCAAAGTTTACTAGCAATGAAGACTTATAGCTTTTGGACATCTATGCTTGCTCATCACTTTGAGAGAGCATACGGGGAGATTATAGCTGAAGGTAGTAATCAAAATGACCGACTGAAGGCTGCAGAGGAAGAGTTGGAAACTTGTCGTCGAGAGAAGGAGGTTTTGGAACAAGATTTGAAGAAGTACAAAGCTAACAAACAGGCGCTGGATCTGAAAATCAAGAACCTAACTGATGCTAATGATAAACTGAAAGGTGAAGTGGCATCGAAGGAGGAGAACTTGGCTGGCGTTAAGAAGAAACTGATAAAAGCTCACAATGATTTGAAGGAAGCGAAGAATGAAGCTGCCAGTTATGCTTCTCAGGTGGTAGCGGAGTTTAACCGCGTCATTGAGCTGGACCTTGCCCAAACTTAAGTGTACTTTCCTACCCTTGTCCCTAAATCCTTTGATCCTGATAATCTTGTGATTGACGGCCAAATTGTGCATGGCGCCTCCTTCAACCCAACAGCCTCAACCACTCACTGATGGTGCTGACACAACCAATGCTGCAAGTCCTTGGACTCTTGAAGGTTTGGACAAGGTACTCAATGAGGATTCACCACAAAATGAGGGTACGACTGTTGGTACAAATGTGGAGGCGGCTGATGATTCCGAGAAGACCCATTCTGAGAGAACCTCTTAATTTGCATTTGTCGCTGCTTTGTTGTTTTGAACAACTTGAATGTTTTGAATTGCGTACCTTATGTTTGCGTTTTGAACAATTTGCCGCTGTTTTGAATAGCATACAAACCGCATATTTGCTTCATGCTTGTGTTCCTTATGCAACGTTCCTTTTCTGGTTATCTTTGCCTAATTCGTAATTTGTATGCACGCCTTCTTTGTATGCGTGCTTTTACCTTTTGATTTTCTCCTCTCGATTTGCGTCGTAGGGTTTTTCTTCCCCCCTTTGATATTGTTAAGGGAGGGTTACGTGAAAGATCACTCGAATTTATGCCCCGAGATACTTGCGCATCTACCACGGTCTTGTTATTTGTTCCTCTTTGTGCGAAATTCGTTGATTCCGCGAGCAAGCACGTGGACCGCGCATTACCATGCAAACAGGGGCTCTTCTCATGGCTCCATGACTTGCTTTTCAGCAAGCACACCTCATAGCCAAGTGAAGTGCCTCCAGGGAGTACATGAACTCGTCAGTTCAGACCAAGCCTGGAAGGTCCTTTTGTCTTCGGTGCCCGACGTCAACATCGAGCCAACGACTCGGTCCTTGCCGTTTCGGGACTTGTTTTTTTCGGCGCATTCACGTGTTATTCATACAAGTTAAATATTGCAAATAAGATTTTGTAATCATCGATTCTCTGTATTCAATAAGCGAAAGTACATTTGGTAAGTTATAATGCCCCCTACAAAGATAAATTTATTGAAATTGAAATGGATGAGAGAATCAGTTGTTCTTCTTCGGCTTCATTGGAAAGACCGAAGGTTTTGTCTTCTTCAGCTGTAATAGAACCGAAGGTTGGTGGCATTCCAGGATCTTGGGACATTTCCTCCATCAAGTTTCTCGAGCTTAAACACACCTTGATCGAGCATGACTTTGACTCTAAAAGTTCCTTCCCAATTGGGGGAGAGTTTTCCAACAGCTCCAACTCTGGTAGTTCGGCGTAAAACCAAATCTCCGGTTCTGAATTTTCTTTCCCTCCCTTTAGAATTGTACTTCTTGGCCGCGCGGTGTTTAGTCGCTTCCTCCTTGAGTTTTGCCAGTTCTCGAGCTTCATCGAGTAAATCCAGATTAACACGGAGTTCTGTCGGGTCAGGCACTGTTGTTGTGAGTATTCTTCTAGGACTCGGTTCCAACACTTCCACAGGAACAAGTGCATCACTTCCATATGTCAGCCGAAATGGAGTTTCTCCTGTAGAAGACTGGGGAGTTGTATTATAAGACCATAGTACAAGAGGCAATTCTTCAGCCCAATTTCCTTTGGCATCATCTAACATTTTCTTTCATCCGGCCAAAACCACCTTATTTGCTGCCTCGGCCTGCCCATTCATCTGGGGGTGTTCAACCGAAGTAAACGCTTGGTAAATGTTCCAAGTTTTGCACAGTTCAGCCACCGATTCAGAAGCAAATTGGGTACCATTATCTGTTACGATGGTTGTTGGAATCCCGAACGGGCATATGATATTTTTCCAATAGAACTTCTTTACCCTTTGTGTTGTTATTGTTGCCACCGGCTCTGCTTCGATCCACTTCGTGAAGTAATCCACGGCCACCAGCAGAAACTTTACTTCGCCTGGTGCTGGTGGAAATGGACCGAGGATATCAACACCCTATACAGCAAATGGCCACACTGAAGAGACTGACTACAAGTAAGTTGGAGGGGCTTTAGGAATGTTTGCATGTTTTTGGCATTTATCGCATCTCCAAAAATAATCAACCGCATCCTTTTTCATTGTTGGCCAATAGTAACCAGCCCTTACAATTTTTGAGGCCAACGCTTGACCGCCGGCATGACTGCTACAAACTCCTTCGTGCACGTCTTAGAGTATTTCTTGTGCTTTGCTATTTGAGATGCATTTAAGGGGAGGCATGGCGAAACCTCTCTTGTACAACTCAGACTCAATAACCGTATACTTGGTAGCCACTTTCATCAGCTTCCTTCTTTCATCCTCCGACACATTTAGTTCTTTGCCCTGCAGATAAGCAAGAATCTTTATCATCCAGCAATCAAGATCAAGCGAATCTTTGGGTTATTGTTTCTTGAATTACTGAATGGTTATTGCCAGGTTTTTTGGTGCTTGCCAATTTTGTCAATATATCGGCCCTGCTGTTTTGTTCTCTAGGAACGTGTGTTATTTCAAAGAAAACAAATTTGAGTTTTAATTCTTGTACCTTGGATAAATATCTGGCAAGTAACTCATCTTTAGTTCCGAACATCCCTGTGACTTGACCAGTAACTAATAAAATCAGTTAAGGCCCGTGCTTTGATGGCTCCTCTTGGTTCATACCTGATGTCATATTCTGATAGCTCAACCGACCATGCCACCATTCTTCCTACAATATCCGGCTTGGAAAGTATTTGACGGATCAGTAAGTCTGTCCTGACTATTACAGAATGCCTCATGAAGTATTGTTGAAGCTTTCTAGCTGCCAAAATGACTGCATAAGTCGCTTTCTCGATCTTCTGATTCCTTTATCAGTACTACACACATGATCTGTAACATCCAAATACAATAACAAGTAACTCCCGGTGTGGGAGGTGTTAATATTGGTGGGGTGGCTAGGTAGTCCTTTAACACTTTCAATGCTTCTTCACACTCTGCTGACCATTGAAATTGGGCATTCTTCCTTAGCAACTAGAACATAGGTTGTATCTTATCGGCTGCTCGTCCAAGGATTCTTGAGAGTGCTACTATTCGGCCTGCTAGAACTTGAACCTCCTTCGCGTTGGTGGGACTTCAGGCTTCTATAATTGCTCGACATTTAGCAGCTTGCACACCAAAGGAACATTTATCAGGATTAAGCTGTAACTCGTGCTTCTCCAAAAGTTGAAATTTTTTCTTAAGATTGGCCAAAAGGGACTCCTCGGTTCTGATTTGACCACCATATCATCAACGTACACCTCAATTGATCACCCAATCTCTGCTTCAAAAACTCTGTCCATTAAACGCTGGTATGTGGCACCTGCATTTTTCAATCCAAATGGCATTACACGATAGCAATTATTAGATCTAGCAATCATAAATGTCGTTTTTTATACATCTGCAGGGCTCATCTTGATTTGGTTGTAACTAGAATAAGCATCCATGAAACTCAAGAGCTTGTAACCGGATGCTCCAACAACTAAACCATCAATGCTTGACAAGGGATAAGGATCTTTAGGACAGGCTTTGTTCAGATCCGTGTAATCCACACACATTCGCCACTTCCCATTAGACTTCTTCACCATCACCGGATTGGCAAACCATGTCGGGTATTTGACCTCTCGCACAAATTTTGTGGCTATCAGCTTACTCGTCTCCTCCTGTATAGCTTCATATTTTTCTCCTCCCTGCTTCCTTTTTCTCTGAGCAACAGGTGCAACAAATGGATTTAGAGATAATCGATGACAAATAAAGTTGGGATCAATACCTGGCATGTCCTGGGGAGACCATGCGAATCTATGAACATTGCTGGAGAGAAATTTGATCAGCTGGTCCTCCAGCTCAAGTGTCAAACACGTGTCGATCCTTGTCTTTTGGTGTTGCGCTTGGCCAATCACTACTTCTTTAAACGTATCTGCCGGTCTTGGTCACTTCTCCTCTTTAGCTGGATCGTATAACCGAGGATCCAAATCCAGGAAACTGCAATTGGAACTGATTCCTTCCTTTCCCCTCTTCTGAACCGTTTTTACCTTGGCACTTTCTGCATAATATTTCCTTGCAACAATCTGGTCTCCTTTCTTCACGCCTACTTTTCCGTTAGGAAGGGGATACTTGATGAACAAATGGGGATAAGAAACAACCGCCATCAATGCATTAAGCGTCGGTCTTCCAACTATCATATTATATGATGACTCTGAGTCGATGATCATGTATCTCAAGACTACTGACTTTGCTGATTCGCCCTCGCCGAAGGTTGTACTGAGATCCATATATCCACGGACCTCCACCTGCTCTCATGAAAAACCAACTAAAGTGCCCGAGTAATTCTTCGATGCTTCCACCCGCAGCTTCAGCCCTTCAAAACATGCCCAAAACATGACATTAGCTGAACTTCCACAATCCACTAATACACGAGCACCTGAGTAACCGCTGATAGTAATCGAAATTACTATCGGATCATCTAAATGAGGCCGAACACCTTCAAAATCCTGCACATCAAAATAAATTGTTGGATACTCCGCGTCACTTACAACATAAATGGCTTCTACCAATGAGACCGACATGATAGATCTCGCATATCTCCGGCGGGATGAAGATGTGGGCCCTCCACTAGAGAATCCGCCAGATATAGTATTGACTCGACCCTTATCCGCAGTTTCATGCTCGCCACACTTGCCTCATTCTCCCTTCCTTGTGCATTTGATAGTTGCGCCTCCGGCTTCGGGGAGGCTCCTGCCTTCTGCTTCCTCTGATCATCTCCCGCCTTGACATACTTCTTCAACTGGCCCCGTTGTACAAGTTGTTCAATTTGTTGTTTAAGAGTCTAACAGCTATCGGTATCATGTCCTTTTGTTCGATGGAACCTACAATAAGAAGCTGGATTCTTACCCATCACGCCTACAAATGGCGACGGCCGGCGGATTATTCCCTCCTGAATTCCTTCATCAAGAATGACTGATGGGTTTGCTCGCAATGGAGTGAAAGCCATGTCTGAATTTGAGGGACGGTTGCGACGTCCTCGTGACTTTGCATTTACATTCCTATCACGTCTTTCGTAAGGCACATGCCAGTTAGGTGGGGACCGCCTAGGTGATACCACATGCTTTGATGATTTTTGAGTATCTCGTTCATCTTTGCCGAGGGCAACGTCATCCGCTTCAATGTGCTTTTCTGCCCGGACTCGGATCTCATTCATAGTCCTCGGTTTCCATAAAGACAATGTTTCACTGAATGTCCCGTTGCGAATGCCCTTCATAAAAGTCTTCACAAAGAAGCGCTCGTCCGGGTCATCCACTAGAATAGTCGACTTGTTGAAACGCTCCAGATAAGCCTTCAGTGATTCCCCGGGTTCCTGAAGAACGTCGAACATATCTTCGGCCATCATTCGCTTCTTCTTATTGGCCGAAAATTGTTGGACAAAATGCCCAGCCAAATCATTGAAACTAGTAACCGAATGCTCTGGCAAACACTTGAACCACTTTAGCACTACATCGGCTAAAGTACCAGCAAACATTTTACTACTGATAGCATCGTTTCCTCCACTGATCATCATCTGTGTTTGAAACGCGTCAACACGGCTCAGGGGATCACCAGTTCCATCATATGTGGCGATGGATGGCTCCCTGAAGCGAGGTGGTAGCACTACAGCCTGAATAGCAGCAAAGAATGGCTGAAATGCTCGCAATGGAGTTCGGTTTGCATCTACAACCTGAGTGAAATGCCTCATTTAAGTGAGTTGAGCCTGCAACTGAACCTCCCTCGCTTCCAAAGCTTGAGAACGAAGAACTTGTTCTTCATTCCTACGAGCCTGGTCTGCATTTTGGGCCTGCAGTGTTTGAACAGCAGTAAGTGTAACACCCTCATATTTCTATCTAGTAGAAATACTAAAGTGTACCTATTTAGCATACATCAGAGATACATTTCCTGCTTAGATTTACAATCTTTACAAGAATAGCGGAAACGATACATAACTTAGAATAAATTCAAGTTATATACATCGAATACAAAGATAACAAGGGTAAACATAAGTAAAACTAGAAGAACTACATCTTCAATTTCCTTCTCGAGCTCTCCATCCACTCGAGCCATAAAGGATCTTCTTTCCCTGCTTCTCTCGAAAAACAACAACATTTGTAGGGTGAGACAACTTGTCTCGGTGAGTCTTACCGTGACCCCTTACCTATCACTCGGTCCATTTATAAAACCATAATTAGTAATTCAAAAAGAATTACAATATACAATCAATCATGTGTAATCCGATAAATGAATTACATACGAGTTCATAGTCCGATTCTGGATGACTATGTACAACTTAAATTACTTATCTATAGTTCATAGCCCAATTCTTGATGACTATGCACTATCCTCTTTATTAATCACTTGTGACATGTCACCAACAACCTAAAGAAGCTCGAGTGACAAAATCACAATATACACATTTAAAAGTTTTAGCACATCACCAACTCCATGCAAGCTCGAGTGAACCCCATAGCTAATAGGAGCGCAAATCTAAGAGCAAAGATAAATATATGAACGGGGCCTAGGTCAAGGGCTCATGACTTCCTCACCTAGCATGCTAACAAAAAAAAAGCGGTCGTCACCCCCGACTGATATAATTTATATATCACACCCGCATTGGGCTCCTATACTCGATATAATTTATATATCGAAACATAATTCAATCTATGATATATTATAATGTCAATGAATTCATGAAATCAATCCAATCAACATTTAAGTTATAAAACATTTGGTTCCCACACGTGCTCTAGGTTTTACGGTTTTTCGAAATATTCATAACATTAACCGCTTAATTCAAAACCACTTGGATATGCATCAAAAAGTTCTAACCAAAATTCGGCAGAGCTTCCTCTGAAATATGGACATCCCAAAATAATACATTTAACTGTATAACCAGTCCAGACATCAATTTTGTTCAAAAATCATTAATTCCTTTTACATATACAAAATTTACGGTTTTCCAAAAGATTTGTAAATTCAACTAACACAAACCAAACAACTTAAAACCACATCCAAATCATAACAATATCATCCTTATATAATTATAATTGGTTAGGAAAAGGATTGGAAGAAGTTTGAAGTCGAACGGAGCGCAGAAACGAGTTTTTGGTAATAGGTGACCTGAAGCTGGCACGACCCGTGCAAGAATCTGCACGACCCGTGCTGACTGTGCAGAGTGTCAATTTGTCCATTTTCGTTTCGTTTCGTTTGGTTTCTCCGATCGATCCCAAACCGTGTTCCGATCCAAACTCAACCACAAAACAGATACAATATACACATATTCAGACCATTATATATCCATTCCACATCAATTAAAATAGTGGTTTCGTTATAATTCTCAAAACACGAAATTTCCCAAAAAAAAAACCGTAATCAACTCAAGTTTGACGAAAACCCGGAATTTCGAAAACCTTTTTAAACCAAGCACACCAACAAAATTTAAAACCCTAAACGTGAGTAAAACTCACCTCTCGTGATGAAAATCACGAAATACCGAAATGTCGGAATGTGCTCACGAACGAGAAAACACACAAACAATCCCCGTATCCTCGAACTCAAACCGAATAACTCCGAAGTCGAAACCCATAAGCTTAATCTACATAACCGCACGATCGTTCCTCGCATAAACTTTATGCTCCGAGACGACAATCGAATCCGCTCCCAGTCCTTTGAACCTACAATAAATCACAAAACCTCCATGAAATTACTATTCATCGTCTTCAAGCTTCAATTCACTATTCACACATAATCCCAATATGAACCCTAACCTTTTGATTCTTCACAAACCCCAAATTGGACCTCAATATTTGCGCAATCCACCTTAAACTCGCTCCCAAATACCATTCAAAGCTTTCCTTTGAGCTTGATCAACAAAACCTCCATTTTCCACTTAAATTCAAAAATGGCAAAGTGAGAGAGTGTGAGTTGATGATGATGATTTTGGTACCAAATCGAAGAGGATGACGAGGAGATCATTTTTGGTGAAGGAAGAATTGTGTTTTGATGAGTTTAAAGCTCCCATTGTTCCTCTTCTTCCTCCTTACCCATTTCTTCTCTTCTTCTTCTCTTCTTTCCTCTTCTTCTCTCACGGCTCCACTCTCTCTCTCTCTTTTTCCTTTTTCTTTTTTTTTCCACAATATAAGTGAGAGATTTGACTTATAGTCAAATGTCCAAAATGTCCTTAATTCATTTTCACTCACTTAAGTCCGTTTTAATCCGATTTCTTACAAAATCGCTACATAGCTTAATTACTAGAGCACTTTAATCCTCTTATTTAATTGATAGACAATGCTATCTCGTCTGTCCCAAATCCGATATTGGATTTATTTATCACTCCGGATAATAAATCGCTCGTTAATTTCTTAGATTGATATTAACAAAGTTAGGGATGTTACAGTAAGAAGTTGTTCAATCCTGGGCTCTGCATTGCTAGACGAAGGCATGGAATGTGTTGTATTCCTGGTGTTTACCATGACGATGATAAACTAAGAAAAATGTAATATGTGGGACGTAGGAAAAGTTTTTACCAGGCCCCACGATGGGTGCCAATGTTCGTAACTATTTCTAGGAATAGAGATAATCAAGAACACAATAAACAATCTCGGTCGATAGTAAAATTGCTCAACCATTGTATTAGCCTCTTCGGGCAGATTATATAGTGATACAGTCATTAATGGCTAATTATTAGTAGCTGTTACATATTAATGGTAACCGTTACATAATAATGGTTTAGTTACATTAGGAGACATCGGCTGCTAGGTGAACCGAGTATTCTAGTAGAGCCGGCCTCATGAGACCATGCCGAGTATCCTGCCGAGTATTTCAGCTGTTCTTCGGCCTTGCTATGTGGGACTCATAATCTGGTTTGACTGATGTTGCGCCCAGTCCCCCAAGCGTTGCTTTGAGTCCGCGACATCGATGTGATGCTCGGCTTGTTCGTGGACAGATGTGTTAGGCGTAATGGGTTACTTAATGATATGAAATCGCCTTGAGTTCTTCGTATGAACTCCAATTTATAGAACTAGGAAAGTAAACTTCTATGGACGCATGTCCTTATTCGAAAGTGGATAAAAAGTAAACTATCTAATGATTGTAAATGATTGATTCCACGTATCCTTTGGCGTCTGGATGCTCCACACCTGTCTTCGTCAGTTTTGTCTTATCCGAAGCATTTTCCTTAACGGCTCTTGTCTGTTGTTCTGATCTTTGAGATCGCCTTCGATCTTTCCTTTGAGAACTTCCTTTGCGCCTTTTGAAAAGTGTTATCTTCTCGCGGGTAATTTCTTTCTACCTTCGAGATTGGCTTCCGAAGTCTTTTCAAGGAAAAATATAGTCTCCCGAGCCATGTCACCTTCGAGTATTGTTCCTCTTACTATTTCTCGAATTCGCGTTTTGTAATGTCATTCTGACATGTCTTACAGCTAATTTCGAATCAAAAATTTGGTTGTAATAGGAATATATCTTCAAGAAGTAAGAGTGTTTGGTTGTGTGTGCTGCTAGTTTTGGTATTTGGGATAGTCTGATGTGTCATTGAGTGATTAAATGTTGGGTATCATACCCAATACAAAACGAAACCGTCAAAAAAAACATCTAGATCTATAGTTTATACCACTTGCCCACGAAAATACACATGACCTAGTTTCATATTAATTTATCCAAACTCTGCATCACCCCCATTAATTAAAACATCACCTTCCAGGTAAACTCCGTTGATTTTCAATTCTCTATTTTCTTTCTTTAATTAATGGGCGACAAAACCGCATGATGCTATATAAGGGATGTTAACAAGTAGAGGGAATTTCAATATATCCAAAAAAGAAGAACCAGTCACATATGTCATAATAATCTATCTATAGCTAATTCCATATGGCAAGTTCTACCAGCTCCTCCACTACACCAAAAGAAACACACGATGTGTTCCTTAGCTTTAGAGGAGAAGACACTAGAAGAACATTCACAAGCCATCTCAATAATGCTTTAAAAAGGCTAGATATCAAAACCTACATAGACGACAATAATCTTGAAAGAGGTGACGAAATATCACAAGCACTATTAAAAGCAATAGAAGAAGCCAAACTATCAGTTATTATTTTCTCCAAAAATTTTGGAAATTCAAAATGGTGTTTGGAAGAAGTTGTGAAGATACTTGAGTGTAGAAAATATAAAGGGCAAATTATATTGCCTATTTTTTATGGTGTTGATCCTTTTCATGTTAGACATCAATTGGGGAGTTATGCTGAGGCTTTTGTTAAACATGAGGAGCGTTTTGAAGGTGCAATGAATATGGTGCAAAAATGGAGGGATGCTTTGGCTGAAGCAGCTAATCACTCTGGCTGGGATTGCACAGTCAACAGGTAATTTATTTTTTGTTTTTTTATCTTTGGTCAACGGGTAATTTTTTATTTCTAGAAACTTGAAAGTGATATATATGTATACCGTGTGTAATGATTCCTTAATTACTTGCCAAAACTAATTTAAATTACTAAATAAAAATGAAATAAATCAATTTATTTGACTGGTTGACCAAGTGATTATCATTCCATAAGAAATGCTTAGATCTGTAAAGTCTAACTCAACCGATTATCATTTAAATTGTTAGGTATTGAAGCACTATAATGATATATTTTATTAATTAATTCTGCATTTTGTTTTCCTCTAATATGCAATTCTGGAAATTGAAAATCATGTTTAATATGGAATGCAATTGGTGCTGAGTGAGGAAGATGAGGAAGTTTTCAACATCTTTAAAAAGCTGAATACACGCTAAATGGAGAGAATGGAAGCGAATAAATAAAATATATCTTTTAATCACAGTCGTTGATTGTCATTAAATGAAATAAAGGATCAAGATTAGACCACTATTTTATCCAGTAGCTATTTCACGGGAGAGGATCTTTTCCCGTACCTATTTGGTATTCAATCTATACATTTTGGATCTGAAATTATTGGTGGGACTTTATTAGGTTTTGGAAGTGCTAAGATAGATAGATGAATTTAGTAAATATAATGGATTAAAAGATACTAGAGAAAATAGTGGTATTCAATCTAAACATTTTGTTGTTCAATAATCCACTTTAATAGGTACGGGAAAAGATCCTCTAATTCAATCCTTGTGCATTTGAGAGTGGTCAGATATGGTCCCACTCTTATCACTATACAATATCCATTATATTGATTTCAACAACAATTTGGTGATTGTCAAAAAAAAACAATTTGGTGAAATTGTCAAAAAAAGAAAAACATCAATTTGGTGAAAATGATGGTTCCATTAAATTAAACCGTGACGAAGAATTAGGCATGGCAACAAAACCCGAACTCATGCAAGACTCACTCGATCCCGACCAGCCATTTGATGGGAATCCGCTTTGGCCAGGGCGGGGACGACCCACCCCGACTCCCGCCCGAAACCCGTTCAACAACACATTAACTATTTATTTCATTTTATTTTATGCAAATATATTCATTGATTTTGTTTCATAATTTTGTTTATTTTAAGTTTTGATCTATTTTGAAAAGAAAAGTCTATTTTAATATTTTTAACTTTATTTTATCATTGTATAATAGCTATTATTTTATTAAATTAATTATCGTAAATATAATTTTTTTAATTTTTTGCATAAGTTAAGAATGTGAACGGACTATGAACCCGACCACTTGGGACGGGGATGAGGGATATAAAACCGACCCCACTAGAGGTAGGGGTGGGGACGGGGGATGCAAAACCCGGCCCCGACCCGACCCGTTGCCATACCTATGAAGAATTTGACATTCATGTACATTACTTTCTCCATATATTCTCTCTGTTACAGAATATAAACAAAAACGGGTCAACAAAAATTGATTTATCTAGTTCAAAATTTGGACCAGATATAGAATATTGATCAGTTTTTGCTTATTTATTGTAACGGATAAGTATTTTTTTGAAAAGTTTTTGATGCAATAAATTTTGAGAATTTAACATTTGAGATATGTGACCCTTTTATCACAATTAATGTTTGTACATATATATGTACAGATCGGAAGCTGAACTTGTTGAGGAAATTGCCATGGATGTGTTTGAGAAGTTGAATCGTGTTTATGTTGGTGATTTAGATAAGGAAATTAAAAAATTAGAGCAACTTGCAGAGCTTCAACTTCAATTTTATAAAAGTTATAGTTCTTTTCACAATCGCGAAAGTCATGAATTGACTGTTGAACGCATATCGGAGCTTAAAATGAAGAGAAGTGTCCGTATGCTTCGTTTGACACCAGACATGATTTCATACCTCCAGGATTCAGATGTTTATGAGAAGTTTTTTTCGTAGTTTCATTGCTTTGTTATTAAAAATTTGTTGTCGTTGAATTGTGAGATTTTATTGGTACAATGTTGTAATGTGGGAGGGATGCATGTTTGGATTGAATAAATATATTGTTCTGTTAACATCATTTTCATCTATGAAAGTAATGGGCAAAGAATCATTCTAGTTTCTGAAAGTGTGCACTTGTTGTCAATTTTGCCATTCACTTTAAAGAAACCTCAATTTAATCCTCCAATTTTCATCAGTTACCCAAGTTAGTCATTGTTGTTAACTCACTTCGCTAACTCCATTAGTGTGGACTAGTTGACACGTTTTTTTTTACCATGGTGAATGTCAAGAGGGATGTTGTGCAAACGTGTGGAAGTATACACAATTTAAACAAATAATAAAGTTATAAGAAAAGATCTTTCCCACGAGGATTGGTGTTTAAAAGCTAATTCTAATTTGTAGCACTTGAATTAATGAGTAAAAAGTAAAAATAAAAGCATGATAAAAATTCATTGTTGTATAAGAGTAAAGTAAAGATGAAGTGGAAATAAAACAATAAAAGAGTGAGTAAATACAGAGATATATGGTATATATAGCGAAGATGAGGATCCGTAAATAATCACTGTTGATGTAATACTGTGACCAATGCTATGACAACATTCAGTGTGCAAAATTAATATGGATATTTCTATCACTTTGAAACGAAATGTTGTCAAAGATTTCCTTATTCTTAAACTCCCATGAGTTTCATTAATCCGTAGTTTGAAAAACATGTTTCAGATCACACTATAGCCCTAACTTCATATTTCTATTCTACACTAGGAAAGAGGGATTGGATTCAGTCAAGTCAGTTGTGGTACAGTCATGTGCAGTCACAATAAAAAATTATTTCTCTCTCTTCCCACTTAAACTCCTATTAAGAATGATTCAGATTTCTCTCTCTTCCCACTAACTCTTATTAATAAGCATTTCTCTCTCTTCCCAAACTAACTCCTATTTTTTTTTTTTTGACAAAGAAAACTTCTCTGCAGTGTTTCAACGTCTGCTTGCTCTCATGGAATATATATATATATATATATATATATATATATATATGCATGATGGTCTATTGCTCCTTGTTGATCATTTACCTTTTTTGTTTTGTGTCTTTGGAAATTATTCCAGGAGATATAAGAAAAGGTAATTTGATTCTGGCCTTTTTATCTGCTTTGTCACAATGACTCTTCTTTGTCAAAATCAACTTGTCTTCTTCGCAGAACAATAAACTATCAAAGTTTTAGTTGTTGAGAAAAATTGAAGATAAAAACGATCTTTATTATCAAAATATTGTTTTCCACTTGTGTAATTAAATAGAATACTAGAAAAATACACTTTGCAGAATAGATAGTATTTGTCAAATAATAAATATCAGAAAAAACAATTTTGCTAGTTAGTTTGCTTTGTCAAAAAAAAAAATAGGAGTTAGTTTGGGAAGAGAGAGAAATGCTTATTAATAGGGCAAAAAAACCAAACAGTTCTCAACTTTTAGATTAAATTCCAAACTAACCCACTTATTTTTTTCTTTCATGAACTCGCCCCCACCCCTAGTTCTCAACTAAAATTTTGCAATTTTTTTTTATTCCTTTGATGAACTCGCCCCCCCCCCCACCCCTAGTTCTCCAAATGGTTTTTTAATTTTTTGATTTTCTTGTATTTAATTTTATTAAAATGTAAATTAATTTAATTTAATTACAATAATTAATTTAAATAATTAGAATAATTATTTATAAAATAATTGGGGTAAAAATGAAGATATTAAAAATTGCGCAAAATCTAGGCCGTTAAACGAAGGTCGGCAAGATCTAGACCATTAATTAAAACCTTGAATTTAATAAGTCATAAAAATACAACTTCTTTGCTATGAAATACAACTTGTCAAACTAATAATAGATTAAAGTATTAACGAAGAAGATGAGACCCAGTTCCACACCGCTTAGGACGGGGATTACGTTGTGGGCGTTGACGCCGCCGCCGCTGTGGTTGTTCTGGTTCTTCCTCGCCGTGGCGTGGGGAAGGTGGGTCCGGAAATAATTGGGGTCAGGGCTCGAGAGGCATGTTGGTATTGATAATATTGGGGCATCGATGAAAAACTTGCACGCCGCGCTCAGGGAGGTGGGTATTGATAATATTGGGGCAATCGATGAAGAACTAACTAGCACCACGGCTCGGGGAGGTGGGTATGGAAAATCTTGGGGCACTCGATGAAGAACTAGCACCGCGCCCTCTCTTGAAGTTCACGAGCATAAATCGCAGATTCCGGTACCTGCCGCGAAACCAAACAGAGAGTCGAACATATCGTGGTCCCGAGATGTTGGTGTGTGTGAGATAGAGTGGCGGTGGGGCACATATTCTTCCTGCCCTCACACGCCGCTTGGTTCCGATCTTCGATTTGTGCCGGACGTCGATAACGATTATTGCACGCTCTCGACGCTCGCTTGAGTTCTTGGGGAGGTGGTGCTTGTTCTTCATCCGCTTCATCAACATCACCACAACACCAAAGAAGACGCGATCCCTTAGCCGTTGGTCGGCGTAAATGTATGGCCTAGAATTTGTGAAAAACCAAATGCATGTATCTATCGATCGCTTTGGTGTTCCATAGCAGGGCTGACCGACAACACACCGATTTTCTCTATCATTCCAACAGTCGATCCAGCCACGGTGATATCGAGCCCAATCTACATTATGTTGTCCCTGCATGGTGATTCTGTGCAGGTCAGTCAAATCGACCGGTTGTGTTGGTATCTCTTGCAGAAGTTGGTATTGCAATTTAACCCTATCTGCCTGGTGCCATTCGACCATATGGAAACACACCATAGCTGTGTTTGTAGTCCATATGGCCGAGCCCTCATATGCGTCTGCTGGAAGGTTGAAATCCTCATAAGGCAACCACTTAAAATCCTCAGCTGTCATGTGGTCGATCTCTTGGACATCTGGTGTGATTAAGTGGTGGATTTGCCCATCTAGTAAATAAAAGGAACGGTTAACATAAAGATCAAATGTAATTGTTAGTATTTTTAAAAAAGTGTAAAATTTTCACCTCTTTGCTAGAGGCCAATCATATGAAAGTGTGCAAGACGGTGCTAGGAAAGGCATGCAGTACCAGACCCAAGACTGTAACAAAAGAGTACATCCACCCATAGCCTTTCGGTGCGTTGTAGATGTCGTACTCAACATCCGGTATAAGTTTGTCAAACATGCTGACCCCCAACTAAATTTGGATATTTTGTCGAAATTTATCAAGGGAGTAGGTATTTCATCTTGACTGCTGCTTGATGTTTTGTCTGGGAGTATGTACCCCCCGATCAAAAGCAACAACCAAGCCCTACAATATTGTTTAAGAACTTTCATGGAAGCCCCCTGTGGAACCTCCATAAATTCACGATGTGTATCACCCCAAAATTAATTATGTGAGTATTTAACTAATTTAATTAGGTGACTAATTAATTAATTTGATTAAGCGATTATTTAACTAAATTAATTAAGTGATTACTTGACTAATTTAATTAAGTAATATTTTAGTTGTCTATATTAAAGTAAATATAGGGTGATTAATTAAATTAAGGAGTGAGGCGTGGTAAATAAATGGTGAGTATTTTAGTTAAGTGGGGAGTATTTTAATTAGATTGGGAGGATGTGAGAAAGTATCGAGAGGGTGTAAATAAAGGCGACCAGCCTCACTAATAATAGGCCCAAATTAAAGGAAATAACTTTAGGGGTGGGGTTTTCCTCCCCATTTGGAAGCAAAGAAAAGAGAAAGGAGAGGGAGAGAGTGAAGTGAGGGACGGCAGCAGCAAGGGGAGGGAGAAGGAAAAATAAGAAAAGAAAGGAAAGAAGGAAGGAAAAGTCAAAGAAATAATAAAAAAATGGGAGAAAGGGATCCGAGAGAGAGAGAATGGAGAAACAGGGAAAGAAAGAAAAAGAAAAAAAAAGGTGAGGGGGAGAGGGGATTTAGGCCGACGGCCTGTTCATGAAAGGGAGGGGTGAGCTTCTCTTCATTTTGGCTTGGGGTAAGTGGTAAGTGGTATGTGGTACCAATCTTCCCCATTTTTCTTCCTCTATCTTTTAGTGTAAATTTTATACACTAATTCCTTTCCATTTTCACTTTGCCATAAATGGGTTTTTGAAGCTCAAAGTAGGAGAGTATCCATTTTTGGTGGCTCTTGTGTTTTTGAAGGAGAGGCTACTAGGTTCTTCAATTTTGAGGTATGGGCTTCTCTTTCATGGCTTAATAATTTATAAACCTTGAAATCATAGAGATTAGGTGTTAGGATTATTTATTTGATTCTTTGAGTTTGTGTTAATTCTATGTTTATTGTTGTATTTGTATTTAATTTGGTGATACCACGACGCTTGATGTTGGAAATAAATGTGTTGTTAAATGTAAATGCCATATGTTTGGTAAAATGCTTCAATGTGAAGAAATATGTGAATATGTGATTTTATGATATTGATAAAATGTCTAAGTGAGTGTTGTTGAAGTGAGTGTTTGCTAAGGTGAGTTATATGAATTAAATGCCATATGGTGTGAGATAAGTGCTAAATAATAATGAGGTGTTTGGTTGTTAGTTGACATAATTGATTAGGAGAAATATTGGTGTTATTAGGTGTTTAATAAATTATTTGATTTAGAGTTGGTTGGAGGGTGTAGGTTGTTGTGGAGAAGTTAAAATTAGGTGTGCAAGGTGTCTAAGTGTGGGTTTCAAAATAGTCCCTAAGTGTTAATTTGATCCTTATGGTGCCACACTAGTCCCTAAGTGTCAAAATAGTCCCTAGGTGCTAAAATAATCACTATGGCGTCAAAATGATCCCTAGGTGTCAAAATAGTCCCTAGGTGCTAAAATAATCATTATGGTGTCAAAATGATCCCTAGATGTCAAAATGGTCCCCGAGGTGTCAAAATAGTCCTTAAGTGCTAAAATGGTCCTTAGGTGCTAAATTAATCCTAATGGTGTCAAAATAGTCCTTAAGTGCTAAAATGGTCCTTAGGTGCTAAATTAATCTTTGGTGTGTCAAAATGGTCCTTGGGTGTTGAAAAGGTCCTTAAGAGGTGATTCGGTCCTTAGGTGTGGGTTTAGTCCTTGGTGTGACATGTGGTCCACTATGAGGTGTGTTGTGTTGTGGTGATGATTAAGCGGTGTGTGGGCTTCGGCCATTGAGGTGTGTAGGCTTCGGCCAAAGCGGTGAGTAGGCCTCGGCCAAATATTGTGAACAGAGGTGAGGTGTGGGATGAAAAGTGGTGAGTTTAATAATTGTTGTGGTAGGTGTATTGTGGGTGATGCATTGTCATGGTGTCACATAAATCATATGCATATAAAAGAGGTGATGTGGCTTCGGCCAAAAGAGGTGATGTGGCTTCGGCCAAAAGAGGTGATGTGGCTTCGGCCAAAAGAGGTGAGTACCCTACGGGGTTATTGAGGTGATGATGGATCCACATGCATATTGCATTTCATGCATTACATGCATGCTCTGGTGATTAATTAGGTGTTCATGAATTAATGGTGTGTCGGTGTAACTGTATTTAGTGTAACTGTATATGTGACGTGAATCAGATAATTGATATAATCGTATATTGGCGTAATCGTAATTGGTGTAATCGTGTTAATGGTGTATTAGGATTGATCAGATATCCGTGTACCTAGTCTCTCGTGTGTTTCTTGTTTTATTTATTATTATCTATGTATTGAGACTCACTCTACTGCGTCGTGTTGCCTCGTATGTCGGCAACCTGCAGGTGACGGTGACTAGTGGTGTTTAGAGATCCTTCTTCTAGAGTGGTCGAGTCGGCTCTGATACGTAGCACTGGGGGGAATTATTTAGTAGTTGTTACTTTATTAAGTTTTGAACTATTATGTTAAGCTATTATATTCCGCTGTTGTATTAATTGAATCTCATACTTGTAGGTGCTATGTATCGTATTCTGGAAATTATTTTAATCACTATTTTAGAGTTATTTAAGGTGTTTTGAAGAAATGTAGCACTCTCTTTGTGGTGCGTGGAAAAATATTATGTTTTTGAAAACTCTGATTTTATAATCGATTAATTAATAGTAAATAGAAAGGGGGTGTTACAAACGACGTAGCCACGTCAACAATAGACAGTGGCCATCTTTTCCATTAGGTGGGACAACTTTACCCAAATATCGTTCGCATAGTTCAGGCCAACTTTTTGAGGTATTGCCGGTAATGGTATCTCCGTCAACAGAAAGCCCCAACTGCAACTGGACGTCTTGGAGAGTTATTGTGCACTCCCCTACTGGAAGATGAAACATGTGTGTTTCGGTCTCCAGCGTTCGATCATTCTTGCCACCAAGGGTCGGTTGGATTTTGAACGAGCCAATTGAAAGAATTTTACCAAACCAGCTCTTTTCTATCAAAGGTAGTATAGATTCATCCGTGTGGGAAGTGTGAATTTGTGATGAACATCCATGGGGTCATTGTTGAGAGAGTTGGAAATATGATTAGATTGGTTTAGTAGGGAAGACATTTTTGGATGGAGATGAAGAGAGTGATAAAGAAAGTAAAGTCGGTTGCGTGTTAGACGAAGAGATGAAAAGGCAGAGAAGAGAAGATGGTTCAGAAGGCAAAGGCTTCTGGAAGGTGAAGAGGCAGAGAAGAGAAGATGGTTTGATTTTGGTTTGAATGAAGGGAATGAATATATGGGTGAATATATAATTGTATTGAAAGACGGTTTGACCCATGGTTTTGTTTGACACCATGGTTTTGTTTCAAAGACACGGTTTTGTGGGGAATCCAATGAATTCTGAAGATTGTTCAGTGTTTGGTGGGGACAAATGCGCAATAATGGTTATTGGATTCCAAAATGCAATTATGTCACCTTCTGATAGTGGGAGACAAGGGGGCCACTGGGGTTTGTCCCACGAAATTAATATTTTTTTTTTCAAAACTGATATTTATATTATATTTGGTTTTTACGGATGGTCCAGATTGCACCGACAGTTTAAACGGTTTAGATTGTACTAGAATTTTAACAGTTTAGAAGAAAGGAATTAAAGATTGAACTTTTTTTTTACTTTCCAGCCTTCAACAATGTGAACCATTTAATTGTATGATTCTATTTGTTTTCATAAGTTAATAAACTTAAGTAGGCTATACATCTCTCCACCCCATCCCCAAGAGAAAAGATGGATGAAATGTAATTGCATTTACAAGTAAAGACATCTAATTTAATTCGGTATCTCTAAATTTGCTAAAACTGTGCACTTCTGTAAGCATCTCCCCCTAGCATTGGAGTTTCAAGAAACAAATCACCACATTCTTTAACACTAACTGCTTCCACTTCAAAGGCTCGATTACCACAATACTCATTCCATTCAAACCACATTTTTGAAATTAATTCTTTCTTGAAACAAGTTGTGTGATCTTCTTCTTCAGGAATAGGAGAGGTCTTGAAGTAAAAGAGGTCTCATTGATTTAATAGTTATTGTATTACTTTGTAGGTTTTGACTAAGTATAAAAAACGGTTTTTTACCTAAGATTAGGAACATTTTTCCCACGAATTTAATTTGTATTTTAATTTTTTAAATATTATATCTTGTAGACAAAGGGTAATACTAAAGTGTTGTGTTGGAAAAAAAATTTAAAAAAATGTTTTAATAAGTAATTTATTTACTAGAAAGTGTGTTAAAAATCATTTTTTTCACCTAAACTTAACATGGTTTTTTGCCCTAATTTTTTCCCATTATTTCCCCTAATTTTTTTTTATAATTTGAAAAAAATATACCCTATATTGCCACGACCAAAATGGGTGTAGTATTGTAAATGATGATTTTGATTTTTGTGTTGAACCCTTATTAAAGTAGTTCACATGTATTTGTCCATATACTTGTGTCTAGGTTATTCACATGACCCTAATAACTCTTTATGACACTAATTCACATGCCTTTGTCAACTAGCTTGTCTCTAGGTTGTTGATATGTCTTTCACATGGTTTATGACAAGTATTCACATACATTTGTCCTTATGGAAGTGTCATAGTATTGTCTAGGTTAAATGAATTTAAGTTAGGTTAAAAAATTTAATAAAATTCAAAATTTTATATGACATGATAGGAGAGGTCCTGAAGTAAATGAGGTCTCATTGATTTATTAGTTATTGTATTACTTTGTAGGTTTAGATGAAAGGAATTGAAGATTGAAATTTTTTTGACTAAGTATAAAAAACGGTTTTTTACCTAAGTTTAGGAACATTTTTCCCACGAATTTAATTTGTATTTTAATTTTTTAAATATTATACCTTGTAGAAAAAGTGTAATACTAAAGTGTTGTGTTGGAAAAAAAATTTTAAAAAATGTTTTAATAAGTAATTTATTTACTAGAAAGTGTGTTAAAAATCATTTTTTTCACCTAAACTTAACATGGTTTTTTGCCCTAATTTTTTCCCATTATTTCCCCTAATTTTTTTTATAATTTGAGAAAAATATACCCTATATTGCCACGACCAAAATGGGTGTAGGATTGCAAAAAACAAAACTGTCGGTGGAATCCTAACCGTTCAAATTGTCGGTGCAATCTAAACCATCTAACTTTCAATAAGTATTCACATGCATTTCACCTTCTGATAGTGGGAGACAAGGGGGCCACTGGGGTTTGTCCACTAGGCTTTGTCAAGATGCCTTAGTGCTTGTCATCATTGTCCTTTAGATAATGGTGAGGTCCATACACATGCACGCTGCACAGTTCACTCTGAATAATGCACGCTGCACAGTGGACTCTGAACAATGCACAATTCACTCGGCACAATGCAAGCTGGTGCTCTCTGAACAATGCACATTGAAATATTCAAAACTGTCGGTGGAATCCTGACCATTAAAACTGTCGGTGCAATCGTAGCCGTCAATAGTCACGGTGCAATCCTGGCCTTCAAAACCAAAACCCCTCAAGGCAATCTACACCGTCAGAATTTCAATAAATAGCCACTAGATCTCTCACCACTAACCACACCTTTACAAATCCTCCTACTACCAACTAAAACTCAAACACACCCTCCTTCTCCCAACTTCATCAATGGCTCCAACTCCAGCCCCAGTTTTTATCACCGTGTTTTACAATGGTTATGTAGAAAAATCAGATACTCGGGCTTTGTTGTTTAGATGTCAAAACTACACCCTTGTCAAACTCAGCTCTAAATTCAAACAACCTCAAGTTAAAGAAGCCATTGAAAAAATAATATCTCCTGACCGTTCCCAAATGGTTTCTAGTATTACATATCGGTACCCCACAACACTCACAGCTGGTTGTGACTTTTATGCGGGTTTCGAAATTACATCCGATGAACAACTTGAAATGATGATGGAGCATTACCAACAATGTAAAGGTCAAGGTATCTGTACACCAGAAATATACGCAGAATTGGTTGATGCTCCTTCAAACTATACTCAGGTAAGTGAACCCCACTCTATTCCATCTCCACCACCACACACCATCCCTTTTTCTCAACAAACATTTCAACCATACACTGATTTCATCCCACCTGTTTACCCTCACTTCAATCCTTCATCATCCCAAACGAACATGCATTATAGTCCTTCTACACATCACCATCACTCTGCGCCATCATCCTCAGAAAACCCCATTGACCTTAATACAACTAACCCTCCAAAGAATCAAACTAATACCCCACCGTTTAGTATGTTTGTTGGTGTCCATAATGAGGACGTTGGGGATTATAGCGATGATGAAGATGAAATTCTTCAGCGTGAAGACGCTCAGGAACCAATTCAAACTAACCCCAACATAGGTGTTGCATTCCGCGAGCCTGTCCCACACTTTCAAAACGTCACAGCTTATAGCCCAGAATCTTATGATTCAGAGTTTGCCCATCCCATGGACCGGAACCAACTTTTATCCAATGAAGACCCAAACGAATTGAAACTCAAAATGAAATTTCCCACAAAACAAAATAGCCATGGAATTCATCCAAACATATCACCTAAACAATTCTGTTGCATACCAAGTCAACAAATCTAGTACTACAGTTTGGCAGGTTTCTTGTGTTCACGATACGTGTTTGTGGAGGTGTGTTGTAAGACTCGGAGCAAAAACTAGTTTGTGGGGGATTACACAGTTGACTCACCCACACACATGTACAACATCCAATATTTCCCAAGATCACCTCCAGATGACGTCTTCCTTCATATGTTCTCATATCCTTCCACTTGTAAGGCAGGACCCAACAATATCAGTGGCTGTGTTGATCGCACACATCAATGAGCGATTCACGTACACGACTTCCTACAGGAAGGCTTGGATTGCTAAACAAAAACCAATCGAAAAAGTATACGGTAATTGGGAAGACTCTTACAAGGAGGTAACCAGATGCCTAATGGGTTTCTATCAAGATATACTGTGCACATTATCGATCGGCAAGACAAACCATTCTATGAGAATGAACAACAAGTTACCAACAAAGGTGTTTTCCACCCCATCTTTTGGAGTTTTGGCCCGTGCATAGAAGGCTTTAAATTCTGCAAACTAGTGGTCTCTGTTGATGGAACAGGGTTGTATGGTAGGTGGTGCATGGAAAACACATACACTTGTGTGCAAGTATACACTGTCCAAAAACAAGTAGTAAAAAGATCGAACCCACAGAGATTGAAAAACTCACTTTTAAAATAAATATAAAGTAATAAAGTGTAAAGTCACTAAGTAACAAAATAATTTTGGATTTTGTTTGATGATCACAACTAAGTTAGAAAGAAAGCAAAGTAAAAAATGTTGATAGTGTAAAAGAGAAAAGCTAGTTGGAATGTCTTCATCAAGTAATTTACTTATAAGTGTATGATGCAGTATGTGATGCAGCTGCACTGAATGCTGTTGCATTAGCTATGTGCCTTTCGGTCACTTTCTTCAGAGTATCATTACAAGCTCTTATGATCCTTGCTTCTTTGCAGTAAAGAAAGGGGTGTTAGTGTCTTTCTCGCCTCCTTGTCAATTATCCAATTTGCTAAATAAATTCACTCTTGTATTTTAAGTACCCACAATTATCCTATGGACTATACTATCCTATGTCTAGGACTTAGCATGGTTTTCACAAAGTTTTCTTTATGTAAAACACTCACCCATATTAGTTCTTGAGTTCTTAAGTGTAAGCCATTTCTCGGTCATTTACAATTCTTACTTATTCTAAGTGATCAAGTTCAAAATAAGTAATGAAAATATTATCAAGCAAGAACTAAAGTACAAACATACATACATGCAACATACTTACTTAAAAGCTCATTAAATGATTAGAACATTCCAACTAAGAAAGGTTTAGCTAACAAGAGACATTGCAAGATATATATAAACCGAATAGACCATGTTTATATATATAGAAATCACAAAAGAGAGAAACAACAAGAGTAAAGTTACAAATGTTGAAAACCTTTGTATGAAATCTTCTAGCAATGCACTAGCATTACTCCTTAGCACTATACAAACACTATGAAAACGAGTTAAGGAGGATTTATGAATTCCTTCCTCTTCCTCTAAAAATATAAAAACTAACTATGTATATTGAAATTTTGATCTAACTTATGGATTGTGATATATTTTCAAATAAAGATGTGAGGTCCTTTTATAGCCTTCAAGAGAGGTGCTTCCTTCCTTCATGTTGAAGTAATCTTGAGTGGATCATAGTTGTAGTTACTTTCCAGCAGTTGTTTGCATGGATAAGATCTTTGACAAGTGTATAGGGAGGTCTCATGATGTATGAACATGTGTCCCTATGTTGATGACTCTTCAAAGCTACCCTATGGCTATGTGTGAATGGTAGGCGCCTACTATACAAGGTGGGATGGCTTCAGAAGACTAAACATGAGGTCATCAATTGCAAGTGGATGCTCATGAAACAGGCTGCTTATTCACCAAGTAGTGCAGATTTGATGCAGGATCAGTGCAGGAGCATTTGATGCAGACAACATTGAGATCGCTGACCAACAAAACATCAAACATACCACAATATATCCAAAATGGCCTATAAATAACTATAACCATTCAAATCACTCAAGATATCATATATCACACTAAATACTATATAAACTCTTTATTATTACTTGAAAGAGACCAATTACTAAGTTTAAACATATGAAATACTCTATATAAAATAGAGTTATCAGTAGGTACAAAGGGGTTCTTCTTTTGGCTATCACACAAGACGGAAGAAACGGCACCTTCCCAATTGCGTATGCAGTTGTCGAGGGTGAGACAGCGGAGGCTTGGTATTTCTTCCTATCTCGTTTAAGACAATTTGTGACACCACAGGAGGGCTTTGTTTAATATCGGATAGACACGAGTCTATCAAAAGCAATCATGTAGGCGTCCTAAACAAAGAATCGAAAACACGTGATTCGTATCCGCCACATAGCACAGAACTTCATGAGACACTTCAAAAACACTCCTGCCAGGAAACATCTCATCAATATGGGTCAGTATCTTTGAAACTTTATTAATTTTTTATTATCTATTTTCCATTCCATAATTACCAACATCTTACTTTACTTGCTTCAGCATACTCATCGACGGAAATATCAGCTATTCACTACAAAAATAAAATTGCTGACGAAGTAGGTCCTGATGGGGTGGCTTGGGTTGAAGACATTAACCCAGAACAATTGTTGATGTGGCGCGATGGAGGTTCCCGTTGGGGGGCACATGACAACAAACCTTGCAGAGTAGCATTGCCAGAAGTAAAGTTTTTCATCAAATTAGCTAGAGTGGCTACTTGAGCAGATAGGGCAGATATATCATTGATTTCATGTACCGCTTGATGGTTTCTTTTGGGCACTTACCCTCTCGAGAGGCCAACTAGAGCTATTAGTCGCTATTCTATCAATTAATTCACATGCTTCATTGTATGACAGATTTAATAACACTCCACCGGATGATGCATCAAGCATTATTCGCTTTGAGGTTCTAAACCATTATAAAATGTTTCCATTTGAATAATAACAGTAAACCATGATGAGGACATTTTCTTAAAAGTTCCTTCCATCTTTCCCATGCTTCAAATAAAGACTAAAACTCTTTTTGTCTAAATGATGTAATATCATTTCTTAACTCCGCATTTTTGATAGGTGGGAAATATTTTCCTAAAAATTTTTCACCATTTCATTCCATGAATGGATAGAGTTAGGCTCTAAAGAATTTAGCCAAGCCTTAGCTCTATCTCTCAAAGAATATGGAAATAACCTTAATCTAAATGCATTTTCACTAACACCAGGTAAAATAAAATTACTACATACTTCTAAAAATTGCCTTAAATGCAAATGAGGATCTTCATGAGGAGATCCTCCAAATTGACCAATAGTTTGAAGCATTTGAAACATCATAGGCTTAAATTCAAAATGCATGGCATCAATATGAGGTCTATTTATACTAGTTTGCATGTTTTGATGATCAAACTGAGCATAATCCCTCATAGGTCTATCTCTATCATTAATCATACCTATGTGATCCATGTGGATGAGATTTTCTCTATGAATTTCTTCTTCAGTAGCATGCTGTGAACCAGGGCCTCCTCTCACTGAGTGTGGCCTTGAGCTTTGTTCTTCACTGAATGACATGTTGCTAGCTTGTTGATTCTATTTCTGGAGTCTTAGCAATCTCCTGAATTTTCTTTCTATTTCTGGATCTAAACTATATTCTGGTGTTTTGTTTCTGGTTCTGTACATATACTAAGTACCATGTACTTTTGAATGACAGAAACTTTAAAGACCATAATTTATATACAACACTAAATTACTAAATATCAGAATTTTAAAAAGAATTTACTTCAATCCCCGGCAACGGCGCCAAAAACTTGGTGCATGGAAAACACATACACTTTTGTGCAAGTATACACTGTCCAAAAACAAGTAGTAAAAAGATCGAACCCACAGAGATTGAAAAACTCACTTTTAAAATAAATATAAAGTAATAAAGTGTAAAGTCACTAAGTAACAAAATAATTTTGGATTTTGTTTGATGATCACAACTAAGTTAGAAAAAAAGCAAAGTAAAAAATGTTGATAGTGTAAAAGAGAAAAGATAGTTGGAATGTCTTAATCAAGTAATTTACTTATAAGTGTATGATGCAAAGATGTGATCTTTCACTGCACCAATGTCACAGCATTAGCTATGTGCCTTTCGGTCACTTTCTTCAGAGTATCATTACAAGCTCTTATGATCCTTGCTTCTTTGCAGTAAAGAAAGGGATGTTAGTGTCTTTCTCGCCTCCTTGTCAATTATCCAATTTGCTAAATAAATTCACTCTTGTATTTTAAGTACCCACAATTATCCTATGGACTATACTATCCTATGTCTAGGACTTAGCATGGTTTTCACAAAGTTTTCTTTATGTAAAACACTCACCCATATTAGTTCTTGAGTTCTTAATTGTAAGCCATTTCTGGTCATTTACAATTCTTACTTATTCTAAGTGATCAAGTTCAAAATAAGTAATGAAAATATTATCAAGCAAGAACTAAAGTACAAACATACATACATGCAACATACTTACTTAAAAGCTCATTAAATGATTAGAACATTCCAACTAAGAAAGGTTTAGCTAACAAGAGACATTGCAAGATATATATAAACTGAATAGACCATGTTTATATATATAGAAATCACAAAAGAGAAACAACAAGAGTAAAGTTACAAATGTTGAAAACCTTTGTATGAAATCTTCTAGCAATGCACTAGCATTACTCCTTAGCAATATACAAACACTATGAAAACGAGTTAAGGAGGATTTATGAATTCCTTCCTCTTCCTCTAAAAATATAAAACTAACTATGTATATTGAAATTTTGATCTAACTTATGGATTGTGATATATTTTCAAATGAAGATGTGAGGTCCTTTTATAGCCTTCAAGAGAGGTGTTTCCTTCCTTCATGTTGAAGTAATCTTGAGTGGATCATAGCTGTAGTTACTTTCCAGCAGTTGTTTGCATGGATAAGATCTTTGACAAGTGTATAGGAGGTCTCATGATGTATGAACATGTGTCCCTATGTTGATGACTCTTCAAAGCTACCCTATGGCTATGTGTGAATGGTAGCGCCTACTATACAAGGTGGGATGGCTTGAAAGACTAAGCATGAGGTCATCAATTGCAAGTGGATGCTCATGAAACAGTCGCTTATTCACCAAGTAGTGCAGATTTGATGCGGGATCGGTCAGCAGAGCATTTGATGCGAGATAACATTGAGACCGCACCAACAAAACATCAAACATACCACAATATATCCAAAATGGCCTATAAATAACTATAACCATTCAAATCACTCAAGATATCATATATCACACTAAATACTATATAAACTCTTTATTATTACTTGAAAGAGACCAACTACTAAGTTTAAACATATGAAATAATCTATATAAAATAGAGTTATCAGTAGGTACAAAGGGGTTCTTCTTTTGCCTATCACACAAGACGGAAGAAACGACACCTTCCCAATTGTGTATGCAGTTGTCGAGGGTGAGACAGCAGAGGCTTGGTATTTCTTCCTATCTCGTTTAAGACAATTTGTGACACCACAGGAGGGCTTTGTTTAATATCGGATAGACACGAGTCTATCAAAAGCACTGTTAGGCGTCTAAACAGCAACTGGAAACACGTATTCTGTATCCGCCACATAGCACAGAACTTCATGAGACACTTCAAAAACACTCCTGCCAGGAAACATCTCATCAATATGGGTCAGTATCTTTGAAACTTTATTAATTTTTTATTATCTATTTTCCATTCCATAATTACCAACATCTTACTTTACTTGCTTCAGCATACTCATCGACGGAAACATCAGCTATTCACTACAAAAATAAAATTGCTGACGAAGTAGGTCCTGATGGGGTGGCTTGGGTTGAAGACATTAACCCAGAACAATTGTTGATGTGGCGCGATGGAGGTTCTCGTTGGGGGGCACATGACAACAAACCTTGCAGAGTGCATCAACAATGTCCTTAAGGGGGTGCGGAATCAAACGGGGAACAGAGGCACAGGCGATGATGACATCCGAAACAATGTTCTCTGAGAAATTGATGAAAAACATTGCTGAAAACATTAAAGTCTCACAAACGTATGCCGTCGCAATTCACGATCGTGCAAGCCAATTGTTCCGAGTTCGGGAACAAGTACGACCACAAAGTGGTAGACCTGCGAACACATTTGTGGTGGACTTTAGAGCATCAACCTGTGAGTGTGGCCAATTTCAGGCACTTCATTACCCTTGTTCACATGCAATCGCAGCATGTGCAAAATGCAATTTCGACCACTTGAAGTTTGTGGATCCACCCTACACAATGCATCATGTTTTCAATACTTACATTATGGAGTTCCCACCCTTGCCAACTGAGACCTCATGGCCTGATTTCAGTACTATTGAACTACAGCATGATCCAACTAAACGAAGAGATAAAAAGGGTTGTCCACAGTCTACTCGTATTCGTACAGAGATGGATCAAAGAGAAACGACAACCCGCACCAAAAGATGTGGAATTTGTAGAAATGAGGGTCACAACAAAAATAACTGCCCTAACCGCAATGTAAACTAGCCACATTTACTACTACTGTAATTTTCGTATTAGTCTTTTAATTCAATTCATGTCTTTAAATCAATGTGGTTTAATGTATTATTAGTTTGAGAAGTTGTATTTCATAATTAAGAAGTTGTTTTTTTATCAATTATTAAATTTAAGGTTTTAATGTTAAGTGACATTTAATTAAGTTGGATCACTTATTAAATATTTTATCTTCAATCTTTAATAATGCATTGTGCAGAGTGTACATTGTGCAGAGTGTGCTTTGTGCAGAGTGTGCATTGTGCAGAGTGCTGCATTGTGCAGAGTGCTGCATTGTGCAAAGTGTGCATAGCGCAGAGTGTGCATGCTGCATTGTGCAGAGTGTGCATAGTGCAGAGTGTGCATGCTGCATTGTGCAGAGTGTGCATAGTGCTGAGGTATTTTTTTATTGAACGGCCTAGATTTTGCCGACATTATTTAACGCCCTAGATTTTGCCGACATTATTAAACGGCCAAGATTTTGCCGACACAATTTAACGGGCTAGATTTTGCCGAAACTAAACCCTACAATCAACGGTTATGATCACCCTAAATCAACGGCTGACACACGATCACGTCTATTATAAATACATTCTCAAATTACACTAACATTAACACCACCAGTTTACCCTCAACCTACCCTTGCCTTCTGAGTCATCTTCTCTCTCTCTCGCTTCTCCCCAAAACCATCGCCCCACCCGCTAAAATGGAATGGCAACAAGTGCAAACCCAGTGACTCAAACGACAAATTCCTAACCGCCCTTCATCACAATGGAATTGTCACCACCGACGAACATGGTGTTGTGTTTCGTTGTCCTAACCATGTCTTCTGCAGGATGAGTAAGGACATCTGCACCTTCGCCCAACTGAAGGAAAAGGCTGAGAGGAAGATTCGTCCACAGGGAGCGTGGCGTAAAGACGTGGAGCGTATACTTTTCAAGAAGTTCAATTGTAGAGATGATGGGACTGTCCAGTATTCAGTCATGGAGATCCAAAGCGACGATGACGTCCGCGCAATGATGGAACATCTAGCTAACGTTCCGATGGGGCGACAAATCTTAGAGCCGTACATCGACACAGTACGCACTCCAGAAGAAGTTATTCATCTTCTTCAACAAAGACCACGCGAACCACAACAACCCATACCGGAAACAGTCATTACACACACCTGTAAAGTTGACTATCACATGACTGTCCATTCCTGGCAACAAGCTGGTTTTTTGTATCATGGTCAAAAGACTAAACATTTCAGGCTTAAAAACAACATCACCTTCGCCGAATTGAAAGAAAAACTAACAGAAAATGTGGAACTAGATGGTGTGGAGCAAGAAATTAAAAGTATCGAATGTCAATCCCCCTACATCTGTAGCATCACCCCACGTAATCGTATTCGGATGTGCCCAAAAGTTATCAAGAAAGACAAAGACGTTCGAGAAATGTTTGAGAAACATGAGAGCTTCCAAGGTTTTATTGAACCTTATCTCGAATTGTTCGTCGAAACAGAAGAATCTGTCCAATCCATCCGCCGTAGGATTAGAACTAGGTTGAATTAGAACTAGGTTGTATTATGTTTTCCTGTGGTTTCGTTTTAAATTTCCTATCCTTGTATTTTTGCAATTTGTGTTTTTCATTTCTGTTCTTATCAAATATTAAATTTTGTTCCACTTTTTAATATCTTCATTTTTTACCGTCTTTTTCACCGTAATTATTTTATAAATAATTTTACTAATTATTCTAATTATTTAAATGAATTATTGTAATTAAATTAAATTAATTTAGATTTTAATTAAATTAAATACAAGAAAATCAAAAAATTAAAAAACCATGTGGAGAACTAGGGGTGGGGGGGCGAGTTCATCAAAGGAGTAAAAAAAATTGCAAAATTTTAGTTGAGAACTAGGGGTGGGGGGGGGGGGGGGGCAAGTTCTACAAAGAAAAAAAAAAGTGGATTAATTTGGTATTTAATCTAAAAGTTGAGTTATTTAAGTAAATACTTTTTTTTTTGCTACAGTTTCGTTTTTTTGCCTATTAATAGGAGTTAGTGGGAAGAGGGAGAAATCTGACTCCTTCTTAATAGGAGTTTAAGTGGGAAGAGAGAAAAATAATTTTTTATTGTGACTGCACATGACTGTACCACAACTGACTTGACTGAATCCAAATCCAGGAAAGAGTGTTATTCCTATTACTAGGGGTGTTCGCGGTGCGGTTTGGTTCGGTTTTGAGGCAAAAAGTGAACCGAACCGCAAGTTAAAATTACATGCGGTTTGGTTTGGTTCGGTTGGGTTCCTAAAATAAAACCGAACCAAACCAAACCAAATCAATGCGGTTTGGTTTGGTTCGGTTGGTTCGGTTTTTTCCAAGACAAAAATAATTTAAAACGGAGTTAAAATGAACTAACATAAAAGAGACTAACATAAATCTTTAAGAAAAAATCTACTCAAATATATATAGTATATAAATCACTCTCTTTTAATTCTTTAAGACAATGTTTAAAAGAATTTAAATTAAATATTTTGTTGTAATTTTTAAATATAGCATAACAATATGAATTGTTTGTAAGTGAGTCAAAAAATTAATTGGATTTGGGCTAGTAAGTGAGTGAGAGTTGGGTTGAAGTTGCATTTGGGTTAGTAAGGAAGGTTGTAATTCAACAAGCCTTAGTGTTACTTGCGGTTTGGTTTGGTTTGGTTCGGTTTCGGAAATCAAAACCGCGAACCGAACCGAACCACAGCGCGTGCAATGAAAAAGAACCGAACTAAACCGATCAAAAGCGGTTTTTTGCGGTTTTCGGTTTGGTTTGGTTCGGTTTGCGGTTTCCTTATTGGTTTGGTTCGGTTTTGAACACCCCTACCTATTACTCTTCAAATTCAAACTATATTAATTTACGAAATCAACACTTAAATTTCTTTCCAAAAATAGAAGCAAATTATCCAAATTAAATTGATCAAGTTTAAAAAGGATGTATAGCATTAACTCACGCAAATTAATGAAACATCAAGCATTAATCACATTAAACATCAATAAATCATAATTACATCACCATAGTCTTGACTATAAAGAGATCTAGCTCATAATGAGCTTAGACATAACAAAATAGAACCTAACTACCATAAAATAAGCCATCAAAATAGTAGCAGCACTGAAAACAGAGTACACAGAAATATGCAGAGGAATACAAACAAGGCTTAAATGCACTTTTGGTCCCCCTATTTTACTAAATGTTATCCCCTTATTTTTATTTGGGCAATTTTGGTTCCCGAATTTTACAATTTGTTGCAATGTTGATCAAATTGGAATTTTCATCTCTTATATGTTGATGTGTCAACATTTTAATTGACGTGACACTTGACTATGCCTACTTGACATGCCACCTCATTTTATTTTCAAAAAACAATACTTTTATTTTATTAAAAATTTATTTTAAATAATTAGTTTTTTTAATTTTTTTAATTAGAAATACAATAATATAAAATAAATTATTATTTTAAAATAAAAAATAAAAAATAATTTATTATTTAATATAAAAATATTTTCTAGTTTTAGAAATATAAAATTTAAAATAATTTATTTAAAATATAAAAAATGAAAAATTATTTATTTTAAAATAAAAACTTTTATTTAATTATTTAAATTAAAAAAATAATTTAATTACTTAAAATAAAACCAATTTCTAATTTTTAAAATAATAAAAAATTATTTAACATATGAATAATGTAATTTAAAATAAAAATTATTATTTAATTATTTAAAATATAAAATAATAATTATATAAAATAAGAAATTTCTAATTGAAAATGTAAAAATAATTTAATTATTTAAAATATATATTTAATAAAATAAAAGTAAATGTTTTTTTAAAAAATAATTGACGTGGCATATTAAGTAAGCCTAGTCATGTGCCATGTTAATTAAAATGTTTACACATCAAAATCTAATAGTTGAAAATTTCAATTTGGTCAACATTGCAAAAATTTGTAAAATAGGGGGATCAATATTGCCCAAATAAAAATAGGGATATAAAAATTCATAGTTTGTAAAATAGAGGACCAAAAGTGCATTTAAGCCTACAAACAAAACGAAGCTCAAAGTGCTGTAGATCTGCTCCAAAGTTTCTGTGCTGCACAATTTAAGATCTGTCATGTAGATTCTGAGTTGACAGCTTCTGAAATGGAGTTTCAGATTTGAAAATGGTGGAAGGATGGTTGGGGAAGACGATGGAATAATGAAGTGGAAGGTGGGATTGTACTCTCTGACCTAGGGAACAGTGGAGGCTGAAGTCTATGCACTTTTAGGGTAAAGTACCTATTTATATCCCTTTCTCTCTCTAAGTACCAATTGGGCCTTTTTTATATTTTTGTGCTGCCAGGTGCTGCCAACCCTAATTTCAAGGACACTTTGTCATTTTGCCGCCCAGCAAATGCGCTGATTCCAAGATTCATTTTTCACTAAAGGCAAAACACCTCTTCTTTTTCTTGGTCATCAAAACTAGACACATTGTCATTCGGCACAACCCCCTCAGAGTCCTTCTCTCCTTCTGAATTGACAGGAGTTGTGTTGCTAGAACTGCCGAATTGGTCATCACTCACAGGTGGAGGTGTATCCTCCTCATCACTTTCAAGCACGACTCTTTTCCCTTTTCGATGCTGCCGTAAACTTGGCAGCATTGGGGATACTTTAGCAACAACTTTTTGAACAAGAGCTCAGTACTTTTCTCTTTCTTTTTCTTAGCAGCAACATTGTTAGGGCCTTCATCACTTAACACCCAGTTTGGGAACTGAGGTGGGGGCACTACAACTTTTGCAAATTCCTGTGCATACTCATGCACATCTCTCATAAAACTCCAAACAACTTCTTCCTTCTTCATGTGTGACTGTATGGACAACAATACTGCAGCAATTTGATTATAGGGAACATCAACACCCTCATCAACACCTTTCTTTTCCTCTTCCCCTTATCTCCCTCTTTCTCTTTTTGCTCTTATTTTTAAAGATTAACAAACCTCAAATGAGAAGCTTAAGTTATCTGATTTTATATGCTACTAATTTTCTTCTTGGGTAAAAATAATAATAGGCATAATCAACCAATTCTCAAGAAGATATATGCTTACAAGAAGCATCATAATTGAGAAGACTTAAAACAATGTTGCACACAATGAATAAAGAAGAAGGCTCCTCATGATATAATCAAAGATCAAGACCAATTGGGTAAACTTGAGAAAGATCATCATGAGAAGAATCATTTCAATCTGTATCAACATGAGAAGGAAAATTAGAAGAGTCAACCTCTGAAGCATCATGACAAAATCAACATAAAGAGTATCCTCAGAAGAATAGAGATGAGAAGCATCACATAAGAATAGTCAAGTTGAAAAGCATCATGCCAAGAGAAGAGTCGAGTTCAGAAGTGTCATGATAAGAAAGGTCAAGTTGCGGAGAGTCAAGTTGAGAATCATCATGATAAGAGAAGAGTCAAGTTTAGAAGGGTCTTGATAAGAAAGGTCAAGTTGAGAAGAGTCAACTCATATCTTCATTTGAAGTATCAACTACAAAAACTGTCATAGTTGAGAAGAGTCAGAGTTGAGAAGAGTCATGACAGCTGTAGACTGCTATCTTCTGCAGAAACACAACTGTCTTAAAGCAAACAGTCTATCAACGGCTATAAACGGCTATAATACTTTGCCAATGACTCTTTTCTATGGACCAGAGGTTATTACACACATATTCATCAATAAATAAAAGCATTTAGCCATCGCTGATCCGCCTGAGAAGAGTCAACTCATATCTTCATTTGAAGTATCAACCTTCTCAAAAATCTAAGTTTTCTCTCATCCATACTCAGCTGCCTCACAACTGAATGGATTCATTTGATCTCTGAGTATGTTTTTATGCTTGTATTGTAGTATAACTTAAAACACCATTTGTATCAATCAAGCTCTAGAAATCCCACAACCCATACATCAAACAGATAACCTGTAGGAAACCTTCTCAAGTAGCATGTTGTAGGACTTGGGAAGTGAGTTACTTCTGTAATAGAAGCTACCTAATAGATCAAAAGGATTGTATTAGGTGTGAGAAAAATAGGTAGAGCTGTGTTAAGAAAACTACTAAAAGAACTTAAGCCTTGATTAGTTGTAAAGTATTTGGAAAATAGTGGAAACACTCACAGGTAGTGAGGAGTGGATGTAGCCCTGGTTTGGGTGAAGCACTATACATCATTGTGTTATTTACTGCTTTCTTTAAGTTGTTTTTACATTGTGAAACAAAACACTCCTCTTGGAGAAGGTTTATGAAAACTGAGAAGACAACATGCTGACCCTTCTCTGCTAAGAACTGTTTTAAATAAAACATTGTTTTCAAACCTTCTCACCTCTTCATTTAACTTGCAAGTAATTAGAAAGTTTCTTAAGGTAGTAGTATAAAAGAACATTATTGTAAAGCACATAATCTCATGCCTTAAAACTGCACTGACAATCAATCATTGATAATAAGAGTGAAAAAGAACCTCTGACCCTTCACAACTATGTTACATAGTTGACAAGGCAGTTCTGTTCAATCCATCTCTCCTTACTATCACACTTAAGAAAATAGTTTTTACCCACCATTCTTAACTAAGTACACTCACTATCTCATATATAATCATACTTGTGAAGATAGTTACCTTGTTTTAAGTGATTTTTAAAAATGTCACAATTCCAACCCATTCTTTGTGACACTTATTGACTTCAGAATTGTGATTGAGAAGGATCGTTCAGTTCGAATTTTAACGAAATGTTCGATTCATAATTATTCAGTTTGGTTCAGTTCTAAAATTCAATTTAGTTTTCTAGTTCGTTGAACACGCCTACTTACTCCCACACATTTTGGCAATAACACAGCCGTGGTGAAGAGTGTGTACGAGTACGTGTTTGTAAGACCTTAATCATCCCATGAACATGAGATGAGATCAATTTCTATTTCTAATAGCATGAAAATTGAAAAATAGTCGCAACTCATTATTATCAAAAGAGTGAAAAATGAAAAACCGCTTATTAGAAGGTGATTTTTAACGCGCATTCATGGTTATTCGCTCACCACCAATCAATCAAATCAAAATTATGAAAATTGGATAACAAGTTGAAGCTGTACGTAATACACTATTACGATCGTGACCAAACATTCAATATCCTGCATCTTCTCGCCACCACACAACAAATGCAAAAAAAAAAGATCAGTAGCACAAAAAAAAATTATTTACCTAAATAACACACCTTTTAGATTAAATACCAAACTAAGACACTTTTTTTTTTCTTTGGTGAACTCACTCGCCCCCTCCCGCACTTTCCCTAGTTCTCAACTAAAATTTTGCAATTTTTTTTTATTCCTTTGTAGAACTCGCCCCCCCCCACCCCTAGTTCTCCACATGGTTTTTTAATTTTTTGATTTTCTTGTATTTTATTTTATTAAAATCTAAATTAATTTAATTACAAAAATTAATTTAAATAATTAGAATAATTATTTATAAAATAATTGGGGTAAAAAATGAAGATATTAAAAATTGCGGTTAAATCTAGGCCGTTAAACAGTGTCGGGAAGATGTAGACCATTAATAAAAACCTTAAATTTAATAAGTCATAAAAATACAACTTCTTTGCTATGAAATACAACTTGTCAAACTAATAATACATTAAAGTATTAACGAAGAAGATGAGACCCAGTTCCACACCGTCTAGGACGGGGATTACGTTGTGGACGCTTGACGCCAGGTGTGGTTGTTCTGGTTCTTCCTCGCCGTGCGTGGCGGGGAGGTGGGTCCGGAAATAATTGGGGTTGGGGCTTAGGGGCATGTTGGTATTGATAATATTCGGGCACCGATGAAAAACTTGCACGGCCGGGCTCAGGGGGAGGTGGGTATTGATAATATTGGGCCAGTGATGAAGAACTAGCACGACCGGCTCAGGGGGAGGTGGGTATTGATAATATTGTGGCAATCGATGAAGAACTAGCACCGCGCCCTCTCTTGAAGTTCACGAGCATAAATCGCAGACTCGCATCTTGCGGCGAAACCAAACAGAGAGTCGAACATATCGGTGTCTTTGAGATGTTGGTGTGTGTGAGATAGAGTGGCGGTGGGCACATATTCTTCCGCCTCACACGCACGCTTTGGTTCCGCCTTCATTTGTGCGGACGCCGATAACGATTACGATTACGCCTCGACGCTCGATTTGAGTTCTTGGGGGAGGTGGTAGTTGTTCTTCATCTGATTCTTCCACATCAGCCACAACACCAGCAGCACGAGGATCCCTTAGCTGTTGGTCGACAGAAATGTATGGCCGAGAATTTGTGAAAAACCAGCGCATGTATCTATCGATCGCTTTGGTGTTCCATAGCAGGGCTGACCGACAACACACCGATTTTCTCTATCATTCCAACAGTCGATCCAGCGAGTGTGATATCGAGTCCAATCAGTGTCATGTTGTCCCTGCATGGTGATTCTGTGCAGGCGAGTCAAATCCTGTGGTTGGGCTGGTATCTCTTGCAGAAGTCGGTATTGCAATTTAACCCTATCTGCGTGGTGCCATTCCACCATATGGAAACACACCATAGCTGTGTTTGTAGTCCATATGGCCGAGCCCTCATATGCGTCAGCTGGAAGGTTGAAATCCTCATAAGGCAACCACTTAAAATCCTCAAGCTGTCATGTGATCGATCCTTGTTCTCAGATGCGAAACAATGTCTCTTGGACATCCGTGTGATTAAGTGGTGGTGTTGCCCATCTAGTAAATAAAGGAACTAAGTTAACATAAAGATCAAATGTAATTGTTAGTATTTTTAAAAAAGTGTCAAATTTTTACCTCTTTTCTAGTGGCCAATCATATGAAAGTGTGCAAGACGGTGCTAGGAAAGGCATGCGGTACCGCACCCAACATCAGAACAAAAGAGTACATCCACCCATAGCCTTTCCGTGCGTTGTAGATGTCGTACACAACATCCGGTATAAGTTTGTCAAACATGCTGACCCCCAACTAAATTTGGATATTTTGTCGAAATTTATCAAGGGGAGTAGGTATTTCATGTCGACTGCTTTTGATGTTTTGTCCGGGAGTATGTACCTTTCGATCAAAAGCAACAACCAAGCCCTACAATATTGTTTAAGAACTGTCATGGAAGCCCCCTGTGGAACCTCCATAAATTCACGACGTAGCCAACTCAACAGGAGACAGTGACCATCTTTTCCATTAGGTGGGACAACTTTACCCAAATATCGTTTGCATAGTTCAGGCCAAGTTTTTGAGGTATTGCCAGTAATAGCATCTCCGTCAACAGAAAGCCCCAACTGCAACTGGACGTCTTGGAGAGTTATTGTGCACTCCCCTACTGGAAGATGAAACGTGTGTGTTTCTGGTCTCCAGCGTTCGATCATTGCTGCCACCAAGGCTGATTGGATTTTGAACGAGCCAATTGAAAGAATTTTACCAAACCCAGCTCTTTCTATCAAAGGTAGTATAGATTCATCTGGTGTGGGAAGTGTGAATTTGTGATGAACATCCATGGGGTCATTGTTGAGATAGTTGGAAATATGATTAGCTTGGTTTAGTAGGGTAGACATTTTTGGATGGAGATGAAGAGAGTGATAAAGAAAGTAAAGTCGGTTGCGTGTTAGACCAAGAGATGAAAAGGCAGAGAAGAGAATATGGTTCAGAAGGCAAGGGCTTGTGGAAGGTGAAGAGGTAGAGAAGAGAAGATGGTTTGATTTTTGTCTGAATGAAAGCAATGAATATATGGTTGAATATATAATGGTATTGAAAGATGGTTTCAGCCCATGGTTTTGTTTCAGCCCATGGTTTTGTTTGAGCACACGGTTTTGTGGGAATCCAATGAATTCAAGATTGTTCGGTGGTTGGTGGGGACAAAAGCGCAATAATGGGTCTTGGATTCCAAAATGCAATTATGTCACCTTCTGATAGTGGGACAAGGGGGCCACAGGGGATTGTCCCACGAAAGTAATTTTTTTTTTTTTTTGAAAACTGATATTTATGGATGGTTCGGATTGCACCGACGGTTTAAACGGTGTAGATTGCACCAAAGTTTTAAAGGCCCGTGATTGCACCGACGGATTTAAACGGTGTAGATTGTACTACGCCTTAACTCAAGACTTCTGTAAGCATAAAAAGGGTTTTTTAGTTATTGTATTATTTAGTAGGTGTAGAAGAAAGGAATTGAAGATTGAAATTTTTTCACTAAGTATAAAAACGGTTTTTACCTAACTTTAGGAACATTTTTCCCACGAATTTTATTTGTATTATATTTTTAAAATATTATACCTTGTAGACAAAGTGTAATACTAAAGTGTTGTGTTGGAAAAAAATTTAAAAATGTTTTAATAAGTAATTTATTTACTAGAAAGTGTGTTAAAAATCATTTTTTCATCTAAATTTAACATGGTTTTTTGCCCTAATTTTTTCCCATTCAAGCCACATTTTTTAAATTAATTCTTTCTTGAAACAAGTTGTGTGATCTTCTTCTTCAGGAATAGGAGAGGTCCTGAAGTAAATGAGGTCTCATTGATTTAATAGTTATTGTATTACTTTGTAGGTTTTGACTAAGTATAAAAAAGGGTTTTTTACCTAAGTTTAGGAACATTTTTCCCACGAATTAAATTTCTATTTTAATTTTTTAAATATTATACCTTGTAGAGAAAGTGTAATACTAAAGTGTTGTGTTGGAAAAAAAAATTTAAAAAATGTTTTCATGAGTAATTTATTTACTAGAAAGTGTGCTAAAAATCATTTTTTTCACCTAAACTTAACATGATTTTTTGCCCTAATTTTTTCCCCTAATTTTTTTTTATTATTTAATAAAAAATACCCTATATTGCCACGACCAAAATGGGTATAGTGGTGTAAATGATGATTTTGAGTTTTGTGTTCAACCATTATTAAAGTAGTTCAAATGTCTTTGTCCATATACTTGTGTCTAAGTTATTCACATGACCCTAATAACCCTTTATGACACTAATTCACATGCCTTTGTCAAGTTGCTTGTCTCTAGGTTGTTCATATGTCTTTCACATTGTTTATGACAAGTATTCACATGCATTTGTCCATAAGGAAGTGTCATAGTATTGTCTAAGTTAAATGAATTTAAGTTAGGTTAAAAAATTTAATAAAATTCAAAATTTTATATGACATGATAGGAGAGGTACTGAGGTCAATGAAATCTCATTGATTTAATATTTATTGTATTACTTTGTAGGTGTAGAAGAAAGGAATTGAAGATTGAAAATTTTTTTCACTAAGTATAAAAAACGGTTTTTTGCCTAAGTTTAGGAACATTTTTCCCACGAATGTAATTTGTATTTTAATTTTGTAAATATTATACCTTGTAGAGAAAGTGTAATAATAAAGTGTTGTGTTGGAAAAAAAAATTTAAAAATGTTTTAATGAGTAAATTATTTACTAGAAAGTGTGTTAAAAATCATTTTTGTCACCTAAACTTAACATGGTTTTTTGCCCTAATTTTTTCCCATTTTTTCCCCTAATTTTGGTTTTTATTATTTAAAAAAAAAATACCCTATATTGCCACGACCAAAATGGGTGTAGTGGTGTAAATGATGATTTTGATTTTTGTGTTCAACCATTATTAAAGTAGTTCACATGCATTTGTCCATAAGGAAGTGTCATAGTATTGTCTAAGTTAAATGAATTTAAGTTAGGTTAAAAAATTTAATAAAATTCAAAATTTTATATGACATGATAGGAGAGGTACTGAGGTCAATGAAATCTCATTGATTTATTAGTTATTGTATTACTTTGTAGGTGTAGAAGAAAGGAATTGAAGATTGAATTTTTTTTTCACTAAGTATAAAAAACGGTTTTTTACATAACTTTAGGAACATTTTTCCTACGAATTTAATTTGTATTATAATTTTTTAAATATTATACCTTGTAGAGAAAGTGTGATACTAAAGTGTTGTGTTGGAAAAAAAAATTTTAAAAATGTTTTAATGAGTAATTTATTTACTAGAAAGTGTGCTAAAAATAATTGTTTTCACCTAAAATTAACATGGTTATTTGCCCTACTTTTTTCCCCTTTTTTCCCCTAATTTTTTATGTGCATTATTTTCACAAAATATACCCTACATTGCCACGACCATAATGGGTGTAGGATTGCAAGAAACAAAACGGTCGGTGGAATCCTAACCGTTCAAATTGTCGGTGCAATCTAAACCGTCTAACTTTCAATAATTATTCACATGCATTTCACCTTCTGATAGTGGGAGACAAGGGGGCCGCTGGGGTTTGTCCACTAGGCTTTGTCAAGATGCCTTAGTGGTTGTCATGATTGTTCTGATAATGGTCAGGTCCATACACATGCACGGTGCACAGTTCACTCTGAACAATGCACGCTGCACAGTGGACTCTGAACAATGCACAGTTCACTCTGCACAATGCAAGCTGGTCCTCTATGAACAATGCACATTGAAATATTCAAAACTGTCGGTGGAATCCTGGCCATTAAAATTGCCGGTGCAATCGTAGCCGTCAAAAGTCACGGTGCAATCCTAGCCTTCAAAACCAAAACCCCTCAAGGCAATCTACACCGTCAGAATTTCAATAAATACCTACTACATCTCTCACCACTAACCACACCTTTACAAATCCTCCTACTACCAACTAAAACTCAAACACACCCTCCTTCTCCCAACTTCATCAATGGCTCCAACTCCAGCCCCAGTTTTTATCACCGTGTTTTACAATGGTTATGTAGAAAAATCAGATACTCGGGCTTTGTTGTTTAGATGTCAAAACTACACCCTTGTCAAACTCAGTTCTAAATTCAAACAACCTCAAGTTAAAGAAGCCATTGAAAAAATAATATCTCCTGACCGTTCCCAAATGGTTTCTAGTATTACATATCGGTACCCCACAACACTCACAGCTGGTTGTGATTTTATGCGGGTTTCGAAATTACATCCGATGAACAACTTGAAATGATGATGGAGCATTACCAACAATGTAAAGGTCAAGGTATCTCAGACACCGAAAATATACGCAGAATGGTTGATGCTCCTTCAAACTATACTCGTGTAAGTGAACCCCACTCTATTCCATCTCCACCACCACACACCATCCCTTTTTCTCAACAAACATTTCAACCATACACCGATTTCATCCCACCTGCTTACCTCCTCACTTCAATCCTTCATCATCCCAAACGAACATGCATTATAGTCCTTCTACACATCACCATCACTATGCGCCATCATCCTCGTAAAACCCCATTGACCTTAATACAACTAACCCTCCAAAGAATCAAACTAATACCCCACTCGCTTACTATGTTTGTTGGTGTCCATAATGAGGACGTTGGGGATTATAGCGATGATGAAGATGAAATTCTTGAGCGTGAAGACGCCAGAACCAATTCAAACTACCCCAACATAGGTGTTGCATTCCGCGAGCCTGTCCCCACTTTCAAAATGTCACGACTTATAGCCCGAATCTTATGATTCGTAGTTTGCCCATCCCATGGACCGGAACCAACTTTTATCAAATGAAGACCCAAACGAATCTGAAACTCAAAATGAAATTTCCCACAAAAGAAATAGCCATGGAATTCATCCAAACATATCACTAAAACAATTCTCATTGCATACCAAGTCAACAGATCTACTACTAAAGTTTGGGAGATTTCTTGTGTTCACGATACGTGTTTGTGGAGGTGTGTTGTGAGGCTCGAGCAAAATCTGCTTTGTGGGGATTACACAACACTCAACCACACACATGTACAACATCCAATATTTCCCAAGATCACCTCCGGATGACGTCTTCCTTCATATGTTCTCATATCCTTCCACTTGTAAGGCAGACCCAACAATATCGATGGTCGTGTTGATCGCACACATCAAGGAGCGATTCACGTATACCCGAGTTCCTACAGAAGGCTTGGATTGCTAAACAAAAAGCAATCGAAAAAGTATACTGTAATTGGTAGGACTCTTACAAGGAGGTAACCGGATGCCTAGTGGGTTTCTCTCACTATATACCAGCACGCTTATCGATCGGCAAGACAAACCATTCTATGAGAATGAACAACAAGTCACCAACAAAGGTGTTTTCCACCGCATCTTTTGGAGTTTTGGCCCGTGCATACAAGGCTTTAAATTCTCGCAAACCAAAGTGGTGTCTGTTGATGGAACATGGTTGTATGGTAGGTACAAAGGGTCCTTCTTTCTGCAATCGCACAAGACGGAAGAAACGGAACCTTCCCAATTGCGTATGCAGATTGTCGAGGTGAGACAAATGGAGGCTTGGTATTTCTTCCTATCTCGCTTAAGACAATTTGTGACACCACGGGAGGGACTCTGTTTGATATCGGATAGACACGAGTCTATCAAAAGTCTTTATTAGCGTGTAAACACCAACCGGAAACACGTATTCGTATCCGCCACATAGCACGTAACTTCATGAGACACTTTAAGAACACTCCCGCCAGAAACATCTCACAATATGGGTCAAGATCTTTGAAACTTTATTAATTTTTTATTATGTATTTTGCATTCCATAATTACCAACATCTTACTTTACTTGCTTCAAAGATACTCAATGACGGAGAGATCACCTAATCACTACAAAAATAAAATTGCCGACGGCGTAGGTCCCGATGGCGTGCATTGGGTTGAAGACATTAACCTGCAATGCTTGTTGATATCGCGAGATGGAGGTTGCCGTTGGGGGCACTTGACAACAAACCTTGCGAGTGCATCAACAATGTCCTGGGGGGTGCGCGAATCTCCCAATCCGTCATTAATAGATGCAACATATTTTAGGATGAACGAGATCTTTGTGAAACGGGGAACACAAGCACAGCGATGATGGCATCCGGAACAATGTTCTCTCAAACATTGATGAAAAACATTGCCAAAAATATCAAAGTGTCACAAACGCACACCGCCGCAATTCACGATCGTGCGGTGCAATTGTTCCGAGTTCGAAGAACAACGACCACAAAGTGGTAGACTGCGCGACCACATTTGTGGTCGACTTGAATCAAAAACCCGTGAGTGTGCGGAATTCCGTGCCCTTCATTACCCATGTTCACATGCCATCGCAAAGATGCTCTAAATGCGCACGACCACTTGCGGTTTGTTGATCCACCCTACACAATGCATCATGTTTTCAATACTTACATTGTGGAGTTCCCACCCGCGTGCTTCATCGAGACCTCATGGCCCGATTTCAATACGATTGAACTACAGCATGATCCAACTAAAAGAAGAGATAAAAAAGGCCGTCCACAGTTTACTCGTATTCGTACAGAGATGGATCAAAGAGAAACGGGAACCCGCACCAAAAGATGCGGAATTTGTAGAAATGAGGGTCACAACAAAAATAACTGCCCTAACCGCAATGTAAACTAGTCAATGTTGTTTAATGTATTATTAGTTTCAGAAGTTGTATTTCAAAATTAACAAGTGGTATTTTTGTCAATTATTAAATTTAAGGTTTTAATGTTAAGTCACATTTAATTAAGTTTGATCACTTATTAAATATTTTATCTTCAATCTTTAATAATGCGTTGTGCAGAGTGTACATTGTGCAAAGTGTGCATTGTGCAGAGTGCTGCATTGTGCAGAGTGTGCATTGTGCAGAGTGTGCATTGTGCGAGTCTTTGCATTGTGCGCAGTCTTTGCATTGTGCGCGAGTGTGCATAGTCGCGAGTGTGCATCTTTGCATTGTGCGAGTGTGAATAGTCTTTGGGGCCTTTTTTTATTGAACGGCCTAGATTTTGCCGACATTATTTAACGCCCTAGATTTTGCCGACATTATTAAACGGCCAAAATTTTGCCGATACAATTTAACGGCCTAGATTTTGCCGACACTAAACCCTACAATCAACGGTTATGATCACCCTAGATCAACGACTCACACACGATCACGCCTATTATAAATACATTCTCAAATTACACTAACATTAACACCACCGCTTTACCCTCAACCTACCCTTTCCTTCCGACTCATCTTCTTCTTCTCTCGCTTCTTCCCAAAACCATCGCCCCACCCGCTACAATGGAATGGCGGTTGTGCCAAATCCAAAGACTCAAACGACAAATTCCTAACCGCCTTTTTATCACAATGGAACTCGCTACCCCGACGCGAACATGGTGTTGTGTTTCGTTGTCCTAACCATGTGTTATGCAGGATGAATAAGGACATCACATTCGCCCAACTCAAGGAGAAGGCTGAGAGGAAGATTCGCCCAGAGGGAGCGTGGCGTAAAGACGTCGATCGTATACGTTTCAGAAAGTTCAATTGTAGAGATGATGGGACTGTCCAGTATTCAGTCATGGAGATCCGAAGCGACGAGGACGTCCGCGCAATGATGGAACATCTAGCTAACGTTCCGATGTGGCGACAAATCTTAGAGATGTATGTGAACACAAGACGAACTCCAGAAGAGATCATGCATCTTCTTCAACCACCACCACCCGCACCACAACAACACATACTTACGCACCCCTGTAAAGTTGAGTATCAGATGACTAACAGGTCCTGGGACGACCATTTTGGTCTGTTGATACATAGTCGTGAATCAAAAACTAAACATTTCAGGCTTAAGAACAACATCACATTCGCAGAATTGAAAGAAAAACTAATAAAAAATGTGAAACTAGATGGTGTTCAAAGAAGAAATTAAAAATCGAATGTGAATCCCCACATCGCCAGCTTGGAACCCACGTAATCGTATTCGTAGTGCCTTAAGTCTATCAAGAATGACGAAGACGTTCACAAAATGTTTGAGAAACATGAAGAATTCCAAGGTTTCATTGAACCTTATCTCGAATTGTTCGTCAAATGCAGGAAGAATCATGGCGAACATCTCCGCCGTAGAATTAGAGGTAGTAGTAGTAGTTCTAAGTAGAACTAGGTTGTATTATGTTTTCCTTTTGTTTCGCTTTTAAATTTCCTATGCTTGTATTTTTGCAATTTGTGTTTTTCCTTTTTGTTCTTATCGAATATTAAATTTTGTTCCACTTATTAATATCTTAATTATTTACCGTATTTTTACACAAGAATTATTTTATAAATAATTTTATTAATTATTCTAATTATTTATATTAATTTTTGTAATTAAATTAAATTGGCTTAGATTTTAATAAAATAAAATACAAGAAAATCAAAAAATTAAAAAACCATGTGGAGAACTAGGGGTGGGGGGGGCGAGTTCTACAAAGGAATAAAAAAAAATTGCAAAATTTTAGTTGAGAACTAGGGGTGGGGGGGGGGGGCGAGTTCACCAAAGAAAAAAAAAAGTGGCTTAATTTGGTATTTAATCTAAAAGGTGTGTCATTTAGGTAATTATTTTTTTTTTGGCGCTACAGTAGAAAATTTGCCCACAACAGCCGCAGCCAAAAAAAAAAGCCATGGACACAAATGAATGACGCGGTTTCATAATTGTGCATTAATGCCCTATTCATATTCTTTTTTGTTAGAAACTTCCAATCGAATATCATTCATTTTGTGAATGTGAATGTGAATTTGGTCACCCGTCATTTTCTAGCCTATAATTCTGACTCTTAACAGAGTCAACTATTGCAAAAGATAAGAAAGGCATCAATCACTTGTGGTCGACATATGTTAGGCTAAGGAAATAGCGTATTCTCCAAGCCTAGTTACAAGGTAATTTCTCAGGGACTGATACACACAGATGAAAAAACCAATATTAGACACCTAGTAGAGATCGAACCCGACAATCAAGTGCAGGATTTTTGCCGCTGCGATGAACCAGTCTCGAAATAATTAAAGTTAGCAACACAAGTTTCATGAATTTAATTTTATGATAATGCAAAAAAAAGAAAGAAAAAAAAATAATTTTATTAAATTGATTTTATTGATAATAATTTAATTCCTACGCACTATCGACGTAACTTTTTTTAAATTCACGCCAAATAAAAGTTCATAGTATGATTGACATATAAGAGAGTTATTTGTTGACTCAGTACTATTTTTTAATAACATGTTAATTTGTAACTAGTTGATAGTGTAAAACAATTATACACAAATAATATCAATATATATATATATATATATATATATATATATATATATATATATATAATCCTATTGACAATTGGTATTCATTATTATCATAAATGTGAATAGATACTCTCTTTGGTCTTTATTAAAAGAAAATTTTAATACATTTTTTGTCCTAATTATAAGAAATAGATACGGTTTTCAAAAACAAGTTAAATGCTAAAATTTCTTATATACCCCTAATGTGAGATATAGGTTTACTAGAAAGTCACATAGTGTTTGTAAAAATTTAATACTATGGATATGTTTGAGATAATGCTTACATTGCATCACATTTGATAACCTTATTGGATTTCGTTATTTTTGTAAAATTTTCTTAGAATAGGGACCAGAGAGGGAGTAGATGATTATGACTTCGAAGTAATGCATATAGTATTAATTAATTAGAGAATTAGAGAGTACCTTCTTTGACACTTTCCGTTCAACACTCACTCTATGATCGGTTGAAATTCACATGTGTTTTACAACTTTGTAAATGGTACCATTTAATTTTGCTTTCTTGAGTTTATAAAAAGGGAAGTTGCTGTTGGTTTTGGGTAATAAAAAAACCCTAAACTAATACCTTAAAAAATAGCCGTTGGGACTTAAACTAAATAACTGCCATCAAACAATCATTTTTTAAAAATATGGTGGTTAGAAGTTTGTTGTAAAGTCCTATCCTAAACGGTTTATTCAGTTAGAGGCCATTAGCTCTACCTAACAACCTCTAACTGAAATGTCTGTCACTATGTGCCTAGTGTATATAAATACAGTCAAGTGTAAATACAATGTACATACATTCAACAAAAGAATCAATAAACAGTTTTAGTTTTACAGTTTTAACTACCTATTGATTCTAACTTCTCAATACTCCCATAACCAGAAATTTCTATATTCATCCTTGTGTCTTCAAGATTGTGATTTACAAACTAGGGTTTGTACCTTGCAATAAGAGAAGAAAGAAATGATTAGTCTAGTTCAGCGACTGAATTAGAAAGTGAAGACAGAAATTAAAGGAACTGTGAGTTTGAAAAGGGTTTACCTAAGAAAGGAGATCTTGAAGTGTTCTAAGGTGAGAACTGGGCAAGATCGGTGTGTGGTGTGATTTCAAGGGTGAAATCACGTTGTTGTTTACCAAATCAACCTCAGGTTTGTGTGAAAGAGCAAATACAAGAAGATTAGGGTTTGTTCAAATTAAAACACAGAAAGGAAAAATTGAAAGATCCAAGTGTGTGTGTTGTTACCTGCGAAGTGGGAGAACCACAGATCTGGTTTCACTGTACCTGCAAACACAGAAAAACCTAAGTTAGGGTTTTACGTGAAATCAAACCCTAAATCAAGAAATTGACAAAGTGGTGCGTTAATACCTTTCGTGAGAATCATTGAGAGTGTTTGAGTGATTCAAACACTCGATTGAACGAACTACAGCAGTTGCGAAGAGTTGGAGTGAAGCGCTCACCTCGATTCTTAAGATTCAAAAAATTGCAAGAGGGCTTTTGCATCATCATCATCGTTAACATCATCGGTGATCGTAAACTAGAGTTTGGAAGCTTCAATCACTGATTTACAGTGAGAGCTCACAAACCCTAGCTCTGAGGTTAGAGAGAAGAAGAGAGAAAGGCACCGGGAAATCAAGATAGAGAGAGAGAGTTCTTGGCTTTCTGAGAGAGAGAAGAGAGTTAGAAGGTTCATATACACCGGGTCAAGGATAACCCGCGTGTATACAATTGCAAACGGGTCCGGGCGCGCAGGATCCAACAAAAAAGATTGTTTGGCAGTTCAAGTGAAACTGGGCTGGAGCAATTGTGAAGCTTGGGCTTTACACATTGCACCCTCCATCAGTTACTACTACACCCTGCAAGGAAAACAAGTAAAAATTAGCAAAAAATCCAATAGCCCTGTTGTACACACGAGATGTGTTGGAAACTAAAATCTTCATAGGGGTCCTATTTTCTTTTTCATTTTCCACATATATATATTTAAAAACTTGATAGTTTTATTTCACACAACTTTCAATTCAATGGCTACCTCAGAAACAAACACAACACCCATAGCAACAAACGAACTTGCACATGATGTTTTCCTAAGTTTCAGAGGAGAAGACACTCGTTATACATTCACAGCTCATCTTTATGCAGCACTAACAAGGCATAATGTCAAAACATACATAGACAATGAGATTCAAAGAGGTGATGAGATATCACCTTCACTTATCACAGCAATCACTAATGCAAAGGTATCTGTTGTTGTTTTCTCCGAAAACTATGCTACTTCTAGGTGGTGTTTGGATGAACTTGTCAAAATTTTGGATTGTAAGAAAAATAAGAGACAAATTATAGTGCCTATTTTCTACCATGTTAATCCAACTCAAGTGAGGAATCAAACTGGTAGTTATGCAAATGCTTTTGAGGCTCATGAGAAACGTTATGTGAGTGACTTGAGTAAGATCCAAACATGGAGGTTAGCTTTGGCTGAAGCAGCTAATTTTTCTGGATGGGATTGCATGGGAACAAGGTAAGATATTTTTTATGATATCTGCTTTAATTGGATGTTGGACTTAATAATGAATAATTGATAGTTGGTTATTTTGCACGATTTGTTAACTAAACTATTAAAATAATTTCAATTTAGACTTTAGTTTTTTTATCATTTTAAAATATTTTGATTTTTCTTTTTTTTTTTTGTGAACAACAGAGAACAACCATTTGTTAACTATAGAGTAAATCTTCAATTGGATCACTCAACGATAACTCTCTCTAATTTAGTACTTAAATCGATTAATTAGTAGAGTAAATCTTCAATGTTGATCATGATGAGATGTTGTAAATTTACTGTGGGTTATACACACACAAAATAACAATGTTGTGTAAGATTGCGAGAGTTAATTTAAAGGGTTTTTTTTTTTTGACCCCACCCTCTCCCCTTAAACCCCCACCCACACTAAAATTCCCAAAATACTCTTCAAAAAATTTGGTTTTTTTACAAAGTTACACAAATCGTATATATCTCTTTTGGGACATATATACGATGTGCAATGTTTTGACATCGTATATATGTTCATTGTGCGTATATACGATTGATGCGTTTTAAGTCAATCGTATATACGCACAAGGAACCTATATACGATGCGTTAAAAATGCACATCGTATATATGTCCCAAAGAGATATATTCGATGGGCTTATTTTTTGTTAACAGTTATTATTTTATTACTGGTTATAATTTGAAGTCTCGTGATTTGATTAACATCAACGGTGTAGATATATTGGATAAAATAAACGCGTATAATTACAAAAACGCGATATAGTAATATATACACGTGTAATACAAAAAAGGTGTGAATCTATCTACAAGTCGTCAATAGAATCATCGGCTAAATCGATACATCTAGGCGCATCACTGTGAGTGGGAGGCTGCACGGGAGGACACATAGACTGCCATAGGGTAAAACGTCCGGTATACGGATGCAACCATGAAGCGAGAATCACGGTGAGTAGTCTTTGCGTACCACCGCGGGGCAATAGGAGGCAATAGACAAGTGGGAGAGATTGAAAGATGCAACCAGCAGTGTACATTTTGCTTCGTTGTAATGTATATGATTTTGAACTTAGATGAACTGTAAGTGCCTCTCAAAAGGCGGATAAGTTGAAATTCATAGGCAAAGAAAACCGAACCAATGCAACATTATACTTGGTTGCAACCATATACCCCATCTCGAGTAAAAATCAAACCACTTTGAGTCCTACTGACGTCCGTATGACTCAATAGTTAAAGCTTTGTGAAGCTCTAACGATCGGTTCTTCCCAAACATGTCCAATACAATGTTTCCTGTCCTTTGTTTCCCGAATTAAAGCTTGCCTAATCGGAGGCCAAGAGTCCTCACCCATGTCAAGTCCAACCCCGATCGCTTAAAAACCGCAGCTATCAGCTCACCTTCAACATCAACAATTTTTTCAACATAGTTGCGCACGTGTCTTTGGAACAAACGGTAAGTGGATTTTAGTCTCACGGTATCTGTGATAATACTCTAAAGCACCCCGAGATAATTTGGTTGACCCATTGTGTAGGAATTTTGGAAGCCCCGATTCTTCATGCTGCTTTTAGCTTCTCATCCACATGCTCCCACCCGTAAGGATCACGCTTAGCATCAAATAATTTTTGTTTTTTCTTCTTTGGTGCACCTTTCGCTCGACTTTTGATTTAGGTGCAACCATAGAAGAAGTAAAAGGAAAAGCTATCTCATTCAGCTTTCTCTTAATAAGATATTTTTCCTCCTCACTGACTTTATCAAGTCTTGCCGGATAGCATCAAACTGATAAGAAATATCACGGTAGATGATTTATCCTTAGTGGATTTATCATCTCATCGCATCCAAACTCAAGTGTTTCCAAAGTGATCATCAACAACATTAAGCGGAATAGAATTGCTTAAGCATGAAAAATACCGATCTCACAAGCACAAGGAAGTAGATGTGTCTTCCTTTGAATGCACCGACACCGCCTTTGTCATATCCAACCCCAGCATTTTGACCTTTCAAACTCTTTCACCATGTGACCCAATGCAGTATAACGAAACAAGTCCTTGAAGATTTTTAAACAGTGGAATATTAGACTTGACTTCGATTCTGCTGATGCTTCTTTGAAAAGACCCAATAATTTGATCAAAATGTATTGTCGAGATGTCATCAATAGATATCAAACATTTTGATAGATCACCCTTCAAGTCTTCAACCGTCTTTTTCAAAGACCAAAGGCAATGATTCCGCTCTGAAATAATAAACAAGTGTCAAAGAAATTTAATCGACGATAAAAAATATGTCCACGTGTCAAAAAATATCGAGTAACGGATAGAAATAATAAACAAGTGTCAAAGAAATTTAATCGACGATAAAAAATATGTCCACGTGTCAAAAAATAACGAGTAACGGATAGAAATAATAAACAAGTGTCAAAGAAATTTAAGACGATAAAAAATATGTCCACGTGTCAAAAAATATCGAGTAACGGATAGAAATACCTGTTGGTCGTGGAATTCCCCAAGTGTGGGATCTGGTTAGTCCATGCTGAGATAAATCGCTCCTTGTGCGGTGTCAACCATGTGTCGTGCACATATTTAATGAGAGCGAGTTTATCGAGCAAGCGACCTCAAAAACTTCGATTTGATAAGTACTGACTCATCAACGTAATCAATAATACTTAGCCGGAGAGATAGGACCTCCTCCCGCTCTATCCTTGTGCACCAACTCTTTAATCTTCGCTTTGACATTTTTGTAACATGTCAATGACACAATAAATTTGTAGAAGAAGGAAAGACATCAAGAATAGCGGACATACAAATGAGATCTCGCATCACAAGAAAACTCGAGGATGAATAGAATGCAGATCACAAATATCTTTCAATTTCCGCAGCAATATCCAAGAAAAATGAATAGCAAGCTCCTCGCCCAATATAGGCAAATGCAACATGGAAACTCAACTCGGTGTTAGTCACTCTCACAATCTGTAGAAGAGGCAAGTTATATCTGTTGGTTTTGTAGGTTGAGTCAAGAATGAGAAACTTTGGGAAACAACCTCAATAACTTTATAGAAGTGGGATGGGCCCACATGATATCACCGACAACATCGCACCCGTGAATCTTTCTACTCCAACATAGATAATTATGTGATGCAATCGGCCTCAACACCTCGTGAATGTCCGCTCTAGGACCCTCTATGTAGACCTGGGGTGTTTACGCGCTTATAAACTTGACGAAGAGTAGTCACATTCTCCTGATCTAGCTTCTTCAAAGCAAAGAATAGTAACTTTCGGTCCGACATCAAGATCCGCATGCTCATTAACCGCATCCTTTTGCGCCATGTAGACACGCCCAAATGCATTAGTACCAATGGAAGTTTTAAGCAACTCGTGCGTGTGTCTACCACATTTAACCGTCACACACCAACCCCCACGGCTAACAGTGCACGTAGCTTGCATGGCTGAAGGAGATTGAGAGGATTTTCCGTGTTATGGATTGTACGACTGCTCAGAAAGTGAGATATGGTACTCACATGTTGGCCGAGGAGGCTGACGATTGGTGGCTTGAGGTTCTGCAGAGGTTGGAGAATGCTGACGAAGAGATTACGTGGGATGTTTTCAAGAGGGAATTTATGAGAAAATATTACCCTGAAGAAAATAGTTTTTACCCACCATCCATCTCTCCTTACTATCACACTTAAGAAAATAGTTTTTACCCACCATTCTTAACTAAGTACACTCACTATCTCATATATAATCATACTTGTGAAGATAGTTTTGTTTTAACCGATTTTTAAACATGTCACAATTCCAACCCATTCTTTGTGACATTTATTGACTTCAGAATTGTGATTGAGAAGGATCGTTCAGTTTGAATTTTAACGAAATGTTCGATTCATAATTGTTCAGTTTGGTTCAGTTCTAAAGTTCAATTTAGTTTTCCAGTTCGTTGAACACGCCTACTTACTCCCACACATTTTGGCAATAAGACAAAGCCGTGGTGAAGAGTGTGTACGAGTACGTGTTTGTAAGACCTTAATCATCCCATGAACATGAGATGAGATCAATTTCTATTTCTAATAGCATGAAAATTGAAAAATAGTCGCAACTCGCTGTTATCAAAAGAGTGAAAAATGAAAAACCAGTTATTAGAAGGTGATTTTTTAACGCGCATTCATGGTTATTCGTCTACCGACCAATCAATCAAATCAAAATTATGAAAATTGGATAACAAGTTGAAGCTGTACGTATTACACTATTACGACTGTGACCAAACATTCAACAATAATGTTATTGTTTCAATATCCTGCATCTTCTGCCAGCCACACAACAGCCGCAGCCAAAAAAAAAAGCCATGGACACAAATGAATGACGCGGTTTCATAATTGTGCATTAATGCCCTATTCATATTCTTTTTTGTTAGAAACTTCCAATCGAATATCATTCATTTTGTGAATGCGAATGTGAATTTGGTCACCCGTCATTTTCTAGCCTATAATTCTGACTCTTAACAGAGTCAACTATTGCAAAAGATAAGAAAGGCATCAATCACTTGTGGTCGACATATGTTAGGCTAAGGAAATAGCGTATTCTCCAAGCCTAGTTACAAGTAGGGATGGCAAAACCACCTTACTGCGTTTCGCCTTCGCTAAAAACAGGCGGAAATGATGGCACCCAAAACTACAGCGAAAAAAAGACCGACCATTAAGTGATGGGATCATGGGTTGGCGGTCGGCACTACTGAATATTTTTTTTTCAAAGTTTTTGACAAAAACTTATATATTTTTAACATTTCAATTTCAATAAGATTTTTCACTTGCTTTTTAAAATAGATTTTTATAAAGCATTTTTAACAAATTTTTACTTTAAATACTCTTGATATATTCAAAATAAAAGTATAAAACAATAATAAGATTTGGAATTACTTAGGATTAACTATATAAAGAACTAAAAGTATAAAACAATAATAAGATTGGAATTACTAGGATTAACCATTAAGAAATGTCACCTAGAAGATCTTAAAGCAACCAAAATTAGTATTTTGATTGCTTGATAACTAGGATTAACCATCAAGCAACCAAAATAAATATTTTTAAGAACCAAAAAACCATAATAAGTATAACGTCAAAGTCTAGAGATTCAAATTAAATTATATAACATTGGCTAACAAAACATAACAATTTCTAACAAAACAAAAGTGAAACATCTAAATTCTAATCTTCAATGTTAGTGCAAATGATTCATTTCGTTGATAACTAGTAATTAATAACATGTTAAAACCAAAGATAAGAAATCATCATAATATCTTAATGTTAGATTGCAGAATATAACCTCATAAGTGTATAGAACTCAAAACAAAAACACTATCATTCGGTGAAGAAACACTAATACTATAAATCATTATAGTTTTTTATTATTTTAAAAATAAAAAAATAATGAAAAAAAAAAAAAGCAGGTTGGCGGGCCGACCACCCGCTTTCTTTAGCTTTCGCGGTTTTTCTTTTTGGCGGGCGGTCTTAGCGGGTGGCTGGTCCCAATATCTCGGCGCCGCCCGCTTTTTTTGGCGGGTTAGCGGGCCGGTCCGGCGGGCCAAACCCGTTTTGCCATCCCTAGTTACAAGGTACTAATTTCCCGGATATTTTTATGATAGGACTGATATACACAGATGAAAAAACCGATGTTCGACACCTAGTAGAGATCAAGTGCAAGATTTTTGCCGCTGCGATAAACTAGTATCGAAATAATTAAAGTTAGCAACACAAGTTTCATGAATTTAATTTTATGATAATGCAAAAAAAAGAAAGAAAAAAAATAATTTTATTAAATTGATTTTATTGATAATAATTTAATTGCTACGCACTATCGGCGTAACTTTTTTTAAATTCACGCCAAATAAAAGTTCATACGTGATGCATATAGTATTAATTAATTAGAGAATTAGAGAATATCTTCTTTGACACTCTCCGTTCAACACTCACTCTATGATCGGTTGAAATTCACATGTGTTTTACAACTTTGTAAATGGTACCCATTTAATTTTACTTTCTTTAGTTTATAAAAAGGGAAGTTGCCCTGTTGTACACACGAGATGTGTTGGAAACTAAAATCTTCATAGGGGTCCTATTTTACTTTCTTTTTCATTTTCCACATATATTTGATAGTTTTATTTCACACAACTTTCAATTCAATGGCTACCTCAGAAACAAACACAACACCCATAGCAACAAACGAACTTGCACATGATGTCTTCCTAAGTTTCAGAGGAGAAGACACTCGTTATACATTCACAGCTCATCTTTATGCAGCACTAACAAGGCATAATGTCAAAACATACATAGACAATGAGATTCAAAGAGGTGATGAGATATCACCTTCACTTATCACAGCAATCACTAATGCAAAGGTATCTGTTGTTGTTTTCTCCGAAAACTATGCTACTTCTAGGTGGTGTTTGGATGAACTTGTCAAAATTTTGGATTGTAAGAAAAATAAGAGACAAATTATAGTGCCTATTTTCTACCATGTTAATCCAACTCAAGTGAGGAATCAAACTGGTAGTTATGCAAATGCTTTTGAGGCTCATGAGAAACGTTATGTGAGTGACTTGAGTAAGATCCAAACATGGAGGTTAGCTTTGGCTGAAGCAGCTAATTTTTCTGGATGGGATTGCATGGGAACAAGGTAAGATATTTTTTATGATATCTGCTTTAATTGGATGTTGGACTAAATAATGAATAATTGATAGTTGGTTATTTTGCACAATTTGTTAACTAAACTATTAAAATAATTTCAATTTAGACTTTAGTTTTTTTATCATTTTAAAATATTTTGATTTTTCTTTTTTTTTTTGTGAACAACAGAGAACAACCATTTGTTAACTATAGAGTAAATCTTCAATTGGATCACTCAACGATAACTCTCTCTAATTTAGTACTTAAATCGATTAATTAGTAGAGTAAATCTTCAATGTTGATCATGATGAGATGTTGTAAAAATAATAGGTCGGAGTCAGAACTAGTAGAGCAAATAGCTACAGACATATTTCAAAAGGTGGATGCCATAACAAGTGGAGGGTTAGAAAGAAACATTGCAACATTAAGACAACTAGCAACAAAACAACACGAGAAGTCACTGAAGACAGGTAAAATAGACGACATGGCTGATTTGATCAAAACATTAGACCAACTTGCTGATCTAAAATTAGAGAAAGCAATCCGTTCTGAAGATTCAACTGCTTGGGAAGATCTTATGGCATTTTTTGAGACTATGTTACAGTTTAAAAAAGACAAGCTCGAGCGTACCTACAACGACAAAGACCTCCAAGATTTCCAAATTTCATGCGACCATGTTCGTTATATTCAGAAGCAAATTGAATTATCTCAGCAGGGGTTTCGTGGTTTTTAGTTTAAGATGCTTTAAGAACCCTGATTCTCTATCTTTAAATTATTTTTATTTATCGCAAATTTACTGTGGGTTATACACACACAAAATAACAATGTTGTGTAAGATTGCGAGAGTTAATTTAAATTTTGGATTCATCTTCTATTTTTTGTAGTTGATTCTTTAAGATTCTGGTGGCTAAACTTGGTTAAGTTTCAGAAGTTTAGGACACAATCACCACTAGTGGTGATAACTCTATTTTAAATAGAGTTATTTACGCAACTAAATATAAATAATTGCTAAATTCTCAAGTAATATTGTTTAGTTAAATAGTAATAACAACATTCAAGATCAAAAAAAGGTTTTTACAAACAAGTCAGCATTTTGCATATATTTTAGTATTTTTATGTGTTTGTTCAGTGCTCCAGCAATAGATGCCCCAACATTGGTAACACTGCAATGCCCCAGCATTCAGAACAGACCATAATGCTCAAAGCTTCTTGGAACATCAAAATGCCTCAGCAATCAAATGATGACGTCATGCTTCGTCAAAAAGGCAGGTGCAAGTGGGTGGAGAATTCATACACTTAATTTCTAAGCTAATTCCATCAACATAAAATTAACTTTAATCTTCATTAGTGTCATTATCTTCATTAGCAACTGCACATGGAGAATTCATTTAGTCAGACACAAAATCATTTGTAACTTGTTAAAAATAAAAGAATACATATCTTCATTAGTGTCTGGAATTGAAGAATTTATTTGGTGAGCAATACTAGAAGCATATCTAACCTGTTGAAAAAAAATAATACAATTTACCAAAAACTGCATAACCACCATCCAGTATAATGACACTACAAGAAGTTAGCTCCCTTTCTTTCAATAGCCAAAATACGTGGCTAGAGCCAGAGTTTCCTCAAATTCCTATTCAACATAAAAGGAGTTAAGAAAATAATTATTTGTGTGCTTAAAGAATGATCATATCAAAGAGTAGACTCTTGCATGTCATAGCCATGGTTCTCAATGCATTATAGGGAAGCTTTTGTTTAAGCCCTGTATAGACCAAGCTTCTGTCCACATAGTTATAATCACCAACAAGACAATTTTCAACATTTGGAACATATGAGGCACAAGTTTGAGAAAAAGTGAGCTAACTCTAAGAATGCATAAGCTTTACACAAATTTCTTTTGAAAACACGCACTTAGATCACTCTTGGCTAAACTTGCTAACACATTATATAAATGTAAATGTACTAAAATTAAACTGACCCAAAAGTGATAAAGAATTGCAGATTACCACTAGAGTTGCTCCATGAACTAGTGCATTTTCTCCATCTACTATAAGTTCTAAATGTAGTGTTAGAGAAGGCATCCCTAACAATAAAAAAGATACATGTTTGTCAAAACAAAACCAGTAAGAAAGAAACATGACACACTAGTCATATACTATAGTAATTTGTTCAAAATACTTACCCTCTCCATTAGTCTCTGAATGTTCAACATCTTCTACAAACGTGCTGGTAAAAATATACAATAGAGAAATACTCAAGTCCCCATAGACCACACAAAAACTTTGGTAAGCCAATAGCAAAATAGTTTTCCAAGAACCTTGCTGAAATACAATTTAACAACTTACTCAGGAAGCACTTATCCAATTATATTAGCCAATGAATAAACCCACATTAAAAAGTTGAAATCTTCCATAAAAAGAGAATTTCCTTAGCACAACACAAATGCAGCAAAGTACATAACTAAAAATGTGATATAACACAAACCTCAGCCATTAATTATTGTAGCATCATCGTTGGCTCGAAAACGAGAACTGAAAGTTTCACCATTGATATGATATCAGAGCCAACACGCTTTTTTGCATCATTTTCCTAGAGCTATCCCTTTCCTCTAACACACAAAAGAAACAATTAAGGATACCAAGCAGAAATAAAACATTGGTAAATATGAAGATTTGTTTTTGCTCCAAAGTCTACATGATATAAATTTGAACTTTTATTCAGGTAATCAAAGAGTCCATTAGGTTACGTGACAAGTAATCTTCTCACCATGGCATGACTTATAAAGAGGCTTGCTTTAACATGCAGACCAGACCTAATAGTTTGACTATACTATAAAGTTGGCAACATCAAATTTCAATATCCACTTAATAAAAATCGCAAGCAATAGTTTCCTACTGCAAATGCATTGCTATGAAATTATTACAAGTTTATGAAAAAGATATGACTCCATATTCATTGTCACAGCTGATACTAACCCTTTATTTTCTTCTCTAAGGGAGCATCATATCCAGAATTTAACTAAGTTCACCTCAAATTCAACATTTTATAATATTAATCATATCAGATGAACTGATTCTCTTTCTTACTCAAACATGTACACGACCAACCCAGAATTTGTAATTGTAGAGTAGATTCAGAGTTGTGATCAAAAGTTGAATAAGAAATTTCCACCTGTAACTATTCTAAATGAAGTGTATGGCAGAAGCAAATCAAGGGTTGGACCTATATCCTTCACTGTTTCATCCGTTTAGTTTTTAATCTTTCATTTCTGTTCCTTCCTTGCAATTTTATTCTTTTATTTTTGACAAATGAGTGTATGATTAAAAACTAACTCGGTTGCAAAAAAACACAAATACACCGACCAAAATCTCAACACCGCCTAACTCGGTCAAAAATCAAAATTTATTATAACGAGGTCGATTGCATTCAACAAACAAGAAAAATAGGAAGCAATAAATATATACTTACTTGATTGACAATTTGACAACACAATCGCTTCTCGAGATTGTGATGCCCTCTCTTGGGAGCAATAGAATCAAATTCATCAAAAAAAGTAGGCATGGTGTTTGCAGCAGATGCTTTAGCGAATATATCCCTAACTCGAAACCAAAGAAATAAGACGGACATTCAAAATTATTGCACATTAATAGCGAGCAATGGATGCTAAAAAAAGTAATACCAAAACATGAGTTACCTGAGATATGAACAATCCTTTATACCATCTTTTCAGCAAGCATTGCTTTGCATATTTTGTAGGGTGTAACATTATAAATGATGCACCAAAACAAGTCAAAATGTTGCTGTGGGCTCCTTTATACCATCTTCTCATGTTGCCACCTAAATTTTGTGACAGTTACAAGAGAAGTAACATTAGTAAATCATAAAAAGTAATGTATTAGAAGTGAAGAAGTTAATTAGTGTGAAATATATTACCAAAGCAGTATATCCACCGATGAAATGATACATGGTCACAAGCGAGGCTTAGCTTACTCACGGTGGCGGCCACGACAAATGCGTCACAAGCCAAAAGGATTACATTCTTTGGGTGAGGGCATATACTGAGGGTAATTTTGCATTTGGAATGTACTCTATAGGATAAAGTCGCACGAGTATTTTCTCATGCAATAAAAAGACCATTACATACTAGTCATTACTCAATCAATTTTGTGGTCAATCTTCAAACAAAAGGTATAAGAAACCAAATTCATCTTAAAAGAAATCAGTATTTAACAACCTTCATCTTAAAGAAGTCAGCATTTTTTGGGGTTATTTGGTCAAAAATTAAGACAAGCCCAGCTTATTGAAAGACAAGTAGCGGTGTATGGAATATAGAAAGTAGATCTATGTTCAAATTTTAAGGTAAATACTGAACAAGCATTAATAACCTTCATGAGCTACAGCTAGATTCTTAATCAATTTGAATATGAAAAGTATGAACTCAAATTCACTATAAACTTCTCACTTAGTGCACATATTCATTAAAGAAACACCTACCAAACACCCAGAATGTTTACAATACATTATTAATTGCTTCTAACATGCTAGAATTCAAATATATCACAATCTTCAACTAAATAAGAAGACAAGAAAATCGAAGGAGATATCTAGAGGAAAGGAAAGGCACTCCTCGTTTCAACAACACTTCATAGACAACCTTTTTTGATCCAAACAAATCCATAGAATCCACAACATATGTAACAAAACCCTAAATCCAAAAATCCATAACATAAGTAACAAAACCCTAAATACACAAATCCACAAATTCCCTAAGAAGGTGATTCCCTTTCTTCTCCCTTTGTCTTTCAATCTATCGACACCCACAAATTTACAAAATCAGATATGTGTGAGAGAGCAGAGGACGCACAGATTAGGGAAAATTGGGGTTTCAAAATTGGGGGGAAATTAGGGCTGGGGATGTGTGAGCGGTTTGAGAGAAGAAGCGATTGCGATAAGCTAACCCTAATAATCGAATTATCTCGAAAAGAAGAATCAATTCGTAAATCAAGCATTAGAAAATGTAGAAGTTAGAGAGTACCAAAAGAGAACGAACGAAGAGAACAAATGCACGAAGAGCACAAACGATGAAGTTAGATGACCGGAGCGAGGCGTTCACCGTCGTTAGGGTTCACCATTCACCGGAGCAGAGAACGAACGAAAAAGAGAGAACCTAAGGGAAGAAGAGCTTAGCGCACAGAGAGGAAGAAGAGAACAAGCCTCAGCCTCAGGGAAGAAGAGACAACGAACGAAGAAGAGTTTGCGAGAGAGAAAGAATCTCACGATGATTTCAGAAAATGATAGTTGTGTTTTGGTCACTAATAGGACCTTTAGCATAGAGACCTGTAGCATCGGTTGACTAAAAACCCGATACTAAATGTGTTAGAGACACACATTTAGTATCGGTTGTTTAAACAACTGATACTAAATGTAAGCGTGAAAATTGAAAAATTCAATTTAATTTCAAAATTGCCACCGCGTCTACATTTAGCATCGACTGTTTAAACAACCGATGCTAAATGGTGCTGTCTAAAGTCATTTTTGCACTAATGTCGGCACCTTCCTTTGAAAGTCATAGCTCAAAAATTGAAGCCTCTTTAGGGACACTTGTCCATTCTTTATTGGACCTCCTCTCTTTGTATGAAGTGAAGATCAAACAAACATCTTGTAGAGACAAGTTGATACAAGTGGCCTTAACTTCAGCTCCAAGCAAAGAAGCTCATGAGAGAGAACATCACTTTTTGAAGCCTATATAAAGACCTTCAACTTCTCATTCAAGGACACAATTATATAGGCTACAACTGTTTGGGAAGATCTTATGGCATTCTATGAGATTATGTTACAATTTAAAAAAAGACAAGTTCAAGCGTACCTACAACGCCGATGACAACGATGATTTCAATGCTTCAAGAGACCATGTTCTTTATATTCAGAAACAAATAGCTTATCGTGAGCAGGGGTTTCGTGGTTTTTAGTTTAACATCAATGCATTAAGAATCATGGTTCTATAAGGAGAGTTTGCATCAGAATGAGAAGGTTTTAGCGAGACTCTTTCTTTTTTAAAAAAAAACAAGAACTGTGATTCTCTTTCTCTTTCAATTTGTTTTATCTATCGCAAATTTACTGCGGGTTATACCCTTAAAAAAAAGAAACAAAGTTGTATAAGATTGCAAGAGTTTATTTAAACTTCAGATTGATCTTCTATCTTTTTCTCTAGTGGATTCGTTAAGATTCAGATGGCTAAACTTGGTTAAGTTTCAAAACACTAGAAGTTTAAGAGAGAATTTTCAAAACATTTGTCTCGTCTTGATTTTTTTTCTTTTTTATTCTTTAATATTGATAAATTTGATTATTGTAAGAAATGAGAATATTTCTTTTTTAGATCTTGTGTGATCTTTAATTAAAATGGAAACAAAACTTATGATAAGCTACATAATTTATGCCAGATTTTTTAAAAAATAACGCACCTTTAATAATGCTTGAAATAAAGCAGAACCTAAACAAAAATACCGAGTACTACTTAAAATAAAAATACGGGACACATTTATTAGTCCTACGTTTGAGAGCACTACTTAAAATGAAAACACGGATTACCTTTACTAGTGCTTCGTTTGAAAACCCTACTTAAAATAAAAATGGAGCATAGCGCTTCCTAGAAAGCGCTATCTATTGCCTAAAACCAAAAGCCCCAACCCAAAACAATCCTCATTGCCTGAAACTTCTTCCACACAGCTCTGACCCGCCGTCAACCAACCTCCCCTCACATTTCCTCTCTCACAGCGAACACCTTTTACATTCTCATGTCGCAAAATTCACGTTGTTCTTTCCCTTGATTTCTCTAAAATCAATTTCCTCAAACACATGTATAGAATGTGTTCCTTTCTGGTAATTCCTCTTTTCGTTTTTTGCAGATCATGTTGTGCAAGATAGCGTCACTCCCTTTCAGATATCTCAGCCTTCCAGTAGGGACAAATCCTAGGAAGGCTGCCACTTGGGACCATACGCTTCAAGTTGTCAGAGGAAGACTTCATAGTTGGCAGCATACGTCTATCAGTCTTGGTGGTAGAATTGTCCTTCTCAATTCAGTCCTGCATAGTATTTTGATTTTCTACCTGTTATACCCCAATTTTGTCCGCTCTCTTTTTTTCTTTTTACTATTAGTTAACGTGTCTTGAGTCTGATCAACGAGATTAGTTCTTAGACTCGTGGGCGCGATTTTCATTAATTAGGTCAACGCTTAGTAGTTCATTGCTATTTGGGCTTGATCTTAGTGCTTCACTTGATTGGGTCTAGTTCTAATTTTGTTTACTAATTGGGTTTGACCCAATTTAGTTTTTTTGTTTATATAATAAAAAAAATATCATAAAATCACAAAAATGCAATAAAATTAGAATTAAAATTCATTTATAATATTGCAATTGTCCAAAAGTCCAAAAATACAAATAAAAATAACGGGAGCAACATCAGCAATCTTTAGGACTTCTTAGCAAGCCCACATTCCAGATTTGCAAAAGTCAAAAGCCTAGTCAAATGTAATTAATGCTAATCATAATTTTTACTTATAAAAACACTGTCAAACCCTCAGTCAAGGGGGGGAGAAACATTCAGAAATCACTTAAAAAAAGATTAGGGCTTCACATCGAAACCCTAATCACCAAAACACAGAGTCCAACAAGAACACTGTAAAAATTCTCTCTCGCTGTCGCAAGCACCTGGCCGTCACAGATCTCTCCTTCTTGTTTCCGTCTTCCCTACTCTGCAATAGGAACCTTTCTCATCACGCCTCTGTCTCTGTATATGGGTAGATTTTTGTTCATCCTATCTATACTCATTTTGATCTCATTTTTAATCAAGTTGTTGTTCTCCCATTCGCTTGCGTACTTTTCTCCGTTAGGAATTTCTAATTCCTTTTATTCCCTCCTGATGGCATGTGGCGTAGGATAACCCATTAGTAAATTAAAATACAAAAAAATCGATTTGGTTTAAGTAAATATATGGTAATGATAAATCAGATTTGATTATTTTGTTGTCTGCATCGAAATGTTCAAATGGTGGCAACACCATGAGTTATTATCATTTATTATCTACATACCATTCTGAAAATATTGCAATCGTACCCATTACCTGTTGTTCTTTATTTTTATTTTTATTTTTTTATATAAAAGGTCAAATAATCATATAATTCAAAACTTTTGGGATCGTTTAACTAAAGCTAACCTAACCCCTATTTTAAAATTAATTAAAGAGGACTAACTCGATTGTACAATCGGGTTAGTATGTTTTTAGGACAAATGAGTTGTACACTCAAGAATCCTATAAATCCCTAACTAAAAAACACAAACCAACAAATTTTTTCTATCAAGAACTACATTCAATTTGATCCCCCGCCAAGGGGTATGTAGGAGCAGAGGGCGGCCGACCTATGTCAATTGCACTAATAAAACCTTTTTTAAGTTTCTTTAATAATTCATTTCTTACTTTCTCAAAAATAACCAAAACATCTAACTATTTATCATAGTCCTTTATTTAGTCTTAATTTGTAAAAAGGGTAAAATTCAATATATTTTAAATTAATTTTTCTTACACAATTAATTAATAGGCAGTCTTCTTTGAAGGATGTTGCGGGGTGCTAATACTTTCCCCGCACATAAACGACTCCCGAACCTAAACCTAGACCTTATCCGAATTTAAAGGGATTTTCCAAATTTGCCCTTAAACTAAAATTTGGTGGCGGCTTCATTGTAAATTTTGAAGAATCCTTTTCCCGGATTTTTCGGTCGCTACAGCTGGCGACTTCACTGGGATATTTTTTTAAGAGAGTAAAGCCAATTAATTAAATGTGTAATTAGTTGTTAATTTAATATTTTGTTTTTACCCTTATGTTTGTTTTATTTATTTAATTTAATTCATTTAGTTATTTATTTGTCAATATTGCCTTAATGAACCTTAGGGTAGACGACTTTATTTTTTTGTTGTATTTGTATCTTTTGCAGTTTAGGTAGTTTAAGTATTTTTGCCCTGATCACACACATCACCTTCACAATTGCACACACTTCTGAGTGCGGCCCTATACCCGGGTCTGTGTGAACTTAGGATGAGTGGAGACAATTAGTGATAGTCATTCTGGATTTATCTGTCTGACTGTCATGAATGTCTCAACCAGAGTGTGTCTCTTTATAATATCCCACACCTGATAGATATCTATTGTTGTGGACAATATTGTAAAGGGGACTTTAGCTCTGGAGACCTTTGTGAGGAAGTGAATAGAGCCACCTGAAAGATTGTTCACAAAGGTGACCCTAGACCATGATATCTTTTAGGCTTGACCTACATAGGACACAGGGGCACTATACCTACTCCTTGCATCAACATTGTTATTTTTTTCTCAAAATAATAAAATTAAAGAAAAACTTTCATAGTTCTCTCTTTTAGGCACATGGGATGAGACAATGTCTTTCCTTTCATTCATCATACAAAAAACCATCATGCACTCATAAAAATTTTAAAAAATCAATTTTTTTATGCATCACATTTTTATTGCACTATCATGCATCTCATCATCTAGAAAATAACAAAAATCATTTTTTTTATTTGTCCAAAAATTCCATCATCTTGCATATCTATACACAAAAAATCAGAAAATAATACCACCTTGATATTATAAAAAAAATTATATTCATTCATTATTACATCCAAATGCATTACTCCTCTTCATGCATCACAAAAAAACAAAAACAAAAGTCATAACATCTCAAATGCATTAGTCCTCGATCCCACATTACCAAAATCTCATTTTCTTCCATTCTTGCATCATCCATCATTCGATAATTTTCTTTTTCTCAGCGTCATATCAAGGTATCATTCCATCACATTCAAGCAATTGTGAGGCATTTCATTCATCCGCTTCTTTAACCAAATCTAGCAACATGCATGAACTCATGCATTGCATTCAAAAATTATTCAAAAAAATAATAAAACTCATGAGAAATTCTTTAGAAACACTATTTGATGAGAAACGATGCATTCTTGAAAAAGTATATTTGAATTAAGTTCTCTCCCTTGGGGAATGTAGTCATATCATTTGACTGGAAATACCTAACTTGATTCACCAATATCAAGTATTTCACTCATCACCCCATATACATCCCTACCATACCTACTACCTTATGGAACCTGCCATTCTAAACCCAGTTTTATTCACTTCAAAGACATTCACCAATCACCCACTTAACCACCATGTAATTACCTTCAATGAAATTCACCAATAACCCTTTCACCATCATGGTCACTCCCATATTGACCGGACCATTTCCAAACCTCCCTCCCATAGGCTTGACCCTTAGCCTCTACATGCCTTACCAAAGGCAATAACCCAATACCATTCCTGCCTATCCATTCTTGGTTACCTAAGAAACACACCTCAACTCTCCCATGATAAGAGCTTAAAATGTCTATTTTGTTAACTTGTTTTGGAAATTTAAAGTGTTCTATTTTAACCGGTACTCTCTCTCTATGAAGCCATTTCAAAATAAACTAATATGGCAAGTGTATATACTCTTGTTTGAGTTAGTTATACTATCCTCATCTTTTCCATTATCCCTCATTCATTTCCAAAATCAACCCAAACCATCCATAAAATGCCAAGTCCCCACAAGAATATTTCGTTCACTATCCCCTAGTGATGAGATTTCATGAGTAACACTTTGAACGCTCTATACTGGGGCAGAGTTGTGATCACTAACATTTCTTGCTGACATCCTAAACATTTGTGCAAGTCCTTTTGAGTAAAAAAATATCAAAAAATAAACAAACAAAAGCCCGTTAGGTTGAAAACTCGCAAGAGCAACCTAAGCAAAAATTAAGGCATAAAAAAAAAGAGCAAATATATTAAACATGAGGTTTTTGTCTTGTAGTTAAATTTTTGAGAAAATAAGCAATCATGATTTGAAATGAAGTTTGGACCATCTTCCCATATCTTCGAAGAAAATCCTTTGCTACCGACTTTGAGCTGAAAATCAAAAATTTCTGTCACCCACCCTAGACAATGATCAAATCCACATTTAGAGAAGGTGTTTACTCAGCTCCAATACAAAAAAAAGTGAAAATCCGAAACGAAAAAAAGGGATTGAAAATAAACAATCTTGAATGAAAGAAGAAAAGAAGCAGAAGTTGGAGCTGATACATTGTACCATTAAACTCACGAAAGTTCATTTGTCTCAACAAATTCCCCCAAACATTTCTGTGGGCCAAATCATCATTAACCATTAGCCACATTACAATCCTAAAGTCCATTCTGATCAATGACTGATTGCTTCCATTTTTCTCAAGGTTTTAATTCTAGGACAAAATAATTAGAATAGTTTATTTACTCAAAAAAATATTATAAAAAGAGTTTTTTTTTAAAAAAAAGAGAAAACTCAAAAAGGCTTGCACACGCTCAAAGTCCATACAAGAGATAATGATGTTTAATGATCATCAAAGTGAGGACTTATCAAAACAAGGCTTGACTGTCATAGCTTGTGGAATCTTCCCAAAAGAAAACCACAAATCCCTACTAAGATGGTTACTTAACTTACTATCTCAAAGTGGGCCAGTACTCCCACCCTTCATTCCACTTAAACTCGGGCACGTTTTTCAACATCCCCAAACTACCCTCACATTTCATCCCGTTCACATACTACACCCATATAGCCGCACCAGACAAGTCCCCAAACCATTATTTTGACTTTGCACCCTTTCACGACCACACTTTAAATGGGGCAGCCCTTAACTTTCATGGAATGGGGCAACCTTGTCCTTCTATAGATTGGGGCATCATATCTTTTACGCCAAAATAATTCTTTCGCCTCCCATTCCACTCATCCTCAGCCACCTGTTACTCCAATACCAACATTTTCCATTCCTACAACCAATTTATACCCTTAACTGTCATCGTCCTCCCTAGACAAGAGCAAGCTATTTGGCTCCCCACTATTTGAAGTCAAAATTAGGGCAGTCACACATTTTTCTACTCTGGGGCATGCTTTTTAGCCTTGAGCAAATAACTTTATTCTACACTCCCCTCACATGTCACATTTATTGAACCCAGAGCCAACTGACGCATTCATTTGTATTCACACTGTTATTCATGTGTATAAAACAATGCTTTTGAGAAAGAGAACTCGCGTTAATGATTCCTCCAAGTTAACATTTTAGACTTGAAATCTTAACCATCAAGGGTCATCACAGCCAAATGAAAACCCATATGATCAAATCTAGAAATGCACATCACAAATACGTCGTTACAAATCATAGTCTCGAAACATGACAACCTTGAGCTTACCAGAGTTCGGGTTCGAGACATCAAAATTTCCTCCAAAGAGTGATCAATTCAAAGTATTCATCTTTCCTTTTTTTTTTCTAGCATCGAAAGTCTCGTTTCTCATTAGTACCAAAAATGTTTTTACATCCCAATCAATCATATCATATCATCGCATCATGCATATATGCACTTCTTTTTTTACTGTGACATTTGCATTAAAGCATTACATTTGCACCGTATTTGCATTCGCATTTCATGCATTTATCATATACCAATAAAATAAGCAAACACAAAAAGCAAAAAGAGCATTATAGTTGCATCATTTCACATTTGCATTTTATGCATTCAACATATACCAAAAAGAAGAAGCAAAAGAGAGAAAGTCATTCATACATCATTCCACTCAAAAAAAAATCATTGTGTGTGCATGCATTACATGCATGTACATAATATCTGTCATTCTCCATTCGACTTCAAATGTCGATCCCTACTTACTTCCATCCCTTAAGCCAACACGACAAGTGTTGGATCCTATAGCACAACAGATCCCAATGTTAGCACTAAGTCTAGCATCGATCCTTCAGAGCCCCAGCGCTCCTTCAGACCATATCGATCCTTCAGTTCAGTTCGAGTCAACGCGTCAAACGCGACTCCGAGCTACACATTCAGATCATAACGCCACATCGAAACGCACGCGGATCCTTCGGACTTCCCGGTGGTCGCCCGGACTAGCCGTGTCCGCCTAAGACATAGTGGGCGTCGCCCTGTGGTCAACATATGTGTTCTAGATCCGATCTTGACCTCACGACCGCCACGACGTAGGTCACCTCGCATCGCTTTTTTACTAGTACCATAGCTAGTTGCGATCCATCGATCAATTTTTTGGTCCATCGTGCCCAGCACCGCCGCACCCATCGCCTTTTAGTTTAATTCGAATCAATGCGCCAAGCATCGACCATGAGTTAGACCTTCGCACCCCTGAGTGGTCCTTCAGAGCCCCAGTGCTCCTTCAGACCCCCAGTGGTCCTTTAGAGCCCCAGTGCTCCTTCTTTATTCTTTTTTCGTTAACACACCAAGTGTTAACCACTCTTGTAAATTCTCAAACCCTACATTTCCCTCTATACGGACAAAATTAGTGTTCTTTTATTTTTATTTCTATTTTACTCGAAAAATTTGGAAACCCTTCACATTTTCTAGTAAAATATAAATAAAGAGGGGCAGCTGTTATACCCCAATTTTGTCCGCTCTTTTTTTTCTTTTTACTATTAGTTCACATGTCTTGAGTCTGATCAACGAGATTAGTTCTTAGACTCGTGGGCGCGATTTTCATTAATTAGGTCAACGCTTAGTAGTTCATTGCTATTTGGGCTTGATCTTAGTGCTTCACTTGATTGGGTCTAGTTCTCATCACGCCTCTGTCTCTGTATATGGTTAGATTTTTGTTCATCCTATCTATACTCATTTTGATCTCATTTTTAATAAGTTGTTGTTCTCCCATTCACTTGCGTACTTTTCTCCGTTAGAAATTTCTAATTTCTAATTCCTTTTATTCCCTCCTGATGGCCCATGGCGTAGGATAACCCATTAGTAAATTAAAATACAAAAAAATCGATTAGGTTTAAGTAAATATATGGTAATGATAAATCAGATTTGATTATTTTGTTGTCTGCATCGACATGTTCAAATGGTGGCAACACCATGAGTTATTATCATTTTTTATCTACATACCATTTTGAAAATATTGCAATCGTTACGCATTATCTCACAAAAATACCACGTGTTGTAGCACCACAGCTACCTCGTAATTCTCACCAGTTTACAGCATCACAGCTGCCACATCGCATACACCTGCACAAGTACAGACCTCAAGCAGGACACCAGACACACGTAGCACCATGAATAGTGCACAGCACGGCAACATCGCGTAGCAAGGCTACACTGTACTCAACACACAACACTGGGCACACTGCGCGAACCACGCACGCTTCGGCTCACTACTAAAAAACGCACAGCGCACAAGGCAACGACGACACACAATACGACTCACGGCACACGACCACAATTGGCGCACCACACTCAAACACAAACACACAGCATTAAGCATTCACGGGCACAGGCGCATGGCGCCCTGTCCTGTAACACACACGCACACACTGAGACACGGCCGCACAAAGCGCGCGCTCGCTGGCATGCGCCAGAGCGCCAGGCGGCACCACACGCACACACAGCAGCGCGCAAGAGGCGCCACACACACAAAACACACGCACACGGGCACACCACTGGGCGCCCTGGGGGAGCCACATTGGCGCCCCACACAGACACACACCTCAGCACACACTCACACACCTCGGCACACCTCAGCACGCACACTCACACACCTCGGCACACACACTGACACACCTCGGCACCCACTCACACACCTCGGCACACACACTCACACACCTCGGCACCCTCACACACCTCGACACGCACACTCACACACCTCGGCACACACACTCACACGCCTCGGCACCCACTCACACACCTCGGCACACCCTCACACACCTCGGCACACACTCACACACAGGGGCACAGGCGCCTTGCGCCCAGCCCGTGCCACTCTCCCACGCCACAACGCAAACACTTGGCGCGCACACATCAATTTAACACATCAATTTAACCAAATCATGGTTCAATCACGAAATCAACATCATCACGCAAATAACAACAATAACGAAACCACAACATCATGCTAAAATCACCCAAATCTTAACTACCCACATACCACCATCGCAACCCATTATAAATGTTAAAAACCCACCCTTACCTCGAATACGTAAGTTCCGGAACACGATGAAGAAACCACGAACAAAACCTCAGGAACGACTTCCTTCTCCGCCTCGAAATTTCGCGAACTCTCTCTTTCTCTTCTTCTCCTTCGCCGCGCTACTCCCTTCCTCTCCCTCTCTCAATTTCGCGACTTCACTAGGGTTTGCGAAAATGAGAGTGGTCTTGGACTCCTAGGGTTTAAGCTGTGGGCCCTTCGCGCGTTGGGCTCATTGTTACACCTCCTCCGTTACTCGTTTCAACCCCTAAATCATAAAAACATTCCTCTTTTATTAAATTTATATCACGCCTCCAATAATTTAATAATTTAATTAAACAATTTAATTAAATTATTTTTGGGGTGTTACAACCCTCCCCCACTTAGAATTTTTCGTCCTCGAAAACATACCTGACTCAAACAGCTCCGGATATGACTCCCGCATCTTACCCTCTAACTCCCAAGTCATGCTCTCACCAGCAGCTCCTAACCAGACCACTTTCACCAGGTTAATCTCCTTACCTCGCAAAGTCTTCACTTCACGACACATGGAACACATCGTGCAAATTCGAAAGATTAGGTGGCAAAGCCACCCGATAAGCAACACTTCCAACTCTCTCAGTGATCTGATACGATCCGATGAAACGAGGGGTCAACTTCTTCGATTTCAGCGCACGCCCAACACCAGTCATAGGCGTGACCCTAAAAAACACATGGTCACCAGCTTGGAATTCTAAATCTATTCTCCTTTTATCATGGTAACTCTTCTGTCTGCTCTGCGACGCTTTCATCTTTTCACGAATCATTTTCACCTTCTCAGTAGTTTCTTGAACGACTTCAGGTCCAAGAACAATACTCTCTCCAGACTCATGCCAACACAACGGAGTCCTACATCTCCGACCATATAATGCCTCAAAAGGAGCCATCCCTATACTAGAATGGTAATTGTTGTTGTAAGTAAACTCAATCAACGGAAGATGAGTATCCCACACACCTCTTTGCTCTAGAACAGAAGACCTCAATAAATCTTCCAACGACTGAATGGTCCTCTCTGTCTGTCCATCAGTCTGAGGATGATAAGCTGAACTCAACCTCAATTTGGACCCCAATGCCTCTTGCAAGCTCTTCCAGAAATCAGAAGTGAATCTAGGGTCTCTATCAGACACAATGCACATCGAAACACCATGCAGCTTCACAATCACCTGAATATAGATCTCAGCCAACCTCGACACCGGATATGTGATATTGATAGGAATGAAGTGAGCAGACTTCGTCAACCTATCCACAATCACCCAAATCGAATCATGCCCCTTCACCGTATTAGGCAACCCAGTAACAAAATCCATAGATATGCTATCCCGTTTCCACTTTGGAATCTCTAATGGTTGCATCAACCCTGCAGGCTTCTGATGCTCAACCTTCGACTTCTGACAAGTCAAACATGAGTATACAAACTGAGCGACGTCACGTTTCATACCAGGCCACCAAAACAACCGTTTCAAATCTTGATACATCTTTGTGGCTCCTGGATGAATACTCAACTTACTCCTGTGACCCTCTTCAAGGATCGCCTTCTTAATCTCCTTATCACTAGGAATACAAATCCTTCCACGGTATCTCAACGCATCTTGCGCATCTAACTCATAGTCTTTACTTTCGGAGTGATCAATCCCAACTGCCAATTCAACCAGCTTAATATCTCGCTTCTGAGCTTCTCGGATGACATCCAAAAATTCATTATGGATCTTCAACAACCCTAATCTAACACTCTGAGGTGTCACTTCACAGACCAAACTCATGTCTCTGAACTGCTCAATCAATTCAAGCTCTTTAACCATCATTGCTGACACATGCAAAGACTTCCAACTCAAAGCATCGGCTACAACATTAGCCTTTCCCGGATGATAATTCAAACTGAAATCATAATCCTTCAACAATTCCAACCATCTCCTTTGCCTCATATTCAACTCTTTCTCGATCGAGCAGATCATCGCAAACCCTTATGATCATTTGAACACCTCAAACCTCGAACCATACAGATAATGTCTCCAAATTTTCAACGCGAACACTACTGCTACAAGTTCCAAATCATGAGTAGGGTAGTTCTTATCATGAGTCCTCAACTGTCTGGATGTATAAGCAACTACCTTACCGTTCTGCATAAGCACACCTCCCAACCTCATCTTGGAAGCATCACAATACACTACAAACGGCCCTACCGAATTAGGTAACGTCAGAACTGGAGACGTCGTCAACCTCTTCTTCAGTTCATTGAAGCTCTCTTCACACCATTCATCCCACATGAAAGCTTTACCCTGGCAAGTCAACTGAGTCAATGACAATGCTAACTTAGAGAAACCCTCTATAAACCTCATGTAGTAACCTGCCAAACCAAGAAAGCTCCTAATTTCAGTAACTGACTTCGGAGACTCCCACTGTAACATGGCCTCAACCTTCAACGGATCCACAGCGATTCCATCGCCAGAAATGATATGACCCAGAAAACTAACCTCTTTCAACCAAAACTCACATTTAGACAATTTAGCATAACTTTCGGTCCCTCAGAATTTCCAAAACCAACCTCAGATATTCTGCATGTTCCTCTTCTGACTTAGAATAGATCAAGATATCATCTATAAACACCACCACGAACCGATCCAGATACTCATGAAAAATACGGTTCATGTACTCCATAAATACTCCCGGCGCATTGGTCACTCTGAAAGGCATCACAGAATACTCATAATGCCCATAACGGGTCCTGAAAGCTGTCTTCTGAATATCTTCATCTTTCACCTTTATCTGGTGATAACCCGATCTCAAATCTATTTTACTGAACACCTAGGCACCCACCAACTGATCCATCAGATCGTTAATCCTCGGAAGCGGATATTTGTTCTTGATCGTCACTTTATTCAACTGCCGATAGTCCATGCACAATCTCATACTACCATCGTTCTTCTTTACCAATAATATTGGAGCTTGTTACCAAGTGGTTTCAGTCTCAAGAGGGGGGGTGAATTGAGACTTTAAAAACTTTTCCCCTTTTTAAATGACTTAGATTAATTTTCGCGCAGGTTTATGGAATGAACGAATTAGAAACAAAAACAAGAAATAACACAGAGATTTATACTTGGTTCAAATGCACCTCCTAGTGACTCTACTCCAGTCCTCACAAACCCTTTGTGAGATTTTCACTATTAAAACAAAGCTTAAGCCTGGTGCTTTAAAACCTTACAGACTCAAAGCGCTCTTCACCTAGATACCCCACCTTGTGCAAGAGCCCTTAACAACAATTACAATAAGAGAAACCCCACCTTGTTACAATCAAAAACCCTAAAGAGATACCCCACTCTCTAGTACAACCAATTGACATACAAGAGATACCCCACCCTTGTTACAGTCAAAATCCTAGAGAGATTCCCCACTCTCTAGTAAAACCAATTACAAAGATTGAAGAAATTACAAGAAATAGAAATACCTCTAAAGTAGGTGAATACAGTAAATTGAAGTTCTCCAACCTAACCCTTGAGAGAGATCACTCAAATCGATAGGAACGATGAAGAAGCAAGCAGTGTGATTGTGTAATAGGATTTGATTTGTTCTTTGTTATCGTTGGTTGGTTGTAATGATCTGTGAAGCCCTAAATTCTATTTATAGAGTTTGTAAAAATATGACCGTTGAAGCAAATTGTAACTCTATTTTGATAAATGAATGATCGATTGATTGCTTCTAAGGTAATAGGTTGGAAATCGATTTCTTGCTTAAGGAATAAGTGAGAAATCGATTTTGTACTTTAGTGAAGCAAGAAGGTAATCGATTGATAGCTTCATAAAATTAGGTTCCTTAAAGCTAGGCAAGATGCAAATCGATTGTGAGCTTTAATAAGACAAGCCACAAATCGATTTAGTGCTTTAAAACACAAGTGGGAAATCGATTTTGTTCCTTTAAAAACACAAGTCATGAATCGATTGTTTTCTTTCCAAAACAATTCTTTCTTAAAACCATCAATATGCAAATCGATTTCTAGCTTTAATTTTATAGGCTATGAATCGATTTCTAGCTCTAAACAAGCTATGAATCGATTTCTAGCTTTAAAGTTACAAGCCATGAATCGATTGCTTTCTTTCCAAAAACAAGTTCTTTCAAAAATCAAGCCATGAATCGATTTCAACAAGTGCCTAACCTATTTGACATGCTTTTATCAATTGAAGACATATATTAGGTTTGCTTGTGTGTGTGTTAGTGTGTTGAGTGATTTGAGCCGATCCTCAAAAGCGGTTTACAATTTATTCCTAAGACACACTCGACTTCCTAGCAACTACCCTTAACACAGACATACTTCTTGGGTTGGTTGTGCCTTGGAATTCCATTTGTCACTTTGTCTTAGATTACTTCATCATCAAAACTTAACCTGCAACACAAGATATCCACATTCTCCCCCTTTTTGATGATGACAAAATTTTAATTCATCTTAGGTGGGAGGTTAGTTCATCAAGCAAAAAACAATGCGCTAATATTAAAGATATGTATCTAGACTCCCCCTTATTTGATGCTCCCCCTATCAAAATGCAAAGTGACAATCCTATATTTCTCCCCCTTTTTGTCATGATCAAAAGGGTTAATGCAAAACTTAGTTGGTGAGTCGAAAACGCAACTAATAGTAATGGTGAGTCCATTGCATTTAACATAAATAGGCATAAACCACAAAATGACATGAGAGTCGGGTTTCAACACAAGATAGCCAAACATAATTCAATCAACAGTTCGTATTTCATTCAGATAAATGATAACTTAATGACTCCATCATCTTCTTCGAATGAAAAAGAAAATTTCTTTTTGCAATGGTTTTGTAAAATATCAGCTAGCGGTTTTGAATGCTCAACCAAACAATCTCATAATCACCTTTTTCAACATGATCTCTAGAAAATGATGTCTAAAATCTATATATGCTTAGTTATAGATTATTGAACGGGGTTCTTTGATAGATTAATTGTTTGTGTTGTCACAATTAATCAGAATGTGATATATATAGACACCATAGTTGAGATGTTGTTATTTACTCTATTTCCCATTATTCTAACTTGCTTACCGATTTTGTCCTCATGGAGCATAAATCAAATTCAAACAATGATAATCACATATTTGTCTAATGCTCAGTAACTTATGCTTAAGATATTCTACATAAAGCACATTATCAATAAAGGTGGATAAGTCTTTACCAATCTTACCTTCATCCAGGATTCTTCCTCTATTGCTATTATCACAAGTCACATGACCACTTTTTCTGGGGGTGAGTGTTAAGAGCTTTGTCATATCTTCAGTCATGTGCTTTGAGCATTTGCTATCAAGGTATTGATTTCCCCCATACCTTGAAGCATACCTGCAATAAGATCAAGTTGCAAATTTTGGTACCCAAATTTCTTTGGGTCCTTGTGGGTTAGTACTTGGTAGAGTCCCTTTGGGAACCCACACCTTTTACACAACTTGTCTTCTTCTAGCCATACACACAGATGCAGTATGTCCTAGTTTGGCACAGTAATAACATCTAATATATGGACTAGTGGAGAACTTAGGTCTATAATGCACATGTCTTTTCATGAAATTATTTCTTGGAGACCTAGGATGCGCATGTTGTATGTTGGACATTTTTCCTATTGTCCATTCAAGCTCATGAATTTTCTTTTCATATTCAGCACACTTATCACATACATAATTTGCTTTAAAGCAACTAAGACTATGATTTTCATTTCTAAGTTCTAATCTTTCCTTAGATAAAACAATAACTTCGTTTTGAAGATGAGCAACTTTTTTCTTAGATTGACTTAATGCCTTAGCTAGTTTTAAAGAATCATTATGCAATTCAAGAAATGCTTCATGTAATTCATCATATGCATTTTGTGAAGTTTCTGAGTTAGAATCTACCACAGTTTCATTTTCAATGTCATGGTCGGCCATGAGAGCAATTTGAGCTTCTTCACTTTCTGAATCATCTGATGAGTCCATGTCATTGTCTTCCCATGCTATGTAGGCTTTTCTACCCTTGTTTCCTTTGGATCCCTGTTTCTTTAACTTTGACTTTTTTCTTTGTGAGTTCGGGCACTCCATCTTCATGTGTCCGGATTTGCCACATTCGTAGCAAGTTGGAGGACTTGAGAAGTTTTCCTTGCTTGAAACTCTTTTGGGTGAAGAGTTCTTCTTGGGGAAGCTTTTCCTTCTCATGAACTTTTTGAATTTTCTAACCATTAGATCCATATACTCATCGTCTTCATCATCTTCATTTTCCGAATCATCACTATCATCAGGTGGATTTGAACTAGAAGCCTTGAGAGCTAAGCTTTTCCTTTTCTTATCTTTTTCTTCATGTTCAGCTAGACGAGTGAGCTCTAACTCGTGCTCTTGTAGTTTCCCAAAAAGAGTGGCGAGTGAGATAGTAGCTAAATTTCTTGATTCAGCTATAGCAGTTACTTTTGGTTGCCATTCTCTGTTTAGACATCTCAGGACTTTATTGATCAAGTCTTCGGCAGGAAATGATTTTCCTAATGAGCCTAGTTGATTCACTATGTGAGTAAACCTCTTTTGCATTTCTTGTATAGTTTCTCCTTGATTCATTTTGAATAGTTCATATTCTCGGATAAGAGTGTTTGTTCTTGCTCTTTTTACCTCACTAGTACCTTCATGAGTGACTTGAAGATTGTCCCACATTTCTTGAGCAGTTTTGCAATTTGATACTCTGAAGAACTCATCGGGGCTTAGTGCGGAAGTGATGATGTTCTTGGCACGGAGATTATGTTGAACTTTTCTTTTATCATTATCCGTCCATTCATTTCTTTCCTTGACTATGAGTGCGCCATTAACCATGTGAGTGGGAACAAAAGGTCCATTTTCCACAGCATCCCATACATCTATATCTACTCCTTCTATGAATATTCTCATTCTTTCTTTCCAATATGCATAATCTTTCCCGTTGAATCCCTGAGGACGGGTAAGAGATGCACCTTCATGCGTACACCAACCTGAAGCCATTTCTCTTAAAGTCACTAGGCCCTTTAAACAAGAGTCTAGCTCGATACCACTTGTTACCAAGTGGCTTGATCTCAAGAGGGGGTGAATTGAGACTTAAAAACTTTTCCCCTTTTTAAATGACTTAGATTAATTTTCGCATTGTGTTTATGGAATGAACGAATTAGAAACAAAAACAATAAATAACACAGAGATTTATACTGGTTCACCACCTCCTAGTGACTACTCCAGTCCTCACAAACCCTTTGTGAGATTTTCACTATCAAAACAAAGCTTAAGCCGGTGCTTTAAAACCCTTACAGACTCAAAGCGCTCTTCACCTAGGATACCCCACCTTGTGCAAGAGCCCTTAACAACAATTACAACAAGAGATACCCCACCCTTGTTACAATCAAAACCCTACAGAGAGATACCCCACTCTCTAGTACAACCAATAGACATACAAGAGATACCCCACCCTTGTTACACTCAAAATCCTAGAGAGATTCCCACTCTCTAGTAAAACCAATTACAAAGATTGAAGAAATTACAAGAAATAGAAATACCTCTAAAGTAGGTGAATACAAAGAAATTGAAGTTCTCCAACCTAACCTCGAGAGAGATCACCAAATCGATAGGAACAGTGAAGAAGCGCAAGTGTGATTGTGTAATAGGATTTGATTTGTTCTTTGTTATGCGTTGGTTGGTTGTAATGATCTGTGAAGCCCTAAATTCTATTTATAGAGTTTGTAAAAATATGACCGTTGAAGCAAATTGTAACTCTATTTTGATAAATGAATGATCGATTGATTGCTTCTAAGGTAATAGGTTGGAAATCGATTTCTTGCTTAAGAATAAGTGAGAAATCGATTTTGTACTTTAGTGAAGCAAGAAGGTAATCGATTGATAGCTTCATAAAATTAGGTTCCTTAAAGCTAGGCAAGATGCAAATCGATTGTGAGCTTTAATAAGACAAGCCACAAATCGATTTAGTGCTTTAAAACACAAGTGGGAAATCGATTTTGTTCCTTTAAAAACACAAGTCATGAATCGATTGTTTTCTTTCCAAAACAATTCTTTCTTAAAACCATCAATATGCAAATCGATTTCTAGCTTTAGTTTTATAGGCTATGAATCGATTTCTAGCTCTAAACAAGCTATGAATCGATTTCTAGCTTTAAAGTTACAAGCCATGAATCGATTGCTTTCTTTCCAAAAACAAGTTCTCTCAAAAATCAAGCCATGAATCGATTTCAACAAGTGCCTAACCTATTTGACATGCTTTTATCAATTGAAGACATATATTAGGTTTGCTTGTGTGTGTGTTAGTGTGTTGAGTGATTTGAGCCGATCCTCAAAAGCGGTTTACAATTTATTCCTAAGACACACTCGACTTCCTAGCAACTACCCTTAACACAGACTTACTTCTTGGGTTGGTTGTGCCTTGGAATTCCATTTGTCACTTTGTCTTAGATTACTTCATCATCAAAACTTAACTCCGCAACACAAGATATCCACATTCTCCCCTTTTGATGATGACAAAATTTTAATTCATCTTAGGTGGGAGGTTAGTTCATCAAGCAAAAAACAATGCGCTAATATTAAAGATATGTATCTAGACTCCCCCTTATTTGATGCTCCCCCTATCAAAATGCAAAGTGACAATCCTATATTTCTCCCCCTTTTTGTCATGATCAAAAGGGTTAATGCAAAACTTAGTTGGTGAGTCGAAAACGCAACTAATAGTAAAGGTGAGTCCATTGCATTTAACATAAATAGGCATAAACCACAAAATGACATGAGAGTCGGGTTTCAACACAAGATAGCCAAACATAATTCAATCAACAGTTCGTATTTCATTCAGATAAATGATAACTTAATGACTCCATCATCTTCTTCGAATGAAAAAGAAAATTTCTTTTTGCAATGGTTTTGTAAAATATCAGCTAGCGGTTTTGAATGCTCAACCAAACAATGGTCCTCTATTAAGGCCTAGGCAACCTTTTAGACCCCGAGTGGTCATTCAGAGCCTTAGTGCTCTTTTAAGGCCCAAAGTGGCCCTTCAGAGCCTTAGTGCTCCTTCAGATCCTGAGCGATCCTTCATTTTGTTCTCGGTTAATGCGCCAAGTGTTAATCGTTCCTCCTCCACTCTCAAACCCTTCGCTTCCTCTTAAACGGATAAAATTGACGTCTATTCTATCTTTATTTCTATTTTCACTACGAAAATTTGAATACACTTCACCTTTTCTAGTAAAATATAAATAAAGAGGGGCAGCTGTTATACCCCAATTTTGTCCGAGTTCTTTTTAATAGTTTTTAATTTGGACTTTTTCAACCATTTTATTTTGGACTTTTTTCTGAAAATTACAAAAAATAGTAGTTTTTTATGTATTTTCGGGTGTTTGTTTTTAGCTACTATTCGAAGGAAGTTTCTCTCTCCTTAGACCTCGTTTTTACGATCTGAACGGTGAAAGTGAAGACATATTTCCCACGAACCCGCTGTAAAAAAATGAAGACGATCCGACGGTTAACGAATCCGGAATCGCACTTTTACAATGAGAGGTTTGAGAAAAATGGACCAAAAACTGCAGCTATTGCGAAGGCAATTTCTCTCTCCTCAGACCTCGTTTCGACGATCCGAACGGTGAAAGTGTAGATATATGTCTCACGAACCTACTGTCAAAAAAGGAAGACGATCCAACGGTTAACGAATCCGGAATCGCAATTTTACCGTGACAGGTTTGAGAAAAACGGGAATTGTGTTTTAAAGGGGAATTACTTTCTCTATCTTGTTTTAGTCCCACATCGCTCGCAAGAAACAAGAGCTCCCTAGCAATTGGATATAAAAGGGGTTGAGAGGTGAAGATTAGGGGTGAGATCATTGGCGGGTTAAGTGATCTTATGGGTCAAAGCGTTCGCGGCCCATTTCACTAAAAGCCTGTCTTTGATCATTTGGACGTTTTGAGTCGGCTTTCCGATTCTCAAAGCGGTTCTTGTGGTCTTGGGGTCAAAATGGACCAGATAGGAGTCCGGTTTGCTTCTCAGTCCGGTTCGGCACTCGTCGAGTCCAGGTTAATTTTGTATTTATTTTGTTTATTTTTATGTACATATTTATTTATCATTTATTTATAATATAATCTATTTATTTATTTATTTATTGTTTATGTATATATCTATTCATATTTATTTATGTATATAGTTATTTATTTATTTTTTTAGCCTATTCTTTATTAATTATCAGTTTTTGTCTTTTTTTTATGCACAAATTAGTTTATTTCTTTAAAAATCAAATAAAAGACTAAGTCGGTTGTACAACCTGTTAGGGTTAGTCATCATCCTAGGACCAATGAGTATGCATACTTAGTAATCCTAAAAATTATAAGTAAATAAATAAATCACTTTTCCTAAAAATAGGGGACTAAGTCGGTTGTACAACCGGGTTAGTCAACGTTCTAGAACTAATGAGTACATGCAGATTCAGAGCTCTAGAATACCTATTCTAAAACCAACTCACCTCACATCAAACAAACTTCTTTCAAAAAACCTCAAAAATACTTTCAAAAGTAGGAGACTAAGTCGGTTGTACAATCCCGGTTAGTCGTCCCCTGAGAATCGATGAGTACATGCAGTTCAAGGAATCCTAGGACCCTACACTAAAAAAACACCAACAAACAAACCTTTTTCGGGAAGAACTACGTAGCTTTGATTCCTCCATTGCATCCGGGAGAGTGCGTAGGAGCAAGAGTCCACTCTTGTCAAGCACTAAAAATTAAAAATTTAATTAAGTCTTTTTCACTGTAAATAAAAAGGGTAAATATTAATAAAGCGTAATTGATTAGACCAAAGATGTTGTGGGGTGCTAATACCTTCCCAACGCATAACGACTCCCGAACCTTAAACTCACATTGTCCAAACCTAAAGGGATTTTCCGAATTTGCCCTTAAACTAAAATTTGGTGGCGGCTTCCTTTTGAACCTTCGAAGAATCATTCCTCGGATTTTTCGGTCGCTACAATGATCTCTAGAAAATGATGTCTAAAATCTATATATGCTTAGTTATAGAGTATTGAACGGGGTTCTTTGATAGATTAATTATTTGTGTTGTCGCAATTAATCAGAATGTGATATATATAGACACCATAGTTGAGATGTTGTTATTTACTCTATTTCCCATTATTCTAACTTGCTTACCGATTTTGTCCTCATGGAGCATAAATCAAAATCAAACAATGATAATCACATATTTGTCTAATGCTCTGTAACTTATGCTTAAGATATTCTACATAAAGCACATTATCAATAAAGGTGGATAAGTTTTTACCAATCTTACCAATCAATAAAGTTGCAAATTTTGGTACCCAAATTTCTTTGGGTCCTTGTGGGTTAGTACTTGGTAGAGTCCCTTTGGGAACCCACACCTTTTTCACAACTTGTCTTCTTCTAGCCATACACACAGATGCAGTATGTCCTAGTTTGGCACAGTAATAACATCTAATATATGGACTAGTGGTGAACTTAGGTCTTTTCATGAAATTATTTCTTGGAGACCTAGGATGCGCATGTTGTATGTTGGACATTTTTCCTATTGTCCATTCAACTAACCAGTTCATACCTAGAATAATATCCATCCCATCCAACGGCAGACAAATTAAATCAACAATAAAATCTTTGCCGAAAATCGACAAAGGGAACTTAGCGCAAACAAGAGAGGTAGTTACCGAACCCTTGGCTGGAGTATCGATAACCATTTCCCTCAACATAGCAGATAAAGGAAGACCCAATTTATCAACACATGCGGCAGCAATAAAACAATGGGTAGCACCAGTATGAATAATAGCAATGAGAGGAGAATTGTTGATATGACACGTACCTCTAATCTCATTCACCACATCTGACCCCGCCAGAGCAAACACCTTTCCAGTAGATCTTTCTTTCTTTGGTTTCGAACACTGAGCACTGATGTGTCCTCCCTCATCGCAGTTGAAACAGAGTGCATCCTTATGATCACAGTTAGTTGCCATATGGTCCTCTTTCCCACACTTGTAGCACCTCTTCACATCAACAGGACAGTCTGGGCGTTTATGACGAGCCTTCCCACACTTATAACATACCACACTAGCAGCAGCATCTCCCCCACTTGGTTTCTTGCCCCCCGCAGCTCTCTGATTACCTCTACCAGCTGGAATCTCATACGGCTTCCCGCGACTCGGGAAACTCTTCTGCTTCTCTCTCATAACTCTAGAATGGGCGTTACTGTCCTCTTCGAAGATTCTGCAACTGTCAACCAATTCCGAGAACACCCGGATTTTCTGGTACCCTATCGCTTTCTTAATGTCAGCTCGCAACCCATTCTCAAACTTGATACACTTCGAGAACTCAAAGACCAAAGACCATCATAGTGAGGATAGAACTTTGACAGTTCGGTGAACTTTGCAGCATACTCAGTCACCGACATACCACCCTGCTTCAACTCCAGGAATTCAATCTCTTTCTTCCCGCGGACATCTTCAGGATAGTACTTCCTCAAGAAGTCTCTATGGAACACAACCCAAGTGATCTCTTCATTCGCAGCCTCCAACCTCTGCATATTTGCCAACCACCAGTCGTCTGCTTCTCCTTTCAGCATGTGAGTACCATATCTAACTCTCTGTGCTTCAATACAATCCATGGCACGGAAAATTCTCTCCATTTCTTTCAACCACTCCAAAGCACCATCAGGGTTATACTTGCCCTCAAAGGTAGGAGGATTCTCCCTCTGAAACGTCGCCAAACTGCGCGACCCAACATCACCAACACCTTGCTGATTTCCCACAACCCGAGCCATCGCTTCAGCAAAGCGTGAAGCAAATGCTATTGTTCCTCCCAGCCATTTCAACTTAATACTGCAACACCAAAATATCAATCAGAAATGAGTACCAAGACTCGAGACACAACCAGACTCGACACTGGACAACTTTGGCCGGACAGACTGAACTTGCTCTGATACCACTAATGTAACACCCTCCTTTACTAATTATATATTACCACACATATCAGAGTCACCTCGAAGGGCGCTACATTTTTCACCACATGGAAACACCAATTGATTTAGAATAAATCCTCAAAGCAGCGGAATCATAAACTCATTTGAACATCTCCCGAAATACATAAAACATCAAGCTCCTCAAAATAAAGACATAACAGTTCAAAAACAAATACTATAGTCCCTCCCCTGTCTTACACACGATCGGAGCGACTGCACTCCAATGAAAAGGAGACTACACCTAGCAATCCTCCACGAGTGCTAACGATCACCTGCAGCGTTGCCACATAAGAGCAACATTCCAAGCAGAAGGGGTGAGCTTAACAGAAACAATAAGTAATGATAGCAATATGTAAGGAGCAGGTAACTCATAGCAACACAGAAAATCAACACGTCATATCACAGCACAAGGCACAAACTCCATCAGAATGGAAACACCAAAACACGTTATATATATGTATATATGGACCATGAAACAATGCAACCCCTCCAGGCATATGCATGCGATGCCGATCTCGTAAAATAAGCCACGACGGGCAAGAGGCGGCTTTATACCTCAAAAAATAATCTCAAAGAGGCCAAGCCTATACCACCAAGAAATGCATATGACAATGCGACTCATGACTCATGCACCGCTTACACATACACAAAGTATTTTAATTAATAAATACTATACCACCATGTTTCGTTATAAATTATCTCACAAAAATACCACGTGTTGTAGCACCACACAAACTACCTCGTAATTCTCACCGATTCTGACATCACACCGCCACATCGCATACACCGCACAAGTCATCGACCTCAAACAAGACACCTGACACACATAGCACCATGAATAGTGCAATAACACGGCAACACCGCGTAGCAAGGCTACATCAGTACTCAACACACAACACCGCACACAGGCGAACATACGCACGCTCACCACCGAGAACACGCACAGCGCGCAAGGCAACTCGGCACACAATACTCACGACGGCACAGCCACAATTGGCGCACCACACTCAAAAAACAGACACACATCACCAAGTATTCACGGGCACAGGCGCATGGCGCCCTGTCCCATAACACACACGCACACACTGAGACACGGCTGCGCCAAAATGGCGCGCCACTCCTGAAACATGCGCACAGGGCGCCTAGGCAGCGCCACACGCACACACAGGCAGCGCCAAGAGGCGCGCCACACACACAAAACACACGCACACGGGCACACCACTGGGCGCCCTGGCGCAGCCACATTGGCGCCCCACACAGACACACACCTCGGCACACACTCACACACCTTGGCACACCCTCACACACCTCGGCACGCACACTCACACACATCGGTACACACACTCACACACCTCGGCACCCACTCAAACAGCTCGGCACACACACTCACACGCCTCGGCACACACACTCACACACCTCGGCACACACACTCACACGCCTCGGCACCCACTCACACACCTCGACACACCCTCACACACCTCGGCACACACTCACACACACACACAGGCACAGCGCGCTTCCGCCACCTCCGTGCCACTCTCCCACGCCACAACGCAAACACTTGGCGCGCACACATCAATTTAACACATCAATTTAACCAAATCATGGCTCAATCACGAAATCAACATCATCACGCAAATAACAACAATAACGAAACCACAACATCATGCTAAAATCACCCAAATCTTAACTACCCACATACCACCATCGCAACCCATTATAAATGTTAAAAACCCACCCTTACCTTGAATACGTAAGTTCTGGAACACGATGAAGAAACCACGAACAAAACCTCAGCAACAGCTTCCTTCTCCGCCTCGAAATTTCGCGAACTCTCTCTTTCTCTTCTCCTCCTTCGCCGCGCTACTCCCTTCCTCTCCCTCTCTCAATTTCGCGACTTCACTAGGGTTTGCGAAAATGAGAGTGGTCTTGGACTCCTGGGGTTTAAGTTGGGCCCTTCGCGCGTTGGGCTCACTGTTACACCTCCTCCGTTACTCGTTTCAACCCCTAAATCATAAAAATATTTCTCTTTTATTAAATTTATATCACGCCTCCAATAATTTAATAATTTAATTAAACAATTTAATTAAATTATTTTTGGGGTGTTACAATTTTTCCCAGGATTTTGGGATTTTGTAATCTTGAATTTTAGACATGAATGTGCTTTCCCCGGACTTGCTTCCCTTGGGCTTGTGAGTTTTCTTCTTCGGGGAAGGGCTTCGTGAGGAGGAAGAGTTCGAAGAGGAATTTCCATTGTCAGATTCGGAATCGGAATCAGATGGAGATGGAGGGGTCGGAGGCCTTCCTCGGTGTTTCTCCCTTTGAACAGGCGAATCGTAGGCAGGACATCGCGGGATTGCTCGTCGTTGCCGACATGCTACAGTCTGAGGGGAACCTGGTAAGACTTGCACAGAGGGCTGCACAATAGGAGCTCGGGCCAAGGCATCCAGTTCGAGTCGAGATTTCTCTTATTGAACGAGATGTCGACTTCTTCTTTCGAGGACATCCAACAATTGACTCACAGCTTGGAGTGTCGGGGCTGGATCGAGTTGTTGGATCGGTGGTGGAAGAGGTAGCCTAGGTGCTGCGGGCGCGGTGGAGGCTTCTTTGAGTGGCAGTGTTTGAACATGTCCTTCAGGGGTTCGGTCGGGCTAAACTGGTGTCGGGGCGCTCGCATTCTGAGCTCGAGACTGGGCCCGAGTGGGGGGACGCCCTCGGGGCGGCATGCTTTGCGTTAGAGTCATGAGAAGAGGCGGAACTGAGTGAGAACACGTTGAAGTGCTCCCAATGTGGTCGCCAATGTTCGGTCTTGAACTGAGAAGTTACCTCATCCGAGGAGCTAGCAGACTTCCGCTTCTCGGGACTCGTCAATTGCCTTCAGGATGTATGAATAAAGGTGGGCGCTCTATTTAAAGACGTGGGCGCGCGGCGCTGGCCGTTGGATCTTTGCGGCGGATCAGGGCCGTTTGTCTTTTGCGGGACGTGATGACTGATAAGTGTTTAGGTTAAGAATAAAGGTGCAGGATTGAATTTGTTTGAATTGGGCATATTTATGCCCTTTGTGCTTTTAATTGTGTTTAAGTGCTGCAGCAACAGGTGTGTGCGCAATAGTGAAAATGCGCTAGATGAGGGAGAAAGCTCCTGGAATTGCAGAAAACATGGAAAACAAGGAAATGACAGCTGTCAGGACTGTATGGCACGGAAAGATATGACCTAATGTGGATTTCTCATAATTGCCCTTTAACCTAGGACGCATTTTCCCAAAGAAGATCATTTTAGGGTTGCGTGCAAGGGGTACTATATAAGCAAGTTTCCATTACTCAATAGGCATGCTCTGCCGTCAGGAGGAAGTTTACAGATAGCTCCTTCATAGCGTGCTTAGCTCACCTTTTCTTCACCAACTAATTTCATTGCCGAGACAATTGCGGCAGCGTCACTTGTATTGCATTTTTCTTGGGGATTTCTACTTAGAAGAGCTGGATCAGATCTCCATTGGAGCTCCTTTACTGTTCTCTCTCTATAGTATCTATTTATCCTTTTAATCTTGTAATATGACTTATTCTACTTTACTTAAGTTGTTTACCTTGTTTTGCAAGCTCAATATGAGCTAAATACTCATAGTTGAGATGCTGGATCTGATGTAGCTAGGTTTTTTATGTTATTAATGAACTATGTTTAATGTTGTGCATTTTGCCTTGTGTGTAACAATATTTCCATTTTAGAGTAGGATTGGCCGTCTATTCTAAATAGCATTTATAAATTTAGAGATGGTTTGTAAATTAATCTCACAAGGTAATAAGGGTAGTGGACATTAACGAGAGATCTTGATGTTCCTTGCTTAATCCCTAGAGATAGGAGGGCATAACCCATAAGGTGAAAACTGCCGGTGCTCAAGCAGCCTAGGAGGTACTTCTTTAGGGTTTAGAGATAAACTCTTGCAAGGAAACCTAGTGTGAAGTATTCGAGAGAATAACGTCTTATTGCTGCAGCACCTAATGCTGCAGCATTGAACATACCCTTAATTGCATAGTAATGAAGCTACTTAAGTGAATGCATCTCATCTTGTTCTCATCACTGATTTCCATTATCCCTGTGCTTTTTACATTTGTTTATGTTACCCAAAACTTGCGTGTCTTTTACTTTCCTCACTAAATTGCTAATCAAATTAAATCTTCAGTTTTAAGCTTAATTTCTCGTGGGAACGATCTTTACTTACACTCTATATTACTCGTTTTGACAAAGCTAAGGGGGAGTTATTGAGAAGATGCATCCTCCAACCAATGTTAAGGGTGTCAGAAGTTTCCTTGGGCATTCTGGATTCTATAGATGATTCATCAAGGACTTCTCCAAAATTTCTAAGCCCTTGATTCAATTGCTGCAGCATGACACTCCATTTGTCTTTGATGAGGCATGTGCTGCAGCATTCCAGAAGTTGCAGAATGCTCTTATTTCTGCACCTGTGATCGTGACTCCAGACTGGAGCAAGCCTTTTGAGCTCATGTGTGATGCTAGTGACTATGCCATAGGTGCTGTCCTTGGCGGCCAAAGGTATGAAAAAGTCTTTCATTCTATTTCTTATGCTAGTAAAACACTTGTAGATGCTCAATTGAATTACACTACTACTGAAAAAGAGCTATTAGCTGTGGTTTTTTGCATTTGATAAGTTTAGATCTTACTTAGTTGGCACAAAAGTAATTGTTTACACTGATCACTCAACCATTAAGTATTTGATTGCTAAGAAAGATGCAAAACCTATGCTAATAAGATGGGTTCTCCTCCTTCAAGAATTTGATCTTGAAATTTAAAATAAGAAGGGGGTGGAGAACCAGGTTACTGACCATTTGTCTAGATTGGAAAATGAAAGTGCAGGTACATTTGGTGAAATTAAAGAACATTTTCCTGATGAGCACTTACTGGCTATAAGTGCTGGATGCTGCAGCACCGTGGTATGCTGATATAGTCAATTTTCTGGTTAGTAAGGTGGTTCCCTGTGATATGAACTACCAACAAAAGAAGAGGTTCTTCCATACTTTCAAGCAATATTATTGGGATGAACCCTTCCTCTACAAAAAGTGCCCTGATCAACTGTTTAGAAGATGTGTGGCTGATAAAGAATAGCAGAAGGTGCTGCAGCATATGGAGGACACTTTGGAGGTATGAGAACAGCAGCAAAGGTGTTGCAATCTGGTTACTACTGGCCTACCATTTTCAAGGATGCCCATGAGTTAGTCAAACAATGTGATAATTGCCAAAGGAGTGGGAACATCTGAAATAAACAGGAAATGCCATTAACCAACATTTTAGAGATTGAACTCTTTGATGTTTGGGGCATGGACTTTATGGGACCTTTTCCCCCTTCATTTGGTAATACTTACATCCTTGTTGCTGTGGACTATGTATCAAAGTGGGTTGAAGCAGTTGCTTTGCCTAACAATGATGATAAGTCTGTTAGCAAGTTCTTACAAAAGAATATCTTTACAAGGTTTGGCACTCCTAGGGCTATAATCAGTGATGAAGGATCTCATTTCTGCAACAAATTGATTGAAGCTCTGCTAGCCAAGTATGGGGTTAAGCACCAAATTGTTACAGCATATCATCCCCAAACTAGTGGCCAAGCTGAGTTATCAATTAGAGAGATCAAGAGAATGCTTGAGAAGATGGTAGGGCCTACAAGAAAGGAGTGGTCTAACCATCTTGATGATGCTTTGTGAGCCTACAGAACTGCTTTCAAGACTCCTTTGGGAATGTCTCCATACAGACTGGTATATGGCAAAGCTTGCCACCTTCCTTTTGAGCTACAATACAAATCTCATTGGGCAATCAAAAAGCTCAATTTTGATATGCTAAGGCAGGGGAAGCTAGGCTATTGCAATTGAATGAATTAGAGGAAATGAGGCATTTTGCTATGAGAGTGCTGAGTTGTACAAGGCCAAGACCAAAGCTTGGCATGACAAGAGGATTTAGAAAAGGGAGCTAAGGGCGGGTGACCAAGTGTTACTATTTAATTCAAGACTCAAGTTGTTCCCTGGAAAACTCAAGTCAAGGTGGTCTGGACCTTTCAAAATTGAGAAAGTGTACCCTCATGGTACTGTGGATTTATATTGTGATGAAAGAAAGCAACACTTCAAAGTGAATGGCCAAGGGGTGAAGAAGTACTATGGTTAACCGGTGGTGAGAAGCAAAAACACCACTGAAGTGCAAGACCTCTAATCTTGAAGGGAAGTCAGGCTGAGGACTCTTAAACCAAGCGCTACTGGGAGGAAGCCCAGGTTTTTAAACTAATAAACCAGTGTGTTGTGTCTTGTGTTTGTTTTGCAGAAAAATAGTTGACAATTTGAAGTTTGAGGTGTGACAAGAATCGTCGGTCTTTGCAAAGAATGCCTTCAAACATTGTTCTTTGCGAAAATGAGTAGCAGTTGAGGAAAAATAAAATAATAGCCCCACCAGTGGGTTGTCAAATCCATGTCATTAACCGCCCCAATTTCCAATCGTAGCAGGAAAAATATAAGTAGCAGAGGTGCTGTACCTGTTGGTCACCCCTTGCCACCACCTAAACCCACTCAAAACCAATCACCACCATCACCACAACCTGAAACAGTACCCTCACCAACCAAATCACCTGTCATAACACCTACCCCTCCACCACAAACCCAAAATCCACCACAAACACCTACCCAAGCCCCTGATATGCCACCAACCCCTGATGTGTCATCTGATAGTGCTACTGCTGATGTTGCAGCAACTGTTAATGTTGCAGCAAGTTCTGATTTGCTGGTTTCACCAAAGAAAGTGAGAACTAAGAGAGCTGCTAAGAAGAGGAAGGTTGAGAAAGTACAAGAGGAGGCTGAGCTCAATGAGGAAGGGAGCTCTGTGCAAAAGGAAAAGGAAGACAACTCTGTCATTGCTGCTGTCATGCAAGGATTGGCCAATGCTGCTGGCAATGAAGCCCTAGCTAGGGAAGCTGCCGAGAAGATGAAGGCTGAAGCTGACAAGAAAGCCAAAGAGGCTTTGGAGTTCGTGATTGCCCACAAGAAGGCAAGTGTTTCGATCTTTGGTCCCGTTGTTGTTGCAATCTGAGGATCGATCTTACAAAGAATCCATCGCCGCAAAGAAGCGAAACCTCGGATATTCCAAAAACCTCTGTGGTTACATCATCAAAAGCCTTTGGAAAGAAGCATGGAAAGGGCCCTGCAGTTCGAGCAAGCCCAAGAACAAAATCAAGAACTCCTGCACCTTAATCTCTTCTATTTTCTGTTTTTAGGTTTTGTTTCAATTTCTATGCTAGTATTTTGCTTTTTTTGTTAGAATAAACCTGTTGAGTGTATTGTCTGTGTTAGCACTCAACAGTTGTGTTAGTTTGTGTTTGTTAGTGTGCTTCTGTTTTTGCTTTTGTTTGTTGTTCTGTAGCTTTCTCCCCTTAGTATATTTGCAATGAGGACACTGCACAGTTTTAAGTGTGTGGGGGGGGGGGGGGGAGCTATACACATGTCGTGTACTCTGTTATTTGCAATCAAAGTTAGTAAATTTTAAAATTTTTAGAAGTAGAGTTGAGCAAAAACTTAGTGATGATATGGTGAGAATTGAGTGAATAGTGCCCCTGTTTGGTGAGTGATCTATTTTACTTCTGCTCCTACACTTAAACTTGAACTTAGGTAGGAACTTAGTAAATTAAAGATGATCTGAAACTAGGCTAGTGTTGGTAGCCCTAGGGTACTGCTAAATTTCTACTAAAAACTTAGGGCAGCATAAGAAACTAAGTTTGGGGGTACTCTGAGATATATTAAGGCAAAGCTTGAAGGAATGCGATGTTGCGAAAGAACCGCTAGCTGCGGCAAGAATGCCGTTTTTGTGCACATAGTTTAGGATGTTTTGAATTTAAATCTGAATGTAGGTGCAAAGCACCAAGGTCTGTAATTATGTAATGTGCTGCAATTGCCCAGTCATTAAAAAAAACAAAAAAAATGCTATCAAAAAGAAAATCAAATAAGGGCAATGCAGTACAAAATTAAGTCAAAACTCTGTACAAAGTATTGTTTTGAGTTTGTAATGCTGCAGCAGCAGTTGCTGCAACAATGTTAAGTCATGTTTGAATAAGTTCACTGGCCTAAAAGTTCTGGATTGCTACATCAAAGCCCTTGATCAGGCTCAACCCCGCTTTCTGAGCAAGAATTGTTAGTCTTCCCTTATTTTTGAAAAATCTTTAGCTTTCCCAAAAGAAAACCTCTCTAAGTCTTAGCTAAGTAAAATCTTGAACCTTGCTATGATCTGAACTGAGTTAAGTGTCACACACACACACACACACACTGTTGAGCAGGAGTAGGTTAGGGAACTCATTATTCAGAAGGTATGAAATTGAGTGAAAAATCTGAAAGTTGATGCTCATTTTGATTCTTCTTTGTGCTTCATATTTGAATTAATTCATTGATTGTGATTGCTTGTTTACAGTTGTGCTTGCCTGTGTCAAGTGTCATTGCTTGAGGACAAGCAATGGTTCAAGTTTGGGGGTGTGATAACCCTCATTTATGATGATTATTACTGGCTTTTTAAGCTTGTTTTTAAGTGAATTTATTAGCATGTTGTGTGAATTAACTTGTAAATAAGTGTTTAGGTTAAGAGTAAAGGTGCATGATTGAATTGGTTTGAATTGGGCATATTTATGCCCTTTGTGATATTAATTGTGTTTAAGTGCTGCAGCAACAGGTGCGTGCGCAATAGTGAAAATGCGCTAGATGAGAGAGAAAGCTCCTGGAATTCCAGAAAACAAGGAAAGGAAAACTGTCGGGACTGTATGGCACAGAAAGATATGACCTAATGTGGATTTCTCATAATTGCCCTTTAACCTAGGACGCATTTTCCCAAAGAAGATCATTTTAGGGTTGCGTGCAAGGGACTACTATATAAGCAAGTTTCCATTCATCAATAGGCATACTCTGCCGTCAGGAGGAAGTTTAGAGATAGCTCCTTCATAGCGTGCTTAGCTCACCTTTTCTTCACCAACTAATTTCATTGCTGAGACGATTGCGGCAACATCACTTGGATTGCATTTTTCTTGGGGATTTCTACTTAGAAGAGCTGGATCAGATCTCCATTGTCACCATTGGAGCTCCTTTACTATTCTCACTCTATAGTATCTATTTCTCCTTTGAATCTTGTAATATGACTTATTCTACTTTGCTTAAGTTGTTTACCTTGTTTTGCAAGCTCAATATGAGCTAAATACTCATAGCTGAGATGTTGGATCTGATGTAGCTAGATTTTTTATGTTGTTAATGAAGTATGTTTAATGTTGTGCATTTTGCCTTGTGTGTGACAATATTTCCATTTTAGAGTAGGATTGGCTGTCTATTCTAACTAGCATTTATAAATTCAGAGATGGTTTGTAAATTAATCTCACAAGGTAATATGGGTAGTGGACATTAACGAGAGATCTTGATGTTCCTTGCTTAATACCTAGAGATAGGAGGGCATAACCCATAAGGTGAACACTGTTGGTGCTCAAGCAGCCTAGGAGGTACTTCTTTAGGGTTTAGTGATAAACTCTTGCAAGGAAACCTAGTGTGAAGTATTCGAGAGAATAACGTCTTATTGCTGCCGCACCTAATGCTGCAGCATTGAACATACCCTTAATTGCATAGTAATGAAGCTACTGAAGTGAATGCATCTCAGCTTGTTCTCATCACTGATTTCCTTTATCCCTTTGCTTTTTACATTTGTTTATGTTACCCAAAACTTGTGTGTCTTTTACTTTCCTCTCTAAATTGCTAATCAAATTAAACCTTTAGTTTTAAGCTTAATTCCTCGTGGGAACGATCTTTACTTTCACTCTATATTACTTGTTTGGACAGTGTATACTTGCACTAGAGCACTATCACACATTTTTCACAACAATGACGCGCTATCTTTAGGCCGGATTGATGGGCCAAGCTCCTTGATGGATAATGGGCCAGGCCCAAGCATTCAACGGGGCTCTCAGCCTAGGCTGGAACAAATTATATGGACAAGTGATGTCACTTTGATATCACAATTTTAGAATATGTATTGAGATGATTATACCTCATGCGTTCAAATTATATTATTTCATGGAGAGACTAATTATATTTGCATAATCATCTCGAGAGTCCGAACAATATGTCTTGAAAAAGTAAATCCTTTAGGGATGTTTATATAATTATCAATATCAAATGAGTCATACAAATAAGTTGTAACACATCCATCATATGTAAATTTAACCATTCTGTGCTACTAGACTAACTAAGTATTAAAAATTACTTGCATTCACTACAGGTGAATTTATCTTCAAAATCAATGTTAGGTTTGTGCGAGTACTCTTGAACAACAAGCCTAACTAGCTTTACATCTTTAGGTGTACAGACTAGCGTCCAAAAACTTTTTGCTTTGTAAAGCGAGCTTAGTGCGCTTCAATTGAGCTTTTATATTTTGGCCAATCGTTGTTTTGTCTAAATTCTTATTAGACTTTGGTTCATGATCCTCTTCATCACTTTTTACATTTAGCGCTATATTACACACACACAAAATTGTCAACGTTGACTTTGTTTCGGTTCCATCATATTTCATTATTGACATAATTTATTGAGATCTCATTTCCACAAATTTTAGGTACCTGATCAGTTCTTCTGGAACTTGAATACTAATTATGTCAAATTACCTGGTTTGAGCTTCCATATCCTCTGTTGGGCCATCTTTCTTTTAGGCTCATTTCCTTGTATTCATTGGAACCAAACAATCTACACGCTTCATGCATGGTTCAGAGTCATTTGCAATGTTTGAGTGCCCAATAGGGACATCAATTTATATTTGAGTATTGCAGCTGGTGACTAATTTGCTATATTTTGCAAATGAATTATTCTTTGAACTTCTGGTTCACATTGGTTTCTAGGAGGATCAAGATGAGATAATAGTAATTTATTTCAAATAATACTAATTTCCAGCTGCTTTTCTCTCCCCTAATGTTGGAAAAACTAATTCATCAAAATGATAATAAGCTGTCTGAGCTCCGATTGTTGACTCAACATATTTTATCATGGATGGAGATTGATATACTCATATATTCCCAACATTCTTTAAGGATCCATCTTGTTACGTTGTGATGGATTGACTATAACATGCACAATAAATCAAAAATATCTCAGATGGAGAATATTAGGTCATTGACCAAAAATCAATTGTAAAGGGGAGAAATTACATATAATAACGTGTTGGCTTGATGCGTTTCAAAGTCTCTGTCTACAAGATTGCATGTTCCCAAGTTGAAATTGGAAGTTTCATCTCATAAGTAATGGTCATATAATTAACTTCAGATGTCTAATGAATGGTTCTTTAGGACCATTTTATGAATGAACATATGCTTTGTGATGTTCAATATAAATTCTAATAGTCATAAAATACTTATCAGATATGCTTTCAAGATAATTCACATAACTTCTAGTTGTGAGTTGATGACAATTATATTATGTAGCCATTTAGTTGATGCATCAATTAAAATAATAAAATATCTAAATGGTCCATCTGATCGGTGTACTTGTATACAAACATCACCTTAAGCACATTGTAGAAATGTGAGAGACTTATTCCCTCAAATTCTCTACTTCCTTTGGGAACTGATAATACACAAAAGTTAATGGATTGAAGAATCTACGGGCTCTTCAATACCAGTTCTAAAAAAAATGTTAGTTATTTTTCGCATCATAAAGACCCGGGATGGCCCACCCGGTGTTGCCAATGACAAACTTATTATAATCCATAAACTTCTGGTTTAAGGTAAGTCTCATGATATACAAACATTAGAGATTTCTTTCGATATGGGTATATCCACTTAGATGAATATCCTTGAGACTCATTTAGTTTCTCTGAGACTTAAGAGAATATAATATGATACTAAAGTGTAAAAACTTTGTTCTTGAAGCTAAGTAACAATACATTTAGCTCTTTTGAAACCTTCAATTACATTTGTAAATTTTGGTTGCAAGTTTATAATAAGAACATACGCCACCTTATGACTTGTGGTCATAACTAGATAGTGCACGAAATTCAGACTATTAAACTTCAGGTTTAAAACAATATTTTATTTTCATTTATAAGTGCATAGCAAACTTCTAGTTTGCCATAGCATAATTTCAAAGGCTCTCACATATATTTAAGATGAGAATGAAACTAATTGTATTAAACTTTGATCACTTAAGTAGTAAAATATAAAACTTTTAACTGATGCATATAACTGAAGTGACTATTTACAAATAAAGAATTAGCGATACACATATTTTCTTGTTATATGTTTATATGGAATTCCAAGCGTGAGAAAGAAAATAAGTTACATTTTTCGATAATCGTAAAATACTAAACCATTATTAGGAAAAACAAAGGTCATTACCACAAATAAAACTTATGAAAAGAAAACCACACCACCTTTATTAAAAAAATTAAAGAAATTAACTGTGTCAAAATATGTTATTTCATCATTATATTCTTGAAAAGAGAATTGCAAAACCATTATTTCTACAATATGAATGGTATAACCATAATACTTGGCACACTCTAAAATTTTAGTATGAATCATTCAATTATTGAATAAAGTTCAATTTTATGTGACATTTCACATTTTAATGAACAACCACTCATTTGTTCAAGCAAATTATGTCTTAAAACTTACAAAATATTCTTGAAAGTATTTTCCCAATTTTGCTACTTCAAGAGCATAATTGTGAGACATAGAAATAAATTACTTTTTTTTTCTCATTTTTGCTTGTTTCAAAAGTATGCTAACATCAAGTAGATCTTACAAATTTCAATCACGCTCTAAAGGTGTAGTTCTTCAGGAACTCGACCACAGATCTTTCGTATTTTGGTGGTCAAAAAGATTCAAAGAAACCTTTTATAAAGGATGATGGTAACCTTTATTTTACCAATGATCATAACCACGACTTTTGTTGTAACTCAAATATTTAATTTAATTCATTCTCTTCTAGGAATGAAGTTCAATACATTGAGTTGTTTGTGACATTCTTTCAATCACAATATCACATAGTCTTGATTCAAAATATTATTGAAAATATTTTCTCATTTATGCTACTCCAGGATCATATTCACTCTGGTCCTTGGGCCATTATTGGTGATTTTAATTCAGTTTTGGGTGCTCATGAGCACAGAGGTAAGGGGCTCCCCTCTGCTATCTCTTGTGATGAGTTCTTTTCTTGGTCTGATGATAATCATTTGATCCATATTCCTACGAGAGGCTCTCAATATACTTGGTCTAATGGTAGACTTGGCAATAACTATACTGAAAAGAGACTTGATCGATCCCTTTGTAATCAGGCTTGGCTTGATTTTTGGGATTCAGTGGATTGTTGTACTCTTACTCGTAGTATGTCTGATCACTTTCCTATTCTTTTGCTTATGATAAAGGACACTTTTCAGAAACATTCTTCTTTTAAGTATATGAAAATGTGGGCTCTTCACCCTGACTGTAAGAGGGTTGTCTCTGAGGCTTGGCAAAATCCTGTTATTGGCTGTCCCATGCATGTCTTATCCCAAAAATTGAAAAGTTTGAAGGTTAAGCTTAAAGATTGGAATACTTTTGTTTTCGGAAACGTTTTCACCTACGTAACTGCAGCTTTAGCTAGTCTTGACAATATCTAGGGGGAGATTAATATTCATGGAGGTACTGACTCTTTGCTCACTCTGGAGAAGGAGGCCCAAAAGAATTTGTAGCTAGCTCTAAATTATGAATAATCGTATTGGAAAGAGAAATCTAGAGTTAACTGGCACAACCTTGGGGATCGTAATACTACCTTTTTTCACAGAATGACCAAGATTAAAAATGCTACAAAGAGAATCTCTATTTTGAAGGATGGGGATAATATTTGTTCCGGGGTGTATCAGCAAAACCGAGAGGTACGAACAGCATTTGGGCCGTCGGCCCATAATCAGCTCCAACCGGCCCAAGTCCATCACTTGGAGCGCACTTCTCGCAACCGGCCGAAATTTTCACAAAACGGTCGGACACTATTCGCACATGGCATCAGGTACGTTCTCTTACCTTGTGTTATCTTGCCGAGCGACCACTTACTTGATCGTCGGAGTGTCTTTGCAGGTAACACCCGAGGTGCTCAGCGTGAAGCCAAGGTCGGTCCTTTCACCTATTCAACGACCGGCCTAGTCCAAGGACAACAACTTCAACACTTCATTGATCAAGGTACGATCAATTGGCGACCACAATGGGAGGCCCGAGCGCTATCCTACTTCATTCATGGCTCCACGCGATCGGCTGAGCACGCGCCTCGTCTCGACTCAACCCTGCGGCAACATCCTCAACAGCCCACTCCGGGGCGTGGCGTTACAATTCATGAATCACAGGGAAATCCGCGCCAAGAACCCTCAGTACAGGGGCGCGGACCGATCTTGGAGCAGGTACAACCGTACGCTCCACCACAACTACCGCCTGAGCTGATCGAGGCGGGCATTGAGAACCGCGTTGCCGAGCATGTCACTCGGCCGCTTCGCAGATCCTTCAAAGCAAGAACTAGGTCATTGCAGATAGAGACGAGCTGATCTCTCGCTAGGAAAGAGGGTCGATTCCGGGCCGCCAGCGTGCGGAAGACGGAGAACCTTCTGCTCCACGTCGACCTACGCGTGCACACCGCTCCCCTCCTCGAAGAGCCTTTCTCGCCGGGAGAGCACCACCCATCGGTCTCCGGCGCGACGAATAAGGGCACGTAGGTCGCCCCAAGGCAGGAACGTGCGCAGACGTCGTTCGCTATCTTATGATGAATATGAGGACTCTAGCTACCGTCCTGATACCGGTCGCTCGCCCACCAGATACTCCTCTAACGAGTCGTCCGGTTCACGTCGGTCGAGAAGTAGGTCCTGAGATTCTCGTGAAGAACTTGAAGATTATAGAGATGGAAGGATTAGGGATGTCTCGCATCGGCCGAGGAGAGGTCAAAGAGAGCGACCCATAAGGCCTCAACTTCCACCATTTGGCCAACCTGGAGGATTCTATGGAATGTCGGGCAACGAGGCGTGCCTCTCTATGCAACCCTTTGGGTCGAACGACATTCGGAACGGTAACGGCCCATTCACTAGAGAAATCAGGCGTTGCAGAATTCCGAGAGACCTGAGAAAGCCGCCCAATCTGAACAAGTTTGACGGTCGCGGCGATCCAAATAAACACATCTGGTATTTTAATAATTACTGCAGTTACAGAGAGCTGGGGTCGATCATGAAGTGCCGGCTGTTCCCTCAGTCGTTGGACGGCCGAGCATTAGAATGGTGGGAATCACTTCGGCCCAACACCATCTCCTCATGGGAAGACTTGATCAGAATCTTCTTGAGCCACCACGACCAACCCGCCAAGATCGGAGATATGAGGAACACTTGGACACGATTGTTCAAGGTGATAATGAGACGCTGAGACAATACATCGACCGGTTCAACACTGAGGCCGAGACCGTTCGTGACTTATCCGACAAGGACAAGCTAAAATACCTCAAACGGGGCATTCGACCGGACCATAGGTTTGTAGAAGAGTTCACATTGAATCATTATCAATATCTCAGTTTCTTCCTAAGAAGGGCCAATGACCATATGGCGTATGAAGAAACCTTGGCCGCAAGAAAGGGCGCCCGAGCGCGTCCCAAAGAAGAACAAAATAAGCCGGCCAGAGGGCATGAAGAGCGCCGAGACAACCGACCGAACTTCAGAGACAAGAAATTTGATCATCGTACTCGTCTGAACACTTCTATTGCACAAATCTACAGTGAGTGCCAGAATAATGAGTTTGTGGGTGTGAAGCGGCTTGACCCTCACGTTCTCAAGAAGGGGGCACGGCCGACCAAGAGGTACTGCCGTTACCACAAGAGCAAAGGGCATGACACCAACGACTGCATGGCCCTCAAGGACGACATTGAAGACCTTATTCAGAAGGGTAAGTGGGTAAGTATGTGAGGTCGGAAGAAAGCGAGCGGCCTCAAGAGAAGACAGGAGGACTTGATCAAGATAGAGGAAAGGGCGCCCTAGTCATAGCGGCCGCCCAAGATAAAGACCGGTCGGAAGATCGAGATACTCGGCAATCAAAAGGCCGCAACGTAGCCATGGTTATTCACGGTGGAAACCCGTTGGATCGTAGGGAATCCAACAAAGCCACGAAAAGAAAGTGGGACGAACTTCTAATGGTTGCATCAACTTCAGCAGAAAGACCGGTCTCGAATAGACCGCCTATCTCTTTTGGGGATGAAGACCTGCTCGATAGCAGGCCAAACCGTTATGTTCCATTGGTGGTCAGAGCAGTTATGGCCAACACAGAGGTTCAAAGAATTCTGGTCGACCAAGGAAGCTCGGCCAACATTATGTTTGAGGAGTTGATCGACAAAGTTAAAGGTGGATCGAAGTGAAATAATTCCGCAGGCCGATCCTACTCCACTAACGGGCTTCAATGGAGCGACCACCTATCCTTTGGGGACGATCGAACTCTTGGCCACATTTGGTGACGATACTGGAGAAAGCACTTTGTACAGGACGGTCCGGACGACGTTCCTCGTACTCCCCATCAAATCTTGCTACCAGTGCATTATTGGTAGGCCGACCTTGGGCAAGCTAGAGGCCGTTGCATCAACAAAGATGCATCCGAAGATGAAATTTTACTGATAAAGACGACCAGGTAGTTACCCTGGCGGCCGACCTAGAGGCAGCAAGGCGGAGCCACTACCTATATCAGGAAATTTGTGATGAGGTAGATCGTGGTCCTAATACTCAGAGCACAGGTGAAGGCCACCAAGTTAATCTCGCTGATCTGGACGCTCGTTATGATCCAGATAGCGACCCAGAGGACAACGATGACAACCTAGCCCGAGAGCTAAAAAATAGGTTAAAGAGACCAGAGCCTCATGGGGAGTTGACAGATATACAGCTGGGTGACGACCCAGCAAAGACAGTTAAGCTCGGTAGCGACCTACCTGAGCAGGTAAAGCTTGATCTTGTGAAATGTCTGAGGGACTACGCCGATCTGTTTGCATGGCAGGCATCTGAAATGCCCGGTATTCCCATCGAGAAAGCTTGCCATCAACTTTCAGTCGATGAAGGAGTCAAGCCGGTCGCCCAAAGAAGACGATCAAGTACACGACCTGGCTATCTAACGTGGTGCTGGTGAAAAAGAAGAATGGCAAGTGGCGCATGTGTGTAGATTACACCAATCTAAATAAGGCATGCCCGAAGGATGCCTTTCATGTGCCCAACATCGACAAGCTGGTCGATGGTGCGTCGGGCTATAAGTTGTTATCTTTTCTGGACGCTTATTCGGGCTACAATCAGATTACGATGTACCCGCCCGATCGCCATAAGACTGCTTTCATGACGGATCATGGTAATTTTCAATATAAAGTAATGCCATTTGGCCTGAAGAACGCTGGGGCGACCTACCAGCGCATGATGAACAAGATCTTCAGGAAGCAGCTCGGTCGAATCTCTGAAGTTTACTTGGATGACATGATCATCAAGAGCATGACCGACCCAGACCATGTGAGCGACCTAAGAGAGGTCTTTGAAGAAGCAAGAAGGAATTCACTCAGGCTAAATCCAGAGAAGTGTACTTTTGGGGTGAGGGCCGGCAAATTTTTGGGCTTTCACCTGACGGAAAGAAGGATAGAAGCTAATCCTGAGAAGTGCAGGGCGGTCGCCGAGATGAGGCCGCCCACCACCAAAAAAGAAATACAACAGCTAAATGGCATGGTGGCTGCCTTATCCAGAATCATACCTAAAGCGGCCTGTAAGTCGCTTCCTCTATTCAGACTCCTGAAGAAAGACACAGATTTTGAGTGGACCGGCCAATGCCAGCGGGCGTTGGATGAATTAAAAGAAACTCTGTCTAACCCGCCAATCATGACCAAGCCGTTACCGGGTGAGACACTATACCTATACTTAGCAATAACAGAAGAAGTTGTGAGTGATGTGTTAGTAAGGGAGAGCGACCTGAAGCAAAATCCGGTCTACTTCATCAGCAAGGTCATTACCCTTGCACTTTTAGTGGCCGCTCGAAGGTTGAGACCCTACTTTGTAGCCCACCAGGTCGTGGTAAGGACCGATCAACCAATCAGGCAAGTCCTTCATCGGCCAGACCTGGCGGGTAGAATGATAAAGTGGGCAGTAGTACTCAGCGAATTTGGGATTAAGTTTGAATCCAGATCGGCCGCCAAAGCTCAAGTGTTGGCCGACTTTATAGCCGAGATGACTCCGATTCCAGAGGATCAACCTGCAACGACCTGAACTTTACACGTGGACGGGTCGTCCAACAGTAAAGGTAGTGGAGCCGGCCTAATATTAGAAAATTCTGAGGGTCTTGCTGTGGAGGTATCCCTAACTTTTGCCTTCCACACGTCAAATAACCAAGCCGAGTATGAGGCGTGCATAGTCGGCCTACAGCTCGCTAGGGATTTCAATGTCGATCGGGTGGAACTTCATTCGGACTCCTTGCTAGTCGTCTCGCAAATCAAAGAATTGTATGATGCAAAAGACGAGGTGCTCAAAAGTTATTTGGCCAGAGTAAGGGAGCTCCTCAAACAGTTCGACCGGGCAGAGGTGAAGCATGTGCCTAGGGCTGAAAATGTTCGAGCTGACATCCTCTCAAAGCTAGCAAGCACCAAAAGCCCTGGAAATCACAGAAGCCTAATTCAGGAGACCCTAAACCGGCCGAGTGTGTCGACCAAGCCAAGCCAATCTCTGGCCGTTCTATGCGTTGATCAAGAAGATGATTGGATCGCCCCCATTCTACGATACATTGTTGAAGGAGAGGAGCCAAGCGACCAAAAGCAAGCAAAATTGGTCAGGTTAAGGGCGACCAAGTATTCTGTGATAGAAGGAAAGTTGTATAGAAGAGGATTCTCATCTCCATTGTTGAGATGCCTTTCGTCGGTCGAAGCCGACCATGTGTTAAGAGACATTCATGAGGGCGTTTGTGGAAGTCATCAGGGCGCTCGCTCCATTTCAAAGAAAGCTCACAGGGCCGGTTATTACTGGCCGACCATGGACGGAGATGCAAAGAACCTGGTCCAGAAATGCAAGAAATGTCAAGTGCATGCTGACATCCACGTTGCACCCTCTTCAGAATTGCAAAGTCTAGTCTCACCTTGGCCGTTCGCCTGGTGGGGCATGGATCTGTTAGGCCCGTTTCCACCCGCACCAAGCCAGTTCAAATTTTTGATCGTGGAAGTTGTCTATTTCACAAAGTGGATCGAGGCCGAGCCTCTTGCAACTATTACATCAGCAAAGGTCAGCAAGTTCTTCGGCCGGTGTGTGCTAGCCCGTTTTGGGATTCCCCAGCAATTGATAACGGACAATGGTACTCAGTTCGCAGATAAGAGGTTCAGAGAAATGTTGGCCGACTTAGGGGTGAAGTAGCGTTTCACCTCGGTCGAACATCCACAAACAAACGGCCAAGCGGAAGCGGCCAACAGAGTTATCCTGCGAGGTTTGAAAAGAAGGCTTGACGAGGCAAAGGGGAATTGGGTCGAAGAGCTGCAATCCGTTCTTTGGGCGTATAGGACGACCCCTCATTCATCGACCAGGGAGTCGCCTTTCAGACTTGTGTATGGAACCGATGTTGTTATACCCATAGAAATGGGCGAACTGAATTGGAGAACCATGAATCCCCTAACAACAGTCAACAACGACCGAGCTATCCGAGAAGAGTTAGACCTTATTGAAGAACTGCGAACCCAAGCATCACTTAGAGAACAACTGATCAAGCAGAAGGTCGCAGCTAGGTACAACGCTCGTGTCCAGAAGAGGGATTTCTCGATCGGTCAGCTCGTTCTGAAGCGGGCAGACGTTGGAAATAAGAATGCCCGCCAGGGAAAGCTAGCACCTAATTGGGAAGGTCCATATAAGGTCGTTAAGAAGACCGGCAAGGGGGCATACGAGCTAGAGACCATGGAAGGGGCGACTATCCCCAGAACATGGAACGCTGACAAACTTAGAAGATACTATGTTTGAATGTAATAAACGACCGATCAATGAATGAAAGACAGGCAGGCGCTCTTTTTCCCACTGGGTTTTTTACTGAGGGCTGACCTTTGAAAAATGCTTTGTACTTTACTTTCTCGCAAGAATGTATGCCCGGTCGCTCAACATGCCCGTGGCAGAGGAGCGACAGAAGAATTTTCAAACGAGCGCAAGGTGCCATCGATATGGCCCAATGTTTGAGTAACAACCCGCGAGCAATAGTAGGACGTCGAAACGACCTACATCGAGTGCCATCGAAATGGCCCAATCGAGTGCCGTCGAAGCGGCCCACAACCGAGTGCCGTCGAAGCGTCCCTCAATCGAGTGGCCTCGAAGCGGCCCACAACCGAGTGCCGTCGAAGCGGCGCACAATCGAGTGCCATCGAAATGGCCCAATCGAGTGCCATCAAAATGGCCCAATCGAGTGCCATCGAAATGGCCCAAATGAGGGTCGCCGAGCGGTTTGTAACAAGCGTTTTGAAAAAACACAAGTTGGTCATCGATCGACCAAGAACGAGAGCCTAGTAAGGCCCCTAAGCAGCGGCACGTAGCCGGCCGGAGAAGCTCGTAAGACTTAGAAAAAATTAAACGACGAAATAATTAGATCCGAACAAGCAAATGAAATAAAGGGCAAATTAAAGATGTCATTACAAAATAGAGACGCCCGGTCGAAGCCGAGCGCTCAAATATCCCACTGCTCGAAGGCAGCTCAAAAATTGTTGTACCCGAAGGCAAGTCAAAGTATTACAAAGTTACTCCGCTCGCAGGTGGGCTTCAGAAGAGGAACGAGCTAGGGCGAACAACGTTGCCTTGGTCATCAAGCTCCTCGGGCTGCATGATCTTGTTGTTCTCTACGTAGTGCTCAGGCTTTATCAGGTTTTCATCAAAATTAATGGATAGATCCGAATTCAGCGCCCGCACCTGGCCGAGAGCGTTATAGAATTGTTCGATCGCTGCACCCTTGGCGTGCCCGGCTATCGCCCGCACCTGAGCCTCCAGCTCGGCCCTCTGGGTCTCCCATTCGGCCTTCTCTTTCTCCAAGACTTCAAGGTCGGTCTTCAAATTTTTAACTTGACCGGCAAGTTCTTTATTCCTCTTCGACAGCTTGGCCCGGTCTTCATTGGCCCGTTGCAGAGCATCTTTCTTGGATTTAGCAGCCTTTTCCAGCTTTTGCTTCGCCTCCTCGAGACCGGCCAAGGCAGTGTCCTTCTCAGACCGAGCGACTGCAAATAAAAGCAATAAAGGTTAAGTCGATCGACCGATTATAGGCAGAAGCGAGATGGGCTAAAAGATTAAAGTACCTTGAGCTTCGTCAGACAGCTCTTGTATGAGTTTGCCAACACCCATGCAAAGAGAGGCACAGACCACCATGGGCTCTTTCTTGAAGCGCTCGAAGTCAGACAGCCCCAAGCCCTCGAGCGAGAGGGAGGGAAGATCGCCCTCAGGAAGGTCACGAACTCGCTCGTCAAGCCTGCTCTGCTTGGGAGAACGATCATCTTTGCCAGAAGGCGACCGGGCATTGGAAACTGGTCTTTTCCCCTGGCTCTTGGGGGTTGGAGGCACCCTTGAAGGCCCTTCGAGGTCGAACACGGTCCGAGGTCCTTCATACCTCTTGGCTCTTGGAATTGCAGCGGGATTCAGGACTTTTTCAATCTCGGCCCAAGACTTACCGGCCATCCTTCCTGCAAAATATAACGAATCGAGGGTTAGAAGGAACGAGCAGTAAATAAAATTAAAAGTTAAAGTTCAAAGGCGAACCAATCTCAGCTTCTAGAACTCGACCCACGTGCAGCGTAAAAGGTCGACAAGGCAGGTCGCCTTTAGGATCTGGGGGCATCATGCTCGCCAGAGTTTTGATCATGTGCAAATACTCCAAGTCGACCGCACTCAAGTCACTAGTAGAATATATATAGTCGCCGGGCCTTCTGAAGAAGTGAGCCTCATTCCACATGATGGAGAAATAAGGTTCACCGAGCATCCCATCAGGCTGAATCTCAGCTATAGCTTTGCCCGCTTCTTTGGTCGGCACGATCCAGAAATAATGGCTCTTCTAGGCAGCGCCCAACGACTCTTCGAACGCTTTGAAGTACCGGTGCTGGGTCTTCTGGGTCTTAAAGGAGACCTGCTCTCTTTTCTCCTTGTTTGCCTTCTCCCTGAGCCAGCTCAGCTCGAAGATTGTGAAAAACAGTTGAACCGAAACCGGCCGACCGAGCTTGGTCAACAGCACCTCAAAGGTCTTCAAGAACGCCCATGCGTTCGGATGCAGCTGGGAAGGAGCGACTCCTATGTAACGCAGGACGTCGCGTTGAAACTCAGAGAAGGGTGGGACGATATTCATCCTCTCGAACACGATCCGATGCATCGTGAACTTAAGGTTATCAGAATAAGTTGCAATATCTTCTCCCTCCTTCATGCCTCGCACCCTCCAGCCCGGTAAGTGTTTGAAGTGTAATTGCAGCTCGGGCAGCGCCCAGTGGCCGACCGTGATTATACTTCTAGTGGAGCGAAGGGTTTCGGATACCCACAACATGTCGGCCCGGTCTCGAGATAGATCTGGCAGAACGGCCTCTCCTCCCACTGATTTCGCGTCAATATTTAGACCTCGACCGGAGGAGCTTGCAACCGAGCGAGCGGCGATCTCTTCAACAGCTGCATCAACCCGATCACCCTCAGCGGTTTCAACGGCCTCGGCCATTATCTCGTCCACGGTCTGGACGACACTCTCAGCATCGTCCTCGATATCTATCGGCTCGTCTTCTCCAGCGTTGCAGGCTGGGGAAGACGGCGGCGGTGGGGGATCCAATGAGTTATCCTTGGAATTGGCAGACTTCGATTTAGAGCTTCCCAAGCTAATCGATCCATGACTGGAAGATCTGGAGCTTGAGTCAGAACTGCTCGAAGAGCTAGAACTTCTGTCGCTCGAGGACGACTTGGGATTCTGCTCGTAAGCATCGGCCTCAGATGGCCTCGACATGTGTTCAGCGAAAGATTGCGATGGCCCTCCGGGAATGCGAGCGATCTGTTTCAACCGTGGCATATAACACCTGCGATAAGGGGATCGGGTTAGGTCAGTCGAGCAGTGCACTCGCGAGAGGGGGCGACTTGGTCGTCCCCGGGCCTGACACCCCCTATCACAAGGTATGGAATTTTGCGATCAAAAAATAAAGCTACAGAAATCAAGAATAAAGGGGATCGACCCATACCTTAGAAATATCAGAGATCGGTCGAGAAGACGGAAATGCTCGAACGGGGTGATTCACTTTAAATTGCAAGTCGACGGCAGAGGGTCGGTCGGCGGCAGAGCAATTCGGAGAAACGTAAGGAATAGTTCCAACTGAAGGGGTATTTATAGCGCAGGCCCAAGGCGACAAAGGGACGGGGAGACGAAACGTCGCAACGCTTCACCTCCCTCTTTAAGGTTGTCATTGAATGACCTCGAGATCACCAAACGTCGCATCATAAATGACAATTGGTAGCCCAACCGTCGCGTCAGCACGGCCGACGATTGGCAGACGGCCGAGACCGTCCCATCGATAGCAAGCGGCCGCCTTGCCCCTCCCGACGTTCATCAAAACAACATAACCCCTGGGGGCAGCGATTCAAGCCTCAGCCCGCTCGTAAGCGACCTAGGCTTGGGGGGCAACTGTTCCGGGGTGTATCAGCAAAACCGAGAGGTACGAACAGCATTTGGGCCGTCGGCCCATAATCACTCCAACCGCCCAAGTCCATCGCTTGAGCGCACTTCTCGCGAACCGCCGAAATTTTTCGCAAACGGCGGTTGAAACTACGATATATACGCCATTCGCACATGGCATCAGGTACGTTCTCTTACCTTGTGTTATCTGCCCGAGCGACCACTTACTTGATCGTCGGAGTGTCTTTGCAGGTAACACCCGAGGTGCTCAGCGTGAAGCCAAGGTCGGTCCTTTCACCTATTCAACGACCGGCCTAGTCCAAGGACAACAACTTCAACACTTCATTGATCAAGGTACGATCAATATTCTTTCCAACACCGTGGATATTGCGCAACACAGTTTGAGGTATTATAATTATTGTTTGCTGTCAACAATGAGGGTCGTAATAATGGGCTTGTTCACGAAGTCATCCCTTCTTTAGTTTCGGATAGGGACAATGCTATGCTCACCAGTCTTCCCTCTATGGATGAGGTCAAAAAGGTTGTATTTCTCTAAATGGTGATGGCGCCCCTGGTCCTGATGGGTTTGGTGGTTTCTTCTTCCAGCACTACTGGGACATTGTTGCTCAGGACGTTTACAATGCTGCCTTACAATTTTTTCAACAAGTTGGATGCTTCCTAACTTCAATTCTAATATTGTTGCTCTGATTCCTAAATTTGAGGGGGCTGATAGAGTTGATCAATACAGACCTATAGCTCTAGCTAATTTTAAATTTAAAAATATCACTAAGGTTATAGCAGATAGACTTTCTCTTGTTGCTCCTAATATCATTTCAGACAATCAGAGGGGGTTTGTTAAAGGTAGAAACATTTCTGACTGCATTTGCACTGCATCTGAGTCTATTAACTTGCTTCAGAAAAGGACTTATGGTGGTCAACTAGCCCTTAAAATTGACATTAAAAAAGCTTTCGACACTATAGATTGGAAGTTTTTACTTCAGGTGCTGGCTGCTTTTGGCTTCAACGATAAATTCTGCTCCTGGATTAATATTATCCTTCATTCTGCCAAGCTCTCTTTCTCTATTAACGGATTTGCTGCTGGTGTCTTTAGTTGTAAGAGGGGTGTTAGACAAGGTGATCATTTATCCCCTCTTCTTTTCAGTTTGGCTGAAGATGTTTTTAGTAAAGGTATTTCTAAGCTTGTTGACAATGGTAAGCTTCAGCTTATGGTGGGTGTTGTGTGAAAACAATATGTGCAAGTATACACAATCGTAACAAGTAATAAAGAGTGAGTAGAGATCGTTCCCACGAGGATTGTTGAGTTCTTTTCTATATTTAATTAGCAAGTAAGCTAGTGAGTAAAAGCAAAGTAAAATAACAAGTTGTAGAACCAAGTTTTATCAACAAACATTAAGTAAAATAAAGGATTAGTAGAAATTCAGAAAGAGAGTAAGCTGGAATGCCTTTCACTATGTAATGTGATCATAATGTATTAATGTTGTATCTAAAAACCACAGGAAATCTGCATAATTGACAGCATAAACCACAAGACCACTTATTCATACCTAAAAAAGTAAAAACAAAAACACACAACACACAATTAGTCCTAAAAATCTTGGTTGCCTCCCAGTAGCGCTTAACTTATAGTCTTTAGCTAGACTTGGCTTTCAAAACCCAAGTTAGGGTGGATAATAGGACAAGAAGAAAATGTCATCCTTCCGCTTTCTCCTTTTTGTCAGAAATCTCATGTATTTGGCATAGGAAAGCAAGTGTTTCCATGCCCCAATCAATAAGCATTTGGGATAGGAATTCCCTCTCTTTTGAAAAAATTGAAGCTCATTTAGCGGAGGACTCTTTTCTTCACTTACCAAGGACTGAACCTTAATTGTCAAATGAGTCTTATCATACCTCAACCTTGGTTTTTCTTCCTTGTTGCTATTTTTGAATTTTTCTTGTTCTACAACAACACAATCTTTTTGCTCCACTGCTTCCAAATGACCATATTCTCAAGTTCACACTCTACACTCATTTGTTCCTTTTGCTCAACCACATATTCAATACAACTTTCTTCTTGTAGATTCTCCATAATGGTCCTAATTGTGAGCCTCTATTTTCTTACATGAAACTTCAAAGTTGTCATGATCACTCTCTTCTTTTAGATCAATCACTTCTTCAATACAATTCTCCTCTTTTTTTTTGACAAACAATTCTCCTCTTTTATATGCTCCATAATTGTCTTAAAGTGAGCCTCTATATTCTTACATGATACTTGAAAGTTATCACTATCCACTTTGATATCCCCAAGTGATTGAGCTACAAACTCTTGGAAGTTAGAGATGGTCTCATGGAATCCTTCGGTTTGAGCTTGACAACTTGGATCTTGCTCAAACCACTAGTGCAAAAACGTCATTTAGTATCGGTCATTTGGCACATTTAGTATCGGTTATCTGTCGATACTAATTCGACCGATACTAAATGTATGACATTTAGTATCGGATTTTCAAAAAACCGATACTAAATGACGTTTTTTTGGTGAAGTTGAAAGAAGGAGGATAGTAGAAGACATACTTTATCAGTTAGATCAACTGCTACTATCTCACCGTATCTTTGTAAGAGATCACGGAAAAGGGGACAGAGGGAAGCAGAGGTAAATTAAAGTTAAGGATATTCCCTTGTATTATGGGCGTGATGAATGCAGTCGAGTTTGCCATAAAAAAGATAAGTGTTAGAGGACAACTTTATCATGATACTAACAAAGACAAGATTAAAACTTTGAAAACACTTCCTTATTCAATGAAATTAAAAGCACATTTAATTCAAAGAAACAACAAATGTTTGCAAAATAATCGACCTTAAACTCAATAAGCTCCTTTTCTAGAATTAAATGCATTAGAGAGATGGTCCGAAAGGGATTTAATATGACACATTGCGGTGATATCATGGCGAGAACTAAGCGATATTATAATGGATCAAAATGAAAGTAGTATAGCAAGAGGAGACAATATATGCAACAAATTTTTGCTATAACATACGAAAACCCCTCGGTTGCATGAATAGAATGTCGGTGGCGTAATGCTTTTCTCTCAATGGAGGTATGAAGGAAGTAAATTTCAATTTAAAACTTACACTTATGATTGGATATTAAATAATAACTATTCCCGAAAGATTGAGCATTATGTCAACTAACCTCTTCCATAGTGGCTTACTCGCCCACCCTTCTACTAACTTGCTTCTTCTCTCAAGTCGGTGGACAAGACAAATCATATCTTATGAACATCAACAACTCAATGAGATAAATATTATGACACCAAGGTAATAATAAACCAGAAATTTAAAAAGAGTGATCCTCCCTTTAATGTAATATCTGTTTCATAAGAATAGTATAAGCTAGGGCATTGACGCCATCAAGCTTTCAGAGTCATGAAGTACGCCTCATCCCTTTTCTACGTAAAGATAGTACACAAGATGTATTGAGTGTGAATTACATGTAACACTTGAATGATCACTAAATAACTTCTCGATTACATAATTCCTTACTTCTTAGATCATACAAGGAAAAGAATTTCACGTTAAATAGCACAATAAGAACGCAATCCGATGCAAAAATAAAATCGAAGACATTAGAAATGAAAGGAAAACGAAATTAGACTTATCAATACTCTTACACAAATTAGAGGTAGATAAAAACCCACAAATTAGAGGTAGATAAACATGAAGCATGAAGTTACCAATTCAAGATGAAAGAGTGCAAGATTTCCAAACATAGGACAGATCTGTACTTGAAAATCAACATATATCCAAATTTATTTACTTTTATTTCTTCGTCTTACAACACACAAGACATTGCATTTGCATCAAGTTTGCACTCGAAAAGGCAAATATTTACAACATCTGCAGACAACTAAACTCAAAACAAGCATCTATATTCTATCGTAAAATAGTATAATCCGGATATTGTAATACCTTGTGCAGAAGAAGACGCTTGGCAACTAAAGGGGCGTAAATCTACCTCTGCGAAACCCCCTTGAAAGCAAATAATAAAAAGTCTTCCATCAAAATTTAAGCAATCAAGATTTCTTTGATAGTAGGATGCCCCATACAATCAAGAATAACATCAACACCGCCACCACACATCGGTTTATAATATTGGCTTTTGCATCTCTATGCAACCAATAAAAAACACAAATAACAAGCAGTACTATATAGATCATTTAATTAATGGTAAGAAATTCTGCGAATTTACATCAAGCATGCTTCAAATTTCAAAAAGAGAATACCTTGACCACCAGTTTCTTCCTTGACCCTGGCAACAAAGTCCTCTGTCTTGTAATTGATGGCCACATCAGCCCCAATACCTTTGCAAAAAGCTAGTTTCTCCTCACTACCTGCTAATCAATATCTAGAATAAAAACTGGGCAAACTTTGCTTGGAAGTTGGAATTTGAAAGCATGATAAGTAAGATATTTATCGCACCGACACTTCTGGTTAAAGGGTGCTTCATATAGTAAAACAGCTAATCACCACAACTAAACATAGGAAAAACAGACCAAAAGTTCAATATGATGAAATGAAAAGGAGTAATGAACCTGCAGTAACAAATATCGTTGCTCCTATGTACTTAACTATCTGAATTGCAAATGTACCAATTCCACTTGAACCTCCATGAATCTGGCAAATAATAAAACTAATTAACCTATAATATTTTAAACTAGACCTAATACCAAATTAAAGAACCCAATAATAACACAATAGATAGAGTGAAATTAATCAATTTGAATGTTACCAAGAAGGTTTCTCCTTGAGAAAGATGGTCGGTCATAAAAACGATTGACCAGACATAAAGGGAAGCCACTTCAGAAAACTAGCGAAGATCGGTGAGAGAAATTCGGAAGGAATCGGAAGAAGTTGACCTTGAGGAACAAAGCAACTTTGTCGGCATAACCACCACCAGCGAGAAGAGCACATACCGATCGCCAATTTTCCATCCGAAACGTTTTTGCCAAGCCGATTCGATGGTTCCGAACATTCGAGACACGGATATGGGCTTGCACCTTTAGGTACAGGGGTAAGCGCCTTTTCTTTGAACTTCAAAATCACCATCCTCAATGTATCATATCCTCAATGTATCATTATCAAATAACAAAAGTAAACATCAAAGCAAAAATCCAAAACAATTGAAAACGAAAACCTAGATAGATAGAAGAAGCTCGTAGATGCTTACCTAAGAACAACATCATTAATCAAAAACAACACCGAGTTTAGGGTTTCCAATCAAAGAAGAGGACAATCGAGAGAAGAGAGAGAGTTGTGTTCTTTTTAGGTTTCACCGAACTACAAATCGTAGAAGAGGAGAATACAAACCAGTGCGAGAGAGTTGTCTTCGTTGTTGGCAACGGCGAGAGCGTTGAGTTGAGCGAGAGATCGAGAGTGAGAGAGCGGCGAGAGTGAACGGAGACGCCGAGAGTAGAACGGAGACGACGCGAGTGAGTGGAGACGACAGCGAAGAAGAGAAGAACGGAGACGCAGCGAAAAGAAGAACGAGGCGACGAAGAAGAAGAACGGCGCGAGAGAGGAGGCCGGCGAGGTTGAGAGATTCTCGCGCAGAGGAAGCTTTGTGCAGAGAGGAAGGGAGGAGGTTTGGTCGCGAGAGAGGAAAGCCGAGAGTGAGAGAAAGAGTGTTTGAGTGAGAGAGAGAACGAGAATTAACGCTGAAATAGAAATAGAAAGGACCTTTAGTATCGGGTGTTAAAATACCCGATACTAAATGTGTTTGTAATACACATTTAGTATCGGTTGTTTTAACAACCGATACTAAAAGTCTGATGAAAATTGAAAATTGAATAAACAACCGGTTTGTGATACACATTTAGTATCGGTTAATTAAACAACCGATACTAAATGTAGGCGTGAAAATTGAAAACTTTCATTTAATTTCAAAATTGCCACCGCGTCAACATTTAGTATCGGGTTCAAACAACCGATACTAAATGGTGCTGTTTAATGTCCTTTTTCCACTAGTGAACACAAAGTTTTCCATGTGACAATCTATATTTTGGGCTCTCATGGGCATGAAATTTATCTCATAACAACCCCTTTCAAAGTTTTCACGCTCCACCTTCATAGATTCAATGGCTTGAGCTAAGAGTTCTTTTAAACTAGAGTTCTCCTCATGTAATCCCTCATTTTGAGCTTGAGAACATGGCTTTTGCTCACACACAAAGTTTGGTAGGGGTACGGAATTTAACTCAAAACATCCTCTTTTATCCATTTCCATAACAATCATAGTTGAAACAATGTTGTTGAGCATTCTTTTCTTGCATAAAGTATAAATTCCAATGATCCATTGCATAAAGCGGAAGATTTTTTTTTTCAAGAACACCAAACACAAATGAAACTACAAACACAAAGCACAATACAAAATAGAAAAAAAATTGCTGAAAAATAGAACAAACTAACGCAAAGAATCTAAACTAACTAAACTTACTAACTAAACAATAGAAAATAACTAGCACAATCCCCGACAACGGCGCCAAAAACTTGTTGTGTGAAAACAATATGTGCAAGTATACACAATCGTAACAAGTAATAAAGAGTGAGTAGAGATCGTTCCCACGATGATTGTTGAGTTCTTTTCTTTATTTAATTAGCAAGTAAGCTAGTGAGTAAAAGTAAAGTAAAATAACAAGTTGTAGAACCAAGTTTTATCAACAAACATTAAGTAAAATAAAGGATTAGTAGAAATTCAGAAAGAGAGTAAGCTGGAATGTCTTTCACTATGCAATGTCATCATAATGTATTAATGTTGTATCTAATGCTGTAGCATTGGGTACTGCAGCAATAGATGTATTTTCTCAAATACTTCACACTAGGGTTTCCTCGCAAGAGTTTATCTCTAGACCCTAAAGGAGTACGCCCTAGGCTGGTTAGGCACCAGCAGTATTCACCCTATGATATATGCCCTCCTATCTCTAGGTTTTAAGCAAGGAACATTAAAATCTCTTTTAATGAACACCATCCATATTATCCTTTGAGATCAATTTATAAACCATCCCTGAATCTATAAATGGTACTTATATTAGGTGATCAATTCTAAAATAAGTTTGGAAATAGTATCACACAAAGGATACAATGCTAAAACATCAAATACATGCATTAAACACACTAAGACTTCATTACATAGTTACTAGCATCCCAACTCAGAGTATTTTGCTCATGATGAACAACAAACACAAGAAATAAAGCATAGATGCAAAATCTAAAGCCATAAAACCGAAATTACAAGGAAGAAATATACAAAGAAGAAGAAGACTGAAGTTTGGCTCCAAGAACAGTGATAATGGAGGTACAAACAGCTCCAAAATCCACAAAAATCTTCAAGTAAGTCAGCTCCTGTATTGCTTCAGCATCACTCCCAGCACTGTTGTGCAGAATTTCTACTTTTATTGTGAAAATAGAGCTTGGAACAAAAATGGAGAGAAAGGCTATGTCTAAACCTAGCCTCCTTTCTGAACCAACCTCCTAAATGAGGATGATGAGCCTCCTTAAATAATACTAGGGTTTAGTGATCCAAGAAATATCCTTTGGAGGTTACTTTTGTCATTAAATGTGCCAATGTACCCACAAAAGGGAATATTCTGAGCATATGACAGCCTGGTACCAGCAATAGGGCATGTCCGTTCTTTTTTGATAGCTTGCCTCAGCATTTTCTCTCTCATCTTTCGCAGGAACACAATGTCATGACACACGATCTTTGCGAAAGAATAAAATACACACATAAAAGCACAAAATGGGGCACCAAAGTGCCAAAATGACTTCAAACCAGAATTAAATCTTCTTTTACACTAAGCAACCTATTTTAATTAATTAAATACAATATTACTTTAGAAATCCCAATAATTTAAGCTAAAAAAACATAAATAACTCTTATAAATAAGAGTTATTAGTGGGCCCTAGAGGATTTCGCATGCCAAGCCATGTCTTATATGCGGATGATATTATGATTTTTTGTCGGGCTACTAAAAAGAGTTTGACTAGTTTGTTGGATCTTTTCCTCTTACGAGCAAGCTTCTGGCCAGGTGATTAGTAAGGTGAAATCTAAATTCTATACTTGAAACCTCACCCTCTCCCATATCACGGCAATTTCGGCTTCTCCGTTTTTCTCAAGGTTCTCTCCCTTTTAATTACCTTGGTGTTCCCCTCTTTAAAGGAAGTCTTTGGAAAATTCATTGCTGATAGAATAAAGGCTAGACTTTCCTCTTGAAAAGGTTCTCTTTTATCCATCATGGGGAGAGTTCAACTTGTCAATTCTGTGATTCCTAGCATGATGGTTTATAGTTTCCGTATTTATGTTTGGCCTGCTAGTCTTCTTAATACTGTGGATACTTGGATTAGAAACTTTGTTTGGTCTGGTGACATTAATACTAGGAAGCTGGTTACTATGTCCTGGAGTAAGATGTGCATGCCCTATCAGGAAGGAGGTTTGGGTCTACGGTCTATCAAAGCTATTAATAATGCTGGTATGCTTAAGCTCGGTTGGAACTTTATTTCTACCAATCTACATTGGGCTCTTCTTTTGAAAGCTAGAGTCTTTAAAAATGATAAGCCGGTGAACTATCATGTTTCTTCTTCTATCTGGCTTGGGTTAAAATCTCAGATCTCTGATATTATTGAGAACTCGACTTGGAAGCTTGGGAATGGTGTCACTATAAAATTCCAACTGATGACAATCTCTGGATTAGAGGTTGCACTGTCGTCTCTATCTGTAGCTTATGTGGTAATGCTTCTGAGAATTCTCAGCATCTTTTTCTCGCTTGCCCTTTTGCCCAACGTATTTGGAGCTGGCTTGGAGGAATCTTGAGTCTCTGTAACACCCCCTTTTCCTAACCTTAAAAGGTGGTGCTACAATTAATTACTAATCCCATTTCTGATTTTGTTTTTCTTTCAAAACACATTGCTTTATTTTCGATATGGATTTTCTAAATTTTGAGAAAATAGAGAGATACCAACATAATATATATGCATCATATATATAAGTCATCATCCATCACTGATGACCATGCCCATAGGCTTACAACCGTAAACAAACAAGTGTACGTAAATATCTTGCAAGAGCTCCTAGGACTATTACATACTACTAAGATCGAACATATCTTAAATTAGATGAAATGATCCTAAGCTAGGAGTCAGACTAAATACTATACAGCTTCACATTCTTCTTCCAGAAATCAATCTTGTTGTATCCAGAGTGGCTCAGCAGTCCTCCCGACGTGATCTGTGATGTAAGGGGTGAAATACTCGTACACAAGTTTGCAACACGATGGTTACACAAGTTACACATAATATTATACAATCACAAGTAATAATAATATATAGACATAACAAGTGACACACAAACTCAATCAAGACTAAGAAAATTGACCACTCTTAATTCCAAATCCTGCAAAACATAACCAACATCTTAGTGAAATCAATAATTGATTGTTAGCTAAGTGAACTAAGTGTCACACTTATTCTATAATCCATTCAATGAAGTTAATCCAATATCTAAAATATTATACTCAACCTACTCCATGGAGATTTCTACCATCATGAGCGTAAGGCCGTTTCAACTGCCATAACATGATCGTTTATAAAGAGAAAATATACAATCCATACTCCAATCATTCTGGCCCGAGCGCTGCACCTTATTATAGTTAGGCTCACCGTGTCGGGTAATACGATTTCCCCAGCCAGAGAGACAACCAACTAACCATTGGTAGGAATTCGAAACACAAGTGCCCCCAGAAGGTTTGTAGTCGACCCAACCGAACCTATCCTCAGTCTTATAAACTTGATAGTACTATAAGAAACATTTTGTAAAGCTCTTAGTAAAAACATCAGTCTTACCAATCTAATCCATAATCAACTTGACAAATCAGTCCTTAGGATTCATAACAACAACTAGTGAGACACACCTCAACTTATCAATCCTCATATGTCATATCCCTAAGTAACATAGACAACTCCTATTTCAACCAAATCCAAAATGTACTTAATTTGACTCAATTACATAGAACTCAAACAAAACACAATCACACAAATCACCTAAGAATAGCTAAATAATATATATATATATATATATATATATATATATATATATATATACACACACACATACAAGCAACACATAATTTGTGCCCATCAACTTATTATTAGTATTTCCCCTTACCTTGGAATTTCTCGAAACTTGCTTGGTGATCAACAATTTCTTCCAACTCAACAACACCTATTACTCATTAAAACAGTTGTGTCTTAATACACTATAACTAAAATATTTTGTTAGAGTCCTATTTTAGTTCTGTCTTTTCAAAAATGCTAGGTAATAGTTCTTAAAAAGAATGACATCAACGAAATAAAATCAACGGAAGTTTTTCTCAGATTATGCATCCAAACTAAGGTTCCCTTTACATAAAATAGAAAATGTCAAAACTAGCTCTTTCTGTAGTTGATCTATTAACTAATTTTCTTTGTATTTGAAACACAGGTGCCCTTAACAAAATCTCTAAGTTACATTGTCATTTGATAAATTCAACGAAAAAAAACGTTCATTAATTGATTGGTGATCACACCGTAACTAATATTGAAGTAGATTAAAATAAAATAGAAAAAAATAGACTAGAAAGTTGCTCACCTAAAATAAATTGGTTTGTTTTAACGGAGAAGTTTATATATACATTTGGGAAGAACAAGATCTTCCTACTAATAAGAGTTTCTAGTTTTTTTTTCTAGAAAGAAGTATCAGTGGATAAAAGGAAGAAAGCAATTTAGAAGAACAAATAAAATCAAAGGAAAAGAGAGAGATCAGAGTGCATTCTAACCTTTTTGAAAGCTTTCGAAAGTTTTGTGTGAAAGTAAAGTGAGAGATGAGTTGCTATTTATAGTGATAATAGTCTGTGATTTAAACCTCTAGGGAGTAAACACGTTTTAAGTAATAGAATCTTCCCTCTGTACGTTTGTGTTGGTGAAAAATGGACCACACATGGTTATTCCTTATTTTACTATACACGTATGTGATTTTCTCGGTAAAAATTAAGAGACATATTTTCAGTAAAATAAAATTCTGCAGATGTACTTTCGATCTTTATATTTTATAGAACTTAATGAACTAATTTTCAAGATTTTTCGATAACTTTGGACTTCCTAGTGCAGTAGAAACTTACACCGACAGATCCTTTTTAGCTATAATTTGATGAAGTTTTAAGCTCAAACTTTTTCCATTAGTTTCTATAATATCTCTCTTTAGTCCTACGATTTTATTTTTCTTAAAAACATTCTCTAAATACCAAACTAATAATTATTCTATATAAGAAAATATATAATTATAATATAGACAAAGAAACTAAAATTTTAGGGTGTTACAGTCTCCATATTGATACTGTAACGCCCCAAAATAGTTCAATTATTTATTTAATTGAGTTATTTAAGGTTTACAACATTTTAATTAAGTCAAGTAATTAATTTGGAAGTTTTATTTTCTTTAGGAAGTGTTTGAGTAATGAAAGAGGTGAGAATAGAGGCCCATGATCCATTAGTGGCCCATGATCCATTAGGAAGTCCATGTGCATGCTTTAAGTGATGTTGTCGAAGGGGAGACATCCACTTGCAACAAAATATCAAAGAAAAGTCAAAAGAGTAAAGTTAGAGAGAGAGAGAGAAGTGCAAGACTTTTAGAGAGAAGAAGAGGAATCTTGGCGTGGAAGAGCTCAAATTCAAGGAGGAGGAGCTGATTGTTGATAGATCGGGAAGTCTTGGTGGAGAGAATACTACTTCTTCAATCTATTGAGGTAAGGGGGCTCTCTTTCACCTATAATAGTGTATATATGATGAGTGTTTGTGTGAGTAGACTGTAGAAATGATTTCTGAGCTGTTTGTGTGCTTGGTGTGTGTTTGATGTTGTGTTTGCTTCACTTTGGTGAAGTTGTGATGGATTGTTGATGAGTTGGTCATATGAGAGGCCTAAGAGAGAAAGGAGAGTTGAGGAACTCTCAGTGGACTGGTGTTGGGTGGGTACTGTTGTTGAGTTTACTTTGAGGTGTGTTGGACAGGTTTTTGGAATGAATATCAGTGTAGTAGTTGTGTTAAGTTTGATCATAGTGTAAGAATCAAAGAGAAGAGGGAAGAGGAAGGTTAGGCGCATGGAGAGACATAGGAGCCGAGGTGTAGTTGCCTAACCATAAGGGTGTCGAAGCATAAGTGTTGAGCGTAAGTGCCAAAGCGTAGGTGACGGATCGTAGGTGACGAAGTGTGTGATGAAGTATAGGTGACGACGTGTAAGTGTGTCTGAGACTAAGAGTAGGTGTCGACTTGTATTTGCCGAGGTTGTAGCGTAGGTATACCGAGGTGTAGATACCGAAGTGTAGTGTATATAATATACCTAAGTATAGTTGCTGAAGTGCAGTTGTTGAGTTATAATGTATATCTACCGAGGTGTGAGTGTACTGAGGTAATAGTTGTTGAATGGCAGGCGTACGTATCAAAGCTTAGTGTGACGAAGTGTACTGAACCGAGGTGAAGAGTAGTGTACCGAGGTGCTGCGTGGTATGCCGAGGTGCAATGTGAGAGTGCCGAGGTGATGTTTTGACATCAGCGTAGCGCAGGTAGTTGCCAGGCGCGACTGTGAGTGCTGTTTGGTGCCAATTACGTTAAGTGGCTGAATAGTGTAGCCAGTTTGGTCCCTAGGTGACGTTTTAGTCCTAGGTGACGTTGCACTACAACATTTTGACTCAAAGGCAACGCCTAAAAACCGTTGCGTAAAGCCAAAAAACCGTCGCCTTACCTTTCAACAACGGTTTTTAAACCGTTGTTTTTGCGGGCGTTGCCTATACTATAGGCATCGGTTATTTGTGATAAATGGCAACACAATTCAAAAACCGTTGCCATTGATAACTTATACGCAACGGTTTTGATTTTCACGCATCGGCAACCGTCCCAAACCGTTGCTAGTTATGGCAACACACATAAACCGTTGCCAGCTATGGCTACTCTTTAAAACCGTTGCTGTTGTTGGCAACACAATAAAACCGTTGCCTTCACCAACAAATACAACACTTCAAAAACGTTGCCATAGATAATAAATTTTTAAAAAAATAATAATAATAGAAAAATAATTGGAGAGGTCCATTCCATTCCTTCCCAACATAAAACTTATGTGTGGTATCACTCAAATTTAATGACAATCAATTAATAACACAATACACAACAAAAACATGCACTATCTTTAGTTCATCTTACAAGAAAATAGCATTGTAGCATATCAAATCTAATTCACAGTTTAATACAAATAGAAAATCTGATATTTGGGCTTAAAATAAATCTATATTCTTGTCTAATGTGCATATTTTAATATAGGATGGTGCTCTTGAACTCTGAGTTGTGGAGAACTGGAATCCCCTCCAAAGTCCCTTATAGAAGCCAACATAATTCCTAACATAAAACAAGATATTTAAGTAGCTTACTTTTCTGATAATGCAACCATTTTCTTTAGAGCAAGATTACAAGGTAGCATATCATCCTTGTAGGAGGAACCTTCAGACTCCAACTTTTTCAAATCTTGATAACGATACCCAAATGCTGCTTCTCTTAATGTGTCAACTTTTTTCTCTAGCCAGTCAAAATGTTTTAGGACAGCCCTTTCTTCCACCTATGGATATGTACCCAATCATAGATATACTACACTATAATTATATCTATAGATCCCATGAACAATAAATAACAGCCATATTTCAATTCTTTGATAATATGGACCTATTTTAGTACTCTAGTTGAGATGAAAGTAGTAATTTTATACTACATGTGTCAAAGCAACTTACAAGGAAGCAAAGTTTGTCATCTAGCCACTTGACAAAGGACACGACATCATCTATGTTCTGATAAACTGCTGGTTCACCTCTCTAATCCCTTCTTCCCAAAGGTACATCCCATCTTGGTCCACCAATCTGCAGAGAAAGAAAATCAGACCTGATAATTAAGTTATGAAAGTCATCATAAAAATAAAAGAAGTGTAATAAAGTGCTAAAGAATAGGAAATATTTACAAGAACAGTTGAATCTCTAGCTGCAAGAGCCAAAATATCAGCACAAGACACTATCATAGGCTCCATGCAAGGTCTAGTGACTGAAATATATTGCGGGTGTCATAGGCTCCCTGGGCGACAAACTTCCTTACAAACTGAACCCCTGTAGAATTTCTTCCATCAGGAACAACTGAACCCCTGTAGAATTTCTTCTTCTTGAAGGTGTAGCACTGAGATCTTTCGAAATTGTAACAAGGCTTCCTCTTACGACTCAAGCGTCTTATTCCCTTATTTTCTGCAAATTACATTACATATTCCTTTCAGTGAAAAGCAAAACAACATAACTCACACACGTAGTATGAAATGGACCTACCAAATACAGTAGTAAACTTAACATCTTGAAGGACCACCCAAGGGTTACAATCAGACCACTTCCATTACAAAACTTTAACAAGTCAATGGCGTGTTGGACTAATTCAATATATATTATATTATATTATATTATCATGTCAGGACCAAGAACAAGAATTATTTATTATTCCTCCAAGAAATACAACACCCTACCTACTATTTTACAAAAATAATATAACCATTACTTCATCTAAGCTCTTCCCATCCCAGTATATTCCAAAAATAATAATAATAATGATATATGAGGTATTTTACTTTGACACGAAAATATACAGTGCAATCTAATCCATATGCTAGTATATATAACTTGGTCAAATTGAGGGATGCTAACAAACAAGGGTAACATAACAAATGTTCTTTCTGACTTGTAAATTGTACATAATAATTAGAAATTGTGAAGAACAGAAGTGTTGGCGTGGAACCTTTGAGAAAGGCCCCCCCTAACACAAACCTACACAGATAACTGCAACTTGTTATTTTGACCAAGTCACAAAACCCAATTTTGACAACTTGCCATGTGAACATGGAAGAATGAGTAAACAAACTCTAAACCTTCAGACAGACATTGTGATGACAAAACAGTCCTATCTCTGATCATATTTGATTGCAGATAATTTTTTAAACAACTTACCGGATCTAAAATGTTCACAATCCTTCAACTTCGGAGCACCCTTCCAAGGCCTGGAAGTCAAGGTGATTATGATGGATCTGGATCCATCCCCAATCTTTCGTTTCGATCTCGTTGCCGCTCTCGATAACCTTTGCGTCGTCGTCTTCAACATTCACGAAGATATCAAAGAACCAAACGATTGCTTCTGCTAAGGCATCCTCTGATTCCAACCTAACTCCACCAATCAAGTTGTTCATATGAAATCGAGAAGAAATCGATATAGGTGAAAAGCCAAGAAGAAATCGAGAGAGAGAGAGGGGGAACCAAAGAGAGGGAGAGATAGAGAGAGAGAGTCGAACCTGAAGCTTGCAATCTCTGATTGAAATCGTTGTGAGAGGGTGGAAGCAAAGTTCTGACTTAGGGATTTATGGTTATGGTGCGCGATGGAACTTCTGAGAATGGGGGTTCTGGGTTCGCGTTTTCTAAGAAGGGGGAATTAGGGTGCGCTGAGTTTTTTTAATTTTTTAATAATTGCCCATATGACAACGTTTTTACACCGTTGGCTAAAGCTTAAATAAAAAACCGTTGCTATAGACCTTTTGGGAACGGTTTTGACCCGTTGCCAAAAAAAAAGAATTAAAAAAAATGAATAAACAACGGTTGTCAAAAACCGTTGCCATTGTTGTCTAAGGCAACGGTTTTTTTGGTGTTGAAATTTTAGGCGTTGCCGTAGGGTCAAAATGTTGTAGTGTTGTGGTCCTTGTAGTGACTGTTTAGTCCACTACTTTTGGTGTCGAGGTGTCTGTTGAGTTGGATGTCGGCCATAGGGCTGTTGATAGGGGTAGTGAGGTTAGCGATAGCGCTATTGATGATGTCTAGGTGAAATAGACGATGGGTGAGGACGGTGTAATGCCGGTGAAGTAAGCGATGGTGTGGTGACGGTGTAATGTCGGTGGATTAAGCGACGGTGGTAAATCCAGTAATGGTGTCAATGCATACATGGTGTGATTCTTTGTGATTGATGCATTGTTCATGGAGTCTCATGCTTCATATGCATCAAAGCGACGGTGGTAGGCTTCGGCCTAGATATTGTAGACTTCGGTCTTCATATCATTAGCGACGGTTGTGCTCGCAAGGCAAAAATAGCGACGGTTGTGGTACCACATGCATTATACCCTTGGTGTTGGGGTTGCATTCATGCATGCATTCATATGATTGGTGAGGTCTCTGGTTGTTATTGAGTTGAGGTGCTCTAACTTGATGTTGTGTGCTTGCTATTGAGCCGAGGTGTTTTTAGTGTCTTCTCTAGCATGACGTTGTCATATATCCTATTATATGTGTTTAGAGACTCACCCTTCTGCCTTTATGTTGCTTCTTATGTCGGCAACTTGCAGGTGTACCCGAGTGAAGGTTCTTCCTTACTCAGTCTAGCTTTGGCGTCTTGCTCTGATATGTAGCACCGGGGGGCCGAGTAGTTTAGTAGTTGATTTTTGTTTTAAGTTATTGCACTGTAACTTGATGTTGTTTTGAAAACATGTTTCATTCCGAGGTTCTTCCTTACTGTGCATTGTTGTTTTGCGCCATTGATATGGTTTGGTTTTCATGAAGCAAATGTAGCACTCTCTTGTGAGTGATTTTTGAAAACTCTGATTTTATTAATTAAAAAATAGTAGTTAATTAGAAGGGGGTGTTACATTAGTGGTATCAGAGCAAAAGTTCGGTCTGTCCGACCAAGTTGTTGAGTCTTGAGTTTCCAAAATCCTCGAGTCTTGTGGCTCGTTCTGAATCAATCTTGTTTATATGTTTAGTGAGATGGCTGTAAGGGGTGGAAGGAATGATGCTGCTCTTGCTGCTGTGTTGGGGTGGAGGCGATGGCAAATGCTATGGGGAATCAGCATGTTGCCGAGGATGCTGGAGCTCGTAGGCTAGCTACTTTCCAGAGGGAGAACCCTCCTACTTTCAAGGGGAGGTATGATCCCGATGGGGCTCTTGCATGGTTGAAGGAGATTGAGAGAATTTTTCGTGTTATGGATTGTTCGACTGCTCAGAAGGTGAGGTTTGGTACTCACATGTTAGCCGAGGAGGCCGATGATTGGTGGCTGGAAGTTCTGCAGAGATTGGAGACTGCTGGTGACAAGATCACATGGGATATTTTCAAGAGGAAATTTATGAGGAAGTACTACCCAGAGGATGTTAGGGGAAAGAAAGAAATGGAATTTTTAGAATTGAAGCAGGGGAGGAAGTCGGTGGCCGAGTATGCGGCGAAGTTTGTAGAGTTGGTGAAGTTCTACCCTCACTACACTGGAGCTACTGCCGAGTTCTCCAAGTGTATCAAGTTTGAAAATGGGTTGAGGCCTGACATCAAAAAGGCAATTGGATACCAAAGGATTAGAGTGTTTTCCGAGTTGGTCGACAGTTGCAGAATCTTCGAGGAAGATAGCAATGCTGCTTATAAGATTGGGAAAGAGAAGCGGAACTCAGTATCGTGGGAAGCCCTATGAGGTGTCTGGTGGTAAGGGCAAGGGGAAAGCTGGTTGGGGAAAGAGGCCTAGTGGGGGAGATGCTCCTGCTAGCATAGTGTGTTTCAAGTGTGGGATGCCCGGTCACAAGATGTTTGAGTGCAAGATGGGTGAGAAGAAGTGTTACCGGTGTGGCGAGGAGGGTCACGTGGCTGCTGACTGTAAGCGCAAGGGTGTAGTTTGCTTCAACTGTGGCGAGGTGGGTCACACTAGCACTAAGTGTTCTAAGCCGAAGAAAGAGAAGAGTGTTGGGAAGGTGTTTGCTCTCGCTGGATCCGAGGTGGTTAATGAGATAAGAGGTACGTGCTTTATAAATGGTATTCCTTTGATTGCAATAGTTGATACCGGTGCCACGCATTCTTTCATTTCTGCTGTGTGTGTTAAGAAATTGGAATTAGCCTTGTCTTCTTTGATGAGGGAGATGGTTATCGATACTCCAGCTAAGGGTTCGGTGACTACCTCTCTTGTGTGTGCGAAGTGCCCTCTGACGGTCTTCGGCAGAGACTTCATTGTTGATTTGATTTGTCTGCCATTGGATGGGATGGATGTCATCCTTGGTATGGACTGGTTAGTGGATAACCATGTTCATATCAATTGCTTTAGTAGGACTGTGAGTTTCCCTTCTTCCGAGGTGGAAAAATCTGTTTTATTGCCTGCTGGGCAGCTGCGCAAGGTAATGAAGGAAGGAGCTATGCTGTTTGCTTTGAGGGTGTCATTGTCTGTAGAGAGCCAAGCTAAGATTAATGAAGTGCCGGTGGTGCGAGAGTTTTCTGAGGTATTTCCTGACGAGATTCCGGATGTACCACCTGAGAGGGAAGTCGAGTTTGCTTTTGATTTGGTACCTGGTACTAGGCCGGTGTCTATTGCACCTTATAGGATGTCTGCATCCGAGTTGTCCGAGTTGAAGAAGCAACTTGAGGATTTGTTGGAGAAGAAGTTTGTAAGGCCAAGTGTGTCGCCTTGGGGAGCTCCTGTGTTGCTAGTGAAGAAGAAGGATGGGAGCATGAGGCTCTGTGTGGATTATCGGCAGTTGAATAAAGTGACAATTAAGAACAAGTATCCGCTCCCAAGGATTGATGATTTGATGGACCAATTGGTGGGTGCGCAAGTATTTTCTAAGATTGATCTGAGGTCGGGTTACCATCAAATCAAGGTGAAGGATGAAGATATTCCTAAGACGGCGTTTAGAACTCGGTATGGACACTATGAGTATTCGGTGATGCCATTTGGTGTTACGAATGCTCCAGGGGTGTTCATGGAATATATGAATCGTATTTTTCATGAATATCTAGATCGGTTTGTGGTGGTGTTCATTGATGATATTTTGGTTTACTCCAAGTCGGAAGAAGAGCATGCCGAGCACTTGAGGTTGGTGTTGGAGGTCTTAAGGGATAGGAAGCTGTATGCGAAGCTATCAAAGTGTGAGTTCTGGTTAAGAGAAGTGAGTTTCCTTGGTCATGTAATTATCGGTGATGGTATTGCAGTTGATCCTTCTAAGGTTGAGGCTGTGTTGCAGTGGGAGGCGCCCAAGTCGGTCACTGAGATAAGGAGTTTTCTGGTGTTAGCCGGTTATTACAGAAGATTCATTGAGGGTTTTTCCAAGTTGGCGCTACCATTGACTCAGTTGACTTGCAAGGGTAAGGCGTTTATTTGGGATGCTCGTTGTGAAGAAAGTTTCAGGGAGTTGAAGAAGAGGTTGACGACATCTCCTATCTTCTCGTTGCCTAATCCAAGTGAACCTTTTGTGGTATATTGTGATGCGTCGAAGATGGTTTAGGTTGTGTACTTATGCAAAATGGTAAGGTTGTTGCTTACGCTTCAAGACAATTGAGAATTCATGAGAAGAACTACCCTACTCATGATTTGGAGCTTGCTGTCGTGGTGTTTGCGTTGAAGATTTGGAGGCATTATCTTTATGGCTCTAGATTTGAAGTGTTTAGTGATCATAAAGGTCTGCAGTATTTGTTTGATCAAAAGGAGCTGAACATGAGGCAGAGGAGGTGGTTGGAGTTGTTCGGTCTGAATTATCACCCAGGAAAGGCTAATGTTGTAGCCGATGCTTTGAGTCAGAAGTCTTTGCATGTGTCAGCAATGATGGTTAAGGAGCTGGAATTAATTGAGCAGTTCAGAGATTTGAGCCTAGTTTGTGAAGTAACACCTCGGAGTGTTAGGTTGGGGATGCTGAAAATTACTAATGAATTCTTGGCTAGCATTAGGGAGGCGCAGAAGCTAGATGTCAAGCTTGTTGATTTGGCAGTGGGAATTGGCCGAGCTGAAAATGAGGATTTTAAGTTGGATGCGCAAGGTTTATTGAGGTATCGTAATCGGATTTGCATTCCTGATGAAGAGGAGATTAAGAAGGCAATTCTGGAAGAATGTCATAGGAGCAGATTGAGTATCCATCCAGGAGCTACAAAGATGTATCAAGATTTGAAGAGGTTATTTTGGTGGCCAGGGATGAAGAGAGATGTATGGAACTCCACTGTAGTTCTTCTAAACGAGAAGAGGCTACGGGTTTGATATATGGAACTTTTCCCAATCTTAGATTGGTAGAACTTCGTGCTGATAACGTGTTATAAAACAAGAGATAAAGAGTAAAGAGAAAGATGAAGAAGAAGCTACACGAACAAATATGAATAAGATGAGAGCTTTTTGTATTCTCTTCAAGTCTATCTCTATACATAAGGGTGAACCCTATTTATAGGGTGAGAATTGACAAGTGAGAGACGCTAATAAAAAGCCACTATATTCTTACATGATACTTGAAAGTTATCACTATCCACTTTGATATCCCCAAGTGATTGAGCTACAAACTCTTGGAAGTTGGAGATGGTCTCATGGAATCCTTCGGTTTGAGCTTGACAACTTGGATCTTGCTCAAACACAAAGTTTTCCATGTGACAATCCATATTTTTGGCTCTCATGGGCATGAAATTTGTCTCATAACAGCCCCTTTCAATGTTTTCACGCTCCACCTTCATAGATTCAATGGCTTGAGCTAAGAGTTCTTTTAAACTAGAGTTCTCCTCATGTAATCCCTCATTTTGAGCTTGAGAACATGGCTTTTGCTCACACACAAAGTTTGGTAGGGGTACGGAATTTAAGTCAAAACATCCTCTTTTATCCATTTCAATAACAATCATAGTTGAAACAATGTTGTTGAGCATTCTTTTCTTGCATAAAGTAAAAATTCCAATGATCCATGGCATAAAGTGGAAGATTTTTTTTTCAAAAACACCAAACACAAATGAAACTACAAACACAAAGCACAATACAAAATAGAAAAAAATTTGCTGAAAAATAGAACAAACTAATGCAAAGAATCTAAACTAACTAAACTTACTAACTAAACAATAGAAAATAACTAGCACAATCCAAACAAGGCGCGAAAAAAACTTGTTGTGTGAAAACAATATGTGCAAGTATACACAATCGTAACAAGTAATAAAGAGTGAGTAGAGATCGTTCCCACGAGGATTGTTGAGTTCTTTTCTTTATTTAATTAGCATGTAAGCTAGTGAGTAAAAGCAAAGTAAAATAACAAGTTGTAGAACCAAGTTTTATCAACAAACATTAAGTAAAATAAATGATTAGTAGAAATTCAGAAAGAGAGTAAGCTGGAATGTCTTTCACTATGCAATGTCATCATAATGTATTAATGTTGTATCTAACGATGTAGCATTGGGTGCTGCAGCAATAGATGTATTTTCTCAAATACTTCACACTAGGGTTTCCTCGCAAGAGTTTATCTCTAGACCCTAAAGGAGTACGCCCTAGGCTGCTTAGGCACCCGCAGTATTCACCCTATGATATATGCCCTCCTATCTCTAGGTTTTAAGCAAGGAACATTAAAATCTCTTTTAATGAACACCATCCATATTATCCTTGAGATCAATTTATAAACCATCTCTGAATCTATAAATGGTACTTATATTAGGTGATCAATTCTAAAATAAGTTTGGCTCAGAGTATTTAGATCATGATGAACAACAAACACAAGAAATAAAGCATAGATGCAAAATCTAAAGCCATAAAACCGAAATTACAAGGAAGAAATATACAAAGAAGAGGTAGACTGAAGTTTGGCACCAAGAACAGTGATAATGGAGGTACAAACAGCTCCAAAATACACGAAAATCTTCAAGTAAGTCAGCTCCTGTATTGCTGCAGCATCACTCCCAACACTGTTGTGCAGAATTTCTACTTTTATTGTGAAAATAGAGCTTGGAACAAAAATGGAGAGAAAGGCTATGTCTAAACCTAGCCTCCTTTCTGAACCAGCCTCCTAAATGAGGAAGATGAGCCTCCTTAAATAATACTAGGGTTTAGTGATCCAAGAAATATCCTTTGGAGGTTACTTTTGTCATTACATATGCCAATGTACCCACAAAAGGGAATATTTTGAGCATATGACAGCCTGGTACCAGCAATAGGGTGTGTCCGTCCTTTTTTGACAACTTGCCTCAGCATTTTCTCTCTCATCTTTCGTAGGAACACAATGCTGCGACACCTGATGCTGCAACAATAAAATACACACATATAAAAGCACAAAATGGGGCACCAAAGTGCCAAAATGACTTCAAACCAGAATTAAATCTTCTTTTACACTAAGCAACCTATTTTAATTAATTAAACACAATATTACTTTAGAACTCCCAATAATTTAAGCTAAAAAATCATAAATAAGAGTTATCAGTGGGCCCTAGAGGATTTCGCATGCCAATCTATGTCTTATATGCGGATGATATTATGGTTTTTTGTCGGGCTACTAAAAAGAGTTTGACAAGTTTGTTGGCTCTTTTCCTCTTATGAGCAAGTTCTGGCCAGGTGATTAGTAAGGTGAAATCTAAATTCTATACTGGAAACCTCTCCCTCTCCCGTATCACGGCAATTTCGGCTTCTCGGTTTTTCTCAAGGTTCTCTCCCTTTTAATTACCTTGGCGTTCCCCTCTTTAAAGTAAATCTTTGGAAAATTCATTGCTGATAGAATAAAGGCTAGACTTTCCTCTTGGAAAGGTTTTCTTTTATCCATCATGGGGAGAGTTCAACTTGTCAATTCTGTGATTCCTACCATGATGGTTTATAGTTTCCGTATTTATGTTTGGCCTGCTAGTCTTCTTAATACTGTGGATACTTGGATTGGAAACTTTGTTTGGTCTGGTGACATTAATACTAGGAAACTGGTTACTATGTCCTGGAGTAAGGTGTGCATGCCCTATCAGGAAGGAGGTTTGGGTCTACAGTCTATCAAAGCTATTATTAATGATGGTATGCTTAAGCTCGGATGGAACTTTATTTCTACCAATCTACATTGGGCTCTTCTTTTGAAAGCTAGAGTCTTTAAAAATAATAAGCCAGTGAACTATCATGTTTCTTCTTCTATCTGGCTTGGGTTAAAATCTCAGATCTCTAATATTATTGAGAACTCGACTTGGAAGCTTGGGAATGGTGTCACTATAAATTTTTGGACGGATACTTCTCTTTCTAGACCTATTGTTGATACTATAGGAATTCCTCCTAGTTTACATAAGGATTTTAAAGCAAATCTCAGAGACTTTATTGTGGATGGAAATTGGTCCATTCCTGCTGACCTTTATTCTCACTTCCCCAACTTCAATCGAAAATTCAAGCAATCGCTATCCCATTTGTTTGGACTGAGAATCAGTTAATGTGGAATCACTCTATGTCTGCGGACTTGACTTTTAAGGAGTCTTTTCTCTTCTGTAATCCCCCTGGACAATTGGTTCCTTGGACCAAAACCATTTGGAAGACTTTCATCCCGCCTTCTAAATCTTTTATTTTTTGGAGAACTCTTCATAATAAAATTCCAACTGATTGCCATCTCTGGATTAGAGGTTGCATTGTCGTCTCTATCAGTAGCTTATGTGGTAATGCTTCTGAGAATTCTCAGCATCTTTTCCTCGCTTGCCCTTTTGCCCAACGCATTTGGAGTTGGCTTGGAGGAATCTTGAGTCTCCATATTGATACTGCTTCTATTCAGAACATTTTGGCCTTGACTTCTCATGGTTGTAGCCCTCAATTGCATGATATTGTCGCTGCCACGATTGTTAATGTTTTATGGATCATTTGGTACTGCCGGAATCAGGTGAGATTCAATAATCATGTGGTCCCCTTACACTCGGCTATTAATTTAATTATTTCTAATGTTGCTCTAGCCGGGAATGCTTCTAACTCTCCAATGTCTTCCTCTGTTGCCGAGTTTGTGATCATCAAGACCTTCAATATTAATGGTAATATATAGAAGCTCTACCAACATTAAAGAGGTTAAGTGGATCCCCCCTGCACCCTATATGATCAAGTGTAATACTGATGGCGCTGCCAATGGTTGCCCAGGACTTGCCGCTTGTGGCGGTATTTTTAGAGACAGAAGCACTGCTATTCTTGGTTGTTTTTCCACATCCTTTGGTAACAGTTATGCTCTTCATTCTGAACTTATTGGGGCCATGTTGGCTATTGAAATTGCTTTTGATAAAGGCTGGCATCAATTGTGGTTGGAATGAGACTCTCAGTTAGTGGTTTCCGCATTCAAGAATTGCAACATAGCTCCTTGGAAGCTTAGAACTCGTTGGGATAATTGCTTATATTTGACGAGACAAATGACCTTTGTTTGCACTCATATTTATAGAGAAGGTAACACGTGTGCTGATAAGCTTGCCGGGTTTGGTAGCAACACAAGTGGTTTTGTCTGGTGGGACCTCCCTCCTAGCTTCATTGCCGTGGATTTCTACAGAAATAGGCTTGGCTTGCCTAACTATCGGTTCAATTAACAATACTAGAAAAATAAAGATATAGAAACTACACATGCCAAAGGAATTTCTCAATAAAATTTAAAATTGACACAAAAAATATGGGATATATATAGCATAAACAAAAAACATGATTAAAAGATATTAACAAGATCATAATTAAAAGATAGTAAGAAGAAGAAGAGGAGGAGCAGGAGAATTGTACTAGAGATTGTAGGCAACAGTAACAGTAAATTCTAAAATTAGGATTCACAAGAACTTCTTAAAGGATTTGAGTATCACGGGAAAACATTTAACATCTCAAGAAGCATCAAATGGCACAACAAAACAATAGATACCAAAAAAAAACTCCACTAATTACAGCAACCATCACAGCAAAATCCAAAAAGAAGAAGAAATCATTAAACACATAAAATATAAACGAAAGAAGAGAGGTTAATTAAACAAATCAAACAAGAAAATAATTTCAAATTAAGACTAACTAATCGCTTAAAACACTCATCAATCAACATATAGAGTTGTTGTAACAACAATAATCAAAAGAAAGTAAAACAAAATACTAATCAGAACGGTCTCACCCAAAAATGGAAATGCAAACGAAACCTCGAACCCCTTGATGATGTCTCTGTCATTCTCCAAAAAATATCGATCTCCAAGAACCTCAAGCGGTGTGATGCCCAAATTCCTGTGAACCTCCACTGTAGTTCTTCTAAACGAGAAGAGGCAACGGGTTTGATATATGGAACTTTTCCCAATCTTAGATTGGTAGAACTTCGTGCTGATAACGTGTTATAAAACCAGAGATAAAAAGTAAAGAGAAAGATGAAGAAGAAGCTACACGAACAAATATGAATAAGATGAGAGCTTTTTCTATTCTCTTCAAGTCTATCTCTATACATAAGGGTGAACCCTATTTATAGGGTGAGAATTGACAAGTGAGAGACACTAATAAAAAGCCACTAATAAGGTCTAGTTCAACTATCGATTACCGAAATTGTTAAGTTAGATATTATGTCTTGAATTCAAACTCGGAACCTTACAGCTTTGTGTGTGAGTTTTTAGTGGTAGTGATCACACACATAACTCTGAGGTCCTGGGTTCGAATCCAAAACATTATATTATGTGTAACAATTCAAGTATTTGCCAATTGAGCTAAGACTGACAAGATGCAACTTTGTCTTTTTTGGGTATAACAACCCTGCAAGTAATTTCACGTTAAATGAAATCAATTTAACCATAAAGAGAACCATGATTCTCAGTGCATCTTAAAAACCACGAAACCCCAGCTGCTCAAAAAATGCTCTTTCCCTCTTAATATAACTAACATGGTCCGGTGAAGCATATAAATCATTCACGTTATCTGTTTCTTTGGTACGATCGAACTTGTCTCTTTTAAACCGTAATATAATTTCATAGAATGCCATAAGATCTTCCCAAACAACTAAATCATCAGAACGCTTTGCTTTCTCCAATTTTAGAGCCGCAAGTTGGTCCAATGTTGTGATCAAATCAGCCAAGTCGTCAAGTTTACCTGTCTTCAGTGACTTTGCTTGTTGTTATGTTGCTAGTTGTCTTAATGTTGCAATTTTTCTTTCTATCCCTCCACACAACGCCAGAATTGTAAAAAGAGATCGCCACCTTTAGTAGCGTTTACAAAAAAACGCTACCCATTTTAATAACACGCTACACCATTAGTAGCGTTTTAAAGTAAAACGCTACCCATTAGGTAACACGCTAGACGGATCCCTAGCGCTTTTACTCAAAACGCTAGCCAATTAGAAAACACGCTAGATGGATCCTAGCGCTTTTAATCAAAACGCTAGCCAATTAGAAAACACGCTAGATAGATCTCTAGCATTTTTTAGAAAGCGCTAGCTATTTAGAAAACACGCTAGATGACGGATCCTAAGCGCTTTTATTTAAAACGCTAGCCAATTAGAAAACACGCTAGATAGATCCCTAGTGTTTTTATAAAACGCTAGGTATTTAGTAAACACTCTAGAAACATCCCTAGCGCTTTTATTCAAAACGCTAGGTATTTAGAAAACACGCTAGATAGATCCTAGCGCGTTTTTAGAAAACGCTAGGTATGGTTAAATAATTTTTTTCGTTTCCCATTGAGCTACTTCCTCTCTCTCACTAACACTCTCACCCGTAAAAACGCAAAAATCACTCACCTAGAAACGCAAAACCCTAACACCCTAACTCAAATTAACATCATCTCTCTCAAGAAAATCATCTCTCTCAGTGAACATCATCTTTCTCAGTCTCTCACTCAGACAACATTGGTGAGTTTTCTGTTCCTTTCTCTGTTTCTTGTTAGATATTAATTGTGGGTTCTAGTTTAGAAATATATTAGTTTTGTCACTTGTGCACACTAGACTCTTCTTCTTTTTTTTTACCACTAGCCTCTTCTTGTTACACATAAATTAATTATTTGGAAGACTAGACTATGGTTCCTTTGTCTTGACTAAAGGACCGAGAATAGAAATAGAATATGATATAGATATAGCTTGGGAAAATAAGGAGTGGAATTGAAAATATTTTAAAAGAGGAATTTTTGTTAGTTTTTTTATATGAATTGATTCTTCATTATATTCGAATTGCTTGATGGGTCATATGTTAAAGTTCTCTTCTCAGGATTTTATTATAAATATAATTTGGAAATTATGGATAGAAATTGGATGTCCGCGATCGTCTGTCCAAGGAGTATGCATTGAGTGGATTATTTTGTGAGTGTCTTTGTTGAGCGTTTAGGGACTTCTAGTGGTATGAAATGTCCTTGTTTAAGGTGTTGTTATGTAAAATCGATTCTTTGAGGGAGTTGACACGACATTTAAAGGCGAATGGAATTGATCAAAGTTACACTTGTTGGATAATGCACGAGTGAGAAAAAGGTGAATCTTCAAATATGAATGATTAGTAAGAGATATGCGCCACGGTTGACACCGAACACATTCATTTGATGCGAACGAATTTGAAGAGATGGCAAAGGTGGTTGAAGAGGATCTTAATGATTGTCCTGAAATGTTTGAGAAGTTGATAAGCGATGCGAGAGACACCATTGTATGCGGGTTGTCTTGAATTCACAAAATTATTGGTTTGTGATCAAGTTGTATAACTTGAAAACTCGCCACGGATGGACGGATAAGAGCTTTACCGATTTACTCACACTTCTGAAAGAAATGTTGCCGGATGATAATGTGCTTCCTTCTCGGATGTATGATGCAAAGCAAATGTTGGGGTCTATTGGCTTGAAGTATGAGAAGATACACGCTTGTCCGAATGATTGCATTTTATTTCTGAATGAACATGCGTTGTTAAAGTCGTGTCCTAAATGTAATGCACCATGGTATAAGAAGAAAGAGTCCGCTCCGAAAAGGTGTTGTGGTATTTTCCTATAATTCCTCGATTTAGGCGCATGTATCGTAATTCGGAAGATGCAAAACACTTGACATGGCATGAGGATGAAAGGATTAAAGATGGTATGCTACGACACCCTGATTCTCCGCAATGGAAAAAATTAATATTGAGTATCCTAATTTCGGGGATGACCCGAAAACCTCGCCTTGCATTGTCTGGCGATGGATTTAACCCGCATGGTATCCAGAGTAGCTCCCACAATACATGGCCCGTGATTTTGGCGATTTATAACTTATCGTAGTGGCTTTGCATGAAACGCAAATATATGATCTTTGTCTTTGTTAATTTCTCGGGCCCAAACAACCGAGAAATGATATTGATGTATACTTGGCTCCTTTAATTGAAGACTTGAAGCAAATGTGGGAGACTGGGGTAGAGGTGTATGATGGGTTCAGAGAAGAAAGTTTCACCCTGAGGGCTATGATCTTTGGCACAATTAACGACTTTCCTGCATACGGCAATCTATCTGGGTACAGTAACAAAGGGCAATGTGCATGCCCTATATGTGAAGATAACACAGATTGGATGTGGTTGGAACATGGTAAGAAGAATATCTATCTTGGTCATCGTAGATTTTTGCCATCAACTCATCACTATTGATTGTGGAGAAAGGCATTTGATGGGAATACAGAAACACGTAGAGCTCCCCCGCCTTTGACGGGCGAACAGGTATTTGAAAAGGTGGAAGATTTGAACATTAAATTTGGGAAGCCTTTTGCAGGAGAGCTTGCCAAACGGGGGTGGAAGAAAAAAGTCGATTTTCTTTGAGTTGCCATACTGGAAGTCATTATATGTAAGGCATTTCATTGATGTGATGCATGTTGAAAAGAATGTCTTCGAAAGTGTCATTGGTACCTTACTCAATATGTCGGGTAAGACTAAAGATACCATCAACTCAAGGTTGGATTTGGTTAGTATGGGTTTGAGACCTGAATTGGGTCCTAGAAAGAAGGGGTACACGTACATATCTACCTCCGTGACTCATACTCTATCTAGAAAGGAGAAGACTGTCTTTTTGAGTTTCTTCATGGAGTTAAAGTTCCAGAGGATACTCTTCAAATGTGGCGACTCTTGTATCGATTAAAGACCTCAAGTTAAAGTCTCTAAAGTCCCACGATTGTCATGTTCTCATGGAGCATTTGCTACCCATTGGTATACGATCCATTTTGCCTAAGAAAGTGCGTCAGACCTTAACCAAACTTTGTTTCTTCTTTAAGGCGATTTGTAGTAGAGTGATTGACCACGGAAAGTTGCCAACATTGCAAAGAGAAATTACTGTCACTTTGTGTGAGCTTGAGATGTATTTCCCACCTTCCTTTTTTGACATAATGATTCATCTAATAGTTCATCCGGTTAGAGAGACACAATTGTGTGGCCCATGTTACATGAGATGGATGTATCCGTTTGAGCGTTACATGAAGATATTAAAAGGATATGTGAAAAATCGATCACGACACGAGGGTTGTATTGTTGAGCGCTACATAGTTGAAGAGGCTATTGAGTTTTGCACGGCTATCTATCTAGTCTTGAATATTCTTGGGACCGCCAAGGTCTCATCATGTAGGAAGGATTAGTAAAGGGATGACAGGGAACTAAATTAGTGATGGTATCAAGGAAAGAACTATAGCAAGCACACTTGCATGCGTTCTTCACAATGATAGTGAGGTTGATTCATATGTTGCCAAGCACAAGGAGATTCTTAAGAGTCAATTTTCTGGAAAGAAGCAACTTTGGTTAGCAAAAGAACACAATAGGAGTTTCATAGTGTGGCTAAAACATCACATTGATGGTGAGTGTGTTTGAATCCTACTTCGATTTCAAAAAGATTGAGATGGTTAGCAAAAGGTCCAAATATACATGTCTTCTCTTACAACACTACTATCTAATGAACGAGTGCACTTTCTATACAAAAGAACAAGATGATCGAGTAAAATGCAAAATAGTGGGGTGACTCTTGTAGCTCATTCTATGCATGCATCCAAAGTACAAAGACAAAATCCCATATATGCGAATATGTCTTACTTTGGCTTCATTGAACACATATGGGAGTTGGATTACAATATGTTTCAGGAGCACGTGTTCAAATGTGAATGGGTTGACAATAATCTTGGTTTCTGATTGATGAATCAGGGTTCATGCGGGTGAATTTCAACAAGTTAGGATATAAAGATGAACCTTTTATTTTAGCATCGCAAGCTCAATTAGTGTTTTATGTCACTGATCCAGTTAATATCAATTGGTCTATTGTTCTATTGACTGACAAAAAATTTGTGTATAACAACGATGATGATGAAGCACCCGATGATGTTGGTGTTGAGGACGACCCTTTCTTTAGGAACATCGGAACCAAAATAGGGGAAAATACTTCTATAGAGGATGTTGTATATTTTAGAAAAGATCATAATGATGGAATTACTATTCGTCGGAAAAAAATACCAAGACGCGAATTGCAAACAAAATTTTATCTAGGAAAAGGAAAAGGTAATATAGACTTAATGATATCTCGTTATTTTTTATTAATAGATAATTATATTGTTTTTGTAAATTTAACAATAACATGGATTATGTTATATTGCAGGTCAGATGGCATCACTTAGTGGATCATGAGAGTGGTCAAGACAGTAGTCATGAGGGTTGTGCTGTTATGTTTCTAGCTTTAATTTGTAGCTACTTTTGAGTTTCATAATGTTAGTTAGTTATTATGTTGTATGATTTGGATATATATTAATTATGTTGTAAGTACTTGTTAGTTTAATATGGTCTTTTGGTGATATGTACATATGTGTGTGTATCTATATTGGATTGTAATGATATTGGCTGAATTTTGTTGGAATGATATTTGATGAATTTTGTTGGAAGGAATGAATTTATAGGTTGTAATTAAAAGGAGAATAAACAAAAATAAAAATATATTTAAAAAAATCAGTCAATACATAGCGTTTTAAAGAGAAAACGCTAGAAATGATATTAAAAAAAAACATTCAATTCCTAGCGTTTTATAGAAAACGCTAGGAATTATAAAGAAGGAGCTAGAGGATCCTAGCGTTTCTGACAAAACGCTAGGAATGGTAGTAAAAGGTGCTATAGCATCCCCAGCGTTTTTACATAAAACGCTAGGAATGGTAGTAAAAGGTGCTATAGCATCCCTAGCGTTTTTACATAAAACGCTAGGAATGGTAGTAAAAAGGTGTTATAGCATCCCTAGCGTTTCTGACGTAAAACGCTAGGAATTGTAAAAGGTGCTATAGCATCCCTAGCGTTTTATAAAAACGCTAGGAATTGTAAAGACGCATTAGAGGATCCCTAGCGTTTTAAGGAAAACGCTAGGAATTGTAATTATAATTCCTAGGGCTTCCTAGTGTTTTTTTGCTAGAAAACGCTAGGAATTGTTATTAAAATTTTACAAGGCGCGCTCTCTCATCTCTCTCACACACTCACGTAGACGTCTCTTCATCTACCTAACTTCTCTCCACGACCGGAAACCCTCTTCGTTCATCTTCGCTCATCTCCACGAACAACCCGGAACCTGCAACAACCCGGAACCCAGGACTTCGTTCATCTACCTAACTTCGTTCATCTCCACGAACAACTCCGGTTACCCTCTTCGTTCATTGCGAACCTCCACGACCCAGAAACCCTCTTCGTTCATCTCCACGCCGCACTGCAGCCTCCCTCTCTCTCCTTGGTGCTATCTTACCACGCAGCTCCTCCCCATTTGTCTCCTTTTTCGCACTCTCTCTCCCTTTCAAAAGGTATTTCGCACTCACTCTCCACCTCTCTCACCTGCAATGACTATTTGATTGGGTTTATGAAACTTGAACCGCCCATGCTTTTTACTTGCTTTGTGACTGTTTCACTATTTTTAATATTCCAGGTTGAAAGGGATTCAGATTGCTTGTGTGGTGCATTTTCTACTAGAGTTGTGTGACTAGATTTCTCAAGTATGGAGTTTCTTTTTTAAAAATATATCAATAATGCTCCAAAGTCCTATATATCAAAATGTTTCTAGTCATGCATGTTCATTATTTTCAATGTTGTATTTAATTAGTTGTTAGATTAGTCTAGCTTAGCTAGCATTATTAACTTGACTAGTGCATGGCTTTCCTAGTGCATGGCTTTCTCTGTTTCTTAGTGAATGGCTTTCATATATATGTTTACTCTAGGTTCTTAGTGCATGGCTCCTATATATGTTTACTCTAGGTTACTTAGTGCATGGCTTTCCTATATATGTTTACTCTAGGTTCTTAGTGCATGGCTTTCATCATTACTTAGTGCATGGCTTCTTCTATATTTTGTTAAGTGTTTGTTGGTTCTAAACAATTAGAAAGCTAAAACTCACTCGAGTCTATTTCATTTGGGTCATTGCAAGTCGGATGGCATCACATAGTGATCATGACAGAGAGTCATGAGGGTGGTGATGGGGGTGATAGAAACACAAAGAAGTTCACTCCCCGTGGAATCACATCGAAAAAGAATATCGTCCATCGGATAAGTAAAGGACACGAGAAATATAAGGTAAGTTAATTACTAATTATTAATGTTGTTCTCTACCTTTCCAAGTTATCTAATTATTTAATGATTTAATTAATGCAGGTCCGATGGAGTGTTAAAGGTTTGCCTATTGGAGACAACGGCACAAATTTGATTAGCTTTATTGGTACTAAGGTGAAGCAAATCTTTCCAATTTCGATTAAAAGTTGGAATGAGAAAGATAATAGAGTTTTGCCTAAATTGAAAGATGATTTTTGGTCCTTAATACAGGTATATAATTTTAGACCTCTTTAATAATCTTATTTAGTGATTTTTTAGTTATATTTATTTAATCCATTTTTATGTATAAGTAGAAACACTTTGATGTGGATGATGCCCGAAGAGATTGGATACTCAAGGAAGCTGGAAGGTTGCATCGGGCTTATAGAACTGATGTGGGAAAAAAGTTTCTGAAACATCCTGATGGGACCATCAGACAGGAGCCTCCAGCACTGTATGCCGGAATTATAAGTAAGGAGGATTGGAGCAAATTTGTACATATACGCACTACAGATCCGGATTTCCTGGTTAGTATATTAATTATTTAAGTTATATATATATATATATATATATATATATATATATATATATATATATATATATATATATATATATATATATATATATATATATATATATATATATATATATATATATATATTTCACAAGAAGATATCATTCATTAATGTATACTTATGTTTTTAAATAGAAAAAAGTAAAGCCAATAAAGTGAGAGCTTCTAATCCAGAAGTACCCTTATAGAGGAGGTTCAAGTGGATATCAAATTCTTGAAGAAAGATTGGTAAGACACAATTAGTTTAATTTCTTATGGTTTAATGAATCTTTTAATTTACAGTTGATTAACAATTATTAAACTTAAATAGTTACTGCAAGAGGGGAAAGATCCAATCAGAGAATCCTTGATCGTTGTCTTTATGCAGTTAGAGGCCCGACAAAACAAGGATGGGGACATTGTGGATCCGAAAACTAAGGAGGTCAAGGACAAAATTGTAAGTATTCCAAAATTCATGTATTGTAATTTTAATTTTATGATTCCTAGCAAGTTGGAATTTGTGTCGACTATATTTTTTTAATCTGTTACTCGATTTTTTTGACACGTGAACATATTTTTATTGTCGATTAAATTTCTTTGACACTTGTTTATTAATTTTATCCGTTACTTATGTTTGTGCATCAGCAAAGCATATCACAATCTGTATCACAAGGAGATTTAACAGATTGTGATGGTCAACAAGATGTCATTGCTCGTGCCTTGGGAAGGGAAGAGAGACAGGGTCGGATAAGAGGTTATGGATATGGGATTCTTCCTACAACTGTGTTTGGGCCAAAGAGCCAAAGCAGGGGGTGCGGGGATTGTAAAGTCATGGCGGCAAAGTATGACGAGCTATCCAAGAATGTTGCTGTATTAATGGAAGAGAGTAAGATGTATAAGCAGCTCTTGGCACAAAGGATTGGTGCACCATCCCCTGTAACACCCCCTTCTATCTAATACTAATTAAATTAATAAAATCAGAGTTTTCAAAATACTTTTCCACGCACCTCAAAAGAGAGTACTACATTTCATAAAAACTTCGTCAAAACATATTTAAAATTCAAACGCATCGAGTACGTGAAATACATATCATAGTCACGCGGGTTAAAAACCCTCAAAACCTGTTTAGAGTTTACAACAATCCAGAAATGGTTTCCTCAGCACGGCGGAAATAAAACAAGTTCAAACTTAAACAGCACATGATCCAATTAGTTCAAAATACATAGTATAAAATACTACACTACGATTCCCCGCCCGGGTGTCACTAATCAGAGCTGACTCGAAGACTCAAGAAGGCATGGTACCTTCATTCAGAATTACCTGTTTGTCGCCACGAGAGCAGGCAACATAAAAATGCTAGGGTGAGTCTCTTTACATAAATAATAACAAGTAAGATAAGCATTATAATGAGAAAACATCTAGCAACATCAATCATTCGCAATTAAGGCATTTACCATTCATTTATAAAGCCAAGAGCAACACTCACAATTTAGTTAAGCATCAACAAGCATTTCATGAATGTATGATGGTATGCATGTGTGCAATATGCATGTGGATCCATAACCACCTCAAAACCCCGTCGGGCACCACCGTGTTTTGGCCGAAGCCACCCACCTTGTTTTTGGCCGAAGCCACCCACCGTGTTTTTGGCCGAAGCCACCCACCGTGTTTTTATGCATATGAGTCATGTGACACTATGACAAATGCACCACAACACAAAGATTATACCACATCAATTTTTAACCACCACGTTATCAATTATTAACCACCACGTGATCATTTATTAACCACCACCTCATCATTTATTGATCACCACCTCATCATTTATTGACCACCACTTGATCAATGCTTAACCACCTCTTAATTAATTATTAACCACCACTTGATCAATTATTAAGTTGATTCTCACTTAAAAACCCAACCACTTCATAAGGACCCTTTTTACACTTAGGGACTATCTTGACCCACCAAAGATTATTTTAACACTCAGGGGATTATTTTGATACATTATGATTAATTTATTATTTAGGAATTTATTGGGCATATTGGGAATTAAATAGACTCTAAGGGACTATTTTATCACGCCTAGGATTAATTTAATTCTTAGGGACTATTTAGTCACACCAAGGATTAAACTAATTCTAGGGGACTAAACTGTCACTTAGACCCAATTAGGCATCAAGGTGCCAAGGGCAGCCATTTTGGCGCCACCACTAGCGCGCACACACACAACTCACATGCACACACAGGCAGTCACGGCACCCAGGCAGGCGCCAATTCAGCCAGCATTCCGCGCCCCTCTGCACCATCCCACCTAAATGTTCTAACACACACACCACTGGCGCCATTTTGCTTGGCAAATGGCGCCCGACCCGCACCACCTCACGACCACATAAGTTCGCTCCACGGGCGCCATATTCCTAGGACTTTGGCGCCACACACCGCCAACCCAAAAGCGACAAGATCCTCGCGCCATTTTGCTGAGCAAATGGCGCCCCTTCTCCCTTGAACTTGCACGCACACACCTAACAGCAGCATGGGCGCCATTTGCCTAGGCATTTGGCGCCCCTCACCCCAATGCTTCCACTAAACCAACATAAACCTAATTTTTTGTTCAACAACTCATTCCTCACACAAACAACAATCATATAGGTATCAATCAACTTCATCAATTTATTGCATTCATATACTTCACCTCATGAAAACATTCCTTCAAACACATAACATGTAAAATCCACAACACATAATTTTTCCTACAACAAGTAGCATGGTAGCAACAATCAAACACTCACACAACAATAATTCATATAATAAACACACATTCACACAATTACTTCATGCTAGGCTATTTTCCTACATAACACATATTCTACTTGTTATTATGAACATAGTGAGAATCCCCTAACCTTGTAAAATTGAAAAACCAAACAAGACTTCAAGCACTTCAACCAGAATCACCAACCAAGCGAGCCTCCTCTTCTTCACTTCTTTCCAATTTCACGATTTCTCTTCTTTCTCTCTCTAGGGTTCGATTTGGGGGTTTGAGAAAGGGGGAGTTTTTGCAGCTAAAATTGGTATGGTTTTGTTGAGAAACACACAAGGAATGAAATGGAGCAAGAATGGAGAAGATTCATTGAAAGGGTCAAAAGTTATGCCCCCAACTCTCTCTCACGCCCTCACCCTCTCTTCTTCCTTTCTTTCTTTCCAGCTCTCGGTTTCCAGCTTCCTTTCTCTCCCTCTCTGTCGCGCGTTTCACTCTCCCTCTCTCGGTCCACTTCTTTCTTCTTAATTCCTTTCTTTCATTAATCCAACAAATCAATTGGGCCTAAATGGATTGGGCTCCTTTTCGCACCCCCCCCCCCTCAATTAATTCAACTACTCCCTAACTTAATAACATCACCACTCTCTTATTTACTAACTCTCACCTCTTAATTTAATTAAAACACCTAATTCATTTAATTAAATATGACTAACCACATAACTCCTAAGTAATCAATTAAATAAATATTCAAATTATTTTCGGGCGTTACATCCCTCGCCGCACCACCCCTCATTTGAACCTATATCACCCGCCGCACTTCATAGCGCATGAGATAGCTGCACCATCCCTTCAAGACAGTATTTATTATTACTCGACTGCTTTTTTGTACATATGTATTTGATAAAATTATCATGTATATTTATTTTTCTTTATAATTGATTTAGGATAACTGTGAATGTGAGCTATATATTGCAAACCCACATCGAAAGGTTGCGAAAGGCATGATATGTAACCAATTGAGTGCCGCAATGCACAATTTCCCCATGCCCAAAAACCATTTGAGAGTTAGGGTAGACTATTCAATAGAGGATTTGCACCATTGCTGCTCCAATTGTTAATGCGGATATATTTATCGTGGATCAAACACTTAGTACTTTTGTGGCATGGCTTTGAACAACTTGTCGTTGTAAGTGACAATATTTTTGTTAATAAGTTAATGACTCATTGTTATATATAATGTGTGTTAACTAACTAATTAATCATTTTTTTTAATATATACTAGGTACCCCAAGTGTCCCGACCGTCTCCTTCTATAAAAGTGTCCCAACCTTCCCCTTCCACTACCAAAGTCTCCCGACCATCTACTTCTATACAGCTAGTCCAACATGTTGTTCAATCTCCCGGTAATGAATTCCAGAAGTTCATCAATTCTCTAAAGGTCCACGTCACTCAAAAAATGAAACCCGACGACCATATTATGTTACCGGCCGATCACATTGTGGGAGTGGAACAGTTGATAATGATCAACATGGAGGATCTGAAAGCTGTACTTGAAATGGATTGGGCCACTGTGACTGATATTAGAGTATACCAGAGGTATGTATTAAATTATTTGTACACAATAGTTGTTTATATTAGAGTATATATTAGAATATATATATGAGTATCTGAAAGTTGTATATATATTATTTATAGGTTTTTGTACAATCGGTTTACGGTCCTTATAAATCTGGACACGTAAGTTTTTCTTCTTGTGTCCAGAGTGTATCGTTGTGTGGCACCAAGGTAATCTGAGATGAACGTATTATGGCTATGAAGAGTCAAATAGAAAGATATATCCTTTCACGCTTCATGGATGCCAAGCATTTTGATCACGAATCTTTATTTTTGGCACCACTCAATAATGGGTGAGAAATTTAGTCTTCAATCACTTGTTTAATTATTTTAAGGATTGTATTATAGTGTAAATGTGTACTCATTCGTGATTCATTTACTTGCAGGCAACATTGGGTACTCTTTGCAATAAACCCTAAGCAAAATGTTGTCTACTATCTGGATTTACTTCAAGGCCATTACAGAGTCTACGAAGACTTCAGTCAGATATAGTTGAGAGGTGTGTATGTGTAACCCTCTCATTTTGTATAATTTAATATATGTATTTTGTTCAACTTAACGTTATATATATATGTATGACGTTACAGTGCTTTGAAACAATACTTGGGATTATCTACGAGTAAAACAAGATGGCTACCCATAACTGTAAGTTTTTAAAAATCATTCTTATAATTTTAATTGAATTTTTGGTCATAAAAATGTGACAATTAACTAATCTTTTGCTTTGTAGTGTCCTAAACAACCAAATAACAATGATTGTGGGTACTACGTTATGAGGTATATGAGAGAGATTATCACTCACGACAGAGTAGCAATCACAACCAAGGTAACTACTTAGATTTCTTTTTTATATTGATATTATAATACTTACTCACATTTAATAAACATTTTAATTCTAATTTTATTTCATTTTATTTTTCAAGATTTTCCCAAATTGTAAACACATCCGAAATTACTCAAATTGATCAACTTACAACATGAAGGGGGAGTGGTGCCGTTTGTTTCTAGCTTTTTGTAGCAAGTTTTGAGATTCATAATAGTTTAGTTATTATATATGTTGTATATATTGGATTTATATTATGTTGTAAGTACTTCTTAGAATGATATTGGATTGGAAATATTTGATGAATTTTGTTGACTGAATTTTGTTTGAATGATATTGGATTGGAATGTATTTTCTGAATTTTGTTGGAAGGGAATGAATTTATAGGTTGTAATTAAAATGGAGAACAAACCAAAATAAAAAAAATATTTAAAAAAAAATTCAGTCAATAGGTAGCGTTTTAGAGTGAAAACGCTAGAAATGAAGTTAAAAAATTCATTCAATACCTAGCGTTTTATAGATAAAACGCTAGGAATTGTAAAGAGGAGCTAGAGGATCCCTAGCGTTTTACAGAAAACGCTAGGAATGCTAATAAAAGGTGCTATAGCATCCCTAGCGTTTTACATAAAACGCTAGAAATGGTAGTAAAAAGGTGCTATAGCATCCCTAGCGTTTTTATATAAAACGCTAGGAATGGTAGTAAAAAGGTGCTATAGCATCCCTAGCGTTGTATTAAAAAGGAGCTATGGGATCCCTAGCGTTTTACAGAAAACGCTAGGAATTGTAAAAAGGCGCTGGGTCAATGGCTAGCGTTTTATATAAAACGCTACGTATGTCCAAAACACGCTGGGTCAATGGCTAGCGTTTTTTAAAACGCTACTAATGGAGTGTACGCATTAGTAGCGCCAGCTTCTCTAGCATTTTAAAACGCTACCAATGCCCAAAAAAAACGCTGCAAATCCTAATACGCTGGCGTAGTGCCACTTGATATGGCATCCACCTTTTGCCATATGTCTCTTGCTATTTCCTCTACTAGTTCTGACTCCGACCTATTATTTTTAAAGTCATACACAGCATAAGTTCTGATTAATTAGAAATGTAAAAAAAAATTCTATTAACGATGCATGCCAATTAAACTCGTAAAAAGTTACCTACATTACCTATATAAAGCCAACATGACATAAAGCCACGTGAACCAAACTCAACCAATATTACCCCAAAAAAATGCTTCAGAAACTTAGGACTCTAGTCTAGACTGATACAATCTAGAAATAGAACTTGTCAAACACCCCAAAAGAATTTGACCTTTGCTTCTTTATTGGTTGTGTTATTTCACTAATTTATGGAGTTACAAAATCGTTGGAATCGATACATATATTAGAAGAATTGGCAGATTTGACATTATTTGTAGAACTTGCAGATTTGACATAATTTAATATTATGTTTTGTCTTGTTAAAAATCCAACTAATCCAAACCACATTGATTTTGTTTGATTTTTTTTAAGAAGTCAACCGAACCAAAATCAAACTGTATGTAGTTTTATTTTGCGGTTCAGTTCATTTTTTGTCTTAAAATCGAATCAAACCGCACTATGAACACCCCTACCCATTGGGCAGACTTTTGACTAGTAGAAATTAGTATTTTATAATTAAAACATCAGTGTAGTGATATTTGAAATTCTGAAGAGACTAAATTGTGATAAGTAATTTTGGAAACACAATCAACTCTACTACAGAGATTAGGTTTAATTTTGATCATTTATCTTTGTCTCATTTTGGTTCCGCATATTCTATTTTTGTTTCATTATTATGGTCCCATAATAGTATTTTCAGTCCAATAAATTAACGGACGTCCCACTGGCAGTTAACTACTGACGTGGCGTCCGAGTGAGATGGAGATTTGTGCATTCAACATTGAGCACAATAAATCTGAGAAACGTTCAGATGACAAGGAAAATAATGAATTTTTCCCAATTTATCTCTGTTTTAGGGTTGGGTTTTTTATGATGATGATGATGATGATGCAGAAGATTGCAGAGAAGAAGATTAGAGTTTTCACTTCAATTTCGTTTTCAATGGCAGAAATTTTGTTTTCCTCTCTTTTCTTCTTTGCTATTTATCTCTCTTCTCTCTGTTCTTTCTCTTCTCGTCTTTCTTTCTATTTCTAATTTTGTTTCTTTCCTTTTGATTTAATTGTTTGTTTAAAATTTTAATGTTTTTAGTTTATTGTTATTTTCTGTTCGTCCTCATGTTAAATCATCTGTTAAAAAATGCTGTTATATATGGTAAACTGAAATACCACCCCACCATCTGTCTCTGTCTCTCTCCTCGGTTTCACTCACTCTCTCCATACATACCACACCACCATCTCTCTCTTGGTTTCACCCTCTCTCATCACCGCAAACCACCCTCCCTTTCCTCTCTGTCCTCACAATCTCTCTCAACTCTACCATAAACTATTTGACCTTTCTGAAGTTGTGGTGTTGCAAGCAAAATAGGGGAAGACCCAAAGTGAACCTCTCCCTCTCTCGGCCTCTTCACCTCCATCTTCCCCATCTCTCTCGGTCTCATTCACCCTACACAACTGTTGTTTCGTGGTTCAAAAATAGATTTTCGAAAATAACCGAAGAGATTACTGGGATGAGTCGCGGACTAGGTCGCTCTCTTTAAGACGTTTCGCGGCACTGCTCTAAGGTGCAAGCAGGCTATCAACCACGACGTCCCTAGGATAAAACAGCCCAGATACGAAACTCACTGCACTGTGAAGATTCGTTCGAGATAATACACCTCAAAATATGGTACGCAGACCACTCAATACGGTTAAAAACCTATTCGGATGGAGTAGAGAAGAAAAGAATATTTTAGAGAGAGAAGAGAGAAGAAACTCGGAATATCGTCAAGTTTCGGTGTTAAAAACTGAAGTGAGGCTCCATCAGATAAGAATTCGCAACAGCTCTATCAGATAACCGCTAGTTCGGTCAGTATTCGGGCGGTTCAACGTGTCGGGACGATTGGCGCACAAAAATAATAAAATAAAGTATTTATTTTCGCGCAAAAATAATTACACCTCACGCCCCAAGCCCAGCCCGGCCGAGCTGGCCGGGCGGACGGACGGCGGCGGCGCGCAGCAGCGGCGTGTGGTGGTCAGTTAGTGTGCGTGCTTTCCCGTTTATAAAACTTGGTACCTCTTGGGGCTCAATCCCAAGGTGTGAGGTCCTCACTTATAAACACTCCAAGAGTGTCTACTCTTAGCAATGTGGGACTTGTTTTTCAATTCACACCAAAAGTCCCAACAATCCCCCACTTGAATTTAAAAAGAAGTTTCAGAAATAGCGTTTAACGCTTATATCACTACAAGAATAAGCTTGCATTGCCACCAAAATTTGCCACGGAAGACTGGCCGTCGCTAATTTGCCACGGATTTGCGACGAAAAGGGATTTCTAGAGAAATCCCGCTCAAATTTGCCACGAGAAATGAGGTTGGTCGCTAATTTGCCACGGAAATGAGGTTGGTCGCTAATTTGCCACGGACATGTGGTCGCAAGCCCGTGGCAAATATTGAACCCCAAATTAAAACCCACGATACGCAGAATAACAACACGCAGAATAACAATACGCAACACTCTCCCTCCCATGACCTCCACATGCCGCTCTCTCTTTCGCCCTCCTCTGCTCTTTCTTCGCCCCTCCTCCGTTCTCCTTCGTTCTTCTCCGCCCTCCTCCGTTGATAAGCCTTCTCTACAACCACAACCATCATCTTTCCTTGCGCCCTCTCTCTCTCCCTCTCCGAGCAGCTTAGTCTATCCTTTCTCCCAACGGTTCTGCTCCGTTCACCACCGTCCTCCGGTTCCCACCGTTCTCCTCCGTTCACGACTTCTTCTCTACTGCAGGTAAGACTTTACAACTTCATTAATTTGTCCCCAATTTCAGGTATTGTAAAACCCTAAATCCCAATTTTTTTGAATCTGAGAGAATCCCAATTTTTTTGAATCCCAATTTCAGTTATTGGGTTTAACTGTTTGGACATCGTTCTGCTTTAATTTCTTATAACTTCAATGTTTTATGATTCTTTTGTTCCACTTGTATTGTTGGGTTTAATGGATGAGGTTTACATTGAGTTGTTATGATGATCTGATGATTATGAAAGACTATCTTTGTTCTGAACACTTCAATTTTGCTTTTGTTTCCTTTTATACTGGATTGCTCTTGAGATCCTGTTTGGACAGTGAACCTGGGCTTGAGACATACCCTGACATTGGCCAAGCTGCTTTTGGTACTACTGGACGAATCACCATTTCAGTAAGTCTTCATACCAATCTATACTCTTACATCAGTTCTTTAAAAATCAGTTTTCTCTAATCTCTTTTCCTATGATTTCTCATTATGTTTTTTGTGTGGATGCAGATAATTTTGTACGTCGAATTATATGTAAGTTACAGGCAGTTCTTTAAGATTTGTTATGTTATACTTATAGCAATTAGTTTGCCTTATTAAATATTTATTGATGCAGGGATGTTGTATTGAATATATAATTTTGGAGGGTGACAATTTGGTTTCCTTATTTCCAAATGCATACTTAAATTTGGGTGGAATTCAATTGAGTCCACAGACAGTGTTTGCTGTCATCGCGACCTTGGCTGTTCTTCCTACCGTTTGGCTCCGAGACCTAAGCATTCTGAGTTACATTTCAGGTAAAGCTAGGATTTTAGTAGCCTTAACCTTAGGCCGGCCCGCAAACAAAGAATTTATCATACTATACAGTGTCCTTTTATCAATCAATTTAGTTGTTGTTTTTGGATGCTATTATTATTTGAGCTTATTATGACCATTTATCATGTTTGTTGTTATAGCTGGTGGAGTTATTGCATCAGTTTTAGTGATAATCTGCTTGTTCTGGGTTGGAGTAGAAGATGTTGGCTTTGAACGCACCGGGATGCCACTCAACCTTGCAACTCTTCCTGTTGCTATTGGTCTTTATGGTTACTGCTATTCTGGACATGCTGTCTTCCAAAACATTTATACATCCATGGCAAATCCTAACCAATTCCCTACAGTTCTCTTAGCATGGTAATACTATATCTCCTCGAGTCTTATACAAATTGCAATTTACAAATTAAAATTTTTATGATTATTAGTTCTGGGCTCTGTAGCACCGACACCTAAGGTTGAAGACGTGTTTGATGTCCAACACGTGTCATGTAAGACACCGACATTCTATTGCGGATGAGCATAGTTATTTTTTATCTGTTATTACTGTCCTATCAATCATATAAGTTGCTAACATTATTGTCTGCTACTTTTATTTTTGCAGGTGGTTAATCCATTTACCAAATATCCTTTTCGTCGCGTAAATATTTAAACATCCTAACAAGCACTTCAAATTACTAAATTTGAAAATGGAATTTTATGAAATGTTATTTCTGTTTCCTTAACTAGAATCACGTATGCATTGACTATATCTCCAGTGGCAATGAGTCTAGAGGAATTGATACCATCAAATCATGCCAAGTCTTACCTATTTTCCATTTTCATCGAAATGTGCCTTGTAATTTCTACCTTGATCATTGGTTTATCGGTTCCCTTTTTGGTGAGATAATCAATTGAATTACTTCTTTACATTCTCTTCGTGACATTGCTTGCATCATGTTATTGATGTCTAATTACTTTTTGCGGTTTGATGATGTCTTTGATTGGATCTTTACTTACAATGCTTGTTGTAAGTTCCCTTCAATTTTTCTGCTCTTGCTCTTAGAGTTACTGACAATAGCATCTTATCTTATTAATCTTATTAATTAATAATAAATCAACATCAACCTTATTATGTTGTGAGACATTGAAATTACCCCGTATGCATTACCTAAGAATCTTGCGCAAGCAAAGTCACGCGATTACAGTATCACAATTGCACCTTTGATGATAATACTACTCATTACATATCATTCATTAATCTATTCTTCTCTCTGCACTAAAAAGTGTAAAGTTTGAGTTGATAACTATAGATGAGAAAAATAAACTCCTTAGGACTAAATAGAATATTAATCTACTCATGAGGTATCATTCTCGGGTTTTGAGGATACCTATGTTCTTGTTCCTATTTTCAAATATTTATCTAACTAGATTTTAAACCGCTTTGCTTTAACTTCAAATGTGGTTTGTGAAATTTTTATCATTTCAAACTTTAAGTTCAAATAGATCGTTGACATGCATGTCTAGAGCCTTCCTAGTAGTAGATTGCATAAATATTTTATCTTATACACACAAGATCTACACATAGATGGATATATAAATAGCATGTTCAGTATCTGAGCTTCCGTTTAATACCAAACTAATAATTGAAAATTGGAGAAATGGATGCTTTGTTGACCACGGATCAAGCTCGTCATCTATTTTTAGTGCTTTGATCTGATTTGGGAATATATAAATAGAATAGTTTTTTTTTTTGACGCAACAATGTAGAATATTTGAGAGTTAATTCATTATTATAAGTTTATAACAATGTCAAATTATTTACTAGTACTTTGCTGGCATCAAGCGCTTCAGTAACAGAAGCGAGGTATTTCAAAATCTGTTCATGTGGTAACATAACATAATTATTAACACAATTCTGCTTGTTCTATATCATGATGCCCAATTGTAATATATATTTTTTATGTGGTACTGAAAACATAGCTGAATTTTATCTGGATGCAGAAAGCTACTTGTTGGCTCTTTGTGAAAGTGACCGCAAGACGCAGATTCTGGATGTCTTGAAAAATATAGACAAAATAAACCTAAGATCTCCAGAGTCTATAGCACATATATTCCAATCGTTGGGAAGGTTCTTCTTTGGAATCGATGCGGAGAATTTACTTTTGGATTTGAGAGCACATGGTATGATTATGATCTTACTTTTCTTATCTAAGTACCTCTGTAGATGGTAATAGAGATAGTGCACTGTCTATTTTTGAAAAGAAGATATAATTTGTACACATGTCCTTGTATCTCACGTATTCTGTTTTCCTTCCGTTTTTGATGCATTTGCTGACTTTTTGATGTATACATGTGTAAGTTGAATAATAATACTAAATGCTATGCTAAGCTCAATATTTGACAGTAGAAGCTCAATTCCAATTTTGAGCTCGATTCTAACTGCTAAATAGAGTCTGATCTGATATACTTTAAAAATCCAAGAATCTACTCAGTAGCCATACACAATAAGTTGGTGGTGTGTCTCATATCCTATTCCAAAGTGTTATTGTGGTTGAAAATTATTAGGAACCGAGGACTTGATTATCACAAGAAATGTATTGATTATCACTCTGAAAACAGGATGATTACCCTCTTACAAACTGAAATGTATGTGTTAGGAAAATGGAAGCGACAATGAAATGGAGTTGTGCTCCTTGCAAGATGATAAAATAGAAAGATAACTAAACAGAAAAATAAACCGAAAAGAACCAACTCCTCTACTCAAATTTCAAACCACTTAAAAATTCTCCAATCCTTTATCAAGTAACCATCCCTCCCTAAATAATCATTCCCCTCCCTTCCTGCATGGCTCCTCATCCATTCCCCCAATACCCACGTGCCCATTCTGTTATGTTTTCTCTCCATCACCTCCCATTCATTAGCTTAGCTACCAACCTGTCCCTTTTCTCTGTTATACCCGATATAGCCTTGTTGGTTCTCCACTCATTTTCTTTCTTCAATTCTCCTCTCTACTTCTTTTTTGCCTTCCCTTCTATATAGATTGGGCCTATTAATGGGCCTATCGCTAATGTACCACTTAGGTCCTACTAATGTTTTTCCCATATTTATCCCGAGTAATAGTGAATGGTGAAAACTCATTATCTTCCGTAAGACCTAATATGGCCTTCTATAAATTTTTTCTCTGTATGTACTAATGAGGATTCTTACATGTCTGCGATCATGATGCGATGATATTTCAAACTTCATTGCTAGTTATCTTGTTTGCATTCCAAATATAGCGGTAAGAAACTTCTCGTGAATCTTTGTTTGGTAAATGTCCTTGATGTTATGTGATACTAGGAGGCATTTACTACTTTTGTCTGATTTGCTTCATCTTAGAGTTATGTTTCCGAGTTTACATTTTGAAGTTACTTGAAACTTCAATCGCAATGTATGTTGTATGGAATCGGTTTGCTTGTCATTTTTTGCAACTTGCCTATATTTTATGGATAATTGCTTCATAATTGATTTTGAATTTAAAAGAAAATGCATCAAATGGTATGAATTATCACATCCTTATTTTAGGCATCTATTTGAAGTTTTAGGTGTTCTTTTTTCATAAACCTTTTGAAGAATTATCACATTCATATTTTTCCATTTTTATGAACACACTGAGTATCAAAGTAGTCTTTTCAAATATTCAAATATGATAAACCTTTCTCACATTGACAGTTTCAAGGGTTTTTTTCTCCCTCAAAAGAGCAATTTATCTTTTATGTCCCGTTGAAAATGTGCAACAACAATAGACTATATTGGTTACGCAATTTTGGATGTGGTTTTTTGTAATTGAAATTGTAGTTGATGAGAAAAAGTTGAATGCCACCTACACAATCGGTGTTCTTGCAAAAAGCTTGGTTGTTCCATTTTCTTGTTACCTGAGGATATTATGGAGGTAAGGTTGACACCACCATAGTGTTCCATTTATATTTCTTACAGAACTTCATACACAAATTTGAGTTTGCACATTCCATATAGACTTTATTGATGTTGTGTATAATGTTTTGTTGAACTTGTGCAGGTTAATCAGAAAATGATTACGACTCTTTGCGAAAGTATAATGTATTGGAGTTTGCAACAACAGATTGAAGATGGTGCGATTCATTTCCTTCACCAAAGAGTCATCGCCACTACCACTACACACAAAGCATCCCCGCTCCTTCAATTTGTGGTGAAGATGAGTGCAGAGCATTTGGTGGTGAGTTCTCCAACTTGAGTGTTGATGAGACCACCTCTGACACAACAACAGTCTCTTCACAACTTGAGTCCGATGAGCTATAATTTTGAGTCTGAAATGTTCTTGTTAGAGCCAGAATATATATATATATATATATATATATATATATATATATATATATATATATATATATATATATATATATATATATATATATATATATATATATATATTGCAAAACATGTCACATATGTATAGAATAGGTGTGAATAATCTGTACAAAAATTTCTTGTTCTTAGGAGAGGAATGCTCAATGAGAGTCAAAAAATAAGGTCTATAGGAGAAACAAATGAGATAGATCAATAAGGGGTCTTTGAAGTTTAAGCAAAGATTCCCCTATTGCTCCAATTTTCTTTATAAGTAGGTTCTAGTTCCACTACTAAATTTGTATTCATTCACCTCCCAAAGAAACTTTCATTCCATTGTTTATATATTTTTTGATGTAATGGAACATTATAACTTTGTATCCTTACTGTTAGAATTGAAAGATAACCCAATTTGTGAAGAAGTTGGAGTAGTAGGAAACTACTGCTCCATTTATTTTTTTAATTTTTTTTTAAAAATTTGCGACGGATTTGCCACGGACTTGCGACGAAAATTTGCCACGGATTTGCGACGGAAACATTTGCCACGGATTTGCGACGAAAAAATTTGCCACGGATTTGCGACGGAAAAATTTGCCACGGAAATTCCGTGGCAAACGATTTATGACGGCGTTTTTGCCACCAATTTTTGTCCGTGGCAAATCCGTGGCAAATGTTGTTTTGCCACGGAAATTTGTGCATTTGCCACGGAAATGTCCGTGGCAAATCAGCGATTTTCTTGTAGTGTATAAGATTGTGCATAAGCAAAGGTGTCTACGACTTGAACCTTTACGTAGCGGTTAGGATTTCGATTCAACAAGAGTGACTCGTAGTCTTCAACTCTATCTCGAACATCAAAACCCCACACAACCCTTTCAATAGGTGTATTCTCCAAAGCCCGTGCTTTTATGGCCCTGCACGTATATCCCAGTTTAGTGAACGCTCTAGGAATTTCTGCCAGACCCATGGGAAGCGGCCCCCCACTTCCACATTCACAAAGGTGAGTCTATCGAGAGTACTCCTGCAGCCTAGGTACTCCTCTCTACATAGAGTATAGATCTCATTAAGAGTTTCTATTATATATCTCAACCTAACATCGCTTCAGGAATCATGCTTCTTTACTTTTGATAGCATGTTCATCTCATATCACTTCGCGACTTGTTATTACCCATTGAACCTAATTCTTGGGATCTCCAGTCTTTTAGGTCGGGTTACCATCGTGAGTGACTCATGGTTCTAAAGGCAGTAGTCCCATCCTTTTAGATGTATTTTGGACTTTCTCTCTGGCTAGTCCTTTCGTCAAAGGATCGGCTAAGTTCTCATCAGTGCGTACATGATCCACTCTCACAGCTCCCTTTGAGAGAAACTCTCTAATGGTACTGTGTTTACGACGTATCTGTCGTTTCTTACAATTGTAATAACGGTTCTCTATTTTTGCAATAGCCGCGGTACTATCGCAGTGGATCAACACAGCTGGCATCGGTTTTTCCCATAAGGGAATCTCTGCTAGTAGGCATCTTAACCAACTAGCTTCTTCACTAGCGGTCGCTAGTGCTATCATTTCGAACTCCAAGTGGACTGAGCCAATATGGTCTGTTTCTTAGATTTCCAGGAGACAGCACCACCAGCTATACTAAATATATAGCCACTGGTTGCTTTGGAATCATCTGACAGTGTATTCCAATCAGCATCACTGTACCCTTCAAGTACAGCTGGAAATCTCTGATAGTGTAATCCGAGATTCATGGTCCTTTTCAGGTATCTCATGACTCTCTCAATAGCATGCAAATGCTCTATATTAGGTCGACTGGTAAACCTGCACAGCAATCCCACGACATAGGCAATGTCGGGTCTAGTGCAATCAGTGGCATACCTTAAGCTGCCGATGATGCTCGCATATTCTGTTTGCCTAACACTATCACCTGTGTTCTTGAAAAGTTTGACACTAGGATCATATGGTGAGCAGGCGGGTTTACAGTCATAGTAATTATATTTCTTTAGAATCTTCTCAATGTAGTGAGACTGATCCAAGGAGATTCCTTTCTCAGACCTGGTAATCTTAATACCAAGGATTACACTAGCTTCTCCGAGGTCTTTCATATCAAAGTTGTTGCACAACATTGATTTCACTTCGTTTACGGCATGAATGTTTGATCCAAATATGAGTAAGTCGTCTACGTATAGACATATGATAGTGCAAATGTCATTTTCAATTTTGTAATAAATACATTTGTCACTCTCATTCACTTTGAACCCATTCGATATAATCAGATTATCAAACTTCTCATGCCACTCGCTAGGAGCTTGTTTAAGACCATACAGAGAGACTTATCTAACTTGCGGACTGGTTTTCTTGCCCATGAATTACTTAAACCTTCAGTTGCTCCATATAGATTTCTTCTTCCAGTTCACCATTCAAAAAGCGGTTTTCACATCCATTTGGTGTACTACTAGATTATAAATGGCGACCAACGATATCGCATACCCTTATGGATGTGATTCTAGTGACAGTGAAAATGTGTCAAGAAATCTATATTTTCTCTTTGTCTAAAACCTTTGGCTACAAGGCGAGCCTTGTATTTATCCACATGCCATCGGGTTTTAGTTTCTTTTTCAAAATCCATTTGCAACCTATTGGTTTGCAACCAGGAGGCAAGTCAACTAAGTGCCATGTCTTGTTAGACTCTAGAGAATCCATCTCGTCATTTATGGCTTCTTGCCATAAGTCAGCATCCAATGAAGACAGGGCTTCTTGAATGCTAGTTGGATCCTCCTCAATGTATAGACGTAATCGTGTCCATAATCTTTAGCAACACGTGCTCTCTTACCTCTTCGAGGTTCTATTTCCCTTTCTACGTTGTTTTCAACGCTCCTAGGCACTCAGAGACTTGGCTGGTTCCGGTGCCCCCACTATTTCTTGATTTAAAAGGGAATTTACTTTCATAGAAGTCAGCATCATTTGATTCAATGATCACTTTTGCATTCAGGTCATAAAACCTGTATGCTTTGCTATTTACTGCATACCCAATGAATACACATTCATAGGCTCTACTGGCGAGTTTAACTCTTTTTGGGGTCTGGGATCTGACGTAAGCCAGACAACCCCAAGTTCGAAAGTAAGACACATTTGGTTGTCTTTTCTTTATAATTTCATAAGGAGAAATCTTATTCCTAGACTTAGGAACTCATTTAGTACATAACATACGGTTAATAGAATTTCCCCCAAAGGATTTGCAGCGCTTAACTTAGCATAGTAGCAACAATTAATTCGGTGAAAGTTCTATTTTTTCTTTCTGCTTTACCATTCATTTCAGGAGAATATGGTGCAGTTGTCTCATGTATGATTCCAATCAACTTATAAAAATCATTAAATAACTGGGAATCATACTCGGTTCCTCTATCACTACGAAAAAAAGCGCTTTATCTTTTTCCCAAAATTGATTTTCAATTTCATTTACAAAAACTTTGAACATATCAAGCGCTTCACTTTTATTTTTCATAAGATATACAAAAGTGTAGTCTGAGCAATCGTCAATAAAAGTGATAAAATAGCGTTTACCATTTCTGGTCAAAGTTCCGTCAAGTTCGCAAATATTAGAGTGTATTAAATCTAACGTCTCTGATTCTCTAATGACGGATTTGTGTGGCGTTTTTGTAATTTTTGCTTGACTACAAAATTCACATTTATGAAAATCATTTAACGATAGTTTGGGAATTAATTGTAAGTTGCTCATATTAGAAATAATGCGCTTGTTAACATGACAAAGACGAGAATGCCAAATATTAAAATCACACAACATATAAGCAGAAGGAGAAATTTTATTGATAGAAACATTCAAATTGAACATGCCAAAGATGGCGTGCCCTTTCCCTACAAAAGTACCATTTTTGGTTAAGGTATACAAATCCCCCCCAATAGTCTGAGTGAACCCTGCCTTATTGAGAAGGAAACCAGAAACCAGATTCTTCCTTATCTCAGGAGTGTGCATCACGTCCTTCAAGATCAATATCTTTCGAGAGGTGAACTTCACTCAACATCTCCAATACCAAAGAACAATAGTGGTGTGAGCATCACCCAACATCACTTTCGATTTTTCAAGAGCGTGTATGTTTTAAACATAGCACGATCATGGCACACATGGCGAGTGGACCCAGATCCATCCACCGCCTTGGATGCTTCAATCATGTTGATCACTTCAAGAATCATAGCAATAAATTGCTCTTCACCAAAGTTAGCTGCGGAGCGAGATTTGGCTGCTCCTACACTTTCGTGCCATATGACACAGTCTTCCACAATTGAAACAGGTTGAAAGGAACAACGGCAGAAAGATCATTCTTAGGTAGTGGTGGAGGTGGCAACCGAGGTCTAGGATTTGGGGACCTTTGTGGGTTCCCATTCTTGTGCGGCTTTTACGAGCCGAGGCCGACTACTGGTTCGACTCTTGAAAGGCTTGCCAGTTGGCTTCAGAACCGCTCCTTTTTTCTTGTTGTTGGAAACAACCAAGACTTCATCTTTCAGATCCTGATTCCGAGACACCTCCTCAATTCGGAGTCGGGTTATCAGACTTTCATGAGAAAACTCTTTGGTTTTGTGCCTTAGAGTGTTTTTGAAGTCCTTCCAAGAAGGAGGAAGCTTATCAATGATAACAGCTACCTGAAATTGCTCATCTAGGGCCATGCCTTCAGAGATAATTTCATGAGCTATTTTCTGAATTTCATGAGACTGAGTCTCTACAGATTTATCATCTGTCATCTTATAGTTGAGGTAGCGGCTCACAGCATACTTTTTTGTACCAGCTTCCTCAGTGTCATATTTTCTTTTCAGAGCAGTCCAGACTTCTCTGGCGGACATACAGGTGCTGTAATAATCATAAAGATCATCACAGAGTCCATTAAGAATATAATTCTTACGAGAGATAGTCATGCTCCTTCCACAAAGAGTATCTCTTTAGCGCTTTTATCCTTTTTATCCCGATCATCGCCTTCGTTGAGACCTAATCTCATCACGTAACATTGGCAACCCTTTTCACATGTAAGTAAAATTCCATCTTTTGTTGCCAACGTTTGAAGTGAGATCCTTCAAACCGGAAAGGTTTGTTGAAGTCAGAAGCATTGGGACCAGTAATTTCTTCGGTTGTCATGGTTAATTAGAAACGTCTTAAAATTGTTGTTTCGTGGTTCAAAAACAGATTTTCAAAAATAACCGAAGAGATTATCGATGAGTCGCGACTAGGTCGCTCTCTTTAAGACGTTTCGCGGCACTGCTCTAAGGTGCAAGCAGGCTATCAACCACGACGTCCCCAGGATAAAACAGCCCAGATACGAAACTCACTGCACTGTGAAGATTCGTTCGAGATAATACATGTAACGCCCAAAATAATTTAATTATTTATCTAATTAAGTTATTTAAGGCTTGCAACATTTAATTAAATTAATTAATTAAGTTGGGTTTATTTTATCAAAAAGGGGGTCTAGTTTAATTAAGTGGAATAATTGAGTTAGAGTTCATTTTATTTTATTTTCAGGGGGTATGTGAATAAGTAAAAAGAGTGGTGCAAATAAGGGCCCAAGTCACTTAATGACCCAAGCCCAATTGCCTAAAAACCCCAAAAACCCTACACAAAGTCACATAACCCTCATTTGAAAGGAAGCTACGAAAGAACTTGGAGAGAGGAGGAGGAGGAATAGCCGAAGCGCAAGGAAGAGGAGGAAAGGAGGAAACTTTCCCTTGGATTTTGGTTGGTAAGTATGGTTTCTTGGTTCATTGTTCACCATTTTTCTTCCTCTTTCTAGTATGGTAACCTTTGGTCTCTATTTTCCCTTGTTGTTGAATTTTCATTTCCACCCAAAGGAGAGGGCTGTTCGTGTTGCTGAAAAACAGCAAGGGGGGTACTTCATTTTTGTGACTTTGGTGCTTGCTTGGAGGTTTTAGCTCACACAAGGTTAGGGGACTCTCCATTACATCTTTAATAATTTGTAGGGTATGTTTTATAGGTGAAATAGCTCTAGGAATGATTTGTTGTGTGAAGTTGGTGTGAATGTATGTTGGTTGATGTGTGAATTAATTGCTATTGTTGGTATCACATTGCTTGTTGATGAAAAAATGTATGTTGTGAATTATGCATGCTATATGTTTGAGGAAATGTTGCCATGAAGAGAAGTGTGTGTATATGATAATTTAATGAAATGGATTTATGTCCTTATGTGTGTGGTTGTGTGAGAAATAAATTGTTGGAGAGAAAATTGGGGTTGAAGTGTTTGGGGAGGGTATTTGATGGGGCGCCAAATGCCTAGGCAAATGGCGCTGGGGGCTGAATGTTACGGTTGTGCAGGAAGGGGCGCCATTTGCTAGGCAAATTGGCGCCCGATCATCGTTTCGTGGGTCAGGCTTTTGTGCCTTGATGCAGCGGTTTCGGGGCGCCAATTCTGGGAATTCGCGCTGTGATTAGGTGTGTGCGTGTGTGTGCTGGAATGACACGGAACAGGGCGCCAAATGGGCAGCCCTGCGTGTGTGTGAGTGCGCCTGAGTGTGGCGCGGTGCAGGGCGCCAACCGAGCGGCCCTTATGCGCCTGTGAGTGTATGCGTGCTGTGTGTGTGTGTGTGTTGCGCTAGTGGGGCGCCAAAGTGGCTGCCCCTTGGCGCCTAGGTGGCCCAAATGTGTCTAAGAGATGGTTTAGTCCCTAAGAATTAATTTAATCCTTGGCGTGACTAAATAGTCCCTAAGAATTAAATTAATCCTTGGCGTGACAAAATAATCCCTTAGAGTCTAATTAATCCTAATAGGTTAACATAAGTCCCTAAATACTAAATTAATCACAATGTGCCCAAAATAATCCCTTGAGTATAAAATTAATCCTTGGAGGTCAAAATAGTCCTTAAGTGTAGAAAAGGTCCTTATGGAGTGGTTGGGCTTTTAAGTGAGAAGTAACTTAATAATTGACCAAGTGGTGGTTAACAATTGATGAGGTGGTGGTCAACAATTGATGAGGTGGTGGTTAACAATTGGTGAGGTGGTGATTAATAATTGATGTAATGTGTTTATTGCGGTGTGATGCATTATCATAATGTCACATAAATCATATGCATGGCTTCGGCCAAACAAGCAGGTTGGTGGCTTCGCCAAACAATTGGTGAGTGGCTTCCGCCAAACAGTTGGTGGTTACCCGACGGGGTTTTTGAGGTGATTATGGATCCACATGCATATTGCACACATGCATACAAACATGCATCCCTTGGATTCTCATTGATGCTTAATTTATCCTTGTTGTTTGTTGATGCTCTAATTGAATGGTGAATGCTTAATTGCTATGGATTGTTGTTACTAGATGTTTCTGCTTATAATGCTTATCTTACTTGTTATTATTTATGTAAAGAGACTCACCCTAGCATTTTATGTTGCCTGCTCTCGTGGCGACATGCAGGTGATACTGAGTGAGGATGTCTAGGCTCCATGGGGATTATGTGTCAGCTCTGATCTAGTAACACCGGGGATTTGGGTTTTAGTATTTATTATTTTGTGTCATGGATTAAACTGAACTAAACTATGTATTGAGTGTGTTGAACTCAATTTTATTTTTCCGCTGCTGTGAACTATTTCTGGATTACTGTAAACATTAAACAGGTTTTGAGGGTTTAACCCACGTGGCTTTGTTATGCATTTCACGCACTAGATGCGTTTGAATTTTTAAACATGTTTTGACGATGTTTTTATTAAATGTATCACCCTTTTTGAGGTGCGTGGACAAATTTTGAAAAACTCTGATTTTATTAGTTTAATTAATTTTAAATAGAAGGGGGTGTTACAATACACCTCAAAATATGGTACGCAGACCACTCAATACGGTTCGTAAACCGGTCAGATGGAGTAGAGAAGAAAAGAATATTTTAGAGAAGTGAGGAGCAGCCTATTTATAGGCGTAGCTGTGCTTGGAGCGCAAGCAAAGAGCTGTTGCGATCCAACAGCTATATTCTACCGGATTGGAGCGCAAGTAAGGCTCCATCAGATAAGAATTCGCAACAGCTCTATCAGATAACCGCTAGTTCGCTGTATCTGGACGGTTCAACGTATCGGGACAGTTGACGCACAAAAATAATAAAATAAAGTATTTATTTTCGCAAAAAATAATTACACCTCACAGCCCCGGCACTGCCCGCTGCGGCGCGCGCGCGTGGTGGTCAGTTAGTGTGCGTGCTTTCCCGTTTATAAAACTTAGTGTGCGTGCTTTACCAGTTTGATTCCTTACTTGAGTTGGATTAACATGGTAGAAAATAGGCACTATAATTTGTCCCTTATTTTTCTTACAATCCAAAATTTTGACAAGTTCATCCAAACACCACCTAGAAGTAGCATAGTTTTCGGAGAAAACAACAACAGATACCTTTGCATTAGTGATTGCTGTGATAAGTGAAGGTGATATCTCATCACCTCTTTGAATCTCATTGTCTATGTATGTTTTGACATTATGCCTTGTTAGTGCTGCATAAAGATGAGCTGTGAATGTATAACGAGTGTCTTCTCCTCTGAAACTGAGAAAAACATCATGTGCAAGTTCGTTTGATGCCATGAGTGTTGTGTCTGTTTCTGAGGTAGCTATTGTATTGTATTGTATTGTATTGAATTGAAAGGTGTATTAGTTTTGCAACCCACTCGTGTGTGTAGCAGGGAAATTTCCCTTTTCATAGAAAAAAAAATTAGGTGAGTTGAGTTTTTGAGACGTCAAGAAAGCTTTAAGACTTCGTGTGAGTTGAGTAGTTAGGTGTGGCTTCATAAGTATGATTTGGTGTTGTTTTTCAATCGCACAATGATAGGTGGATCAATTATTTATGTTATTCATTTTCTTTTATTTATTTTTTAGAAAACTAGCGCTCGTGTCATGGTATGATTGAAAAACAACACTAACAACGTCTATAAAAATTAAAAACACACTTTAAGTATTGTGCAGTACAAAATACGAAACTTAATATTTAGCATAGAGAGGTTACCTTCCAACGAGGTTGTGACTGTAGGGGTGTTCAAAACCGAACCAAACCAATAGGAAAACCGTAAACCGAACCAAACCAAACCGAAAAACGCAAAAAACTGCTTTTGATCGGTTTTGTTCGGTTCTTTTTTTCATTGCACCGCGCGGTTTGGTTCTGTTCGCGGTTTTGATTTTCAAAACCAAACCAAACCAAACAAAACAGCAAGTAACACTAAGGCTTGTTGAATTACAACCTTCCTTACTAACTTACTAACCCAATTGCAACTACAACCCAACTCTCACTCACTTACTAGCCCAAATCCAATTAATTTTTTGACTCACTTACATATAATCCATATTGTTATGCTATATTTAAAAATTACAACAAAATATTTCATTCAAATTCTTTTAACCATTGTCTTTGCTATTTGAAAAAAATTAAAAGAGAGTGATTTATATACTACATATATTTGAGTAGATTTTTTCTTAATGATTTATGTTAGCATTTTCTATAATAGTTAATTTTAACTCTGTTTTAAATTAATTTTGTCTTGGAAAAAACCGAACCAACCGATTGGTTTGGATTGGTTTGGTTCGGTTTTATTTTAGGAAGCCAACCGAACCAAACCAAACCGCATGTAATTTTACCTTGCAGTTCGGTTCACCTTTTATCTCAAAATCGAACCAAACCGCACCGCGAACACCTTTAGTTATGAGTCTAAGTTATTTCCTTATTATTCCTTTTGCCGACCACAAGTGATTTCCCTTGATGCCTTTCTTCTCTTTTGCAATAATTGACTCAGAGATGTTTGTTTCCTTCTGGAAAAAATAAGTCAGAAGACGCGTGACTAACTTCACATTTACAAAATGAATGATAATCGATTGGAGGTTTCTGTCAGAAAAGAATTTGAATAAGGGATTAATTGCACAATTATTATTATTTTTGACCAATATTGCACAATTATTTAACCGCTTTTTCACTTTTGCGTCCACGGCTTTTTTTTGGCTGGGGGCCGTCGGTAGCTGTTTTAGACGTGTTGTCAAGTGTATCTCTGGTGTTTTTGTTGGCAGCTCTAAAGGGCGTAGTCTGGTTGCCGTATTAGACACATAATAGCTATGTATTTGACGGTTACTATCAAGCATGTATATAGGGAGACTAATAGGATGCCTGATGGTCTTGCAGCCCTCGGGTGTAGCTAGTGGGAGGACAATTCCAATGTGTTATTTGATGTTCCTCCTTATAATGTTAAGCAGTATGTTGCTGATGATGTTATTGGAGTTTCTACTCATCGTTTAATTCCTGTAATAGTTTTTGGGCCTTTTGCCCCTTTTTATATATACCAAATAATTTCTCGATCACATTCCTTAAGCAGTATGTTAAGCAGTATGTTGTTGATAATGTTAAGCAGTATGTTGCTGATGATGTTATTGGAGTTTCTACTCATCTCTGGACTGACTTAAAAATTGTGAATCTCAATTTAAAAATACCAAATAATTTCTCGATCACATTCCTTAAAGACGCATGACGAAGATTGAACAATTCTTTCTCATTTTGAGGATCATTAATAATCAAGCTGAAAATACATGGGAAACATCAAAATAGTCTTGAGGACTACCTGTCAGCAAAGGTCATACCTGCTAAAGTTTGAGCAACCTTGTTAGCATTCCTTATTGCAAACTCAACATGTGAGTTGTAATTACAAAAAGAAAATTGCTCTTACAAAAGAGTCAATCAAATAACCAAATTCAGAAACAGCAGAGTTCTTGGAATTAAAAGCCTCAACCACGCATTTTTTCGTCTAGCACAAAAATGACATCCTTATTGCCTTGTTCTCATAGCCAATTGAACGATAAACATCTTTTTTCATTAGATTAAACTAATCATATTACAATGGAGATAATCAATAGCTGGGGCATTCCCTATCCACACCTTAGAGGTGATCCTAGTAGTCTGAGTATCAAAATTAATGGGACCATTACATAGAAGTTTAGGCCAAAGTAAAGTTACAACAAACCAAACATCTAATACTATCACCAAAGCAAGCTTCTTCCACATATGGTTAGAGGCCAAATGAGGTGAAGAGACCATTGTCTTTGAATCTATCCAGTTATAGATCATTTTTTGGACTAATGGGAACACGAATAGACTATAACAGGTCTCAGATTGGTTCACTTCAAACACAAGCATGGTAGTCGCTTGCCTGTATCAGAGGTTGATGAGAATCATAGCTCTGAACTTGCACTTCTTAACCGTTAACAACTCTTGATAGACAACTGACACCAGAACCCTAACAACTGAACTAGTTTCATCCACACACGAACAATGGCAATAGGACCTTCAATCTTTAGTCTCATCCAATTACGAATCATTTCTTTAACTTTTGCAAACACATTTCGACTATAAATGGTCTCGATGTTACCCAAAATCATCACATGCGTAAAATTCATTTGAGAAGCTGAGAGGAAGCTGAAATAGGTGGTTGTCCCAATAGTATCTAGTTGTAGCAAACCAGTCCCAAAAATCCCAAGATGCACTGAGTGGGTCACTGGTTTGGTTCTTAAACACTGAGATACGCCACTATGATGCCCTCCAACCAGAGATGTGGGGCATGCAGGAAATTCTTTTTCTTGCGAGGAAAAATGGGATTAATAGATTGATTATTTAAAGTGACTCCAAGACTGTGGGGGACAAGGTTAATTCAAATAACAAATTGGGCGACAACTCCTACTTTAATCCAGGGGCGGATCCAGGAATTTAAAATAGGGTGTTCCCTTTTCTTCAATTGTACGATTTTACAAAAAAAACAACAACGATAAAGTAATGTTTAAAAAAAAATCAACTATAAAATAATGTTCCAAAATAAAATACCTTTTAATCCAAGTCTAATCGGATTTTCCTTTTTATCATAGTTTGGAAGCGTTTGTATATACAGTTTAAGAAAAAAAATAACTTTGGTAGTTTATAAAAAATATATTAGCGTATATACGACATATAGTTTAAACTTGTAGATTGAATAACATTAATAACAGATGGTTCAGTGTTTATGTCTATTGTTTGGTGCCTCATGGGCATGGGTTCGATTCTCTTGAAATTCATTTTTTGTGACCATTTCTTTTATTATAAGAGGACAAAATCTAAAAACTGAATTACTTTTTGAAAAACGGCTGTAGGGGGAATCGAACCCTGTAGATAATGCTCTAACTAAGAACTCCATCCGCTGAACCAAACAACTAATTGATTAAAATGTGTGCAAATTTATTATATATTTAGTATCCGATATTATAATGTAGGTACTATAGTAATTTTAGATGAATTTTTGGGTGTTCTCTGGATCCGCCCTAACCAGACGCGTATGTTGAGTTCTCTTGTGGAATTGGGATGTTTGTTTGATCCATGTTTCACGTGAGGGCAATCGGTCTGCAGATTAGCTTACAAATCAAAGCATCGATTTGGACACTTATGAGGCTATTATCATGCAGAATCCTCCTTCTAATCTACATCAGATCATTTATGGAGAATTTTGTAGCTCTTCCTTGCCAAGAAGCATTGGGATAGTTAGCTAATTTTGTCGTTTTTTGTTCTCCTTGGGCTTTGGCTCTCTCTTGTACCAAAAAAAAACTTGTAAAAAAAATAATATTTAACTATAATGCATGTAAAAACCCCCAAACCCCAAAGCTTTCTAATCTATTAGTTCCTAGAGAGCGGCACTCTGCTAGAGTTTGTTGTGCTTCCTAGCACTCAACCTTCTCAGCGCCGCTGTTTGGTAATTTGTTGCTGCTACAACAACTTCATTTGCCTCCACCTACCTTCTTCTCCGACCCTCTCTCACCATTTGTTGTTCTTTCCTACTAAGCCTCCTTCTACGATCTCTGCTACCCCTGACCGGCCGTTTGCTTCGCTTCCTTTGACCTCAACACCTGCCCTCCTTCCTCCACAACCACCACCAGATCCTCTCTTTCCACCTTCGTCTTACCAAAAACCAACTCGGCCTCTGACAAAGCCTCTAGATCAATCTTCTTTACATTCGTTTCCAGATTGCAGGTTAGATTGCTCCTCTGGCCTTTGTGCCGTCATTTTTGGGGAAAGTTCGGACTTTCTGCTTTTTATCCCTATACTTTCTTTTTGGAGTTTTGATCTGCATGTGTATGGAGCATCTGTTTGGAAGCTTCGAACTTTGGACTTCGGCGGTTCTTCTAGGCACCTTAATATTGGCTTCTCCTAATGTTTTGTGGGTTCTCAGTGCTGAAACAACGTCCTCGGGGCCATTTGGCCTTCAAACACGGGGGGTGCCTCTAGCCTTCTAAATGGTGGTGCTGATGTTGTGGATTCTAGTCGATTGGGTAATTGCACTGGTTCCTTTGGGAAGGGGTATTTTGGCCTAGAGTTCTGTAGTAATTATCGACAGCTGGATGGACGAAGCTTATGGAAACCTTAGTTTGTGGCCCTTTGGGCTTTTGGATCGTGTGTGATGTTGTTGGCCCACTAGTTCTTTTCATTTTTTTATTTTTTGTTTTTCAATTCCCAGGTGGTATTGGGCTTTAGTTAGGGTAGATTGCATCGTATGTCCCTCAGTGCTAAGCCTTTTGGCTTAATTGTTTATGAGCCCGTTTGTTACGTCTTAGTTTTTTAAAAAAATATATCTTTTTTTTAAAAAATAATCATTTATGACGACATGTTGTCCGTTTGTTACAAATTCTTAGAAAAACGAAAAGCTGCAAATAATTTAAAAACTGCTTCATATGAGAAGCTGTTTTGAGGAGCTTCTCATAAAAATCAGTTTTTTAAGAATGATTTTTTTAAAATAAGTGATTTTCAGTATGTTACACAAACACAAAACAACTTCTCATTTTCTTAAAAATCTCTAAAATCTAATCTCTAAATTATTATTATTATTTTTAAAATTGGGGAAGGAGAAATTTTATTAATCAAAGTGGCACTAATGACCATTTTACAACTGTACCCGAGGGGATTTAAACTCAGCACCTTGAAGATATAATGCTAGCTCTTACCACGGAGCTAGCACCTCGACTGTCTCTAAATTATTTAACAACAAAATCACTTATTTTTTAATTCGTAACAAACGGGCCCTATATCTTAATGGGCCGCTTTGTCGTAAGTCCCTTGGACTGCTCTGGTTACAATTCTGAGCTGAATGTTCTCCTATTGGATTGTAGTGGTTTGGGTCTTTCCCGATTAATAAAAATCATTGCACTGTTGAACAAAATAAATAAATTATAATGCATGTCCCTCTCTTAAATTCGACAACATAAATAGGCATTAAAATCGACTTTACTATCTAATTAAGTCTTGGAAAGTTTAGTTTGTTAATAATTTTACTCATTGTTGATAAAACATATTAACAAGTACAAAAACAATGTCCCAGAAGGGTAGCTCACATGGTTAAGTAAATTAAGAGATATCGACTTTACGGAGTTCGAACCCTGCTCCCTCTTCCCTCTAACAATTAACACACTAATTTCTAATCACTTTACTTATAAAAAAAGTACAATAAACAATGCCTTGAATGATGTTAAGATGATATAAAATAAAAAGGTGTTTGTTGTTTATATTTAAGTTTTATCAATATCATCGCAAATATCCAGGGAAGGTATAATGGATGTAACCAAACTTAATGCTTTCTTTTTGTTATAAGGCCTTCCATCAGCCTAGAAAATTCTCGCATCCAACCTGCCTTCCTTATAAAACTTTCAAAATCTATGAAGAGACATCTTATGTGAGTGTAATACTTGTTTGACAATATACACTATAGCAGTGGCCTGCAAACCGAAGGTATTTTTTATTTTATTTTTGATAAGCAAAAATTATATTAAAAAAGATGCAAACAGACACCCCAACCATTACAAAAATTATATTTTTATTTTTTGTTTACCTTCACTTCTGGCAAGCCACTTGAAAAGTAAATGTTACCCGTGTTGTTTCACATTAGATTGCACCTTAAACTTTTCCGTTTCAACCTCTCGGCTACTTCAAATAAAAAATATCCACCACCATTTTTCATTTTTTTATTCTTTGTTTTCAACATAAGTTCGAAAAAACTTTTAACATCGATTTTACAAATGTTATAAACAAGCCATTGTAAAGCAATGTCAAAAATACAGTTGGTATCGATTTTCATGCTATGGCGAGTTCAAGACATCGTCGTAATTTGGTTTCTTCGATGGTGAGGGATGATTGGTCAGTGGTTGATTCTCAGCAAGATCTTGGAAGTGTGGTGTGTTCTTACTTCACTGGTTTGTTTGAAGAGGTGTGTGGTAATTATGGTCCGGTGATCGAGTGCATGAGTCCAAAGTTAAAGGACGTGGACAATGATTTATTGATGGCTCCTTTTGATATAGGCGAGTTTAAAAGGCTCTTTTTCAAATGCACTCTGATAAGGCTCCTAGGCCAGATGGCTTGAATCCGACCTTTTTCAAGCGCTTATTAAACTTATGTTGGCCAGCGCTGTTTCATTCGGCTATTTCTTGGTTGGATAGTGGTGAGTTCCCACCTATGTTGAATGATGCTAGCATTTGATACCCAAAATTGATAATCCTACTTCTATGTTTGATATGTGCCTCATTGCTCTCTGTAATGTTATTATAAAGTTGTATCAAAGGTTCATGCTAATCGAATGAAGAATGTTCTCTATAAGTGTGTTTCACCCGAGCAATCGGCTTTTGTAGCTAATCGGTCTATTCTAGATAATGTTATGGTAACTATAGAAACAATTCACTACATGAAGTTCAATACTAAAGGCAAGGTGGGGGAGGTGGCGTTAAAGATTGATATTAGTAAGGCTTATGATCGAGTGGATTGGGGTTACTTGAGGAGTGTGATGATCAGGTTGGGTTTTCATTAGAAGTGGATGAGATCGATGGGCATGTGTGTCGAATCAGTTCATTACTCAGTGCTTATGAATGGTGAGAAAGCTGGCTCTGTCTCTCCAGGGAGGGGACGCAAGCAGGGTGACCCACTGTCACCTTATCTTTTTATATTGTGTGCTGAAGGTCTTACTTCTCTCCTTAAAAATCGTGAGGCTAGAGGGGATATCCGTGGAATCAAAGTGTGTCGGGGAGCTCCTATCTTGACACACTTATTATTTGCAGATGACTATTTATTGTTTCGTAGGGCTACTGACAGAGAAATCGGAATCTTAAAGGATGTGATGGCAATTATGAACAAGTCTCTGGTCAATCTATCAACCTCCGAAAGTCATAAATCTTCTTTAGCGGGAATACTAGACAACCAATGAAGGACTGTGTGGTGACTAATCTGGGCGTTACTGAGTGCTTGGCTACAGGTAAATACTTAGGCTTCCCTTCCACGGTGGGTCGCAAAAAGCACTTATTTGGTTATCTTTAGGATCGGTTGTGGAATCGCATACATCAGTGGTTTAGCCAGGCATTTATCAAATGCTAGTCGTGAGTTGTTGGTCAAGTCGGTCGCGCAGGCTATTCTGGCTTATTGTATGAGTACCTTCCTAACTCCCACAACACTTGGGGAATAGATGGAACATATGATTAATTCCTTTTGGTTGGGCTCCAACTGTGGGGCTAGGCATGGTAATAATTGGCTCAGTTGGGTTAAGTTGACAATGAGAAAGTAATTTGGTGGTATGTGTTGAGGCAAAATCCCTAGTAATGTTTTGATGTTCAACAAACCTCAAGGATGAGAAGCTTAAGGTTTCTGATCATATGTATTACTAATGCTCTTGTTGAGTGATTTATAAGAACAGGACTTCAAATCATTCTCAACAAGATATCTGCTTATGAGAAGCATCAAATTTCAAGAGAAAACAGAAAAGAAACATTGCCTACACTACTACTAGAAAGGAAGCCTTCTTAAGCATAAGGGATTAAAGTCAAGAACCACTTGGAAATCTTAGAAGAGTTCTGCTTGAAAAGATTCATCTTGTGAAATGGCAATATGAGAAGAACATCTAAGAAGATCAAGCATGAGAAGAGTCATGACAAAGAAAATTGAAGAAGATGGAATGCAATATCAAGCTAAGAAGAGTCATGATCCCAAGAAGGGTCATAATCATATGAATCATGTTAAGAAGAGCCATGAACCTGAGAAGGGTCATGACAAGAAGAGTCATCATCCTTAAAGTACTGCATCAACATGAGAAAATTCATCTTGAGAAACATCATCTTCAACTTAAATTAAATAATGCATTGCATCCACGTATAAAGTAAATATGATGCTCAAAATACAAAACACATATGAATCATGGTATTTTTCTATGGTTGAACTTGGATGGAACATTAGAAGATGAGGTAATAGCATCCTTTCAGCAGGTGGGTGGGTGTGTGAAGGGGAAGAAAGCATGCAGGATCAAACACATATTTTGGGTGGCTTCAATGTGGCAATTGTGTGGATGGCTAGAAATAGGACTATGTTTAAGGGTGTGGTAGCTAATGTAAACTCTATCATTAATTCCATTAAGTTTGTATCATGGAGTTGGTTTACTGCTAGGAATGGGAGATTTAGTGGGGTATCGTACACTACAACAGGAAAAGCAATCAGGGGCGCTTTTTTTTATCAATTAGGGGCGCTTACGAGCGCCCCTGAATCTAGCTACCCGTTGCCAACCAATCTGAGGCGCTCGAGGCGCCTCTAATAATTAGGCAACAGGGCGCCGCAAATAAAGCGCCTCTTTTGGTCTTGGCGTCTCTAACAATTGGGGCGCTCGGTTTATAAAGCGTCCTGTTGGTGTTAGCGCGCTTGACAATCGAGCGCTTCTAGGTAGAAGCGCCCTGTTGGTCCGACCAACGAAGCGCTTACTCTTGGAGCGCCCACGATTGTCAAGTGTGCTTACACAAACAGAGGCGCTTTTAACTTTGGCGCCCCAATTCTCTGTTTTTTTAAAAATATATTTTCATTTACGTATATCTATACAATATTTTGCAAAGACTGTTGGTTTTCTGGTGTAGTGCCTACGTTCATCAACCAAAATCAATTCAACATCCAATATGAACCAAATTTCCAAATCAACAAACCAATTGCAAGAAACTTATAAATCATTAACAAAGTACGTACCAACAAAAATACATAACTCATTAACCAAATTCGAATGTCAACATATATAGACAACAAATTAAAGATTACATGATGTTTCTCCTCAACAAATAAGTGCTTGGGCAAAAAAATTCTACCTAATGCATGGAGAAATAGTTGGGGAGGATCCAAGTGTTAGGAACAAAAACAAGCTAATTAACCAAAATTACATGAATTTCGATTTTCAAGAATCAAACCGCAACATGATGACACCACTCTCCTCTCGAGCTCGATAAGTTGGTCATCGAAAAATGGAGCTCCAACCGACATTCCAGAAAATACTGTAAAAATGAAATAAAATAAACTTAGAATTAAGTGGTTAAGTGCTAGATATAAAATTACTTGTGAAAAAACAAACTATATAAATTACATACATTTATTGGAATTTCTATTTGATGGTGAGTGATTATGTCCTCATAAACTTCATAACGTAATACCCACAATCATCATTGTTTGGTTGTGCAGGGACACTAGAAATCAAAATAATAATTAATTATTAAAATGCGAGCATTATTTACATATGGATAAGAATAATTATAAACTTACCTTTATGACTATCCATTGTGTTTTATTTTTCACATTCCCATCTCTCTGCTCGACCTTATTCGATCCCCAATAAGTTGTCAAACAATTTGAAACATCATACATATAACTATATTAATTAATTGAAATACATAATTTAAATGATGAAATATGCGATGTATCTAAATACACACCTTTCAAATATAGCTTTCATCTTGAGGTGGTTGTTAGGATCACCATGACACGAATCTAAATAGAAAATTCTATTTCTTTTAGGATCAACTACCAACAATATCCAATGTTTTCTACAAAAAATTTGAATAGCCAAATAAATAACAGATCATATATATTTGCTGGATACAAAAAGGAAAGGAATTTCATTCAACATTTCAGATGTCTTAGCTCAATCCGTAGGTAGGGGATAGATAATTTCTTACCCTAAGAGAGTGGGTGCCAAAAACAAGCTATCACAATTGCTTTCATGTGCCAAAGCCAAGCGTTCATTGATATAGGCTTTTACCGCTTCCTTGTTTTGTTTAATGTTTTTCTTCATTTGTGCAACATTTTCTTTTGAGGTGCCATTTCTAATGCAGAGATTCAGTAGATGAGTATGTTCGGGGCACAAGAAGATTAATTTTTGTGTCAAGTCCATGGGGCTCATAATCTCATAGAACAAATACCTATAGTTAAAATGTATACAAATAAATTAACAAATAATAATAATAATGATAATAATAATAATAATAATAACAAATAATAATAATAATAATGATAATAATAATAATGATAATAATAATAATACCTGATGTATATTAAAATAGTAGCCTGAGATGCCCACTTGTGATCATATACCTCTCGCAGTTCATCTTGTGAAAGGGGTATAATGCAGTCAACTCCCAGGATGTCTGGATCAATCAATACATTTATCAAATCACTTCCTATCAAATTACGTTTTAAGAAACAATGACCAAAACAATTAAGCTAAGAGATTTCACCACACTCATTACCAACACATGAAGAGAGGTCATGCTGACCAAGTTTCCCAAGATGACCCAGAGACAGACTGGGTAGAACCATCTATGTCTCCATATAATTCAATGATACTACAAGCTAATGGATCTGATAGAGTTTATGATGCAATTCATTTATTGCAGACTGATCCATCTGTTCAGGTGCAATCTATAGTCTATGACTCTTATTTTACTCAAAAGTATTCATAAAAGAAATGAAGTTACTCACGTTTAGTAGAGCTTCATCTGTTTCATTTACTTCAGATTTGAATAAGATAAATTTAGCAAATCTTATATTCTAGTCTAATGGGACTTATCTTCCTTGGGAACCACTTCACACTTTATGTAATTCTGCTAATGACACAATTAATAGTTAATTTTTTCTCATCCCCTTGCAAGTGATTATAATTTATTGTAACCCCACACACAAAAGGAAAAAAATAAAATTAGTAACACTTGCCTCTTTAATATGTCCAGCAAGAATGAAGAAATTATTAAAACCACAAATATATAGGATGAATAAACCAACAGATGAATAGTATACAATCGAATTCTCAATAATTTAAACCAATAGGACGATTCCCTAATTGATGAGCGAAGATTGGAAGCAATTTCATTCCAGAATATATAGATTTAATATTTAGCCAAAAGAAGCGAAAGAAGAAAGAAATCAGGCGTACCTCCAGAACTATTGTGTTCTCTGTGAAATGCAAAAGCTAGAGAGAAGTGGAATCTGCAGCAACATAGGTAGTTAGAAGAAGTTGAAATTGAGAGCGTTAGTTAGTTTGAGATGGCGGTGGAAGAAAGATAGGGTTTGAAACGAGCTTGATGACAAACTCAAAACACCGCCGTTATATCGTATGCTTCACTCTGTTTCCTGATACACACTATTATCATCTCCTTTCTCAGACCGATAGTGGCGAAGGTGAAAGTATGCTTGATGACAAACTCAAAACACCGTCGTTATATCGTATGCTCCTCTCTTTCTCGCTTCTCGTTTTGGTTTTTCCGCTTCAAGAACGTTGAGAGATTTGAGGGAGAAAGAGTGAGAACGTTGAGAGATTTGGGGTTTTAGCTAGGGTTTGGGTTTGGAGAGTGAGAACGAGAAAGGAACTGTAAGAGTGAGAATGTGAGTCCGAGCGCGGCGCGTGAGAGAAAAGGTAACATAGCGGGAAAGGAAATTAAAAATTTAGGAATCGGGAGCTCGCGTGCAAAGCGCCCTGTTGGTGATTAGGAATTTGGAATTGGGGCGCTCGTGTGTAGCGCCCTGTTGGTGATTAGGAATTGGGGCGCTCGAGTGGAAAGCGCCCACTGTTGGTGGCTCCGTGTTTTAGGAATTGGGGGCGCTCGTGTGTAAGCGCCTCTGATTGTCTTTCCGTGGCTCCTATGTTTCAGGAATTGGGGGCGCCTGTGTATGAAGCGCCTCTAAAGACCCTCCTTATTTTGACAATCAGGGGCGCTTTTTTAGAAAGCGCGTCTAAAGTCCCTCCTTGTTTTGATAATAAGAGGCGCTTCATAATAAAGCGCCTCTAAAGGGTGCGTCCTTTTTTTGCAATTCTGTTGTAGTGGTATTCAGACTGGTGTAATTGCCCCTTGGGGTGTCTCTCATCATTGTAATCATCCCCATCTATTGAGGTGCTCTTTTTCCCTTCCTGGGTCTTTTTCCCAAAGGGTTTTGGTCCAGGGAGGTTTTAATGAGTCCTCTCCCCTTCCCGTTCCTTTGTAAGGGTTGGGTGCACCCCTAGTGCCCCCCTTATATGCATCTCTTGCTTACCTAAAAAAAAAAGAATAGTCATTGCACAATAGCTGGCAATCATGGAGCAGTGAAAGCGCACTCCCACACATTATAACCAAATTTCATAATAGGATTATTTATGAGTAAAAGACTATCTAGGAGTAATGAAGTAACTTATTCATTAAACATGGGGCTTAGCCTGGGAAGTCTATTTCAGATTTTTCATCAAGAATTAGTTGATCAACTATGAAGACCCTAAAGTCAAAGTGAGATACATAGTTGATCAATAATCAATAAAAGTAAAAGGGAACAGAAATTGATACCAATTATATCATTGATTATACACATTTTAATAGTATACTATGGAGCAAAGCATATCATCAAATAAGTAAATAACATTGGACGTGGATCTAACACATCACTAACGAATGCTATTTCATCAAACAATACACTGATTTAAATAGAAAAATATCGCAAATATAAACGATTAAATAGAAATAGATAATGGATACATGATATCAACAGACAGTGAAGGTTTGTAACTCTGGTTCCCAAAGATGCCCCACTTCCTCATGACCCTCAACCATTTTGACCAATTTTCATGATCTGGGTGAACAACAGAGAGCAGATCGATTTTCTTTGGAATGGAGACTGGGGTTTTTCTTAGGTGAGGTATTGCAAAAAAAAATAGAGAGAGAATTTAATCAAATAATATGTTATTTTTACGGGTGGTAGTCTAGCTGATAGTATTTTGTTGTACTAAAATTGAAAACAACTGTGAATCGTCTGATTTTGAATAACAAAATATGTTGAATATGTTAGATGTTTATTTAGGCAAGTTATTTTCATACACCAATCTACCAAACTCAATTTTGTTCATGTTAATTAGTAAAGTAATACATGTGTAGCAAGGGCAACATGCATGATTTAATGGAGTCCTACAATTTTTAGGCTAACTCTAAAAGTTGTGATTTAACCATGAACTTATCCAACCTCATAAATTACTAAGAAAACGAAAACAGAACACAACCTAAAAAACTTGTAAAAGATTGAATGTCAAAATACAAAACAACTGAAAAAAAAATCAGCATAAGCAATCACATGATTAATCCAATATTCATTAAAAAAAAGCAAATGAATCAAACCTTCTATCATATGTGAGTATAGGAATGCTTATGTGGTTGCACTTCGTCTTTATCATGGGGACTGACTTCGGAAGCCCCGGAACTTGGTCGGAACAATGTTGGAATAAAAGACTCAAATTCTATTTTATGACATGCATATAACAGATCAATTAGTAAAAAAAAGGTCTAAAGTAAAAACCTAACCTCATTGTATATATGTTATTCTTCCTTACTTTCTACCTCCTCGTTCACTGCAAACAATTCCATCAAATAGATTAGAGGAGAAACGAAGAAGAAAATTGCCAGCACAAACTCACCAAAAAAATTCTACTGACAAAGCACGAAAATCTAAACACCATATATCCCTAGTCATTTTCCACTCTTATCACCTCCACCAACCCTTGTTTGGCCTTCTTTTTTTGCCACTCCTGTAAATACACTGAGTTAATGAGAATCTATTTTGAAAAAAATAAAAATGAATAAACATCAAACACATAATTTAGATGACAAAATGATGGTGAATTATGCTATTATTATTATTATTAGTATTCTTTATTTCTTTCATCCATAAACTAAATGACCGCAACAATACTAATAATAATAATAGCATAATTCACCATCATTTTGTCTTCCTCATCTAGTTTTGTGTAAGTGAATCGTGATTGAACTGAACAAGCGAGCATTCAACAGAGAAATTCATTAACAAAAAGTCATGGGTAAGTTAAATTATTTCATTTAAGATGATATATGATGATGATGTTTCCCTTCATATACTTCACTACTTTTTATGAAGATAAAAAAGACAAACAATAATTTTATGTGGTTTTGATTCTTCTATTGAATGTGTGTTTTTGTAGAGGGGGAGTTAATGCAATATCAGTTTGGAGATGATGACTGTAACGCCCCAAAAATAATTCAAGTATTTATTTAATTAAGTGGTATATTGGTTGGTTATATTAAAATAATGATAGGATATTTGATTCAAATGAGGAGTGGTGGTTAGTAAAAAGTGGGTGGTAATTTAATTAAAAGAGGGAGTAGTGCAAGTAATGGAGGAGGTGTGAATAGAGGCCCATGATAGTTAGGCCCATATCCATGATATAAGTTGTGGTGTCGATGGTGAGAGTTCATTTCAACCAAAAACAAAGAAAAGTCAAAGAGTAAAGTAATAGAGAAGAGAGAGAGAGGTGCGACAGCTCTAGGAAGAAGAAGAAGAAGAGAAGAGTTGGCGTGGAGAGTTCAAGGAAGAGGAGCTTGATTGTTGGTGGATCTTGAAGTCTTGGTGGAGAGAGTACTTGTTCTTCAATCTATTGATGTAAGGGGGCTCTCTTTCACCTATAATAGAGTATATGATGAGTGTTATGTGTGGGTTAGACTCTAGGATGATTGTTTAGTTGATTGTGTTGTTGATTGTGTGAATGATGTATGTGTTGTTGATGATGGGTCATATGAGAGACCTAGGAAAGAAATGGGATTTGAGGAACCCTAAGTATCAGGACGTTATTTTTGGTGTAGTCACCTTTGTTGATTACTTTGATGTGTGTGTTGGACAATAATCGAATGAATATGTGTTGTAGTAATTGTGGGTTAAGTTTGATCATAATATGAGAATCAAAGAAAAAAGGGAAGATGAGGGTTAGGCGTCTAAGGCGCCATTCAAAGTGAAGTATTACTGTGTGCCGAGGAGGTTAGGTGCGTTGTAGCTTGTGAAGGTCGAAGATCATGTGTGCGTCGAAGGATAGTGAGTCGAAGTAAGAGTGTGCCGAGAAGCATAAGTGTGTCAGCGTAAGGGTGTGCGTCGTAGTATATGTGCGTCGAAGTATGTGTGTGCCGAGAAGAGTAGGTGTGTTGAAGTGAGTATGTGTGCGTCGTAGTATGTGTGCATCAAAGTATGTATGTGCTGAAGTGTAGAAGTACCGAAGTGTAGTATATGGATGTCAAAGCTAATGTAACCAAGGTAGTGTAACCGAGGTGAGTGATGGTGAAGTGAAGGAGTGTAACTGAAGTAGTGTAACCGAGGTAGTGTAGTACCGAGGTGAGTAATGGTTAAGTGAGGAAGTAAGGCAAGGTGATTGATGGTCAAGTGAAGTAGTGTAACCGAGGTAGTGTAGTACCGAGGTAGAGTAACTGAGGTGAGTGATGGATGTAATGAAAGTGTAAGTATGTCGAATCTAGTATTGTCGAGGTATGGATGTAATGAAGTGAAGTGTAGGTATGTCGAATCTAGTATTGTCGAGGTATGGATGTAATGAAGTGAAGTGTAGGTATGTCGAATCTAGTATTGTCGAGGTATGGATGTAATGAAGTGAAGTATAGGTATGTCGAATCCAGTATTGTCGAGGTATGGATGTAATGAAGGGAAGTGTAGGTCTGTCGAATCTAGTGTTGTCGAACTATAGATGTATTGAGGTGTAGTGTATCTAAGTCGAAGTGAAGCTGTCGAGGTGTAGTGTATGTATGCTGAGGTGTAGTGGTCGAGGTGTAGTCCATTTGGAGTGAAGTGTAGTTGTCGAGGTATAGTGTATATATACCGAGGTGTATGTGTTGAGGTGTAGATGTATTGGAGTGTAAGTGTCGTCGTGTAGACGTGACGAAGTGTAAGCGTATGTGAGTCGACGTGTAGTTGCCGAAATGTAGAGTATGGGTACCGAAGTGTAGTGTTGCAGTGGTGACGAAGTGTAATTGTCGAAGTGTAGGTGTCGAAGTGGAGAGGTGACGAAGTGTAGGTGTCGACGTGTGGATGTGAAGAAGTGTGGTGTGACGAAGGGTAGTGTAGGTGTGTCGAGGTGCAGTGTGGTGCGCCAAAGTGCAGTGTGGTGTGACGAAGGGTAGTGTGTGTGTGCCGAGGTGCTGTTTTGATGCCAGTGTAGCGCAGGTTGCTACCAGGCGCATTTTTGGGTGCTGTCTGACGCCGAGTGCGTCTAAGTTGCTGAATGGTGAAGCCGGTTTGGTCCTTAGGTGACGTTTGGTCCTTAGGTGACGTTTGGGTCCCTATGTGACGGTGAGGTTGACGTTAGCCATAGAGCTATTGATTGAGGTATTGATGTTAGCCATAGAGCTATTGATTGAGGTATTGACGTTAGCCATAGAGCTATTGATTTTGGTGTCGATGTGTCCGGTGAGTTTGATGTTAGCCATAGAGCTGTTGACCGATGTGTTGATGTTAGCCATGAAGTTTGGCTAACATCTCCTAGATACTTTAACAATTATTGCGATTCTGAAGAACTGGCTCGACCATGAAGTGCTTGGCTGTTCCCTCGATCGTTGGACGGTAGGGCATTAGAATGGTGGGAGACCGCCGCCCAATACTATCTCCTCATGGCAAGACGATCGTAATCTTCTTATCGCACTATACGCCAACCGCGCCAATATCGATATGAAGAACACTTGGACACGATTGTTCAAGGCGATAATGAGAATGAGGCGAGACGCGATACATCGACCGGTTCAATACAGAAGGCGATGCTGTTCGTGACTTGTCGAGATAAAGACAAATTGAAGTATCTAAAGCGTGGTATTCGATCAACCCACGAGGTTCGTAGAGGAATTCACGTTGAACCATTATCAAGATCTCGCTTTCTTTCTAACAAGGGCCAACGTTCATATGGCGTATGAAGAAACTTTAGCGCAAGAAAGGCGCCGCCTCGCGCGCGACCAAAGAAGAAGCGGGGCAGGCCGGCTAAAAGCTCGTGAAGGTCGCCGAGACAGACCGCCCGATTTTAGAGACAAGAAGTTTGATCATCACACTCGCCTCAACACCTCTATTGCACAAATCTACGGTGAGTGCGAACAATGAGTTTGTGGGTGTAAAGCGGCTCAATCCACTGCGTGCTCAAGAAAGGGGGCACGACCCAGGCCAAAAAAGGTACTGCTGTTACCACAAAAGCAAGTGGGCATGATACTAATGGTAGTATGGCCTCAAAGACGATATTGAAGAGCTCATTCGAAAAAGGCAAGTCGGGCAAGTATGTGAGGTTGGAGGAAGACGACCGACCTCGAGAAGACGAAAGAGAAAGATCGGGACGGAGGAAAGGGTGCTCTAGTCATAACGAGCACCCAAGATAAAGATCGATCACGAAGATCGAGATACTCGGCGGTCCAAAGGCCGCAATGTAGCAATGGTTATTCACGGTGGAAATCCGTTGGATCGTAAGGAGTCCAACAAAGCTATGAAAAGAAAGTGGGACGAGCTTCTAATGGTTGCCTCAACTTCTACGGGACGACCGGTCTCGAATAGACCGCCCATTTCTTTTGGGGGCGAAGACACGCTCGCGGCGGTCGAGCGATTCACGCCCGTTGGTAATCGAGAGCGATTATGGCCAACACGAGTTCAAAGAATTCTAGTTGACCAGGGTAGCTCGGCCGACATCATGTTTGAAGATTTGATTGACAAGATCAAGGTTGATCGGAGCGAGATAATTCCCGTGCCGAGCCTACTCCTAACGGGCTACAATGGAGCGATCACCTGCGTTGGGAACAATCGAACTCATGGTCACATTTGGTGACGACGACGAAGAGAGCACTTTATGCAGGGCGGTCCGTCACGGCGTTCCTCGTACTCCCCATCAAATCATGCTATCGATTGTATCATTGGTAGGCCGACCTTGGGCAAGCTAGAGGCCGTGGCATCGACGGTGCGCACTTGAAAATGAAATTTTCTGATGAGAGCGACGGGTAGTTACCCTGGCGGCCGACCTAGAGGCAGCAAGGCGGAGCCACTACTTATATCAAGAAAGTTGTGATGAGGTAGATCGTGGCCCAAGTTCTCAAAGCACTGGTGAAGGTCACCAGGTCAATCTCGCTGATTTGGATGCTCGTTATGATCCAGATAGCGACCCAGAGGATAACGACGATGACTTAGCCCGAGAGCTAAAGAACAGGTTGAAAAGACCAGAACCTCATGGGGAATTGGAAGATGTGCAGTTGGGAGACGACCCAACAAAGACGGTTAAGCTCGGTAGCGACCTACCAGAGCAGGTGAAGCAAGACCTTGTGCAATGTTTGAAAGACTATGCTGACCTGTTCGCATGGCAGGCATCAGACATGCCCGGCATTCCTATCGAAGTAGCTTGCCATCAACTTTCAGTCGATGAAGGGGTTAAGCGGTCGCTCAAAGAAGAGCGAACTTCGAGTGAGGAAAAATCTCAAGCATTTGCAAAGGCCGTTGAGGACCTCGTCTTGTGACTTCATCGAAGAGATAAGTACACGACACGGCTATCTAATGTCGTGTTGGTTAAAAAGAAGAATGGCAAGTGGAGAATGTGTGTAGATTACACCGACACGAATAAGGCATGCCCGGGATGCCTTCCACGTGCTCCACATTGACAAATTGGTCGATGGTGCCTCGGGTTATAAATTATTGTCTTTTTGGGCGCTTATTCGGGATACAATCGAGATTACGATGTATCCAACCGATCGACACAAGACGACCTTCATGACGGATCGAGGCAATTTTCAATACAAGGTGATGCCTTTACGGCTAAAGAACGCCTGGAGCGACTTACGGCGAATGATGAATAAGATTTTCAAGAGGCGGTCGGTCGAATATCCGAGGTGTACTTGGGCGATATGATCATCAAAAGTGGGACCGATCCGGATCATGTGAACGACACGAGGAAATCTTTGAAGAAGCTAGGAAGAATTCACTCAGTGAATCCGGAGAAGTGTACCTTTGGGGTGAGGGCCAGGCAGATTTTGGGCTTTCACCTAACCGAAAGAGGATAGAAGCAAACCACGAGAAGTGTAGAGGCGATCGCCGGAGGCATGAGGCCGCCCGGCGCAAAAAAGAAATCCAACAAATGAGCGGGATTGTAGTTGCTCTATCCGATTCATACCAAAAGCGGCTGCCGCAAGTCGCCTATTCGCTCGCTCTCGAAGAAAGACATAGATTTTGAGTGGACCGACCAATGCCGAGAGCATTGGGCGAATTGAAAGAAGCACCGACTAACCCGCCGATTATGACCAAGCGCTGCGGCGAAACATCAGATTTATACTTGGCGATAGCGAGAAGAAGTTTTGAGTCTTTGTGTTAGTCGTGAAAGCGACCTAAAGCAAAATCCATCTATTTCATCGATGCCGTCTTTGCGAGGGCTGAGTGAGATATCGAAATAGAAAAATTTGCCCTTGCACTTCTAGTTCTTTGCTCGAAGATTAAGACCCTACTTTGTGGCCCACCGTGTCGTGGTAAGGGCGATCGATCACCAATCGAGCAAGTCCTTCATCGCGCCAGACCGGCGGGACGAATGATAAAGTGGGCGATGAGAGCTCGATGAGTTTGGAATTAAGTTTGAATCGGATCGGCGCAAAAGCGCAGTCTTTGGCCGACTTTATAGCTGAGATGACTCCGATCCCAGAGGATCAAGCTCAAACGACCTGGATCTTGCACGTAGATGGGTCATCCAATAGCAAAGGAAGTGGAGCAGGCCTAATATTAGAAAATTCAGAGGGCCTTGCCGTGGAGGTTTCATTGACTTTTGCGTTCCACACATCGAACAACCAGCCGAGTATGAGGCGTGCATAGTAACGCCCGCACTCGCTAGGGATTTTAATGTCGACCGGTTGAACTCGGATCGGACTCCTTACTTGTTGTCTCGGATCAAAGACTTATACGATGCCAAGGATGACGTGCTGAAAAGTTATCTGGCCAGAGTAAGAGAACTGCTCAAGCAGTTCGACCGAAAACGTTCGAGCGGATATTCTATCAAAGCTTGCAAGTACCAAGACTCCGGGAAATCACAGAAGTTTGATCCAGGAGACCCTAAATCGTAGAGTGTGTGTCGACTCGCCAAGCCAATCGTCGGCCGTTCTTTGTGTCTATTCAGATTCGATTGGATCGCCTATTCTAAGGTACATCGTTGAAGGGGAAGAACCGAAGCGACGAAGCGAGCCAAATTGGTGGGGCTCGTAGCGACCAAGTATTCGATAATAGAAGGAAATTATACGAAGAGGATTCTCGTCCCCATTGTTAAGATGTCTTACGTCGGTCGGCCACCATGTGTTGAAGATATTCATGAAGGTGTTTGTGGTAGCCACCAAGGTGCACGTTCCATAGCTAAGAAAGCTCTCGGGCGGCTATTCTTGGCGACCATGGACGAGGATGCTAAGAAGCTCGTTCGAAATGCAAAAAGTGTCAAGTACATGCCGATGTCCACATTGCACCTTCTTCGAATTACGAGTCTTGTCTCACCTTGGCCGCTCGCTGGTGGGGCATGGATCTCTTTGCTTCCCACCGCACTGCTCCGGGCGGTTCAAGTTCTTGATCGTGGCGATGAACTATTTTACTGAAGTGGATCGAGGCCGAGCCTCTTTTAACGATCACATCGGCAAAAGTAAGCAAGTTCTTTAGTCGGTGTGTGCTAGCCCATTTTGGCGTCCCGCATCAATTGATAACTGACAACGGGACCCAGTTCGCAGATAAAAGATTTAGAGAAATATTGGCCGACTTAGGTGTTAAACAACGTTTCACCTCGGTCTAGCATCCGCAGACAAACAACCCAAGCCAAGCGGCAGCGTGGTTATCTGCGTGGTTTGAAACGAAAGACCGGACGGGCAAAAGGGAACTGGTCGAGGAGCTACGATCCGTTCTTTGGCGTCTGGGGCGACCCCTCATTCGTCGGCCAGAAGTCGCCCTTCGGGCTTGTGTGCAGGCGATGATGTTATACCCATAGAAATGGGGAGCTAAATTGGAGGACTTCAAACCCCCACCACACCCGACAACGGCCAAGCGTCTGAGAAGAATTGGACTGATCGAAGAGCTGCGCACTCAAGCATCACTTAGAGAACAACTGATCAAGCAGATGGTCGCAGCTAGATACAACGCTCGAGTTCAGAAGAGAGATTTCTCAATTGGGCAGCTCGTCCTAAGGCGTGCTGACGTTGAAACAAGAACGCCCGACAAGGAAAGCTCGCACCAAATTGGGAAGGTCCATACAGGGTCGTCAAGAAGACCGGCAAGGGGGCATATGAGTTGGAAACCATGGAAGGCGACTATCCCCAGAACATGGAATAAAAACTTAGAAAGTATTATGTCTAAATGTAATGAACGACCGATTTATTAATGAAAGACAGGCGGACGCTCTTTTTCCCACTGGGTTTTTTACAGAGGCCTGACCTTTGAAAAATTGCTATTTACTTACTTTCTCGCAGAGAATGTATGCTCGGTCGCTCAACCATGCTCGTGGCAAAGGAGCGATCGAAGATTTATCGAACTTGAGCGGATCGTCGAACGATCTACCTCGAAAAAGCCATCGAAATGGCCCGAGGTTAAATAACCCGCAAGCTTCGTGTCGTCGAACGATGCATGGCGTGTGCCACCGAAATAAGACAAACAACGGTCACCGAGTTGACTCGAACGAGCGCCATCGAAAATGGCCCACGGGTTAAGTAATAACCCATCATAATAGGCCGTCGAAACGACCTACCTCGAGTGATCATCGAAATGATCCCAACAGGTGCCATCGAAATGGCCCAATCGAGTGCCATCGAAATGGCCCAACCATTAATGGGCGCTTTCGAAATGGCACAAAACGGTCGCCGAGCGGCCTACAAGTTCGAAAACTTAGACAAATAAGTTCGAAATAAATTCGAAAATTTAGACAAATAAACGCACGAGATGGATAGACGTAGCAATGCGAATTCGAGTAAACAAAATAAAGGACAAGTTAAAATGTCATTACAAAACAGAAACGCCCGGTCGAAATCGAGCGCTCGAATATCTCACTGCTCGAAGGCAGCTTTCAAATTGTTGGGCCCGAAGGCAAGTCAAAGTTTTACAAAAATTTACTCCGCTCGCAGGCGGGCTTCAGAAGAGAACCGAGCTGGGGCGAACAACGTTACCCTGTTCGTCGCGTTCCTCGGGCAGCATGATCTTGTTGTTCTCAACATAGTGGGCGGGCTGTATCATCTTGTCATCAAAATTGATTTTCAAATCTGCGTTCAGCGCCCGCACCTGACCAAGAGCATTATAGAACTGCTCGATCGCTGCATTCCGGGCATGCTCGGCTATTGTTCGAATTTGAGCCACCAACTCGGCCTTCTCGGTTCCCCACTCGGCCTTCTCCTTCTCTAGGACTTCAAGGTCAGTCTTCAGATTAGCGACCTGACCGGCAAGCTCTTTGTTCCTCTTGGAAAGTTTGGCCCGATCGTCCTCGGCCCGCTGCAGAGCATCTTTTTGGACTTAGCGAGTTTTTCATACTTTTGCTGCGCCTCCGTCAAGGCCTTGTCCTTCTCGGCCCGAGCTCCTGCAAACGACGATAGTCTAACAGTTAGTCAGTCGAACAAAAGTAAAAGCGCGACGGGCGAGAAAAATAAAGTACCTTCCGCTTCGTCCACCAAATCTTGCATGATTTTGTCTATTCCCATACAAAGAGAGGCACAGACCGCCATGGGCTTCTTCTTGAACCGCTCAAACTCGACCTGCCCCAAACCATCGAGCGAGAGAATAGGAATATCATCCTTAGCAAGGTCCAAGTCCCGACTATCAAACTTGGGCCGCTTAGCAGAACGATCATCGGCGGGAGGGGGCGACCGAGCAACCGGTTTCTTCCCTTGACTCTTCGGAGTTTGAGGCACCTTTGACGGGCCATCCAAGTCGACAACCTTACGTGGGGGCGGCTTGGAGGCACTACCCTTGATGGGATTTAGAACGGCATCGATCGCTGCCCACGACTTACCGGCCATTCTTTCTGCAAAACAACGAGTTAAGAGTTAGAAGAGCGGTTCGACAGCATAAATACAAAGGCAAAGTTTAAAAGCGAACCAATCTCGGCCTCCAGAGCCCGACCCACGAGCAAGACGAAGGGACGGCAAGGTATGTCGCCCTTAGGGTCTGGGGGCAACATGCCCGCCAAAGCTTTGATCATCTCTAGAGACTCCATGTCGGCCGCATCCAAATCCTTAACAGAATAAATATAGTCACCGGGCCTCCTGAAGAAGTGGGCCTCGTTCCACATGATTGGAAAATAAGGGGGACCGAGCATTCCATCGGGTTGAACTTCAGATATGGCCTTGCCGCCCTCCTTGGTCGGGACGATCCAGAAGTAGTGGCTCTTCCAGGTCGCTCCCAACGACTCTTGAAACGCCTTAAAATAACGGTGCTGAGTTTTTTGGGCTTTGAAGGACACTTGCTCCCTCTTTTCCTTGTTGGCTTTCTCTCTGAGCCAGCTCAGCTCGAAGATAGCAAAGAAGAGCATGATCGACACCGGCCGACCAAGTTTGGTTAGAAGAACTTCAAAGGTTTTCAAAAACGCCCATGCATTGGGATGGAGCTGAGAGGGGTCGACCCCGATGTGACGGAGAACGTCGCGTTGAAATTCGGTGAAGGGTGGCACGATATTCATCCTCTCGAACACGATCCGATGCATCGTGAACTTGAGGTTGTCGGAATAAGTCGCAATATCCTCCCCGTCTTTCATGCCCCTTACTCTCCAACCCGGTAGATGGCGGAAGGAAGCTTCTAGAACGCAGGCGGCGCCAATGACCGTCGTGATAACACTTATTAGAACGAAGGGTGCCGGACACCCGTGACATGTCGGAAGGGTCCTGCTCGTCGGTGGGCGTCTTACGCACCCTCGGTCGCTCCTCGCCGTTATTTACCTCCCAACCGAGGAACTAGGCTGCGAGGTGAACAACTTCCTCGTTGGATCGCCGGCTCGGCTGCTCGACCTCAACCATCTCCTCGTCTGCGGCCTGGACGGCGCTCTGCACTTCGTCATCATCTATCACCGGCACTTCATCATTCTCCGGTGGTGGAGGATCACACGACTGAATGTTGGAATGAACAGACTTTGAGTCAGAGCTCTCCGAGCTAACTGACCGCTGGCTGGAAGAGCTAGAAGAGCTCGAACTCGAGCTGCTCGAAGAATCAGAGCCTTTGTCGCCCGAAGACGACTTAGATTTCTCCTCTTGCGAATGAGCCTCGGACGGCCTCGACAGGTGGCTAGCAAAGGATTGGGGCGACCTCCGAATATCTGGCGATCATCTTCGTCCATGCGCGTGCACGGGACACTGCGATAAAGGGATTGCCAGTCGTCGGCGAGCAACAAGACTCATGAGAGAGGCGACTTGGTCGTCCCCAGACCTGACACCCCCTATCACAAGGCGTGGAACAATATAGATTCGAGGAAAAATTGCAGAAGTTAAAGAGTAAGGGCAGAGATCGATTCATACCTTAGAAAAAGACGGAGATCGGTCGCGAAAACAAAGACGAGCAATACGGGAGCAGCTACAGATACAGGTCAGCGGCAGACAAGTCGGTCGCTGGCAGAGCAAATCGCGAAAGTGTGAGGAATAGTCTTCACTGAAGGGGTATTTATAGTGCGGACCCAAGCGCGAAAGGGGGACCGGAGGCGAAGCGTCCGCAGCGTTTCACCTTCTCACCAATACCGTCTTTAGACAACCTCGGAGACACCAAACGTCATGTCATAAATGTCAGTAAAGACCAACAGTCGCGTCAGCACGGCCGGCGGTTGGCGAACGGTCGAAACCGTCCAATCAAGAGAATAAACGGCTGCGTCCGTCCCATCATTTGGAAAATGTTAGAAACAACGTCATTCACCGGGGCGCGATTCAAGCCTCAGCCCGCTCTTAAGCGACCTAGGCTTGGGGGGCAACTGTTCCTAGGTGTATCAGCAATTACAAGAACTGCCAACAAGCACTGGGCGTCGGCCCGGCCAAAGCAACGTAATCGCCCAAACACGCTGCTTGGACCGCAATTCTCGCAACCGGCGAAATCTCCGCTAACGGTCGGCACTCTCTACGGAGTATATATATGCCATTCGCACATGGCATCAGGTACGTTCTCTTACCTTGTGCTATCTGCCCGAGCGACCACTCACTTGATCGTCGGAGTGTCATTGCAGGTACCACCCGAGGTGTTCAGCGTGAAGCCAGGACCGGTCCTTCCTCATACTCAACGACCGGCCCAGTCAGCAGGACAACAGTAACTTCAACACTTCATTGGTCAAGGTACGATCAAGCATCAACACTCTAACCCTTTTTAATTTGATTTTTAATTCCCAACCATACGCTACTTTTCCTCCTACTTCTCCTCCTACTTTTCCTCCCTCCCATAATCACTTTGGTTTTTCCTAGAAACTTGCTTTTAATAATAATAATAATAATAATAATAATAATAATCATCATATATTAAGTATTTCTAACATCAATTTTAGTCCTTCTCAACATGGTCCCTATGCCAAAAACTCTCCAATTTGGTCCACTACCCTATCAAATCAACTCCAAATAATTTCTAATAAAATTTGGGGCGTTACATCTTGCAACTTTGTGGTGTGACCATGTTCTAGGTGCAATCCAATTTGAAGTTGATTTGATGAAGGAGCTCAATCAAAGTGGTAATTTTGATTCATGGTGGATGGGAGATGTCGGGTGGATTTCAGGTGATCCTCATTTGTTGGAGTTGCTAGAACGATCATAGGGGAAGTAGGCGGCAACATGGCACAGAGTGGTTTAAAGAATATGTTAGGTTTTTTAGGTGTGGGGTTGGAGGTTTTTTTCCCCTGGTAGGAGTTCTTTGTATTGAAGGGTGGAATTGTCCTGCGTCTTGTGCTGACTTGTACTATGGGTTTGAGTACCCTTATGTACTCTCTTCAATACAATTTTTATTTATCAAAAAAAAGAAAAAGAACAAAGAGTTCAAGATGCACCTCCTTTGTATAGGACTACTTATTATGGTCTTAACACTTGCAATAGCTCCTTAATTTCGCAGGTGACTCTTTATTTGAATAATTTTTTTTTTTACATATTTTTGCTGATTTAATGAGTTTTCTTTTTATGTTATGTACAAGGTTTTAGTTTGATTGTATGTAACAGTTTTGCAATGTATTTACTAAACACTTTTAGTAGTAATGAATTTATTGTTTGGACAATGTCTACTGAAAATTGGATTATTAGATATTTTAGGTAGGATATTAAATTTAATTTTGATAAAAGAGATAAAAAGACACACAATATAAAAAAACTAAAACAATATCTAGAGACGGAATTGTAGATCTGTCTCTAAAAAAATCTTACGAATATCCATGATATAATTTCGTCTCTACAGAGACAGTTTTTTGGTACACACGAATTATTTAGTTCAAAATTAGCGACCAACAATTTAACGTTAGACACAGAAATATTTCGTCTCTGATTAGAGACAGACTTCAAAAATCCGTCTCTGAGGCTTTTGCAACCGCGAATTTAGCCACGTCTCCTGTTCTGTCTCTAATTCTGTCTCTCTAAAGACGGAATTTCTCACTTTTAGAGACGGAATTCGTCCGCCTCTATTTGGGCTTTTTCTAGTAGTGAAACACTCATTTTTTTTATGCAACCACGAATTTAGCCACGTCTCCTGTTCTGTCTCTAATTCTGTCTCTCTAAAGACGGAATTTCTCACTTTTAGAGACGGAATTTGTCCCCTCTATTTGGGCTTTTTCTAGTAGTGAAACACTCATTTTTTTTATACGGGAGAAATAATTTTTTTATATATATTTTTAAGCAAAATAATTTTTTTATATATATTTTTAAGCAAAATAATTTTTCTAGTGGGGGCAAATTCCCCTAACTAAATATACATGCATTCGTTCATGCATTTTATCTCTGTTATGCATTTTGTTTATAGAGAAAAGTTCTTTGTTAATTGATAGTGCAATTTGTTTAATTAGAACTATTTATTATATTTGTATACAATTACAACATAAATTTGTTATGTTTGTCTTTAAAATTTTATTAAACTCATGAGATAGGTAAACAAGAAAATATTGTAGTTATAGTTTCAATTAAGCAATTATTTTATCCATAAACTACTAGTAAATTGGTAATTCAAAATGTCAACAATGGTCTAAATTTTTTTTGACTTTTTTTAAAAATTAGATATTATCTTTAATTTTGGCTTAAATATATGTTACCCCCCTGCAAATATAAACATTATCCATTTACCCCCCTGTAAAAATAAAACTCTTAAAAAAGACCTTGCAAATATATTTCTAGTTACCCCCCTACTGTTAGATTTTGTTAACGTTAAGTGTATGTTGAAACACTTATTATTTGTAGGGTGATAAATGGATAATGAGCGTATTTGCATGGAGGTAAATGGATAATGAGGATATTTGCAGGGTGGTAACATATATTTATGCAGGGGGTAAATGGATAATGAACATATTTGCAGGGGGGGTAATATATATTTACACTTAACTCTGTTAACAAAATCTAACAGCAAGAGGTAAATAGAAATAATTTATATTTACAAGGTCTTTTTTAAGAGTTTTATTTTTACAGGGGGTAAATGGATAATGTGTATATTTGCAGGGGGTAACATATATTTAAGCCTATCTTTTTTTATTCATGCGAGACGGACGAGCAAACAAAATTGAAAATAAATTCTTGCGAATTGTCAGGTTCGAGCTGAAAAAGGATGTGTCAAACTCGTGTTAATTGAGCTACGAATTAAGCCAATTCTTATCGAGTAGAGGCGAGTTGAATAAAGTTTCACACAATTTCCAACCCTATGTGTGGTTTGGTCATGAATCATTTTCAAGACAAAACCTATATATTCTCCACAATGGCTAAATTAAACATCAAAAAGCTTTAAGAAGAATTCACAATATATCATTCGTCAACTCCCAAATTGGCGACCAAATTGAATATAAAATAAAGGTTGAATCCTTCCTGCCTCTTCCCCCACCACTCATATAAACAAAATCAAAGAAGATATTGGATAAGTCACCTTAAATCACACTTTTATTCCCTATCAAATCAACAACTTGATACTAAGTAGAAAAAGCATAAATAACACATAACAAACAAATGTACCTCCAATCACTATATAAACAATAAGGTAATGTAACCCCAGGATTAGGGTAATTGATTTCGCGGATTATTTATGAAATATATAATCCGAGAACCAATAATTAATAAAATCTATGAATCTTAAAATGATTTTATAATTTTAAATTAATTTATCCAAATGCACTATTAAATTTAAAGAAATTATTTTCAAGTGTATAGACTTAAAAGTTATAAGTTGGGTTTCATGTGGTGACAAATATGTTTAGCCTTAAAAGATATAAAATTCGACTAAAAGACATGTTAAGAATGTGATATATGGCCTGAAAAATAGTATATAAGTGGGAGACATCTCTTACCTAAGAAACTGGTTTTAAAAGGTTTAAGCCCAACTCAAATTCTAAGATGGTATCAATGTCAATCCAATATCCGCTGTGCCACCCGCTATCGGGCAAACTCGGGTCACGCTCCAGTTGTCTAGTCCTGAAATTGAGGAGGGGTGTTAAGAGTCCCGCATCAGATTTGATATGTCCTCAAAAAGAGTATATAGGGGAAAGGCATCCCTCACTTTACAAGCCAGTTTTGTAGGGTTGAGTTAGACCCAACCAAAATTCTAAGAAGACCCATGAGATAGATGATATGGTTAAATTACCTGTCAACGGAACACTCCCATCCATTTTTTAACCTTGTTTGGTCTATTAAAAAATCGATTCTCATGTCTTGCAAATGCAGTTGCAAAGGTTCCTGTTTGATTCGTATATGTGTAGGCCAACAATGTTATATGGATATAGATATTTAGACAAAAATCGACAAAAACCAACTTACAACACAAATTAACCAAGTTTTTTAGACTATTAGCCAAGTGATCAATTAACCAAGTTTTTAAACAACGCCTCGAAAACTGTGAAAAAACAGGTTGGCTAATAGTCTAAAAAACTTGGTTAATTGGTGTTGTAAGTTGGTTTATGTCGATTTTTGTCTAAAAAACTATGTCCAAATAACATTTTTGTGTGTAGGCTCTATATCATAAAATATAGGCACTACATCTTTTTTTACAAACAACGATTTTTTTGACTTCAAAAGGGTTCCTGATATTTCATGTCCTCTTTCAAGATTGTAATTTGTAGTCTATATGTAGGTTTTGATGTCTACTCTTTTAAAACCAGCATGATGATGGCTCGTGAATGTCTTTCTTGTGTCCCCAGAAGGTAGCTCAGTTGGCGAGTTAAGGGACATGAAGGAGTGCACCATATGAGTGCAAGAAGGAGGTCCCAGGTTCAAATCCCGGTAACTAACATTTCCCCCACCCCCACTAACAATTGCCTATCTAAAAAAAAAAGGAACACCTTGCGATTTTCTTGACGGATGCTAGATGACGAAGATGCCATATCAATTTATATATATATATATATATATATCAAAATTAGGGCACTATGGGTGTTCTAACCCATATACAAAGTGCAAACAAGCACATAAACTAAAAAGGAAAAGAACATAGTGATATGGCACAAACTTGATAAAGCTCTAAAAGTCTTACATTGGTAAGATCCATATTACATATTTCATAACTTACACAAATATCACACTTTTTGACACTAGTAGTAACTAACATTCTGATTCAACGGATTGAACTAGGGTTAGTTCATTTGTTACTTAAAAAAATAGTATATACTATGGTTTGCAATTGAGTATCTGTTTTTGAAACCTATGCATTTACATCGTATCCGCAATGTTGCAGATGAATCGGTCACAGCTGTCTACAATTGCCTACAATATGATAGTTTTTGAGGTCTCTATTCGCGACTGCAACTGCAATTTAAAACTTTTGTTGTATACTAATTATACTCACAACTTACATGATTTTAATTATGGAATACAATTGAGTTGTGTTATATACATTTGAGTTATATACAATTTTTCATATTTTAATCCATGTAGTTGTGTTATATACAATTGAGTTTGATTTTAAAATTAGCTAATTACAGATTCTGTGCACTAACTATTGATTTGGTGATTTTTCAATGCTATAGTGTTGGATGCTATAGCAATGGTGACTTGATGAACAGATTTTTAGCTACAATGCCCTCATTACCGACACTGTAGCTCCAAATTGAACTTGGGGTTTCTGAAACTTGGTAGCCATGTCAGCAAGATTCTTGGCTGCCTCTATTTCAGCTTCACTTTTGTGAGGGACTTCCTCTACTTGTTCTGGAATGAAAGTTTGGGCTTCACGTGCTATAGCTTCAAACGCTACAACATCACTTGGCTGCATCACTTCATCAGACTCCTGCACTTCAGATAACTTGATTCCTGGCCTCATCCAGTGTAGGTCATTCTTCTTTGGACAACCTCATGCGTTTCTTTCATCTTAGGTACTATAACACTTGCTGGTTTTTCAGAAGCTACAACATCAGCATGCTGCAGCTTAACTTCTGCCTTCTTGACTTGTCCTTCTGGCTCAACAACTTCTTCCTCAATATCCATTAGCTTTGCTTTGGGGTTTCTCAGGGCTACTTGCTTTAATCTCCTTTTCTTTGATGGTATGAAATTAGGTGTTGTCACACCAGATTTTTCAGTGTATGTTGTAACATCAGTAGCTACAGCATCGAATGTGACATCACTCTCGTGTGGTTGTGGTGGTTTCTGTGGTACTTGTAGGGGTTGTTCCTCAGTTTCTTATAGGGGTTGGGATTGTTTTGTGGTGGTGGAATGGGTTCTGTGGGAATATTATCTGGATATGTAGTTCTGGTTGTGGTTCTTTGATGGGTGGTGGGGTTCTGGGGATTTATGGGATATCTGTGGTGGATGGAATGGGTTGTAGTGGTGATTGAGGTGTTTCTGGAATGATGGTGGTGGATTGAATGAGTGAGGTGGGAATTTTGTGTTGTTGTTAGTTTGGCATAGTCAACATGGATTTCCTCAAATTCCTCCATAACTTAGTTTCCTCGTTTGTTTCTTCCTCTTCACTTTCAATTTCTTTCATCATTTTTCTTGTCTCTTCCTCATCATTCTCACTGTCATCATCCAACTCCTCAGAATTCAGAATGTCCTCCTCTTCCTTTTTATTTGCAGGGATTTGCTCCTTCTTCATTGAACTTTTTGTTTTCTTTGGCTACTTAGGTTCTTCCTCTACATCATTAGCTTCTAGTTCATCCTCCAATAGTCATTCTGGGAACTCAGGGGCCTCCATAGTGGATTTCCCTTGAAAACTTAAAATTAATAGAAAAGGCCCCAACATGTGATCTTCTTTCTTTTCTTCATTAGCTTCCACTTCCAGATCAGCATGGATACACAGTTCAGTGATCAAACATGGGAAAAAGAGATTCCCTCCTTTCTTGTCTCTACATAGCCCTATTTCTCTAGAGATACGCCTCGCCACATCAATGGATTCACCAGACCTGATGAAATCCAATATAATAAGCCTTTCCTTTTCCACATTGATGGTGTGGGAAGTAGGCATGATGAAGTTGAACAACATGTTGGCTTCATCATGCAAATAGGTCTTCCTCAGCTTGTATTCTTGACCAAATTTCTTCCAACGACAGTTTTCTACACAAAATCTCTTCCTTACCTCATCCATCCCTACCTTTCCCCACATGCTCACCTTCTTCTCAAAAGCCTTTCCACTGTATCCGAAATGAAATCAATCATTGATGGTTCTCGCATCAAAGTTCACAGTTTCACCCTTAACCACAGAGTGGGTTTGTGGTTCACCTTCCTTGGGCTCTGGAATGCCGCATAAAACTCTGTCAAAATTGAAACCTCAAATTTCTTGCGATGTTTCACAAATCGTTGCGACACCAACACTATAACACTAGATTCCTTGGTTAGCTTGAATCCCCTTCTATCCATAAACTTCACGCTCTAGAATTTGTTGGTATCAACGACAAGAGAGACTTTCTTTGAAGAGCCAGATTCTGTGTTTGAGATTTTGCCCGTAGATTTAGTGGCTACTTGCTTTTGGCCATGGTGAGAAACTGGGATTGAGTTGAGTGTGTGATGAGACATGAAAATGAAGGAAGAAGAAATGAGGGTTCTTAGGTTACGACTTTTAGAGAGAGAAAGGATTTTGTAACTGGTGAAAAGGTGGGGTGAGTAACGATTTTATTGAGGGAAAAGAGAGGTTATTTGAAGTTGGGAAGTGGGGAATTTGATGGAAGTGACCGTTGCGGATTGATTGATGGAGAGAGAGAGAGACGTGACAGAAAAAGTGCACAAATCAGTTAAGATGGGAATGCAATGTGCCACATCAGAGAAACCACTTTGTAAATCCTTGACTTTTTACCATGCTACAAAATAGAAAACACTATAGCATCGCTGCTACCATTGATGCTATAGCATCCACTACTACCACATCAGATGTTAGAGAATTCTCCACTCATTTCAAAATTAAACCTACACAAAGAGAGAACTTAAAAATAATAAAATTTGATGGTTTCAAAAATCATTGGTTGCCTCCTAGCAGCGCTTAGTTTAAGTCTTCAGTCAGACTATCCTCTTTTGTTAGAGGTCTTGAAGTTAAATGGTGATTTTATCCTCACCACATGTTCACCATAGTATTGTTTTACTCTTTGCCCATTGACTTTGAAAGTGGTGTTGATTGGTTCATGAAACAGGTCCACAGCTCCATGAGGATACACTTTTAGGAATTTGAAAGGGTCTATCTACCTAGATTTCAACATCCCAGGGAATAATTTAAGTATTGAATTGAACAATAGGACTATTCCTCCTTCCACCAGTTTATTCTTTGAAACTTTTGGTCATGCCAAGCCTTAGTATTTTCCTTGTAAATCTCTACACTTTCATAGGCAAATTTACTTATTTTTTCTAGTTCATTCAGTTGTAATAGCCTTGCTTCCACTGCCTTTCCATGATCAAATTGGAGATTTTTGATGGCCTAATATGACTTGTGTTTCAATTCAATAGGTAGGTGACAGGCCTTGTCATACACAAGTTTGTAAGGTGAGATTCCCAAAGGTGTTTAGTAGGCTGTCTTATAAGCCTAAAAACACTACAACATTTTTGGTCTTTAACAACAAGTAAACAATGTAGCCTAAGAGTTAATAGACAACATTCTGGAGCTGTTGCTATAAAATGAGTGGTTTACACAACACCCTTTTAATAACATTGAGTAATTATACCCTAAGATCTCTATAACTACATTTTTGACCTGAAACTAAGTCATTTTGTTTGCAACATTTATTAACTGTTCTCTTAACATTAACTAAGAACTGTTTTGAACTGTTGCGATAATTATTCTTTGATATTACATTTTTCAATTGTTGCCTTTAAAAAAAATTCACAATTGAATTTCCTCAAAAAAATAATTGTTGCCTTTAAAATTGAATTTTTTTTCAAATTTTTTTAAACTTTTTATTTTGCATCTGGCGTTAGATTTTCCTGGGAGGGGATTCTCTCCAATACTTTTCTCTAAAGTGGAATCTAAACCCTTCATTGGATTCATTGGAAATATGAGAGAGAATGTAATTAACATTAAAAATAGGAGAGAGAGTGTGTTTAAAGGTGGAGATTTAACCACTTGAGAAAACTTGGGAGGTTTACACTTGAGAGGATCCATTCCCGATTTTTCTAGCATGGGAATGACTTTCCATCTAAAATCAAAAATGACTAAATTGCTCTCGAGGTCCCTTAACTTAATTTTAGATAACGATTTAGTCCTTTATCTTTTTTTTGTCCCAAATCAGTCCTTTATGTTTTAAATTTTTGGCACATAAATCATTTTTCGTCAACCTCCATCCAACTCCGTTAACAGTGCTGATATGGCTTAATCCAAATCATTTTTATGCTTATGTGGCTGTTTTCATTACTTATGTGGCAGTATATGTTTGACGATTCATAATTTTTAATTAATTTTAGTTAAAAAAATAAAAGAAAACTATTCAGGTTCTGTTCCAACTTCCATAAAAGAAAACTATGTTGTTGTTTTCATTATGTGGCAGGTTATGTTTGATGATTCATAATTTTTCTAGCATGGGAGTGACTTTCCATCTAAATCAAAAATTAATGTTTATCTCTCTTTTTAATGCGAATACAGTGCTGCAGTCAGTCTGCAGTCGCGGTTTCGCACCAAACTACAATGGCACTTCAAGTAAATGTTACAAACTTAATGCCTTATTATACTTTCAGCAAAAACCATGTTACCAATGCATCATAGGCCGACCGACGCTTAGTAAGTTAGAGGTCGTTGCCTCCACAGTCCACTTAAAATTAAGTTCTACAACAAGAACGACGAAGTAGTAACTCTGATGGCCGACATGGAGGCGGCCAAACGAAGCCACTATCTGTATCAAGACATTTGTGACGAGCAGGCGCTGAGCGCTAACCCTCGGGATTTGGGTGAAAGTCATCAGGTCAACTTAGCCGACCTGGATGCTCGCATTTAATTCTCGACAAATGCGACCCGCAGGGGCGATGAAGACGACCTAGCCCGTGAGCTAAAAAATAAGTTGAAAGGCCAGAGCCCGTACGGGAATCGTAGCGTCCGGCTAGGGGCGACCCAACAAAAACAAAGAAAGGCGGGTAGCGACATGCCCGAACGGGTCAACCAAAGCCTCATGGAATGCCTAAGGGATTATGCAGATCTATTTGCATGACAGGCATCAGACATGCCCGGGATTCCCATAGAGATCGCCTGTCATCAACTCTCGGTTGACGAGACAACTAAACTGGTCACTCAGAGAAGATGGACCCAGAACGAAGAAAAGTCTCAAGCAGCAGCTCAGGCCGTTGACGACCTAATCAAGGCCAATCTTATCGAGGAGATCAAATACACGACCTAACTCTCCAACGTTGTGTTGGTGAAGAAGAAAAACAGCAAATGGCACATGTGTGTAGATTACACCGACCTAAATAGGGCATGCCCTAAAGATGCCTTCCCTATACCCAACATCGACAAGTTGGTCGATGGCGCCTCAGGTTACAAACTCTTGTCTTTCTTGGACGCTTATTCTGGCTACAATCAGATCACCATGTATCCTCCAGATCGCCACAAGACCGCTTTTATGACCGATCGTGGCAACTTCCAATACAAGGTCATGCCCTTCGACCTGAAGAACGCAGGGGCGACCTACCAACGAATGATGAACAAGATTTTCCGGAAGCAGATCGGTCGCATAGCTGAAGTGTATTTGGATGATATGATCCTCAAGAGCAAGACCGACCGAGATCACCTGGACGACCTAAGAGATGTCTTTGAGGAAGCTAGAAGAAATTCCTTGAGGCTAAATCCAGAGAAGTGCACCTTTGGAGTAAGGGCCGGCAAGTTTCTGGGCTTCCATTTAATAGAAAGGGGATTGAGGCCAATCTTGATAAGTGCAGGGCAGTCGCCGATATGAGGCCGCCCACCACCAAGAAAGAGATCCAACGGTTGAACGGCATGGTCGCTGCCCTGTCAAGGTTCATACCCAAATCGGCCTACAAGTCACTCCCCTTGTTCAAGCTGTTAAAGAAAGAGGTGGAATTCGAGTGGACCGAGCAATGCCAACGAGCATTGGACGACCTGAAAAAAGCTTTGTCGAATCCGCCGATTATGACAAAACCGCTGCTGGGTGAAACCCTATATTTGTACTTGGCAATAACAGAAGAAGTCTTGAGTGCTGTCCTGGTCAGGGAGAATGACTCAAAACAAAACCTAGTCTATTTCATCAGGAAGGTGCTGCAAGGACCGGAAATAAGATACCAGAAGATTGAGAAGCTAGCCCATGCGTTACTAGTGGCCGCCCGCAGGTTAAGGCCTTATTTCGTGGCCCATCAGGTCGTGGTGAGGACCGACCATCCCATCAGGCAAATCCTCCATCGACCGGATCTGGCAGGCTGCATGATCAAATGGGCGGTAGAACTCAGCGAGTTTGGATTAAAGTTTGAGTCCAGGTCGGCCGCAAAGGCCCAGGTCCTGGCCGATTTTATTGGTGAAATGACACCAGTTCTGGACGATCGATCGATGACGACCTAGACCCTGCATGTCGATGGATCTTCGAACAACAGCGGAGTGGGGCCGGCCTAATCTTGGAAAACTCTGAAGGTCTCACAGTGGAGGTATCTTTAATGTTTGCCTTCCACACATCGAACAATCAGGCAGAATACGAAGCATGTATAGCCGGGCTGCAGCTCGCCAAGGAATTCAACGTCAATCGCCTTGAACTGCTCTCAGATTCCTTGTTGATCGTCTCTTAGATTCAAGAACTGTATGATGCAAAGGACGACGTTCTGAAGAATTACTTGGCTAAAGTGAGAGAACTCCTCCAGCAATTCGACCGGGCAGAGGTAAAGCACGTACCAAGAGCAGAGAATGTCATAGAAGTTGGCCAGCACCAAACCCCTGGAAATCATAGAAGTTTGATCCAGGAAACTCTGAGTCGGCCGAGTGTCTCAACCAAACCAAGTCAATTGCTGGTCGTACTCTCCGTCGACCAAGAAAAGGACTGGATCGCCCCCATCCTGCGTTACATTATAGCAGGGGAAAAGCCGGGAGACCCAAAGCAAGCGAAGCTGCTAAGGTTAAGGGCGTCCAAGTATTCTGAGATTGAAGGAAGATTATACCAAAGAGGATTTTCATCCCCATTGCTAAGGTGTGCATAGTCATGGTCCGGGCGAACCATATGTTGAGAGACATTCATGAGGGTGTTTGTGGCAGCCATCAGGGCGGCCGGTCTATAGCCAAAAAGGCCCTCAAAGCCGGGTTTTATTGGCCGACCATGGACGAAGATGCAAGGAATTTGGTCCAGAAATGCAAGAAATGTCAGGTGCATGCAGACGTTTACGTCGCTCCTTCTTCAGAATTGCAAAGCCTTACCCCACCTTGGCCGTTCGCTTTGGTGGGGATGGATCTTTAGGGCCATTTCCACCGCCGGGCGCTTCAAGTTTCTAATAGTCGCAGTCGACTATTTTACCAAGTGGATCGAGGCCGAGCCTCTAGCAACCATAACTGCAGCAAAGGTAAGCAAGTTCTTCAGCCGGAATGTGCTAGCCCGATTTGGAGTTCCCCAGCAGCTGATCACGGACAATGAGACCCAGTTTGCAGATAAGAGATTCAGGGAAATGTTGGCCGGCCTATGGATAAAATGCATTTTTTACCGGTCGAAAGCACCCACGACCAACGGCCAAATCCCAGGCGGCCAGCGAGTCATTCTGCGTGGTTTGAAAAGAAGTCTGGACGAAGCTAAAGGAAACTGGGTCGAAGAACTGCAATCCGTCCTATGGGCCTATAGGACGACCCCCCATTCATCGAACGGCCTAAAACGAGTGTCGTCGAACGGCCCAAAACAAGTGCCATCAAGTTGGTCCCAAACGAGTGCCGTCAAACAGCCCAAAACGAGTGCCACCGAGTTGGCCTATAACGAGCACCGTCGAACGGCCCAACCGAGTGCCATCGAATGGTCCAAGGGTTAAGCAATGACCCACAAACGAGCGTAGGCCGCCGAGTGGCCTAAAACGAGTGCCTTCGAAAGGCCCAAATAGCGGCCGACGATTGGCCTAGAACGAGTACCTTCGAAAAGTGCGATCGACTAATGATGAATAAACTTTAACAACTTAAACAAACAAGCAAATTAATCGAAAAAGGCGTAATTCATTACAAAACAAAGACGCTCGGTCGATGCCGAGCGACTGAAATATTCAGCCGCATGAAGGCGGAGCATAATATTGGAGAGAAATTACAAAAGATACACCGCTCGCAGGCGGGCAGAAGAAAGGGGCTGTCTACTTCTTGGGGCGACCAAAGATGCCTTCATCATCCTTCTTCAACGACAAGACAATCTCTTCACCTTCGACCACATGCTCAGGCTTCACCACCTTGCTGTCGTATTAGATTTCACGGGCAGCGTTCAGCACTCTCATTTGAGCAACAGCGTTGTCGAACTGATAGATGGCCGCTCCTTTTTCCATCCCGGCCACCACAACAATCTTCTCAGCAATAGCGGTCTCCTTCTCCTCCTCAAGGCGAGCGACCTTGGCCTTGAGGGACTTCACCTGATCAGCCAGCTCTTTGTTCTTGCCCGCCAGCTTGGTCTTGTCATCCACAGCCAGCTGCTTATCCTTTTCAGCCGCCACCAGTTTTGCCTTGGTCTACTCCAGAGCGGAAATTTGGGGCTCGAGCTCTTTAAGTTTTCGCTCGGCCACATCTCTCTCAGCTTCACCACCTGAAACAGAAAGTAAGGGTCAGCGGACGGTCAAGGTCCCTATTTCCCAGGAAGATACGAGACTTACGTGCTTGATTGGTTCTGAGCTTCTTCAAGACTTTGCTGGCCGATTTACACAGTTCGCCACATACGTCCAAGGGATCCTTCTTGAAAAGCTCATAGTCCTCTTCAGTCAAGTCTTCCTGTTCGAAGACAAGAGACTCAACCGCTTCTCTTCTTCCCTCCGCTGCCGCTTGTCGGGGGTGCGCCCCTCGGCCATAGCATCCGACCGGCTAGTGCTATTGTTTGGGCGGGGAGTGGTTTGGCTTTGAGTAGCCTCAACGGCAGCATTTTTCTTTGGCCCGCTGGAGAGGGCGAGCTTCTCGAGGTTAGCCCAGTCAGCGCCCGACATTTTTAGAGTCTTGCCTGTAAAAACCGAACGATTAGATAACCGACTAAAGTAATGGGAATAAAGACTTAAAACTCGGCGAAAGATGTAGACGGAACGGACCAAGCTCGGCCAATAGCTTATCTCCCGTGTACAAGCAGAAGGGCTTGCAAGGGATGTCCCCTTCGGGGTTCTGGGGAGCAGGCTAGACAGCTCCTTAGTTATGGACAAGGTTTCTTTATCTTCGTCGTCCAGCGAAGCCACAAAAAAGGTGTATGAGCTCGGTTTAGCTGCAAAATGAGCGGCATGCCAACGAAGTCGAAAGAAAGGCACGCCCGCTCCCCCATCAGGCAGAATTTCAGCGATTACGGCAGCGGCCTCAAGATTGGGAACGACCCAAAAGTACTGGTTCTTCCAACCGGCGGGCAAGGAGTCGGAGTATGCTTTAAAAAACTTCCGAGGAAACCATTTCTGATTTTTGAATGATACTTGTTCTTTGCGCGCCATGTTAGTGCCAAACTCGTCGTGCCAACTTAGCTCGAAGATGGTCAAGAAAAGCTGGGTCGATACCCTCCGACCCAACCTGTTGCACAAACGTTCGAAGGTCTTCAGGAAGCCCCAACCATTGGGATGCAGTTGAGACGGAGCGACCCCGAGATGGTTTAGCACGTCTCGTTAAAGTGAGGAGAAAGGGGGAACGATCCGCATTTTCTCGAAAACGACCCGGTGCATGGTGAATTTCACGTTGCTGGTAGGGGTCGCGATGTTTTCATCGTCCTGCATGCCTTTCACCTTCCAGTCCGGATTTGTGAAGAGTTCTTGGAGATCTGCTAGACGATGGTGGTCCGGCCCGATAAAGCTCTTAAAGGCCTTCATTTTCTCAGACACCCAAGATATGTCAAAGGGATCACTCACAACGGCCCCATCCACAGCCTCGTTGCCACGGTCGGCCGTCCCCTCAGCATCTGGGCCGACCACACCTTCATTGTCGGCGTTAACATACTCATTGATCACTTCCGGGCCAGGTTGAATGACTTCAACCACGTCCTCATCTCCCAAAACACCCACGGGCTGAGTGACTTCGATCGCGTCCTCATCTCCCACAATGTTTACTGAAATGTCATCTCCCTCATTCTTCGGGATAGGTGGCCCAGGCGGCGGTGGGGGACAACAAGATTCAGTTGAAGACGAAAGACTTGTGTTGTCGCTCGAGCTAGCACGGCGAGAACTCTCTGGAGAACTGGAACTAGTGGACAAAGAGGAGCCCGTCGGGGATTCCGGCCTAGGCGATTCAGATCTGGTCTGCTCGGTGCCCTGCGAAGGATGGGCCATTTGCTGCGCGAGACTTTGGGTCGGGGCGCCAATAATTCGAGTTGTTTGCATCGTCCTTGCTAGGTTCACCTATAGAAGGAGAATACGTCAGGTCGACCGAGCCAGCGCGCTCGAGGAAAGGGGGCGACATGGTCGTCCCCCAACCGGACGCCCCCCTCCCATGAGGCGTGGAATCTAAAATAAAGCACTAAGAAAAAAAAGGGGGGGTTGCAAGAGCGGCATACATGAAAGAATGCAGCAACTGTAGAAAGGGGGAACGTCGGGCGAACTGTTATCACACAACCGCTTCAGGCCGAGAGCGTTCAGTCGATGGCAGAGCTTGCTTCCATAGACTATGTGGGAAGCGTGCTAACCGAGTACACTATTTATAGAGGCACCTAGTGCGCGTGCTAGGGCAAATTCGAAACGACGCAATTGCCTGCATTCCCCTGTACCTGAAGCGACGCGAATGTTTGCATTCTCTACTACCCCTGACATGGGGAACACCAAAATGCACATCGGGAAACGCAAAGTCACATCATTTATTGCTCAATAATTCTGGTTAACAGACCTAACGACGAGCTGACTCGGGCGGCCGCGACCGCTGGGGGCAATGATTCAAACCCCACCACTTCTTGCTTTACTAGGCTTGGGGGTAACGCTCGGGTGTATTAGCAATATCCAGAGGTCACATCAAAAGTGGGCCAGCGGCCCAATCCAATGGCTTGGGGCGCAATTCTCGGAGACCGGCCGAATCTTGCGCAACGGCCAGGGCGCCCCCAATAGTATAAATATCACCCTCGTCTACAGTATCGGAGACGTAATCCTACCTTGTGAATCCTGCCCGATAGCACCTCCGACTTGAAAGTCGGTTGTTTTTTGCAAATACCACCGAGGGCATTCAAGATCGGGTCCGACCTCTCTCTGATGATCGGCCAACGCAATGCCACGCGCGATTCAATCTCTATTGATCGAATGATTTATCACTGATGAAAATTTTCATGGACAAAATTTCATAATGGGGCAGCTACAATCCAATTGCCGTTAATCTCAAAGATGATATCCCAGTGATCCAACGGCAGAAGTTATTGATAGTCTAGCAAGAATTGTCAAAATGACCTTCTGTCACTTTTGTTTAAAGTTTGCGTGGCATGAATCGACTTTTTCATATTTCTTCACAACTAAATCAAGGGTCTTTTTTTTTCGCACCCCCCTCATTCCCTATCTCACCCCCATAATTCCACACTTTCCCGTTTTACCCCTGGTTTGTTAAAAAAAATATTAAAAATTTCGGAATTACCTCTAAAAAAGGTAATTTCGGTCAAAAATAATGGAATTTCGGATTTACCTGTAATTGAAAGATTTTCGAATTACCTCGAAATGAGGTAATTCCTGTTCACATTAATGAACCGAATTACCTATTTACGAGGTAATTCAAAATTAATATTATTTTTTCAATTATTAATTTTTTGGGAATTATTAATATTTTTATTTCGAACGAATAATTTAGGCTAAAAATCGGTTTTCGGACAACATACTCGATCGTAATGAAACCACAACCATTATATCCGAAAAATCAAGAATCAAGACTCCTTAGAAGGACTTCTTATGGGACTACGGCCTCAAAATCCCAAATTCCATCGTTTACTATTTTTTACGATTTTTTTAATTTTTCATAGTCTCCAAAAATCTAAAAAATTTGTATAGCCTAAATTTGGTTTTGTTAGATTTTTAGTGGTGTTTTTATATTTTTTAGAGTAGTTTTGACTATTTTTAGTAGCCTTTTAGTAATAAAAATTAAAACAAATCGTATATATGTCATTTTGGACATATATACGATGCCTACTAACCGTGTGCAGAATGTCATGATACAACTCGAGCCTCTCGTAGAGTGTCCGGAGAAGGAGTATCTTCTCTTTGGCCTCCCAAAGATGTCAAGCGTCAATTGCGGTCTTTCGCTCCCGGAAGACTCTCTCGCTTACACTGCGTCTGGTCGTCTACTCGCCACTGTTAAAAAAAATAATGTAAATAAAAAATATTAATAATTGAAAAAATAATTGTAATTTTCGGAATTACCTCAGAAATAGGTAATTCCGAAATTTTTAATTTTTTATGAGCCGGAATTACCTTTTTTAGAGGTAATTCCGAAATTTTAATTTTTTTTGAACCGGAATTACGTTATTTAGAGGTAATTCCGAAAAATTTAATTTAATTTTTTTAAAAGACAGGGGTAGTTTTGGGTTTTTTTGAATTATGGGGGTGTAGGAGATAATGAAGGGGGTGGGAAAAAAAACAGCCCTAAATCAATAGTTAATGTCCTAATGTTTTCATTTTTATATTCTATTTATTAAGAAGTAAAATATTTAATTTTTTTACCTGATATGTGATATATATATATATATATATATATATATATATATATATATATATATATATATATATATATATATTCTTTTTAAAATTAACAACGATTTGTATTCTTTTTTTCAATGTTATCGTAACTCAGATCGGTCATTGACCTTGGCCAAGCATTAGTCACTTTGGGTCTTTGTCTGGATGTTTGGTCTTTGGTCTTCGACTGACCGCATGACCCCAAACACGCTATAAATAGACCTGACATTATAAGTTTATACATAACAAAGCCATCAAAAAATTCTAAGTAACATACTATTTATAATTAAGTAAGATGATAAGACATTTCAATTTAAAAAATTCACTTGTATACTTTTATTAAAAATATATACATATAAGGGCTAAATATAAAATATTGTGAATATATATAAATATGCAATGATATTTTTAATGGCTATATAATTATTTTCTATCTGAGAGATAAATAAAGAAAGTTATATTAAAGCTCTATATAGAAAGCTTTATTGAAAACACAATCAAAACTATTTATGGAAAAGAATATATTTAAAGAAAGCAAGACAATAATAACAATTCGTTCTTTCTTTTTGGTGGTTAAAGAGTTCGCAGCTTGATTCCAAGGGGAGGGGTTCGATCCTAGTCCAAAGATTTTTGTGAAAGCATGCATATTTTAATTTGTCGTAAGCCGAGTTTGAAGTTCAAAGACAGAGGCGATTTGACCGGTCTGATGATGTCATCACCGGTCCAACTGCAGATCCGGTCCAACATGCAGTCCGAGCCGGTGAAGCCACCGGATCCCGGTCGAACCGGTCCGACCGGCCGGTCCGGTCTGGGTTTGATAACACTACTTTTTTTAGACAAGAGGTTATTGAAATCTGTTCCGACCTGGGTTGTAAACCCCATCGAATGCTTGGGCCTGGCCCAATATCCTTCAGAAAAGTCGGCCCAAAGTCGACCCAGCAAGTCGGTCCAACAACACAGTACGTAGCCACGCCTGACCCAAAGCTGACAGCCAAGATCTACTGCAAAGATCCAACGGCTAGGGCCAGGCGCCCTTGTCTATAAATAGAGCACCCGGCCTCCAAATCCAAGTACGCTCTCATTCTTGCACATTCCGCCTATTCCCTCACTGACTTAGGCATCAGAGTGTCTGTAGGTACACCCCCACACGATGTGGAACGGATTGCTACTCGGACATTCGAGGACGCTACTCTCATTCCGAAGCCAGCTGACGAGTCCCGAGAAATGGAACCCTGTTGAACTCCTCAGACGAGGTAACTTCTAAGCTCAGGACCGAACATTGGCGACCACGGTGAGAGTACTTCAACATATTCTCACTCGGTTCCGCCTTTTCTCACGACTCTCACGCAAAGTATGCCGCCCCGAGGGCGTCCCCCTACTCGGGCCCAGTCTCGAGCTTAGAATGTGAGCGCTCCGGCACCGTTTCGACCCGACCAAACTCCAGAAGGACATGTTCAAACACTGCCCCTCGAAGAAGCCTCCGCGGCACCCGTGGCACCTAGACCACTTTTTCAACCACCGACCCAACAACTCAATCCAGACCCTGCACTCCAAGTTGTGAGTCAGGTACTGGATGTCCTCGAGAGAAGAAATCAAGATCTCATGCAACAAGAACAATCTCGACTTGAACTGGCTGCTTTGGCACGAGCTCCTACCGTGCAACCCTCAGTACCAGTCGTGTTGGGCTCCCCTCGGACTGTGGTATCTCGGCAACGACGAGCAATCCCGCGATGTCGCGCTTACGATTCACTAGTTATTAGGGAGAAACGCCGAGGAAGGCCTCCAACCCCTCCATCTCCATCTCCATCTAATTCTGATTCCGAGTCTAACGATGGGAATTCCTCTTTGGACTCATCCTCCTCGCGAAGCCCTTCTCCGAGGAAGAGGATTCACAAATCCAAGTGCAAGGACAAAGGGAAAAAGTCCGGCGGAAGCGCCTTCGTGTCCAGAATCCAAAATTACAAAATCCCGAAGTCTTGGGAAAAGTCGTATGACGGGACCCTGATGACCACGTGGAAGAGTTCAATAGGACCTTGGACTACAGGGGCGCCCCCGAAGAGGTTCACCGCTCGGTTCACGACCTCAAGGCTAAAACCCAAGTCTGTCGATATCCTTCGTACTATCTGCCAGGGAGAGTCTGAATCCTTGAGAGCCTATATCGAGAGGTACAACAAGGAGGCAGACGAAGTCCACAATGTCTCGGATGAAGTCCGAATGATGTTCTTAAGGCACGACCTCCGAAAAGGGACGCTCTTCCACGTCAACATCGGCCTTCGCCCGCCGACGACTTTAGATGATTTCTTAAGACAGGCGCAACGTCATATTGACTACGAAGAGTCTAACGAAGCCATCGAGGGAGTCGCTGCCTCGACCCTGGGAAAAGGTAAAGAGCCAAATTAAGGACAAACCAAAGAAAGAAGTGGGAGGGAGCGCCAAAGAGTGGCGCTCTAGGTTTACCGACTACTCACTGCTGAACACCTCCAAGTCAAAGATCCTTCATGAATGCGCAAATGCCGAATTCAATGAAGTGAATTTGGCCGGCGCCGATCCCCTAGAGGCATACAACTAACAAGAAAACTTACTGTCGCCACCACAAAAGTCATGGGCATGACACAGAGGATTGTCGGGTGCTAAAAGATGACATAGAAGACCTCATCCAGAGCGGAAAGTTGAGGTACTATCTGAAGACCGACGAGAAGAAAAGGGAACGATCCCCTCAGAAGTCCAAGTCGGCAATTAACGAAGTGGCAAAGCCCCCCTCCGATGACAACGATTCCGAGGGAGATTCCCCCAGAGCAAAGCGCCCGAGGCCAGTAGCCATGGTCGTCATGGGTGGCTACTCCCTGAAGGTCAGAGAAACGCACCGATCGATAAAAAGGAGATGGAGTGACATCTTGGACATCGGAAACAATCCCAACCAAGTGATAGTCAAATCAAGCCGACCTCCGCTCATCTTTGACGACGCCAACTTACCAGGCGGGAAGGCGAATAAGTGATTGCCGTTGATCGTCTCGGCCGTAATTTCCGGGACCGATGTAAAGAGGATCCTGGTCGACCAGGGAAGCTCCTCGGATCTTATATTTAGAGAGCTACTGCCTAAACTCCATATCTTTGAGTCCGATCTCCTAGCATACGACGAAGGAGGACTGACAAGTTTCAACGGATCAAGGACGATCCCACTCGGATACATTGAACTCCAAGTCATGTATGGCGACGGACAACTCTCGCGAACGGTCAAGACCCGCTTCTTAGTAATCCCTTGCCAGTCTCCTTACAATTGCATTATAGGACGACCTACGCTGGGCAAACTCGGAGCAGTAACTTCAACAGTCCACTTAAAAATGAAATTCTTCTCCGAGAAAGGCGATGTGGTGACTGTTCGTACCGACGGAGACGCCACAAAGCATTGTCATTACCTCTGCATGAAAGAGGAAAGGAGAGCTGAAAAGAAGAAGCTCGGCGTCCTGAGATATCGGTCGGGAAGAAAGCAATTTGAAAACAAATGAAAGAATGTTATAATATTTCCAATCCGTTTTAATGAAAAGAAAAGTTTGCTGAATACTCCTGCCATACATTTTGCATATATTATCTGTTCAAATGACTAACACACAGGCCAACTCGGCTAACCTCCTTTCATGTCATGACTCAATGCCCCTCTCCCCTGACTCTGACTCCGGGCTAGCCACCCAGTGGATGATGGGATGAGGCGAGGCCGTCGGAAGAAAGTCCTCCACGATTCCGAGCGTTTGTGCTCCGTCATGGGGCGCTGGCGAGGCCCACAGCGACTCAGGTCCTTACGACCCTATTTGTTGCCTCGAGCGAGTGTGCCTTCCACTCTGGTGTCCGAGATACTCATCTCCACTAGACGGCGAAGGAAGAAGTCCTTGCGGCTTTGCCCCCTCTTTCGCCCCGTGCGATTGTGCCTTCTCTTTCTGGTGTCCGAGGTACTCATCTCCACCAGGAAGGGGAGGACCTTCCCCTGAGGTCCGAGGGTTCGCCCCACACAAAAGGGTGAAGGAAAGGAGTCCTTGCGGCTTCCGTCAAAGTGAAGGTCCGGATCCACAATGATCCCGGTAAGAAGGCCCGGATCCACATCGATCTCGGTAAGAAGACCTCTCGGATTTCAGAACTGTGTTCCATCAGAGAGTCTGGCGGCATACGACCTCACACTCGAAGGTACACAACTACTTAAATATCACGATTACACCTCGCTGTGGCTATCCACCTAACTCTCTCGACAAGTCTCACTGTGAGGTCGGTCCTCGGACCCGACTTTGCTACGACCACTACAACAGAAATCTTAAAAAAAGATCGCATCCATTAGTAGCGCTTTTGACATAAGCGCTCCTTATTGAGAACACGGAACAACCATTAGGAGCGCTTAGGAGACGAGCGCTCCTTATTGCTAAACACAGAATGATCATAGGGAGCGCTTAGGGGATGAGCGCTCCTTATTGCTAAACATAGAATGATCATAGGGAGCGGTTAAGGGACGAGCGCCCCTTATTGCTAAACACAGAGTAATCATAGGGAGCGCTTAGGGGGAGCGCTGAAGTGATTAATTTGCACAAGAAAGGGGGGATTGAATTGTGCTATCTTTTTAATTTTTAATTCCTGCAACCTTCTGTATTGTTTCTCAAGGTATCTTGGATATCAGAAGGTTGAATGTTAGTTGCACAAACAGTAAGCAAGTATGACAGTAATGACAGATAGTTAACTTTGATGAATTTAGATGTCTTTTATCACACAAAGAGTGTTGTTTTCAAAAGGTTAATCAAAGTAAGGTTCATTTAAAATGATGATTTTGACTTCAGAAGGTTGATGTATGTAACCTTATGAAGTGGTTGAAAACTTTAGTGATTGTAAGACAGTTAAAGCAATTAATAAGAAAAGCAGAAAATAACACAGTAGAGTTATAGAGGTTCACCAAACTGTGGCTACTCCTCTCCCCACGTCCACGTGAGAGTTTCCACTATTTTTCAAATAGATTTTACACTTGCTTTAGCTTCAATTGCCAAAGACTTTCACCTCCACTCTCTTTTGATCACACAGAAAAGACAAGTACTAGAAAACTTTCTTCTAGTTTCCTAAAGGTATTCCTTAGGATCACCAACAACACTCACCTCTCACTAGGTAGTTTGCTGAGAACCTTTCAACTAGGATCACTAACAACACTCACCTCTGACTAGGTAGTTTGTTGAGAACCTTTCAACTAGAATCACCAACAACACTCACCTCTCACTAGGTAGTTTGTTGAGAAACTTACACAATATTTCTTACAATAAGGGGTTTGGGTTTGGGATGATTTAAGAGCTTGTTGATAGATAAATACACAGTATTTCTAAGAGCATAACAAGCAAACACACTCAAGATAGTTGTCCCAATTCTGAACTTGAAATAGCTTTGAGTGTGAAAGAGAAGGTTGGATTTCTTTTCAGAAGCTTGACTTGTAAAGGTTCCAATTCACTCTCATGGTTTGCATTTGAGTAGAACAACATTCTTTATAGCCATTAATCCTGGAATATGACCGTTGGAATGAAGGAAATAGCTGTTGGAAGTTGTTGTAGCTTTGTAGGTAGGCAATGATGATTTTTGAGCTTTAGGTAGTAGCCTTTCAACCTTCTAAAGCAACCTTTGTGCTTTGTCTTGTGTTGACAGCTCTTTATGTCAACATCATACTTCCTTTTCTTCCTTTTTATCAATTCAGTCCCTGTTCATGTACTTCATAATATTTTTCATACTTTTATTTGAAGCTTCTAAAGCTTTTTACACATGAACAAACATGATTTCTAAGAACTAAAAATAATCAAGGAGTTCCTCATTACATAGGATAATATTTCTACAACTTTTATTCCTTGAATACTTATTTGATGCATATAGGTTTAAGATTTCGAATATGAACATGTTTCCCGAAATGTGCTTGAAATCTTCAATCTTCTTTATCCTTCTTGAACAACCAACCTTCTTAACCATATTCCATAGTGAGTCAACCTTCTATTGACTTCAATCAAACTTTCTGTTGACTATTGGTCAACCTTGTGTTGACTTTTAGTCAACCTTCTGTTTGACTTTCAGTCAACCTTCTGAAGAAAGTTACTTTTTCTTTTAAGCTTCTTTAATCAACCTTCTGTTGAGGTAACCTTCTGTAATCAACCTTCTTTAAGGTAACCTTCTGTAGGTAACCTTCTTTTGGCAATTTTGATCTTTTAAAAGCATTTGGTTTATTTGTAGAGCCAAGATTTTTGCTATGATTCTTATTTCCTGTTCTTTTACACACTTGATTGAAACTTGTTAAATCATAATAAGTGTTTAGAAAACTTTACTCATTCCTTTAAGTTTGTATCATCAAAACATGGAAAGAGATTTTCATTTCTACAAGCGCTACCTTTTGCCTAACACGGAAAACACAGAAACACACACTACCTCACTTTCGTTTCTCATACTACCTCACTTCCGTTTCTCTCTCACGTTTAACGCAGTAACTCACTATCGTTTCTCTCACACAGAAAAATTTGCTTCCATCTTACCAAATTTTTTTTTGCTTTCATCATCTCTTTCGTTCTACCAGTGCTCTCTTCTCTCTCTCTCTGAGAAGATCAGGTTCCCTCTTATAACAACAAAAAATATCAGGTTCCTTCTCTCATTCACTTCCCTTTGGTCTCATGTTGCAGAGGTGAACTCTGGAGATTGTGAGTTTTAGATCGAAGAGCAGCTCCAAAACCCTAACCTCTACTTCCTCCACTTCGTTCTTCGTTCATAGACCACGGCGAGGTCCCAAAATCCACTGACCAACTCGAAATCAAGCGCTGAGTTCATATCCGGTGTTTGTTTCACCTATTTTGATCGGCTTCTCATACTTCCATCGTCACCCATTTTCGCGAAACTCCATAGCCACCACGCCCAGCCACCTTTAAGTCGCAATTCCGACCACCTTAAGCACTCCTTGCGTGAACCAAACATAAACTCGAGTTCCCCTCACCAGAATCGGACTGTCATGCGTTTACTTTATCCAATTGCTCGGCCAAGCTGCCTTGCTTCACACTTGCTTCCATGGCCGTGGACGCCTCCACGAAGAAGACCCTGTGTCACTATGGCATATGTGATTCAAATTTTCTTCTCACATGAACTTTCGATTCGTGCATTACTCAACAACGAGCATACTCAGATTTGCCCAATATTCCCTGAGCGATGAAATTCCATATATTCAATTCAGATTTGGTCCTTTGGATAGTTCGATATGTGTGTTCTCAAATCTGCATGAAATGATATATACGAACAATCCCCTCGCAGTCCGTCTACTCGGATAGGTACTTCCTTTCGAAAACACGACTGATTAATCAAGTAAATATTTTCCTATTATTCTTTTTAGATATTTGACTGAATGTTTTTGTTTAATTATATGCTTTTGAGTCGACGACTATGCAATTGGATTTATAACACGCTCGAGAGTTCGTGATAGTCTTCATACCTATTGGAAGACAATTCCATATCATGTGTTCGAGTCAATGGTCACCTCGCTAGAAATATAGCATGCTCGAGAGTTCGTCATTGATCTTCGCTAATCCTGTTGGAATAAACTCGCAATCAGGTTAGGGGGCTCTCTTTCATTCTTAATAACTCATAGGACTAGTAACCGTAGGAGTTAGGTTTTAGGAGAGATTTTCTTAAATTGAAATTGGAGTATTTTTGATTGATTGGTATTGTTGTTTGAATGAATATGTGTTTGGGGTGAACATCATGTGAGTTGAATTGTGGTTCTATTTTAATTGGTGATTGTTATATTGAGTCAATGAAATTAAATAGGAGAGAACATGGTGATTGTTTAGGTGTTAGGAGAGATTGCTTAAATTGAATTATGGTGTGTTTGATTGGTTGGTACTATCGTATGAATGAATATGTTGTTTGGATTGATTATTATGTGAATTGAATTGTTGGTTCTATTGTAAGTGGTGTTAAGGTGGGTGTTATATTAATTCAATGAAATTAAATAGGAGAGAATATGGTGGTTGTTAGGTATTTGTCAAATTGCATGAATGAGTGATGTTTGAAGGTGTTGGGAATGGTGATACAATCGGGTGTGTGCTGTGGGGAGGGGGGGCGCCAAATTGGCTTGATTTATGCGCCTGTGTGCGCTGTGTGTGTGTGGGTCAGTGTGTGGCGCAGGCAAGGGCGCCGAATTGGCGTGCCCAGTGCGTCTGGTGTGTGTTGCGTGTGTGCAGGTGTTGGCACGGGCAGGGGCGCCAAGTATGGCGACCTCAATGCGCGCTGCTCTCGTGTGTTGTCTTGGTGTTGCGCATGGGGCGCCATTTTGGCTGCCCGCGCGCTGTGTTCTGCAGTGTTGCGTGCAAGGGCGCCATTTTGGTTGTCCAAGTGCACTGTGTGTGCTGATATCTAAGCTGTGCGCCACCTTTGGTCGCCTGTTCTTGGTTGTCTTTGGTGCCTGTTTAGTGCGTGGCGCCACTTTGGCCGCCTGTGTTGCTGGTGTGTGTTCTTTGTGCTAGGTGAAGGGCGCAAGTTTGGCAGCCCAAGGCGCAACACTGTGCGGCTGTGTCTAGGTGATGGACGCCTTGGTTTTCCAGGCGCAACTTTGTGCGCTCAGTGTCTAGATGATGGGCGCCATTGTTGGCGGCGGCGCAAAGCAGCGGCGCCGTGTCTTTGTGTCGCTTTTTTAGTCCTTAGTGTTGGTTTTAGTCATTGGTGTTGGTTTTAGTCCTTGGTGTTGGTTTTAGTCCCTGGTGTGGTTTTAGTCCTTGGTGTGGATTTAGTCCTTGGTGTTCTTTTAGTCCTTTTGGTGTTGTTTTTAGCCCTTGTGGTGCTGTTTTAACTGTGATGTGTACTAAATGGTGAATAAATATTGGTGATTGGGGGTCTATGACCTTTCTTGGTGTTGGTGAATCAATAAACTATTTGGTGAGCATGCTAATGCATATTTTGGTGATGGATCCACATGCATATGCCCGTGGAGTTTTGGGTTGCATCTCATACACTAACATGCATCTGGTGATTTCTTTTGGTGATTAAGAATTAAAGGTGTACTTGAATAAGACTGTAATTTGGTGTGTTAGTAAGACTGTGATGTGGTGTGTTAGTAAGACTGTGATTTGGTGTGTTAGTTGCCTGCGCTAATGTGATGCTTGTCTTATTTGTTATTGCTTATGTAAAGAGACTCACCCTACTGCTTTATGTTGCTTCTCATGTCGGCAACGTGCAGGTGACAGCGATGAAAGGTGATTTGGTACCTTCTTCTAGTTTGGTTGAGTCAGCTCTGATACGTAGCACCGGGGGGCGTTTTAGTACTTGTCGTTTTATTTCATGCTTTTAGAATTCCATTGGATTCTGTATCTCGCACTTTGAGTTTTTATTTAATTAATTTTTGGAGTTTTTAAGTGTGGTTATTTTTAAATGTGGCACCCTCGTGTGGTCGCACTGAAATTTTTCTGAAACTCTGATTTTAAATAAGTTAAATAGTAGTGTATGTAGAAGAGGGTGTTACAGCAGTCACTTTAGGTCTCCATACCTTTGGAAGGCATCTTAGAAGTTTTCTTACTTTGGCTTGATTTGAGTAGGTATTTCCTAGAGAGTTCAAATCATTTGTTATTGTTGTGAATCTGCTAAACATCTCAGAAATTGTTTCTTGCTCCTCCATTTTGAATGTTTCAAATTTATGGATGAGAAGGTTGATCTTTGCTTCTTTGACTTGGTTTGTTCCTTCATGGGCGCCTTCAATGTATCCCATTTCTTTGGCGCTTTCTTTCCACTACTTTATCATATTCACTTCTACCTAGAGCACATGTTAGATAAAATTTAGCTTTAGAGTTTAGAAGTACCATGCGTTTATCTTCGTGTGTCCAGGTGTTTTTAGGCTTAGTCATAGTAGTCCCATCATCAAGAGTTGTAGTAGGTTCAAAAGGACCATCTTCAACAATTCCCAAAATGTCGTTGTCTTGAGATTCTAGGAACAGTCTCATTTGATCTTTCCAATAATAGTAATGTTCACCAGTGAATCCCGGTGGTCTATTTCTTGAAGCTCCTTCCGGAAGGAACATCACGAGTTGGAATGATGACTCATCACTTCTTCCGTGATCTTTCCTCTCACATCGCAAAGTGTGCTCACTTCTAGAGGTGAGCTCTGATACCAACTGAAGTGATTAATTTGCACAAGAAAGGGGGGGATTGAATTGTGCAATCTTTTTAATTTTTAATTCCTGCAACCTTCTGTATTGTTTCTCAAGGTATCTTGGATATCAGAAGGTTGAATGTTAGTTGCACAAACAGTAAGCAAGTATGACAGTAATGACAGATAGTTAACTTTGATGAATTTAGATGTCTTTTATCACACACAGAGTGTTGTTTTCAAAAGGTTAATCAAAGTAAGGTTCATTTAAAATGATGATTTTGACTTCAGAAGGTTGATGTATGTAACCTTATGAAGTGGTTGAAAACTTTAGTGATTGTAAGACAGTTAAAGCAATTAATAAGAAAAGCAGAAAATAACACAGTAGAGTTATAGAGGTTCACCAAACTACGGCTACTCCTCTCCCCACGTCCACGTGAGAGTTTGCACTATTTTTCAAATAGATTTTACACTTGGTTTAGCTTCAATTGCCAAAGACTTTCACCTCTACTCTCTTTTGATCACACAGAAAAGACAAGTGCTTAACTTACACAGCTTCACCAAGCTGTCTCAACCTACTAGAAAACTTTCTTCTAGTTTCCTAAAGGTATTCCTTAGGATCACCAACAACACTCACCTCTCACTAGGTAGTTTGCTGAGAACCTTTCAACTAGGATCACCAACAACACTCACCTCTGACTAGGTAGTTTGTTTAGAACCTTTCAACTAAAATCACCAACAACACTCACCTCTCACTAGGTAGTTTGTTGAGAAACTTACACAATATTTCTTGCAATAAGGGGTTTGGGTTTGGGATGATTTAAGAGCTTGTTGATAGATAAATACACAGTATTTCTAAGAGCATAACAAGCAAACACACTCAAGATAGTTGTCCCAATTCTGAACTTGAAATAGCTTTGAGTGTGAAAGAGAAGGTTTGATTTCTTTTCAGAAGCTTGACTTGTGAAGGTTCCAATTCACTCTCATGGTTTGCATTTGAGTAGAACAACATTCTTTATAGCCATTAATCCTGGAATATGACCGTTGGAATGAAGGAAAGAGCTGTTGGAAGTTGTTGTAGCTTTGTAGGTAGGCAATGATGATTTTTGAGCTATAGGTAGTAGCCTTTCAACCTTCTAAAGCAACCTTTGTGCTTTGTCTTGTGTTGACAGCTCTTTATGTCAACATCATACTTCCTTTTCTTCCTTTTTATCAATTCAGTCCCTGTTCATGTGCTTCATAATATTTTTCATACTTTTATTTGAAGCTTCTAAAGCTTTTTACACATGAACAAACATGATTTCTAAGAACTAAAAATAATCAAGGAGTTCCTCATTACATAGGATAATATTTCTACAACTTTTATTCCTTGAATACTTATTTGATGCATATAGGTTTAAGATTTCGAATATGAACATGTTTCCCAGAAACAGAAGCTTGAAATCTTCAATCTTCTTTTATCCTTCTTGAACAACCAACCTTCTTAACCATATTCCATAGTGAGTCAACCTTCTATTGACTTCAATCAAACTTTCTGTTGACTATTGGTCAACCTTGTGTTGACTTTTAGTCAACCTTCTGTTTGACTTTCAGTCAACCTTCTGAAGAAAGTTACTTTTTCTTTTAAGCTTCTTTAATCAACCTTCTGTTGAGGTAACCTTCTGTAATCAACCTTCTTTAAGGTAACCTTCTGTAGGTAACCTTCTTTTGGCAATTTTGATCTTTTAAAAGCACTTGGTTTATTTGTAGAGCCAAGATTTTTGCTATGATTCTTATTTCCTGTTCTTTTACACACTTGATTGAAACTTGTTAAATCATAATAAGTGTTTAGAAAACTTTACTCATTCCTTTAAGTTTGTATCATCAAAACATGGAAAGAGATTTTCATTTCTACAAGCACTACCTTTTGCCTAACACGGAAAACACAGAAACACACACTACCTCACTTTCGTTTCTCATACTACCTCACTTCCGTTTCTCTCTCACGTTTAACGCAGTAACTCACTCTCGTTTCTCTCACACAGAAAAATTTGCTTCCATCTTACCAAATTTTTTTTTGCTTTCATCATCTCTTTCGTTCTACCAGTGCTCTCTTCTCTCTCTCTCTGAGAAGATCAGGTTCCCTCTTATAACAACAAAAAATATCAGGTTCCCTCTCTCATTCACTTCCCTTTGGTCTCATGTTGCAGAGGTGAACTCTGGAGATTGTGAGTTTTAGATCGAAGCACGTCTTCAACGATCTTCCAAGGATTCCATGAGAGCGGATCTAAATATAGATTCTATGCCAATGCTTTTGAGATCGCCGCGAAGGGAGGAAATCGAAGGCGCCTCTTTGTTTTGAAGCTAGGGTTTGGTGTGCAGAACAAAACAAGATTATTTTCTCTAGTTCTACTTGTCTCTCGTTCGGTATGCCCTAAGCTCAAAGCTCAAAGGTGAAACCCTAATCCTAAATCCCCATCTTCCTTTTCTTTAATTCATCTTTGATTTCGTATTGCAATATCTCTCTATTATGGGTTGGAGTCTTCTTAAATGGGTAGGTGAGTTTGGAAAGGTTTGGACTAGATGAGTGGAAAAAGCACCATGTGTTTGTGAAATTGTTTATGAGAAACGGAGGAAATAATTGAAGAGTGGAGAGGTTTTGTTTTGTTTTGTTTTGAGGCAGAGCAAAGGGATAATAATATAAGGATAGAAGAGAAAGGGGAATGAAATTGAAAATGGTGGGAGAGGCTTTCGTGGGGTGTTTGAAGAAGAGAGATACCATAATGTGTTTTATTATTGAGAGGGGTAACCATTGTTCTTCCTTTCTGTGATTCACCTTTCCCTCAGCTTAGCCATTATTCCCTCTTTAATTTAGATTGTTAAAGGCGATTTATTTCTACTCTGTTGTTCTTGCCATTGTAGTTTGCAGTTTGCACTGGTTTGGGGTTCATTCGTGATGCTTGACTGTGGCAGTTAGTTTGTGTGACTGAAAATGATTTAGAAGGGTTTTGATGCTTAGGTTGTATATTGCTACAAAAATGCTATTTTGACAAAAAAAAATTTGACAAATCGACAGATTCTGCTACCTCTGTGCAACACCACTAACAAAGTTTTTACTATTACCAACCTGCTTTTTTTTCACAGTTTTCAAGGTGTGGATTAAAAACTTGGTTAATTGATCGTTTGGCTAATAGTCTAAAAAACTTTTTTTAATTGGTGTTATAGGTTGGTAACTTGTCGATTTGTCAATTTTTTTTTTGTCAAAATAACATTGTTGATATTGCTATGATATGTGGTTGAGACAGTGTTTTGTAACTTTGAACTTTTGATTGCAAATGCTTAAATGCAACCACCATGAAGTGTGTATCTACTTGATTGCAACCACTGAGTTCCAGATTTGGTATTCAGCTGCCATACTCATCAGTTGAATCAAGAAGAGAATACCCTTGTGGGCATCTACACATAGGTCTTTGGTCAGTTTTCAGAGTACAGATACTGTTGAATCCGCAAACCCCACTACCCATTTCTCCTCTTAAATCCATGCAAATGTTTCAGAGTACATAGGTCTTCACTACTGTCCAGCTTTGATTTGTTGCACTTGGATTCTTGGGGTGATGAGAACTCCATCAAAATTGATGGTTTCTCTATAGTAATAGGAATCGGTTGAGAGCACATCGCTTGGACTTGTAATATCAAACCTCTCATCACTCCTTCTCATTATAGTGTTTGAGTTCTTGAAAATGGCTAAATATTTGTAAATACAATATTAGATGTTGTGGAAATACCGACTCAAGGAATGTTGCTCAATGCGAATTTCTCTTTTTGCAAATTTGTTATGTGTTTCTTTATAAATAATGTTGGACTTGGACCAAGTGTAGACCTGAAATAATATGGCTGATGATTGGGTTTGTTGTGATTCTATGGAATGTTTAATGCTGCTGGTATAAAAGTAGATTTTCTCTTCAAGAATGAAATAGAATACGCTCTAATTTTGTGGGCTTTGAGTCTACTTGGTATTATGCTATACCCATGCCATGTTTGTGATAGCTAATGTCTGATTTACAAGTATCAGTGGAGAGAAGTAATTTACAAGCTTCAGATTCTAATCCGCTTCTTTCACTCTTTGCAGAGCTTTGGTGGGTTTTTCCTATTGTAGAAGAGACACTTCTGCTGGAACCATATCATTCCTCAAGCAAAGCAAGGTTCCCTCTTTTGTGCAATTACCTTTGTGTGTGTATGGTTGTGTCATTAAAGCACTTGGGATGTTCTTTGCCTAATATTTTTATACTCTGTTAAGTGAGGGAAGATAGCTTTTATACTGTGAAGCTATTCCCTCTATTGAATTCCTTACAAGAGATGAGATAGAATAATTGGATAAGGCTTAGTATACTCTATAATGTGACGCAATTCTGTAAAATGCAGAAATTTCATCATAAATCTGGGATATATGTGGTTAATGGATTTATACAACACAAGTTTCTGATTATTATTATTAATATTATTGTAGATTTTGAAATTGTTAAGCTATTCAATCAGGGAACTAAACTCCAACGGCAACTAATCAATGATTTAACAAGGGGTAGTCAAGTGATGCATCTCTTCAAATATAATTGAGGTCAGTTTTCAGCTCCATGTATCTATAGATTTATGCTATTTTAAAAGCCAAAACATATTTCTGGAGGGGTATTTATCCCTCTTTTATGGATTTATGCATAAATAAAATGCGTGAGGTGAACTTTGGGGTTAATTGTTTTTCTTTGTGGTTAGTTCTTTTGTTTTCATACAGTAATTGATCCTTGTGTGTTAAGTTTTAACAGGATTTTCATGAATATGATTCCTTTTCAATTCTTCGAAGAGATTTAAGCCAACAAATTTTCAATGAGTTGGTGGATTCTCATTGCTTAACAGAAGCATCTCTCAATGCTTTTAGAGATTGTGCTCTTCCGTTACTTTGCAAGAGGCTTTGGTGAAGTACTTAGAAGGTTTAGTTTTAGAGATGATCTTGCTTATCAAATATATGTTGTGCATTGCAGGATGTTTACTTGGGTGACTATCCTGGAGTACATGATGGTTGGATGGATGTCATTATGAAGAATAAAGGTTCATCTTTTCTGCAAGAGTATTTCTTTTGCATTTCCTTGTGAAGCTACTACACTATGGATCAATGATTTGAACATTGAAGTACTATACCAGTGTGTAAGTTTTGGTCCTTTGATTTTGTTGTTTTGTTATTTATAGGTGGCAAAACAAAACGATACCTATTCTTGTGGCTATTGTGTGATGACTATTGTCTCCGCAACTATCACTAATAATTGGAAAAAGGTAATTGAATTTTTTAACTTTTAAGATTATTACTAGATAATTACTATTGAGTAGATATTAAATTAACTCATGGTTCTTATTTGTCCTTTATTGTTTTAGGTATTCAATGCAACTGATCCGTTCACATCTGAAGAATTGAAGGACATTAATTAGACAAGTTTGGGCAGAGTTCTTTCCTATCTTATTGTCTTCTAACAAATCGGTTTCATAGAGGTTTTGTCTAGTCATTATGCTTTGTTGTTCAACCAGATAATAGATTCAAAGAACTACTGAAAGATTAGACTCCATTCTTTCAGAGGGAATATAGCATGGAATGATTCTTTGCTGAGCTAATACTTTGGAGAATTAAAGTAATGGCCGGTGTTAGTACATTATGTTTTATTCCTAAGTTATCTTAGTATAATGTAATTTTTGTTATGTAAGGTCATTGTGACTCATGCGCTTCAACTTTACTCATGGACAAAGTTTTAATTTTCACTAGTGGAAAAAATGCATTTTATATCAGCAATTCATATCGGTTAAAAATGACCTGATATTAAAAATGATGCGGTGGCAGTTTTGTAATTATTTTTACAATATTTATATCTGTTGCCTCTCAAACCGATATAGAAAACGCTAATTTAAGTCTTTCATATCGGGTTTATACTATAACCGTTATAGAAAACGCTAATATACTAAAGAAAAAGAAGTGAAAACGCTCAACATATTCTTCTCGCCTCCTTCCTTCCTGAACCATCGCTTCCTTCCTTCCTGAATCGCCTCCGCCACCGATTGAAGAATCAAAACCTAGTTCTTCAAAATCAACGAGGCACCTCCGCTCTCTGTTTCTCGTAAGCCATCTATGTTGTGACTTTCTGTACCACTTTTCATTTCTTTCTTTTTTTCGTTTGTGACAATGTCGTTTCGTTCGAGCTACTAGCGTTTTGTTTCTTTAGCTTAGATTCAACTCTTTCTTCTATTGGAGAGCTTTCGGTACGGTTATTGAACCCGTGAGGTGAGTGAGAAGTCAAGTTGAGCTTTCGGTGGCTTTGAAGGATTTAGGGTTCGGTCGTTTAAATTTTAGGGATGAATCGTAGCTTCAGGGTCCGGATTCGCAAATGCAAGCTGCGTTGAAGAAGCGAGAGGAGCAACAATTTGGGGTTTGAGGGCTTGACTCACGACAGAGAAGGATGAGGAGCTCGCGTTATTTCTCGAGATGAAGAAGCGTGAGAAAGAGCGGAATGATCTTCTGCTTCATACTTCGAGGAGTTCGATGCATCTTTGGGTATAGTTTTTTCTTCTCCAAACTTTCTACTTTTAGAGTGTGTTGAGGTTTTTGTGGATTTGCTTGTTTCTGTGTGTTTAGTTGGATCGGGATTAGCGTGTGAATTTGTGTTTGTGAACTTTCTATGTGGTTTGAGAGTTTAAGAAGTGAATGAAGAGCTTCAAAACGAATGTGTTCTTTGGATAGTGAAGTTTATGAATTCAAAACGAATTGCTCGAACTCTATTTGATTTTGGGAGGATCTAATCCAATCCAATGAAAAAGGAATCAATCACTAATTAACAAAGCGAGATAGAGGATAGAAGATGAAGATGTCACGATCCAACGTCAATGTCAATGGTGTATCTGCTTCTCTTCATCGGAATGTTAGCGCCATCTAACGCCATCGATGACAAATGTCTTTGCTGTAAAAGTCAGTGGCGGTAAGTATCATCATTCTCTTTATTGAATGAATCATCGTGTATCGTCGATTAGATCTTGTTCCGCTTCGTTATTGATTTGAGTCTGCTTTGATTCGCATTGCGAGAGGAGCCGTGGAGATAGGGCTTTCTAGTGTAACGTCTTTATTTCAATTCAATCCTACAATTCTTTTGTTTTTCACGACATAAATCATTTCATAGATTCATAATCCATTTTAATTCGGGAGAAACCGCGGAATCACTTGGATATGCGCCATCGCTTGGACTCCAAAGGCCAAAGCGAAAGCTAATTGATTATAGGTATTTTTATACTCAGTATTGAAACTTCGTGTACCTATGTGTCAAATACCGACGCCGATATTTCAATTACTTTCATTTTTCAAATTATTACCGTACCTATGTGTCGTTGTGGTGTTTGTGTTAGTGCCTCTGTGGGTGCTTCGTAGTTTGTATATTGTATTGTATTATATTCAGTAGTTGAAAACCTGTAGATAGTGACACCTACACTTTAATTACTTATATTTTCTCAAATTATTGTTGGTGTCTACGTGTAGTGTTTGCACGTCTGTTTTGGTGCTTCATAGATTATATTATATGCCTATGGCCTATGCTTTCAACTTTAACGGTTAAACTTTAACACTTGTATTGATTAAAGCACGAGGCTTGGATGAATTGTTGAAATAAATAAACGAGATTTAGGAAAAGTTGATAATTGAATCCTCTACTTTTTCATTTCCGTAATTCAATCGACATCTCACACCGATACATTGGTCATCTCAAAAATTGTCAAACAATTAAACTTACATCTCCGTATGTTGATCTCTCTCAAGTAAAATGCATTTGTTGATGTTCTCCTTCTTTACTTGCATCTAATTACTGACCTTAATCAAATCTGTTTCATACATTATCCGAGTTAGTGAGTTGAGAGTCGTCGAACTTCTCGATGGCCTTTGCGAAAAGATGCAAGACTACACTCTCAAGGTGGTTCTCTATAAATGCATGACATGCTTCTTTATCGCCTACCACGTCTTTTGCCCTTTTGATTCTCATTATATATTTAGGTATGAGTTTTATTGGCATTGTATTTCCATCTTTTCTCAGATAGATAAAAACTCACATGAATGGTTCAAAGTGCGTGAATCGGGATAAACTCACAACAAGTACGCCTATAGTATAACAAATTCGAATTATTGAAATTGCGAATCATGAAGGTAAGCTATAGTTTCCAATCAACTTGTTAATTTGAACCGGATTTTATTCATTCTTACAGATAGTTGTATGTCTTTCCTTCCTTGGATAGGTTTTCTTGGACCCAAAGGAGCGAAACAACACTTGAATACAAGTTGGAAACTTTCTCTGCAGTTATACCTAAGCTTTCTCGCAAAGATGTTGTTTTTGAGTACCTGTTACTGCAGGGCTTAGTTTCACTCCTAGTGTTTGCTTCTCAAGGTAAGGAAGATTGATGTCACCCGGTACATTAACTTATTTGTTTTTATAGAGGTTGTGATAAAGTTTTTGGAGTTTGAGAAGCCTATAATTGTCACGAGATTGTTGATTCTTGATGACATCTATTCTTTTGAAAAGAAAGTGTTAATGACTTAAAGCATTATGATTATGATTTATGCATCATGCTTTGCAACACAAGTTTAAGTAACAACCATTTGATTTTTAAAATTTTGCATTTGGATTCTTAATTTCATGTTTATTGTCTTTTGCACTTGTTTGCTTTTTTTTAATCTGAATCGTTGGTTGATGTATCCCTTTGGAAACAGATATGGTGTGGATGGTGCTTGATGATATTGTGAGATCTTTAAGTCGCATTTGGATTTCACATATTCATGCCGATCACCATCTTTGGTTTGGCTAGGATTCTTGCTCTGCTTGCCGTGATTTCTTTGAAGGAGGTGCCTCATGAACCATTGCTTGTTGTAGGACCTTTTAAGCTTAAGAGATATTTAGATGCATACCAAAGACTCGAAGATTTAGATATCTTTGTTTCTTGACCAGCAAACACACCACAAAGAAAGATCATTGGATGCTTTTGAGAATGACTTTCAAGAAATAGTGATTCTCGTGGATCTTATCAATAATAAGGAAGTGATTTGAGATCTTTGTATTTTTGTATTTGAGATCTTTGTATTTGATGTATGTTGTTTTTGTATTTGGATATGGATATTGAGTATAATTTGAGATCTTTGTATTTTTATATAAATATTGTATTTGTTGTGATTTTGTTGTTTCTTTGTATATCCAATTGAGGAATTTTTATTTTTTTAAAAAAGACTTTTCATATCGGTTCTTTTAAATAACCGATATAAAAGTGATTTTCAATATCGGTTCAACTAAGAAACCGATATAAAAAGCGTTTTATAGGTTTAAAAACGACTTTCCATAACGGTTTCTATCGGGAACCGATATAAAAACATTTTTCATATCGGTTCTTTAACCGATATAGAAAGCGCCTGTTTTTAATATCCCATTTATCTATATCGGTTACGGAACCGATATGAAAAGCCTTTTTTAACCGATATAAAAAGCCTTTTTTCTAGTAGTGTTTTATGGTATTGGTTTGTCTCAAGTCTTTACCTAAATTCATTAATAAAAGTGCTATTTAATTTTTTTAATATATGTATTTTTTAAATTTATTTTGGTAGTAATGGTGTAAATATTGCATTTAAATGCAGTAATATTATTGTAATGTAAAATAGAGAATAAACAATAAACATTTTTTTTTAAAAAAAAATAAGGAATAAGGAGCGCTTATAGTAGAAAGCGCTACTTATTGTTAGGAATAATGAGCGCTTATAGCTACAGACGCTCCTTCTTCTCAGATGTGCTAAGACCATAGGCAACGCTTTTAACAAAAAGTGCTACTTATTGACGTAGCACATTTGGGAATAATGAGCGTTTATACTAACAAGCGCTACTCTTGCTTGTTCATTAGTAACGCTTTTGGAGCGTTACCTTTGGGTGATTGGCAACATACGTGCAAGGTTTAGGAGCGCCTCTGAGCACTACCGAAGGCCAAAAAAAAGCACTACTTATGGTCTTTACTGATGTAGTGGACTATCAAAGATCCGGCGAAAAAGTCACAAGTAGCAAAAGAGAAGCATAGGATCCCGCACAAGTGCCTCCAGTTAAAAGAGAAGCATAGGATCCCGCACAAGTGCCTCCTCCTAAACAAACAGACACTGTCGGTAGGAAAGGCTTCAAGTCCATTCACCAGCAACATGGCCCTCTTGCAAATTCGAGACAAGCCACAACCTCCGAAAAGGACCTGCAAACAGATTGAAGTGGCCGAGACGTTGATATATTTTAATCCATGTAGTTGTATTTTATTAAATGCACTTCAGTTTGTTTTTAGTATTAAATGCACTTAATTTTATTTTTAAAATTAACCAGGATTGGTTAACTTTCTACGTGTGTGCCTAAGATAAAACAAATGTACATGTGTCCTTTTCTATTACTCCCACCACATGTTAAAATAAGGATGAGATGTAGATACTTTGTTAACTTACTCAACTATAGTCAATATATATAAAGAAATGGAATGGAAATTAAAGTGTAACATTGCTATAATTATTTTCTACTCAATTGTTATAAAAAAAAATATGGTACCCACAACTTTGCATTTATTTATTCCGTTTTATTTCTATTATTTTTAATTCCTGAAAAGTAGACATTATATAATATTAAAGCTTATAAAATATTGTATTTATTTATTTCACATATAGTGTACTTAAGGAAATATTTAGATGAGTTACACTAACTATATTATCCTTAATATCACTTATCTTTTATTTTACACTTATAGCTAGGATTAATTAGATAATCAACTCAAACTTTGAATATATTAGTCCTATCCGTACTTTTTAAAACAAATAAATAAATGAGTCAAATCAAGTTACCCAGCACCCAATAAAAATAGACAATTTGGAAGTCAAATTTTATTTTTATTTCGACGTTGAATAAGTCAAGACGTGTATTCGAATGCACACACTAACAACCCTGAAGTTTCCTTTTATCAATTCCATGCACCAACTTGTAATCAAGAAATTCAGAAGCTTCGGATCTCAGAACGATCACTTGTTATAGCCTTATAGGGCATGATAGGTGCTTTCTCGTGTATATTTCCCTTTGTACAAATTCAATTGGATGCTCAACTTTTATAATATGAAGATTAAAACTTTGTTTGTTGTAGTTCTGCATTAAAACAACGATAATCTTGTTTTAATGCTCAACTTTGTCAAATTTATTCATTTGTGCATTTGAAACTTTGTTTGTTGTAGTTCTGCATTAAAACAACGATAATCTTGTTTTAAATGAGTTAGGATATATTTGAAACTAAAAGTCATAGTTGAGCATGAATAAATATGAAGATTAAAACGTTGTTTTAATGCTAAACTTTGTTTGTTGTAGTTCTGCATTAAAACTACACAATGTCAAAGTGTGATCAATTTGACACCTGATATCAATATATCTTAACTCATATATATACATATATATATATATATATATATATATGAGTTAGGATATATTGATATCAGGTATCAAATTTAGCGACTTAAACCAATTAATAAGTTCATATAGACAATGAAATTTATCAATCTAACCGTTGAATAATATCATATTATCCCTTGTGATCATGTATATCAAATTTCAAAAAAATATATACTCATAGGTAGGGGTGGGAATAGGTCAGGCCCCCTAACAGGGGCCTACGGCCCAACCTACGACAGACTAAGTTTTTTTTGAAAACAGATATACCAAGGCTTTTTTAAAAGCCTATGTAGCTAAATAGGTCAGGACATAGGCCATCGAAAAAGCCTTTTACGCCTATCATGCCAGCCTATTTAAATAAATATAACTAATTTTTTAATTACTAATATATTTTGTATTGAATTTGATACGTTGTGTTAAGTCATAACGTTGCTAACATTTTTTGTTAGTTTAAACATATTAACCTACATAAATTCTTGACATAGTTGAAGTTATTATATTAAAATAAAATTTAAATAGGATGTCATGTAAAGATATTTTCCTAAAAGGTTTTGTTAGATCTCAATTGGAACTTAATCTCATTGATCTATTAGCTTGTTAGTCTATTTGAATGACTTACACCATTGAAATGTTGGAGGCCTTCATAAGAAAATAGTCAAATAGGCTTTTAAACAGGCTTTCAGGCTTTGTCAAGCTTTCAGAAAGGCCAGGCCAAGCCTAGAAAATGGGCCTACGACAGGCCACAGGCTAGGCTTAGGCCTAACATTTTCAACGTAGGCCTGGCCAAGGCCAAGCAAAGCCTAGTTCGACCCAACCTATTCCCACCCTCACTCATCATAGGTGTGTTATCCAATATCACGTATTTGCTTATCTTTTAAATAACATTTGTCAATGAAATAGAGTAGTGCGATGAACAATCAAATAATTTTGGATTTTTATAAACTGATTATTCTTTGCGCGCAATTGCAGAGATTAATCCATCGAGGCGGGTAAACCAGAATGACTTTGATGTATGTTCTTTTAATAGACTTGTTCCCCGGCATATATAAATTGGAGCTTTAGTCTGAATTTTAATTGGGGATTTAGTCCCTCACATATGAACTACTAGCCTCGTGACCCGTGCGATGCACGTGGTAAGCTAGTGTAACACCCCAATTTTTTTCTTTTTAATATGTGTAGATGTATGTGTGCAATATTAGCAATTTCGTGATAAATTTATTCATGCTTGTTGAATCAATTAATATATTTTATTAATGAAATATTGTGCTTTATAAATTATTAATAAATTATAAGCAGAAATTATGTTCACTTACTTGTTATAGTAGCGTCCAAACCCTCTAGGCGAACTGTATTTTAGAGATTAAGGCCACTACAGTTGTCGTTTGAAGAAACAAACCTCGTTTTTGGGTTCCTCGAATCAAACTCTTCAAGAAGCACTAGTCCTTTGTGTGTTTTGGTGAAGTTTATGCCGGGCTCCTCGTAACTCTCTCGTTTTAGTAACGTGTTCCAGTGACATCTATTAATATTCAAAACCATTCCTTTTTCAAATATTTATACTAATAATCTTAAACATAATTTTCAAGTTTACTCAACTATCGTAGACGATAACTTCTATTTTGAGGTAAGGGGGAGAGATTATTTTACTCATGGGTATAACAATGGTTGTGGGTAGAGGGGTTGACCTTTAACCCCAAGTTTGGTTTAATTTTAGTACTTGATATATTTTAAATATATTATATTGTGGTCGTTATTAACAAAAGGATATGTGCAGTAACGTTAGTAACAATTAAGTGGCAGAAAAGTAAAGGAGGTCTTATGAATGGTTGCAACATAGGAGAATTATATTTTTGTGAAAATTACTAGATTGGGTTTGCATACAAATATTGGTAGTGTTTGGTTATTTTAGATAGAAGTAAAATTGATTGTGGTTAATTAATGTGAATGAGTTGAGCTAAGGTATTAAGGAGTGAGGAGTTGTAATAATTGGTTTTAAAAGTATGAGGTTCAATTAAATAAAAACTATAGTGAGGTGAAACTATAAATAAAAGGATGTAAATATTAATATAGGCAGTGTTCTTTCTTTAATTGAGGGAAACAAACTGTATGACATTAATTTTAGTATAAGGGTGTTAGTCCTAAGCCGTGAATTTTTGTTTTGTGATTAAATTAGAATAGGTATTTTGTTATTTATACGACTTGGAATTTGGTTTATGAATTTTATAGAGACAAGTCACCTAGCTCGTGAGAGGTGAGGATGGTCTACGGGTGATATTCTGTTTGTGTCGAGCCCAGCCTGTACTGAGAAGCGAATAGAGTCTTCAAGTTTGAGTAAGTGATATTATAACTTCACTTAATTTCATTGAGATTGAGCTACCTAGCCTGTGAGTGGCGAGGATGGTGCTCAAGTGTTTTTGCCTAGCCTGTGAGAGGCAACGTGTAACACCCCATTTTCTCAATAGTAATTTATTTTAAAATCAGAGTTCAAAATTTGTTTTTCTTTTAAAAAGATACATCCTCAAGGGAATGCTACGTTCGCCAAATCATCACTTTAATTTAGTCAACAATACTTTTCACAAATAAATTTAATTGCGTGATACATAGCACGACTTAAATGGGGCGAACCCTCAAAACACCGATTTCTTAAACCAGTCCTACATCGTCAATATATTTAAACCTAACTAAACAATAACAAGACAACTATAACTACTGTCCCCCATCAAGCTTTCGCATCGAGCAAGACGCCACAACTGGACTAAGGAAGGAAGAACCTTCACTCTGGATCACCACGCACGTTGCGACATAAGAAGCAACATAGAAAGCGTATGGGTGAGTCTCAACACATATAATAAAATGTATGATAAACATTATGCTAGAGAAAACAACTAGAAACACCTCGGCTCAATCAACAAACACACCTCATTAAGTTATAACACATCAAATCATAATCATCAAGAACATCACCAATTGCATGAGTATATGCATGAATGCAACCCAACACCAAGGGCATATGCATGTGGATCCCATCACCAAAATAAGCCTTGAGGGCACTCACCAATAAGGCCGAAGCCTTCTGCTCACCAATAAATGCAAATGGTTATGTGACGCCATGAACAATGCACCATAACACACCATATTCACCATATTGAGCAAACAAGCATAATCACCAATAATTAATAGACTCACCATTGCTATTAATTAACTCACCATCACCAAAAAGAGGTCATAGACCCATCACCAAAATAAGCCTTGAGGGCACTCACCAATAAGGTCGAAGCCTTCTGCTCACCAATAATTTATTTCCCATTAGAAACATCACCACTTAACAAACCTCCAATTATAGCTCTAAGACTAGCAATTAATCCACCAGTCACACCAACACCAAAATCAATAGCTCTATGGCCAACGTCAAACTCACCGGACTCATCGACACCAAAATCAATAGCTCTATGGCTAACGTCAACACCTCAATCAATGGCTCTATGGCCAACGTCAAACTCACTGATCACTAGCTCTATGGCTACATCAATACATCGGTCAACAGCTCTATGGCTAACTTCAACCTCACCGTCACATAGGGACCAGAACGTCACCTAAGGACCAAACGTCACCTAATGATTAAACGTCACCTAAGGTCCAAACCGGCTTCACCATTCAGCAACTTAGACGCACTCGGCGTCAGACAACAATCAAAACTGCGCCTGGTATCAACCTGCGCTACACTGACATCAAAACAGCACCTCGGCACATTCACACTGCACCTCGGCACTCCCACACTACCCTTCGTCACACCACAGTGCACTTTGGCGCACCACACTGCACCTCGGCACACCCACACTACCCTTCGTCACACCACACTGCACTTTGGCGCACCACACTGCACCTCGGCACACCCACACTACCCTTCGTCACATCTACACGACGACACTTACGCTCCCATACCTCTACACCTCAACACGTACACCTCGACACATCTACACGTTGACTTCCATATACTTCGACCCACTACACGTCGACACTTCACTTTGACTTAGATAGACTTCTCCTCGACCACTACACTTCGACTTAGATACACTACACGTCGACAGCTTTACTTCGACTTAGATACACTTCACTTTGACCACTACACTTCGGTTTATATACACTACACTTCGACCACTACACTTCAGCATACATACACTACACTTCAATACATCTACAGTTCGGCAACACTAGATTCGACAGGCCTACACTTCACTTCATTACATTCATACCTCGACAATACTAAATTCGACATACTTACACTTCACTTCATTACATCCATACCTCTAGAATACTTCCTCAATTCACCATCACTCACCTCGGTAACACAACTTCACTTCACCATCAATCACCTTGCCACACTTCCTCACTTAACCATTACTCACCTCAGTACTATACTACCTCGGCTACACTACTTCACTTGACCATCAATCACCTTGCCACACTTCCTCACTTAACCATGACTCACCTCGGTACTACACTACTTCGGTTACACTACTTCACTTGACCATCAATCACCTTACCACACTTCCTCACTTAACCATGACTCACCTCGGTACTACACTACCTCGGTTACACTACTTCAGTTACACTCCTTCACTTCACCATCACTCACCTCAGTTACACTACCTTGGTTACACTATCCTTGACATCCATATACTACACTTCGGTACTTCTACACTTCAGCACATACATGCTTTGACGCACACATACTACGACGCACACATACTCACTTCAACACACCTACTCTTCTCGGCACACACATACTTCGACGCACATATACTACGACACACACCCTTACGCTGACACCCTTATGCTTCTCGGCACACCCTTACTTCAACTCACTATCCTTCGACGCACACACTTTCGACCTTCACAAGCTACAACACACCTAACCTTCTTGCACACAAGAATACTTCACTTCAATGGCGCTCTAGACGCCTAACCCTCATTTTCCCTCTTTTCTTTGATTCTCATACTATGATCAAACTTAAACCATAATTACTACAACACATATTCATTCGAACTTGTCCAACACACCTCAAAGTAACAACTAAGGTGACAACACCAAAAATGGCGCCCGCCTAGGGTTCCTCAAACCCATTTTCTTTTCTAGGTCTTTCATATGACCCATCATCAACAACACATACACACATCACAATTTCACCAGAGTGAAGCAAACACAACACCAATCACACAACAAGCAACACAAACAACTCAAAAATCGTCCTAGAGTCTAACCCACACATAACACTCATCATATACGCTATTATAGGTGAAAGAGAGCCCCCTTACCTTATTGAAGAAACCAACACTCTCTCCACCAAGAATCACCAACCATCACCAACAATTAAGCTCCTCTTCCTTGCTTGAACTCTCCCCCGCCAAGATCTTCTCTTCTTCTCTCTTAAGGCTATCGCACCTCTCTCTCTACTCTCTTACTTTACTCTTTCTATTTCTCTGTTTTGGATGAGAATGAGCTCTCACCATCGACATCTAACCTTATCACTTGAAGATGGGCCTAACTATCATGGGCCTCTATTCACACCTCCTCCATTACTTGCACTACTCCCTCTTTTAAATAAATTACCACTCACTTTTTACTAACCACCACTCCTCATTTAAATCAAATGCCCTATCATTATTTTAATTTAACCAACCAATATACCACTTATTTAAATAAATACTTGAATTATTTTTGGGGCGTTACAACTCTCCCCCACTTAGAATATTTTCGTCCTCGAAAATCTCATCAATTATATGAACACATCAACTCCATCAATCTTATTCCTGCTCCCAACTACCAACAACACCTTCTTGTACACTAAGTACTAAGACATACACACCTCTCTACGCCCTTACCTTGTACCAAAACTCTATTCTCAGGGTCACCAAAGTCTCACTCGATTATCCAAACACCATTAATCTACCGTTAGGGAACTACACTATAGCAATTACTTAAAGTACTAATGCTCATCTCTTACGTCAATCTATATCCCAACTACGAACAATGCTCTCCCCATCTTTGCATTCCTATTCCCCGTACTAAATGCTAATCCTTTAATCACCAAGGTTACACACGACCATCCAGATCCTATATAGGTACTTATTCGACTACCATACTCTTAATCACAATTATCCTACCTCAGGTTTCCCAGAAACCGCATTTCTAAACTCTTTTCAAAGAGGCATGCTTTATCACTTTGCATGAACTTCAAACTCAAAGTGTCGATCCTTATCTTTACATCTCCCTACTATCAACCCCCAAATCAAAACACAATCATTCATAAGGCACCTATTTATCTAAAAATTAAGAGTCAACCAAACTTGCACACACCACTCAATTAATCAAGTTGAAATTAGTACACATCCAAAATTTATAATAACCACGAGTTATTGTCGCCTCTTTCATCGGGGATGAGTTATCAGGGGCGATCACCCCTCTCTACTCACGCAACCAATTAGTTAAGGTCACAAAACTTCGTCTTTCAAATTTACACCACTAAGAGACTTTTAACGCAGCTTAAAGTGCGAAGGCGTCGTCACGACTCCACTCTTTTGACTTCGTTAAAACCCTTCTAATCACACATACCTCAATAATACAAACAACAATCACAAACAACTACAAGCAATGCTACAACCATCAGTTACTTATTTTAATTTCACCTATCTCAATGATACAATCAACAGTCGCAAGCAACCAAACAAAATCTACAACAAAGTATCTGTTGGTGATAGACAAGGGACTCTGAGACACTACGACTGGACAAACTTGGCCGGACAGACCGAACTGCTCTGATACCAACTTGTAACACCCCCTTTTCTCAATAGTAATTTATTTTAAAATCAGAGTTCAAAAATTCTTTTTCTTTTAAAAAGATACATCCTCAAGGGAATGCTACGTTCGCCAAATCATCGCTTTAATTTAGTCAACAATACTTTTCACAAATAAATTTAATTGCGTGATACATAGCACGACTTAAATGGGGCGAACCCTCAAAACACCGATTTCTTAAACCAGTCCTACATCTTCAATATATTTAAACCTAACTAAACAATAACAAGACAACTATAACTACTCGTCCCCCCAGTGCTACGCATCAGAGCAAGACGCCACAACCAGACTAAGGAAGGAAGAACCTTCACTCGGGATCACCTGCACGTTGCCGACATAAGAAGCAACATAGAAAGCAGAAGGGTGAGTCTCTAACACATATAATAAAATGTATGATAAACATTATGCTAGAGAAAACAACTAGAAACACCTCGGCTCAATCAACAAACACACCTCATTAAGTTATAACACATCAAATCATAATCATCAAGAACATCACCAATTGCATGAGTATATGCATGAATGCAACCCAACACCAAGGGCATATGCATGTGGATCCCATCACCAAAATAAGCCTTGAGGGCACTCACCAATAAGGCCGAAGCCTTCTTCTCACCAATGCACATGGTTTATGTGACACCATGAACAATGCACCATAACACACCATATTAACTTTATTGAGCAAACAAGCATAATCACCAATAATTAATAGACTCACCATTGCTATTAATTAACTCACCATCACCAAAAAGAGGTCATAGACCCATCACCAAAATAAGCCTTGAGGGCACTCACCAATAAGGCCGAAGCCTTCTGCTCACCAATAATTTATTTCCCATTAGAAACATCACCACTTAACACACCTCCAATTATAGCTCTAAGGCTAGCAATTAATCCACCAGTCACACCAACACCAAAATCAATAACTCTATGGCCAACGTCAAACTCACCGGACTCATCGACACCAAAATCAATAGCTCTATGGCTAACATCAATACCTCAATCAATGGCTCTATGTGTAACGCCCAAAATAATTTAATTATTTAATTAATTAAGTTATTTAAGGCTTGCAACATTTAATTAAGTAATTAATTAGTTGGATTTATTTTATCAAAAAAGGGGTCTAGTTTATTTGAGTGGAATAATTGAGTTAGAGTTTATTTTATTTTATTTTCAGGGGGTATGTAAATAAGTAACAAGGGTGGTGCTAATAAAGGGCCCAAGTCACTTAATGACCCAAGCCCAATTGCCTAAAAACCCCAAAAACCCTAAGCAAGGCCTCATTACCCTCATTTGAAAGGAAACCAACGAAAGAAAGAAAGGAGAAGGGAGGGGAAGCCACGCGCACAAGGAAGTGGAAAGAAAGGAAGGAACTTTCCTTGAGTTTTGTGTTGGTAAGTGAAGTTCTTGGTTCTAATCATCCTCATTTCTTTTCCTCATTCCATTTCTACAAGTCCTATGGTCTCATTCTTGCCATTTTTATTTTCTTTTCACCCCAAGAGAGGAGGTATTTCGGGTCTAGCTGAACAAGAAGGAGGGGGTGCTTCATTTTGTGATTTTTGGTGTTTGATTGGAGGTTCTAACTCATTCAAGGTTAGGGGATTCTCTACTACATTTATAATAAGTTGTAGGATATGTATTATGTGTGGAATAGCTCTAGGAATGACTTGTTTGTGTGATTTTGATGTTAAGTATATTTTGATTGTTGTATTTGATGCTCAATTTGGTGATACCATGTTGCTTGTTGTTGGAAAGATATGAATTGTTAAATATGCATGTTATGTTTTTGATGAAATGTTGCAATGTGGAGAAATGTGTGATTATGATGATCTAATGGTATGGATTAAATGTTTAAGTAAGTGATGTTAAGATGGGAAATGGATGGTTGAATAAAAATTAGGTTTGAGTTGGTTTGGTGGAAGTAGTTGGAGGAGGGGCGCCAAATGCCTAGGCAAATGGCGCCTAGAAACTGTTTTCTGGCTGAGCATGGCTTAGTGCAGGGAGGGGGCGCCATTTGCTGGGAAAAATGGCGCCAGTCTCATCGTGTGTGGCGGGCAGGAGTGTGGTGTGTCGCGCGCCACCCTCGGGAATTTGGCGCCTAGTGTGCGTGTGTGCGTGTTGCCTGCGTGCAGATGGTGTGGCGTGACGCCAAGTGAGGCGCCATTCTGCGCCTGGGTGCGTGTCTTGCTGTGCGTGTATGTTGTTGGGATGTGGCACGGTAGGGGGCACCAAAGTGGCTGCCCCTGGCGCCTAGTTGTGCTCCCTGTGCTTGGTGGTGTGCTAAGTGGGGCGCCAAAGTGGCTGCCCCTTGGCGCCTTGGTGCCCAAAATGTGTCTAAGTGATGGTTTAGTCCCTAAGAATTAATTTAATCCTTGGTGTGACAATATAGTCCCTAAGAATTAAATTAATCCTTGGCGTGACAAAATAATCCCTTAGTGTCTAATTAATCCCAATATGCCAATATAAGTTCCAAAGTACCAAATTAATTCATAAAGTGTCAAATAATCTTTAAGTACTAAATTAATCTTTGGTGTGTTAAAATGGTCCTTAGGTGAGATTTAGTCCATGGGTGAGATTTAATTTAATAAATAAGTGTGGTGGTGAGGTGATAACAAAGAGGTGATGTGGGCTTCGGCCAAAGTGGTGGGTTAATACTTGATATGATGAATTTATGAATGATGTGTGCTTCGGCCAAAAGCGGTGGGGGCTTCGGCCAAAGAGGTGAGTTGATAATTGATGTGATAAATTTATTGTGTAGTGATGCATTGTCATGGTGTCACATAAATCATATGCATATAAAAGCGGTGGTGTGGCTTCGGCCAAAAGCGGTGGGGGCTTCGGCCAAAAGCGGTGGGTGCCCGACGGGGTTATTGAGGTGGTTATGGATCCACATGCATAATTGCATACATGCATATACTCATACATTCGTAGAATTCTTGTGGATGCTTAACTAATTCATCATGGTTGCTTGTTGGTATTTTAATTGTATGGTAAATGCCTTGATTACTAGGGATTGTTGTTGCTAGATGTTTTCCTAATATAATGTTTATCTTACTTGTTATTATTTATGTAAAGAGACTCACCCTAGCATTTTTATGTTGCCTGCTCTCGTGGCGACAAACAGGTGATTCTGAGTGAAGGTGTCATGCCTTCTTGAGTCTTCGAGTCAGCTCTGATTAGTGACACTCGGGGCGGGATCGTAGTGTAGTATATTTTATATTATGTATTTGAACTGATTTGGATTATGTACTGCGCATATTGAACTTGTTTTATTTCCGCTGTGCTGTGAGACCATTTCTGGATAATTGTAAACTCTAAACAGGTTTTGAGGGTTTCAACCCACGTGGCTATGTTATGTATTTCACGCACTAGATGCGTTTTGATTTTTTTTAATACTATTACATGATGTTTTTATTAAATGAAGCACTCTCTTGAGGTGCGTGGAAAAGTTTTTGAAAACTCTGATTTTTATTTAAGTTAATTAGCAAATATAGAATGGGGTGTTACACTATGGCCAACGTCAAACTCACCGATCACTAGTTCTATGGCTACATCAATACATCGGTCAACAGCTCTATGGCTAACTTCAACCTCACCGTCACATAGGGACCAAAACGTCACCTAAGGTCCAAACGTCACCTAGTGACTAAACGTCACCTAAGGACCAAACCGGCTTCACCATTCAACAACTTAGACGCACTCGGCGTTAGACAACACTCAAAACTGCGCCTGGTAGCAACCTGCGCTACACTGGCATCAAAACAGCACCTCGGCACATTCACAATGCACCTCGGCACACCCACACTACCCTTCGTCACACGACATTGCACTTTGGCGCACCACATTGCACCTTAGCACACCCACACTACCCTTCGTCACACCACACTGCACTTTGGCACACCACCCTGCACCTCGGCACACCCACACTACCCTTCGTCACATCTACACGACGACACTTACGCTCCCATACCTCTACACCTCAACACGTACACCTCGACACATCTACACGTTGACTTCCATATACTTCGACCCACTACACGTCGACACTTCACTTTGACTTAGATACACTTCTCCTCGACCACTACACTTCGACTTAGATACACTACACCTCGACAGCTTTACTTCGACTTAGATACACTTCACTTCGACCACTATACTCCGGTTTATATACACTACACCTCGACCACTACACTTCAGCATACATACACTACACTTCAATACATCTACAGTTCGACAACACTAGATTCGACAGGCCTACACTTCACTTCATTACATTCATACCTCGACAATACTAAATTCGACATACTTACACTTCACTTCATTACATCCATACCTCTACAATACTTCCTCAATTCACCATCACTCACCTCGATAACACTACTTCACTTCACCATCAATCACCTTGCCACACTGCCTCACTTAACCATTACTCACCTCGGTACTACACTACCTCGGCTACACTACTTCACTTGACCATCAATCACCTTGCCACACTTCCTCAGTTAACCATGACTCACCTCGGTACTACACTACTTCGGTTACACTACTTCACTTGACCATCAATCACCTTACCACACTTCCTCACTTAACCATGACTCACCTCGGTACTACACTACCTCGGTTACACTACTTCAGTTACACTCCTTCACTTCACCATCACTCACCTCAGTTACACTATCCTTGACATCCATATACTACACTTCGGTACTTCTACACTTCAGCACATACATGCTTTGACGCACACATACTACGACGCACACATACTCACTTCAACACACCTACTCTTCTCGGCACACACATACTTCGACACACATATACTTCGACGCACACCCTTACGCTGACACCCTTATGCTTCTCGGCACACCCTTACTTCAACTCACTATCCTTCGACGCACACACTTTCGACCTTCACAAGCTACAACACACCTAACCTTCTTGGCACACAGTAATACTTCACTTCGAATGGCGCTCTAGACGCCTAACCCTCATCTTCCCTCTTTTCTTTGATTCTCATACTATGATCAAACTTAAACCATAATTACTACAACACATATTCATTCGAACTTGTCCAACACACCTCAAAGTAACAACTAAGGTGACAACACCAAAAATGGCGCTCTTACGCCTAGGGCTCCTCAAACCCATTTTCTTTTCTAGGTCTTTCATATGACCCATCATCAACAACACATACACATATCACAATTTCACCAGAGTGAAGCAAACACAACATCACTCACACAACAAGCAACACAAACAACTCAAAAATCGTCCTAGAGTCTAACCCACACATAACACTCATCATATACGCTATTATAGGTGAAAGAGAGCCCCCTTACCTTATTGAAGAAACCAACACTCTCTCCACCAAGAATCACCAACCATCACCAACAATTAAGCTCCTCTTCCTTGCTTGAACTCTCCCCCGCCAAGATCTTCTCTTCTTCTCTCTTAAGGCTATCGCACCTCTCTCTCTCTACTCTCTTACTTTACTCTTTCTATTTCTCTGTTTTGGATGAGAATGAGCTCTCACCATCGACACCTAACCTTATCACATGAAGATGGGCCTAACTATCATGGGCCTCTATTCACACCTCCTCCATTACTTGCACTACTCCCTCTTTTAATTAAATTACCACTCACTTTTTACTAACCACCACTCCTCATTTAAATCAAATGCCCTATCATTATTTTAATTTAACCAACCAATATACCACTTATTTAAATAAATACTTGAATTATTTTTGGGGCGTTACACAACGCGATGTCTTCCAATTCGAGTACTACCTAGCCTGTGAGTGGCGAGGATGGTGCTCAAGTGTTTTTGCCTAGCCTGTGAAAGGCAACTCGATGTCTTCCAGTTCGAGTTACCTAGCCTGTGAGTGGTGAGGATGATGCTCAAGTGGTTTTACTTAGCCTGTGAGAGGCAACCAATTGTCTTTCAGTTTGAGTAATACCTAGTCTGTGAGAGGCGAGAATGGTACTTAAACGATCTTTCCTAGCCCGTGAGAGGCGACCCAGTGACTTTCAGTTGAGTTACCTTACCGATGAGTAGTGTGAATGGTACTCTTATGATCCAATGTCGTTCAGTTTGAGTTAGTTATAAGGCATCACATGCCTATAATGTAGAGTCAGAGTATGTCTTACATTGACATACATTATTTGGTGACGATGTAACTTTGTAAAGTTATAACATTATTTTTATCGTATGTATGTGTGTAGTTTCTATCCATCACTGTTGTTATGCTTTTAACATGATGTAAGACATACTCACTCCCTTGTTTTCTATGTGTTTTTCTGGTATGATTTGTGTGCAGGCTATCCTTAAGAAGAAACTGAGAATTTTTAGTGTTTGGATGTTGTCCATGAGGACAAAGTGAAGATATCTCTCTCACTTCTATTATAGTGATGTCAGACTACTGTTAAGTTTAATTGGGATGTAAAGTTTTCATATTGTGACACCCGGGTTGGGATTAATACTTTTCCCTTGAACTATTTTATTATATTTCTTAATTACCAAGTGTACTATGTTATTTGAGGATGGCCGTAAAACTTTAAGAAGCTTATATATTTTATTCATGCTAAACTATGATTTAGAGTTATGATGTGTGGTGAAGAAGTGATTCCTTTTCTCTATATGAGGGATTATTATTAATTATTTATTTTTCATTTTCTTGGTTATTTCTATTTTGTACTAATATTACTTATTTTTCGTACAATCCATATAAAATTATTTTGGGGTTTAGGGTGTCACAGCTAGTATCAATGGATTTAAATACATTAAATCAACTCATTAATAGTGAAAGAAAGTGAGTATTAACTAGGGATACTTTAGTAAATTTATTTATTTATTCATGAATTCAAGAAAACTAAATGCATAAAACTATATATTATCCTTAATATATGTAAAAGTAGTTATTTTTGTTTATAATTAAGTCTGGATGGAGTACATCAATACATCATTTAGGGTTGAATAAAAATCACCATTAAAATAAAAACACCCATACAAAGTTGAAAGAAAATGTTGGGGAGTTCTATTGTAAATGAGACCAAAGTTCCCACGAAAAAAGTCAAATTATAAATATAAATTAAATAACAATATTACAAAATTAAAACTAAACTTAACAAAGACATTGGAATTGAACATCCACAGATAGTAAGAAGAAAAAGTCTAATTTTTTTTAATAACGTTATCTATATTCATCAGAAATATAAAAACTTAACCCATAATTAAAGAGAAAAGAAGACAACACAATTAGAAAGTTGAACACGTACGTAGATATCATGCCGAGTTTGATTCAAAACTAAACACCAATTTAAGTATGCTTCTAACACTCGTTGGTGCGAAATCATTAAAATAAAAAAGAAAACAACAATTTGGACATGTAAAGTTTTTATGGATCCTAAAGCACCCCAAAACACAGTGCCTAGCATCACGTTTTACGCATTTTGTCACAAAAGTTTCTTGTTTTTCATCAAACAGGTTATTGAGGAACGAACTTCGCTCGTTTGTAAATCTAAATTTTTCCAGGGCCCTAAAAAGTACCCTAAAATACACTGTCATCATCGCACTAAATTTACGTATTTTGTCACAAACTTATGATTATTTTTTACTAAACCAGTTATTAATTACGAAGAAACTTCTGGTATTTGAAGAGTTACAATTTTTTCTAAATCATAAAGTACTCCAAAAAATACTGCTTAACATTTCACTTTGCGCATTTTGTTACAAAATAGTTTTTTTTACCATCAAGTACACTAAAGCACGTTGTTTAGCATCTCAATTTACGTATTTTGTAATGAAATTAAATCTTTTTTCACAGAATCGATTATTCAATAACAAAATTTGCATATTTAAACATCTAAAATTTTTTGAGACTATAAAATACCGTCTAAAATATAAAAAATAAAAAAATACAAAATCTTAAAATATAAGCAATTCGGATATTATTTTGCAGCAAAATTTGATATCAATATTTAAAATTTGGATTTAGTATGTATATCTAACAATTAATTTTCAAATTTTTTGTGGAGGCCGTGGCCCCTATGGGCCTCCACTAAGCTCCGCCCCTGGTTAAACACCCTATATATTGATGAGGTAAACAATTTTGTGATTTGGCATTGCTACTTTGTGTTTTTTAATGACGTGCCTACCGTGTAGGACTATAGATATTTTTTTTTGCAAAAAATTCGTAAATATAATTTTGATTCTTATAAAATTGAAACCCTCAAAGTTTAGTTCTCCTTAAATTTGTATGCATTTGTTATTTGCAAGAGTAATCCTTACCATCACATTTTTAATTGACATGACTCTAACATGAGAGCTGATTGACAGTTTTATTAATTTATATTATTAATAATAGATAAATATATTTAATATGACTTTTTTCAGTTTTAAATTTGTAATTCTAAAAGTAAAAATTCTAATATCCTCCTCTCTACAATGTCGTGTTTATCAAAATTATTTATTTGACTTAGATACCTTGGAGACAATAGTCAATACTTGGACAACTCTCCAACACTTCTATCATAAGTTTTTTCTTAAAAGAATAACTTTTAAATTTTTTAAAAGTTTTTATACTTATTGGAAGAATTCAAGAATAGAGAGAGAGAGAGAGAGTTGAACCGTGGGATTGGAGGGAAAAGAGGAGAGAATAACCGTAATAACAGAAAATTGATTTTTGGCTCAAAGAGGTGTGTATGCCTCATTCATTACTTAGCTATATTTATGAAATTTTACATTGACTTTATTAGTTGACTAGGCATCAACTAAACATAGCTAACTAAGTAACTAAATTATATACAGGTGCTATAGCACTAATCACAACACCTGCACATACACTTATTCACAATTATAGAACACAGGTCCTATAGCACTTCACATAGCACCTGCACAAAGACTATGATGCTGCTAAACAATTCACAGCACCATACAACACCTAATCAATCCTAATTTGAATTACATATTACAAACAATACACCCTCTTAATTCAAACTATTCAAACTACACATTCCAATCTTCTTTCTCATTTCTTCATGCTTGTCAATCTTCAAGGACTTGGTCAAGATATCTACAAGTTATTCTTCACTCTTGCAGTGCTCCACAATCAGCTTCCTCTTGTTCACTTGATCACGAAGGAAGTGGTATTTGATCTCTATGTGTTTGATTCTCCTATGTGAAATGGGATGTTTAGCCAAGTCTATTGCAGACTTGTTGTCCACCTTCAGTCTCATAGCACCTTCTGTCTTCAACTTCAATTCATTCAAAAGCATTTCTAGCCATTGGGCTTTACTAGCACCAAATGCAGCAGAAATATATTCTGCCTCACAGCTTGATAAGGCAACTACACTTTGCTTCTTTGAACACCAACTAATTGGAGAGTTTCCCAACTTGAAAATGTAGTCTGAGGTGCTCTTTCTATCCTCAATGTCACCACTTGTTTGCTGGTGTTTTTAGCAAACAATCACTAGTTTTCAATATCGAGACTGTGAGATCAAACTAGAAAATCTCTTTGACAATTGCCATTGAGTTTGTGTTTTTTGAAGTACGTAAGAACAGAGAATGGTAGAAAGAAATAACTTGAAAGCGAAGTAAAAGCAATAAATGCAACAAACGTAAAAAGAAAGTAAAAACTTTGCATTAAATGAAGAAAGTAAAATGGTTCACCAACACGCATAAGGATCTGCTTTCACTCGTTTTCAGCGTTGACTTGGAAGTTGAGTTTCCCGAGTTTTTGTAGAATGTGGTGACCCCGGTTTCCTATTACAAAGGGGTATTTATACTCCTAGGAACAATCGTGGGGAAAAGGGTAATCGCTTCCTAAAACTACTACGGAGAGTAACCGCCACTACCTTGTCGCTTTGCACTTTCGATCGACCCGTTGTCAACCGCTTGACGAAATGTTGAGCCCAGTTCTTTCAAATGTTGTGTCCTCGCTTGTCGAAGATTCCTTGCTTCATGGCTTTGAAAGCTAAGCTTGTCGAAGCTCGCTTGCATTCCTTGCCCTTATCCGCCTTTCCTGTCGAAATCATGGCGCATTGGCTTGAATATCAACCTATGGCCCACAGAACAATATTAAATATGAAGTCAGCCCCATTTAAAGCTTTATTTAATGCGCTGTCGAAATTTTGAGGTAACAGATTGCCCCCCAAAAAATGCTTTTTCGACGAAATAAGGAAAGGAGTTAAGAAAAGGCATTTTTTGAATACTGTGCAATGGTCACTTTTGCGCGCTTTTGCACTTCAACAAAGGGTCGAAAAGATACCATCATTACTTGCGCAGTAAAACGAACTGCTTTATTGGTACACGCTGCATAGTTGGTGGGCCATCACGCCTCCCAAACGTCGCAAACGTGTGGGTTATGGCGAACGTGCCAATAATCAAGCACTTCCAAACATATATAAACGGCCACAACCCTTCAAATTCCTCTTTCCTCGCTTTGAAACCTTGTGAAGTCCTTCGCTTTCTTCATTCCTGCGCTTTGCAAAAACCTCAACTTTCACTAAAGTTTCAAACTTTCGTCTTTTCTCTTTAATCTACACCTGATTCCACCTTGTATTCACTTTTCCTTACTCATGGCTTCATCATCCGTGTAATGACGCGACTGAGAGCTCAAAGAGGAACGATGAATCCGAAAACATCCAAACCTAGATGGCTTCGTTGATGAACCCGACATCAACGACGAACGATCTACTCAATGGCAAACCTGTGTATTAATCCCTTCTGCGAGATTTACACTCATGCCTATTTGGGTCCTCTTCACGACATCTTGTTAGAAACTACCAAGTTTCGAGATTTTCCCGACCATGTTCGTCTCCAACCTAGAATCTTTGCTGAAACCCCTTTTCATTTAGAGTTTCTGGCTAACCCTTCTAGGGTCTTTAGGTCTGCTCCTAGGCTCGACCAGCAAAACTACCTAGACTGGCTTGACAGAGTAGAAGCTAAGAAGGCCAAAGTCTGGAAAAAACAAGGCATCTTCGACCTCATCCAGTTGTCTAGGTATGGGCCCAAGTACGATAGCACCCTACTTTTGGCTGCTATGCAGTTCTGGGACTGTTCCACCCATAGCCTTCACCTAAAATGTGGCATGTTATCCCCCACTCTGCTAGATGTGGCTGCCATTACAGGTTTGAAACCCTTAGGAGAGACCTTCGATCCCACACATCCTGACTATACATACGGCTTCAAATTCACCAATGCCAGTTTTTCCCCTTACATTGCTGAGCACCATAGGCTTGATACTGAGGAAGTGTCTGCTATGGAACACGTAGCCTTTCTAACTCTGTGGTTATCTATTTTCGTTTTCTGCACACGTTCCCTCCAAGTTTCCAAAACTTACGTCCCCTTGGCATGTCAACTCCATGACCGAGAAGACATCAACCTTGCCAAGTTGATTTTAGGCTCTCTCTACCAGCAACTTGATAATGCTGCTATAGAGTTAAAAGAGAATGAACCGGCCACCAAGTTTTTGGCTTCTGGCCCACTATGGTCATTGCGGCTTGTGGTCATTGGCCACTTTCGAGTCTCGACTAAACTTGTATATCCCCAAGTCCGCTTTCGACTAATCGTGGAGAACAAAGAAGACTGGCGGATTCGATTAGCGCAGCTTTAGGCCTAAGCAAGCAACCTCCCTCGCCAAGAATCCTTTCTAGCCTACTTGAAATTTTCCCGAATGTACTCACCTTCACAGCATTCAATGGCTCCTTTTCTCCAAAGGTCTTGTGGTCCAAAGATGGTTTAAACAACCATTTCCTTCTTCCTCTGCTCGATTCTCACTGAGGAAGTTAACCTGATTTGGCAAGCTTACCTCTCTCCTCTCGTCCCTCTCCACTAGGCTCACCCTTGGCAAAACAAAAATAGTTTGGGAATCACTAGATATTTCCCAAGTTATTTTGCTAGGCAGTTTGGCCTTTGTCAAATTCGCCCTGCACCAGTATGCTTCCACCGGCGAGATTTTTAATGTCCAGAATCAGAGGTGGTTTATAAACAAGCCTTCAAGAGGTTTCACTACAAAGCCTTGAACTTTGAACCCCTCAAATTCAATCCAAGGTTTTCATGTACTGAAAAATTTCATGAATGGTGGACCGGTTATTACACCAAGGCCGCTGGGGAAGCCATTGATACTTTTGCTGGCAACATTGTGAAGAAATTGGTAGCAGCCTTCCCTTCGAACAACACTGGTAAACACTTTTCGACACTCAAAGCTTTTTAAGTCTTAACCACTTATAACTTGGCTTCATTTCCAATTGCTTACCAATGTTTTCGACATTTTCGTAAAAACTCGCAACAAAGTTGAAGGTCAAAGTGGGCAAAGCTACCACATCAAAATCCTCTCCCAAGCTACTACGAAGAAAGTGGCAAAGAAATCCCATTCCGCATAACATTCCAAAAAGGTATGGCACTCTCCACCTATCTTAAGTTGTCTGCTGACCATGGCTTTTACTCATGTTGGATATTCCTCCAGTGACAACCCAAACAAATAAAACTCTTCAAAAGCCTAAAGCCAAGAAGAAATTGGTTATTCCTCCAAATCACAGGTAATCAGTATACACCTTACTACATGTCGAACTTTCTCTTCGATTTTATCATTCACTTTTTTGTGGCACTTTTTTGTGGCATCACCTGTACCATAACTTGATCTCTTTTGCAGACACCTTTGAGAAAGTGATGACAACATTCCTCTCACTCGGAGGTCGAAGAAAAGGGCCTTACCTCGAATCCCAAAGGGCAGCTCAAGGCATCACCATCACCGAGCCTTCAAATCACCTTCTTCTCCACCAATCAAGAGGCTTAAGGTACATGAGGTAACTTTCCTTTCGACGCCATTTCAAACTCTTTGATCTCACTTTTCCGCTTTAACTTAAGTGGTATTACTTCATCGTAAATGTGTGGGTGGATCGCTTCGAGAATCCCGGCGCTGAGTCTTTGGTCGAGGTTGCCGAACGGAATTGTCGGCCCAATGCTTCCTTTCCTTCTTCGCCTCGAGGTGTGATCACAAAGAGGTTTTTCGTGCACTTGCTGACCACAGGATTCCTCCTTTCAAGAGCTTGTTCCAAATGTGGGCGTAGGCGATTGTCGAAGAAGAACGCCCAAGTTCCGTGAGCCTAACATTCCGTAAGTCGAAAGACAGGAAGTGGTGGCTACCTCCGTCGAGATTCCTGAAGAAAATATGATCGATCAAGAACAAGAGGAGCCTAGAGTGGAGGAGCCTGCAGATCAAGGTGCTTCTACCAAAGAGTCATCCAACAGCGCTGTTAGCGATCAAGAGTTGCTGAGCTAAAGAAGACGAATCCCTCGGCGACCTTTGAAGATCATGTTGAGTCTTAAGAGCTCGTCGAGCCGCTTGATTTGCAGTTCTTCGAACACCTCTCTAAGTTCTATCAACCAGGAGACGGTCGAAAGCCTGCTTCGCCAGCTGAAGACGAAGGTGTTAGAAGGGGATTTGGTGGCAACCATTGAGAATGACCCATCTGTGTATCTTGAGGTAAAATCCCTCATTCACAAGATCACCAAATTGGACCCTCCTCAAAACATCCTTTCATTCTTCATGGAATTCGGCCCCATTTTTGAGCAACTTTCTCTTCTAATCAACCAACGGTCGACCACCTCCAAGCACAAGGTTCAAGAGACTCAACTCTGTGAAGTGGAACTCGCCTCTCTCAAGGCCGATCAAGACGACATCGAGGCTCTCGAGACCCAAGCAGCCAACGATGAGAAAGCAATCGCTGAATGGGATGCAGAGATCGCGCGTATTGACGAAGAGATAAAGACACTTCAACTTAAACTGTCAAACGCTAAGCATCAGAAGGGCCTGATCGTCGAAAGGATGAGTGTTGCTTCTTCGTCCACCAAGACCACCAAGGCATTGACAGCTATAGAGCACTTGGAGAAGATTGACAAGCATCAAGCCATTCTCGCCGACCTCGACAAAGAGCTGCACCTTCTCGACACCTCTATCTCTTTGAGTGTTAGCATTATGGAGAGGCATAAGGCCACTTTGTCGAACTTCGAGAGACAGAATAGTTTAGAATTCTCAAAATGGCTATGTAATTTTGACATTTCTTTATACATTGCCATTTATGAACAATTTCCGCTTATTTATAATTGCTCAATTTTTATCTCAGTTAACGTTGGCTTGTATCGCTTTAAATACTTGCCATTTATTCTAAAGATTCTATTTTCGTCGCCTAGCTCTTCGACTTCATAAGCGCCATTCGAAAAGCATTGCAACACGCGAAATGGGCCTTCCCACCCTGGTGACCATTTGCCTAAAACTCTATCTTTTTTATCCATAGGTAATAGGACTTTCCACACTAACTCTCCTTCCTCGAAGGTTTTTAACTTAACCTTTTTGTTGTAGGCTTTAGCTACTCTTTCTTTCTGTCGAACAAGCATCTCTAAAGCTAACAACCTTTCTTCGTCTAAATCAACTAATTCATCAATCATCATATCCCAATAGTGATCAAAGGGAATTTCACATTGTTTCAATCCTTGTTGATTGTAAACAAATTTCAACAGTAACACCGCATCATGCCCAAATGTTAACCTCGTAAGGAGTAGTGTTTATAGACTCTTTAGGCGACGCTCGACAAGCCCATAACACTTGGTCAAGAGAATCGTACCAACTTTTAGGCTTACGCCCAACGTGCTTTTTGATCAAGTTAATAATGATCTTATTTGCAACCTTACTTGACCGTTAGCTTGCGCATAGTATGGTGTCGGTCAACAACTTGAAACCAATTTCAAAGAAAAAATCTACCATTTTTCGACCGGTAAAAACAAAGTACCTTGGTCCGTAGTAATGGTTTCGGTATTCCATATCTCAGAAATGATATGGTTTTGAATAAACCTTATCATCGCTTCTTGATCAACGCTGGCTAAAGGTACCGCTCTACCCACTTAGTAAAGTAATCAATCCCTACCAAGATGTACCGTGGCCTTTCGACGACGTTGGTTTTATTTCTCCAATTACATCTAGAGCCCAACCTCTAAATGGCCAAGGCTTCACTATAGAATGCAATTCACTTGCAGCACATGCCGGATTCCAAAGATGCTTTTGGCATTCTTGGCACTTTTAGCGAATTCTATGCAATCTTTTAAAATGGTTGGCCAAGACATTCCTTGTCGAAATAACAACCATTTCATTTTGTGGCCTACTTGATGTGAGCCACATGCTCCATCGTGTGTATCGAAATCGCTAAATATGCCTCATTTTCACTAAGACATTTTAATAGTACCCTTCGTGAGTTTGCTTGTACAATTCGTTTCCAATCAACACCTAGCTTAGAGCTCAGACTTTACTTTTTATTAGTGCCCCCTGTAGGATTTTGCAAATACTCTACAATGGGTTTGCGCCAATCATCATCAGCCATGTTGTCAATAGCAAAAATTTCTGCTAAGTCAACATCGTCGAAAATGTGGCGTCTTTCGACGCGTATTTCATTTGCATTTATTGCCCCCCCCCCCCAATTTTTGGTGTTGACAATAGCGTCGAAGTAGTAGTATTATAAAGAGAGTCTTCTGATATTAGTTTATCTTTTATCTCAATTAACTCTTCTAGGCTTTGTTTTGAACCTTGTAGCCTGAGGCAATTTGTGTCAACTCATTTGCCACGTGATTTTCAATTCGTGGTAAATGTTCTAGGTGTACAAATGTAAACCTTTTTAGCAACGTGTTGGCAATGACGAAATATTTAATATGGTGCCATTGATGCATTTGTATTCTTTTGTCAATTGTTTGACAACTAGTTGTGAATCACCTTTTACTTCGACATGGCTTGCCCCCAATTCGAGTAAAATTTGAAGGCCTACTATTAGGGCCTCATATTCAGCCTCATTATTGGAGCAAGAGTCTCGAATTTTAAATTTATACTTCGTTGGAATGTTCTCGGGGAAATAATTAATATTCCAATACCCACTCCACTTTTATGGCTTCGAGCCGTCGAGTATAGTTTCCAAGGACGTATGTCTAACGAATGTATTTCATGTTCGACAACAGAGTGGTCCACTATGAAATCAAGAACCACTTGTCCTTTGATTGATTTAAGGGGGCTGATACGTTAAGTTGTATTCTAGCAAAGCCAAAGCCCACTTTCCGATTCGACTATGTAACATTGGTTTTGACAACATATGTTTAATTACATCAAAATGCGAATAAACATAAACATCTCACGACTTTATATATTGCTTCAATTTTGTACAAGAGAAATACAAGCAAAGGCATAGTTTTTCTATTGGACTATACCTAGTTTCAGATCAATCAAAACCCTACTAAGGTAATAAATGGCTCTTTCGACACCATTATCATCCTCTTGCGCTAACATGCTACCTATTGTGTTATCGGAAGTCGCTATGTACAATTTTAGCAATTTGTTTCTAATAACAGTAATAAAATTGGTGGTTTGACCAAATAAGACTTGATTGCGTCGAAAGCATCTTGGTGAACACGCTCCCACTTGAATGCATCTTCTTTCTTCGATCCTCAAAGAATGGCGAAAAAGCTTGTGTTTTGCCACTTAGATTTGAAATAAATCTGCGAAGGAAATTGATTTTTCCTAGTAGTATCAAGTTCTTTCTTGGTCGAAGGAGCCTTCGTTTCCATAATTGCTTTAGTCTTATTTTGGTTGATCTCAATGCCTTTCTTGTGCACTACAAAAACCCAAGAATTCACCCGCACGCATACGTAAAGCACATTTGGTTGGATTCATTTTCAATCCATATTTCCTCATTCGCTCGAAAAGAACGTCGAAGATGGTCTAAATGACCAATTTCGAGGATGACTTAACCACCACATCATCTATGTATACTTGCATAAAATCATCAATAAAATCATGAAACATAGAATTCATTGCTCTTTGATAAGTGGCACCAGCGCTTTTTAACCCAAAGGGCATTACTACCCATTCATAAACACCCAATGCCCCCGACATCGAAAAGTCAAGCTTTAACACGCCCTCTTCAAAGAATAAAAATTTGATTATACCCCGAGTAGCCATCTAGCATACCGAGATAATCAAATCCTGTTTGCCACAATCTATTAGCATTTCGCATGTACGGGCATTGCGTATTCATCCTTAGGTGTTGCGTTATTTAGATCCCTAAAGTCTACGCAAACTCTAAGTTTTCCGCTTTTCTTCATTCATTATCGAACAATATTAGCTAGCCAATCGACATACCCGCGCTTCGATGAATTTGCTTTTGAACAAATTTCTATTTCTTCTTTGATCTTAGCCAATATTGGAGGAGCAAATCGTCTTGGTGTTTGCTTCATCGGTTTCTTCCCCGGTCGAATGGGTATTTGAAGTTCCACCACTTCTCGACTCGCACTGCATTTCGTTGTACTCCCAAGCAAAGCAATCTTTGAACTCCTGCAGAAGTGAAACAACTTGGGTTTTGAAGGCGACATCAAGATGTGCACTAATGTATGTTGGCCTTTTGGTTGTGCCATCTCCCAAATCCACTTCCTCCACTCGGATCTTGAGCTTGCATGCGCTTTGTCGAATCTTTAGGGTCTTTTTCAAAACCTAATGGTTCGTCATCATAAATGCAATCAAGCTTGCCATCTATGACTTCACCATTTTCTTCAGATGAAGTTATGGCTTCGCGACCATTGTTTGTTGATTTATCTCGCCTTCCAAAGCCGTTTTTACTTATTTTCGCCATGTAAGCGTAATTTATCCTCAAGCATTGGGCACCGACATCTAAAACTTTTTAAGAATCGGTGTCCCATCCTCGCTGGAGGTAACACACCTCGGGATAGACATTTGCACCTTCTATCACCTCTCTTTCCCACACAAAACCATGCGTTGGGTATAAAGTATCAGAGGAAAGCACATTATCTCAAGAGATATATGCTTGACTAGAAGATGAACATGGCGCAATGTTCGCCATTTGTTTTTCAAGTTTTCCTTGGTGACATTATTTACGTCGGCAAGGAAGTAACTTTGGTCCGCTTCCACATATTCCACAAGACCATCTTCCTTCCACATTACCAAACTTTCCGTGTAGGCTTGAAGGGACAGCTCCTACTCCATGTATCCACTCTCTCCCAAGGAGCAGATTATAGCTTGCTTTCAAGCGATGACAAAGAACATGGTCGTCCTTCCGATGGTTCCTACCACCACTTCCACTTCAACGGCCCCCAAAGACCGGGCGGATTTACCCTCATAATTAGTCAACACAATATTATGGGGCCTAAGGTCCAGATCATACATCCCTATTGTCTGCAAAGATGGCTTGAGGCATCGATTGACAAAGAAGACCTCCATCGACCAAGATTTTATTGACACCCACACCATTTACTTTGGCTTGGGCGCATAAAGGCTTCGGATGGTGTTGCATACCTCCGTCTCGCCTTTCGAAAGTGGCCATCCGCTTCTTCGACGCAAATGTTGTTCATGACATAATAGCACATTGGCTTGTGATTAGCCATATCTCCAATGAAGTCTTCTTCGACATCATTTGGCATCAGAATGCGAACGTCATACTCACTGGCGTAATGGACACCACGCTGCGTATGACGCGTCGGCGGCTTCGAGTCTTCAAATCCGGCGTAACGCTCTTCATCCATGTCGAACGGCGCGCTTCCTTTCTTCAATGATGTTAATGGAGGAAAAATTCTCTCAATGCAGCCTCCTAGGTTCCTCTATCACAATAGATTTTCCTTAGCCTTATTCCCAACCTTTACCCGATTGGCGGCGCTATGTTTACTGTCGCTCGTTCCCACGGCTCTGAGGTCATACTCTTAGCCGCTTTTGAATTCTCTCGTTTTCGTCGTAAAGCAGCAAATCTTGCCTTCTTCTTCGAAAGCGATAACGACGCCATTGGGTCTTAGTCATGGGATTCTTCCCTTTGTAATTATTCTTATAATTATACTTTGCGCGCCTCACCATGCACGTGGCTTGACCGCTTTCAAGATTCGAGCGACATTCCTATAGTGTCTACACCCAACATGTATCCACTTTTCGTTGGAGAGATCCGCTCTTGGAACAAATGGCTTAGCAGAGGCGGATAACACGAATTCCTTCTTGGATCGCGCTCTTGCCCGAGTAAAATCGTGGTTTGCTTGTCGAAGCCTTGTTCGAACTTTTGACCTTGTAAGGAAGGTCCCTCTTTTAAAGCTAAAGTTTGGCCTCTTGTCGCCATTTCCTTTTTAGAGGTTGTCGAACCTCACAAAGATTCGACACTTTTAGCCGCTCTCCTTATCGAACACAAAGACTACATCTTGGGCACAACATGACCTCGAGTTTTCTCGCTTTACACTGCTTGGAAGTCTATCAACTCTTCCTCGCTTTTGGGGTACACAGATTGTACCTTCTCATTATACTCTTCCTGAGTGACATGTTGTACAGCAACATCCTTCTGCACTACACTTTTGATTTTGTCAACGGAGGGTTTGATAGGCTTTGGAGAATCCACCATTTTTGCATCCACCATATTGATGTTCATCTCAACTGTTCTGCGTACATAGCCTCCACTTGATGAAGTGGGTCGTCACGATTTGCATAGGTGCTTTATTCTTCTTGTCCCCAAATTTGAGCCTTCCTTCTTCAATTGCTTTCTGAACCATGTCCCTTAAAAGAACACAACGGTCAGTTGTATGTCCCAAAAAATTATGAAACTTACAATAACCCTTTTTCTTCCTCTGTTCGAGAGGAGGAACTTTCAGGCCATTTGGCACTATGATTTGGCCATCAGTTACTAATAAATCAAAGATCTCATCGCATTTAGTAACATCAAAAGTGTATGTCTTAGGCACAAATCTATCATTCTTTGGCTCCACGGATTATTCCCATTTGCAGGGCCTTAATAATTTACAGGCATAAGGAGGACCAGGCTTAAGTTCAGCCACGTCTATTTCCTCAGATTCGACATCACTAAACGCAAAGTCGAATTGCTCATCGACATAGGCTACCTTTTCTTTCTTGTAAAAACCGACTGAGTTTTCCTTTCTATTGTATTTATTCACTCTAGCCTTTTCCTCTTTAAGCCTTTCGACTTGTCGAACTCTATCGGCTAACTGGGCCATGTCTCTCAAATGAGAGGTATCCAATTTCTTTCTGATTGAATAATCAAGGCCGCCCGCAGCCATTTCGACAAGCTCATGCTCAGGCACTTGTGTGAAACACCTAGCCTTTAATAGCCTAAACCTATTCAGATAGTCATCAATAGCCTCAGGCACTTTACGTCGAACACTGGCCAGTTCTTTAAGACTAATCTTCGACTGGCCCATGTAGAACTGCTCATGAAAAGCCTTTTCTAATTGCCCCCATGTATACATGGAACCAGGGGGTAGAGTGGTAAACCACGTAAAGGCATTCTTAGTTAGAGAATTTGGAAAGTATTTCATTTTCAAACTCTCATTTTGGGCTATGTCCCCTGCCTCAGTCATGTACCGGGCAATGTGTTCGACAGTGGACTCATTGGTATCACCCCCAAACTTAGTAAATTTAGGGATTTTCCAACCTCTTGGCAACTCGCATCAGAAGACATATTCACACACGGTGGCGATATGAAATTAGGCCTATGTAAACCTACGTTAAGGCCATTCTGCGCCATTATGGTTTCTACCAAAGTGGCTATGTTGTCCTGAGCACAAACGTTATTCCGTTGCACTTGTCGAACAACTTCATCGGTATTTTGGTTTCGATTTACCATAACTACTTCGGGGCGTGATTTCCCATCCTTGTTGTTCGCCCATAATCGCTGGGCTTCGACAAGAATCGACCTCTGTGGGGTATTAGGCGCATTATTCCCACAATTGGGTAATCGCCTATTGTTTCTCGTAGGAGCCCCAAAGAGATCTCGCAATCCTACCCATTTGGTTTGCTAACATTTGGTAATCGGTATTTGTGTTCAATCAAAGGATTAAACACACGGTACCAATTTGTTGAGTCGAAGATGTTAACCATATCATGATTGTTGGCTCTACTTGTTGTCTTAACGCCAACAAGGACGCATTGGTTAATGCAAAGAGGATTTCGACCAAGCGCCCTCGTAAGAGACGTGTGAAGGAGAAAAGGTCGAGACATGTGGCATTCCAAAGAGGCATGCCATATACCCCAAAAGGGTATGGTGGTAGACTCATGTTCGAAAAGCGTGTCTCCAAACTATTCCTGTTGCCACATAAGGACTGTAGAAGAAGTCCTATACTTTGTGGCAAGGCCATAGACGGTGTCGAACCAACATTGGTCATTGACATCGTGGGAACGGTTATTGATGTCACTGGGGCCATAGTCCCTGTAACATTTCCAACGCTGACATTGGCGGAATCTACCGTTGTTCCTTGCACTTGTGATATCACAGGGCTGGAACTAGAGGCATTGTTAGAATTGGTGCGTACCATTCTACCACTCCTCAAGTGCATACAAACACGTATGCTGATAGAAAAGACACAAAATTAATGGCAAAGGTCCCACCGGGTGTGCCAATTTGTTTGCTGGTGTTTTTAGCAAACAATCACTAGTTTTCAATATCGAGACTGTGAGATCAAACTAGAAAATCTCTTTGACAATTGCCATTGAGTTTGTGTTTTTTGAAGTACGTAAGAACAGAGAATGGTAGAAAGAAATAACTTGAAAGCGAAGTAAAAGCAATAAATGCAACAAACGTAAAAAGAAAGTAAAAACTTTGCATTAAATGAAGAAAGTAAAATGGTTCACCAACACGTACAAGGATCTGTTTCACTCGTTTTTCGCGTTGACTTGGAAGTTGAGTTTCCCAGAGTTTTTTGTAGAATGTGGTGACCCCGGTTTCCTATTACAAAGGGGTATTTATACTCCTAGGAACAATCGTGGGGGAAAGGGTAACTGCCTCCTAAAACTACGGGAGAGTAACCGCCCACTACCTTGCTGCTTTGCACTTTCGACTGACCCGTTGTCAACTGCTTGACGAAATGTTGAGCCCAGTTCTGTCGAAATGTTGTGTCCTCGCTTGTCGAAGATTCCTTGCTTCATGGCTTTGAAAGCTAAGCTTGTCGAAGCTCGCTTGCATTCCTTGCCCTTGTCTGTCTTTCCTGTCGAAATCATGGCGCATTGGCTTGAATATCAACCTATGACCCACAGAACAATATTAAATATGAAGTCAGCCCCATTTAAAGCTTTATTTAATGCGCTGTCGAAATTTTGAGGTAACACCACTCCAATTAGCATCTGTATACCCCACCAATTCTTCATTTGCATATATGTCAGAGCTTGCAAATAGGATTTCCCAATCAAGTGAGCCTTTCACATAACGAAGTATCCTTTTTGCAGCAATAAAAAGTGGGATTTCTTTGGCTCCTCCACGAATCTACTCACCAAGCCAACACTATAGGTAATGTCAAGGCCTTGCTTTTGCAAAAATCCTTTTGCAACAAATCTTGCCTTGTATTTGGCAACTTCACCATTAGGCTTCATCTTAGTCTTAAAGACCCATTTCACTTCAATAGTTTTTTTAGTGATAGGCAATCTCACCATTTCCCAAGTATCATTCATCTGAATTGATCTTAGCTCTTCCTCCATTGCTTCCTTCCAATGTGCATTAGAGAGAGCCTCATTAAGTGTGACAGGTTCTGTTTCTGCAGATAGGAGTATCTGCATAACTTCATTATTTGTGTGATCAATGGTGTTGTAGTACAATTCATAATCAGAAAATCTCTGTGGCACTTGTATCTCTCTTTGCGATCTTCTTACAGGTGCTGCAGTATCTACATTCTCTTGTGCATTATTCTCATTCATAGTGCCTTGCTCATCATCATTCTCAAGCTCAATTTCAACTGTCTCATTTGTTTCCTTCTCAATATTGTCATTCCAATTCCATTCCTTGGACTCATCTACCACCACATCATTGCTAATGACAACCTTCTTATTGATAGGATCATATAGTTTGTATGCTTCAGTGTTGTGATATCCAACAAGGATCATGGCTTGAGTTCTTGAATCAAGTTTCCTCCTATTTTGTTCAGGTACATGCCTAGAGCATAGTGACCCAAACAACTTGAAGTGCTTCACACTAGGCTTAGTGCCACTCCAAGCTTCCTCTGGTGTAATGTTCTCAAGCCTCTTTGTTGGACATCTATTCAAAATGTGAGTTGTTGTATGTTCTGCTTCAGCCCAAAACTCATTTGGTAGATGTTTCTCCTTCAACATGCATTTTGCCATGTTTAGGAGAGTTCTATTCCTCCTCTCAGCTGCACCATTGTGTTGTGGAGTGTAAGGAGCTATCACTTCATGCACTATACCTTCATCCTTGCAAAATTTCTCAAATTCATGTGATGTATACTCACCACCACCATCAGTCCTCAAAATCTTTATAGAGCTACCACATTATTTCTCAGTTAGCAATTTAAATTGCTTGAAGGTTTCAAACACATCACTCTTTCTATGTAGAAGGTAAATCCACATCTTCTTAGTAAAATCATCAATAAAAGACACGAAATAGAGATTACCTCCTGATCTGAATGTATCACCTCTAGCTTCATAGTAGCTCTAGTAGGTATTGCAGCATTGTATGATTTCCTTGGTTGCTTCCCTTCACAACACTTTCCACACACTTGCCTTGGCTCATCAATTGGAGGCAATCCAAGCACCATACCCTTCTTCTGCAGCATTCTCAAACTAGCAAAGTTCAAGTGCCCCATCCTCTTATGCCATTTCCACACATCATTCTTCACTTGAGTAGTGAGACATTTCTGCTCAATGGAGTTCACTCCCACTTTGAAGGTTCTGTTACCAGCCATCTTCACCTTCAAGTAATTGACCCAAACTCAGCAGGTTGCTCTTCATGCTCATAGAGTATCCCCTTTCAAGTAATTGACCCAAACTCAGTAGGTTGCTCTTCATTTGAGGAACATAGAACACATCATTTATCACCACTGTTTTTCCATCCTCTCTCTTGATAGCCACTTTTCCTTGTCCCTTAGCCATTACAGCCCTGCCATCACCAAATTTGATGTTTCTTTTGATACTCATGTCAATTTCACAGAACCATTCAAGATGTGCTATCATATGGTTCTAACAACCAGTGTCAAGATACCACCGCTCTATCACAATGGAGCATTTCTCAGTTACTGCCATCAACATCACCACCTCCTTATCAGAGTCATATGCACACTGAGCTTCATGATTCTTGTTCATTGGCACTCTTTCATTCTTGCATTCATCTACAAAATGACCATACTTTTGACAGTTATAACATTGAACATGTTCCTTTGATTTCTTCTTCCCTTTGCCATCACTTTCACCTTCTTTCTTGCAATGTTCCTGCTTAGAGTTTCCACCATCACCTTTGTTCCCTTTCCATTTTCCTTGCCCTTTCTTATTTTTCCAAGAATCACTACCTCCACCTCCTTCCTCTGTTGGTGTTGTAGGGAGTGCAGTCACTCCATTGCGAACAACTTCAAGAACTCCTTGATATCTGAAAATCACCTTCATTTGCGCAGTCCATCGTTCATAGTTTGTGCCATCAAACACGAGCAATTTAGCAGGAAATTGTCCATTGTTAGAATTTGCTTGCGTGGCCGCCATTAACGCCGCCCTGAGTCTATGCTCTAAGGCCAATTTGTTGGAAGAATTCAAGAATAGAGAGAGAGAGAGAGAGTTGAATTGTGGGATTGGAGGGAAAAGAGAAAAGAATAACCGTAATAACAGAAAATTGATTTTTGGCTCAAAGAGGTGTGTCATTCATTACTTAGTTATTTATAGAATTTTACATTGACTTTATTAGTTGACTAGACATCGACTAAACATAGCTAACTAAGTAACTAAACTATACAGGTGCTATAGAACTAATCACAGCACCTGCACAATACACTTATTCACAGTTATAGAACACAGGTGCTATAGCACTTCACATAGCACCTGCACAAAGAATATGACGCTGTTAAACAATTCACAGCACCATACAACACCTAATCAATCCTAGTTTGAATTACATATTACAAACAATAATTGATAAGATATAAAACTTTTATCTTCAAACTTATCAACTTTGGTTTTATAAGGTTAATTGATAAATTTGATTTCTCAATTTACCTTTTCTAATTTCCTATTAATTAGAAAAGTGTGAATGCCATTATGGTGATGTCTCAATGCCAAATCATGTTAATTTAAAAAGTCATTTGGCTTATTTTTTGACATTAATTAGCGGTATCTCAATGTCCATAACTGTGTCCATGTTAGCGTTTCATAGGTTAAAGACTGCAAACAACAAAAATATGGGGGACTAAATTTATATGGTCCTGATTTCCCATCGAACCAAAAACATATGTATGGTGTCCACTGGTTCACGAAATTAGAAATGACCTCATGGAAATGGCAAATAATAAAATTGCTTGCCTCAATGTCGATGTTTTACTTTTGTTATTTTTTCTCCCTCTGATTTTCTCGATCTGGAAAAAATCATAGATTGTGCATTTTTGATCCCCCATTTTCCTAAAATTCAAGATTTTTAGGGACCAAAATTGCAAATATTTCATCATTTTTAGGAACCAAAAATGTAATTAAATATTATGAAATTAAAATTGCCAAATTAAGAAAATTGAGACCAAAAATTCAATTAAACCTTTTTAGAAATAATGTATTAAACTTAGTAAATAAGTACAAAAAATGACGATATTGAATATAGAGCTAAATATGTTGTTTTGTCCCTATAAAATTTCAGTTTTTTGGTTTTAATTCATAAAAAAGAAATTCACCTATCGCACCCCTAGTTATCTTTTTCATCAACTTTAATTTCGCATCAATTTTAATAATGTTTCTTGACTTTTAATAGCATTTATAAGCGATACAAAAGGTTAAAAAAAGTTCTTATTAAAAGTCGAGACTAAAACAGATAAAAAAATGGTGGACCAAAAGTAGGTGAAAAGAATCTAAGGGATAAAAAACTCAAAGTTTTCAGGGACCAAATACATATATTTAATACTTTAATATAATAATGGTTTATGATTCATGTCTGTTTAAGCAAATAATTGAATAATAGACTTAAACTAATGATTTTACTATTGTTTTATTATCTCCTTGGACTACTACACCGTATAGTTAGACTATTATCCACCATCCACGTGAACATATAAAAAGGTAATAGGAAATAAAACCGATAAAACAAGCAAGTAAAGTTAAAATCCATGAACTTTCCTGCCAGGCACATGCACATGCACCAACCAAAACAACATTTCAAAAGACTCAGAACTGATCAAGTGAGTACACTATTATAAATACAAGGTTAAGGTTGTATAATATTGGACAATACAAGAACCCTCCACATATCTAATCGTATCAAATGGCATTCTTATTCTCTAATTTCTTTAGTAACAATGAAGAAAAGCACGAGGTATTCCTTAGCTTCAGGGGTGAGGATACAAGGAGGACTATTGTAAGCCATCTTTATGCTGCTTTTAAACGGGCAAATATCAAAACCTACATAGACTGCAATCTTGATAGAGGAGATGAAATAGCTGGAACCCTTCTTAAGGCTATAGAGGATGCAAAACTCTCTGTGATTGTGTTCTCTGAGAACTTTGCAACCTCAAGATGGTGTCTAGATGAAGTCAAAAAAATAATGAAATGTAAAAAAAGAAGAGGACAAATTGTAGTCCCTATATTTTATCATACTGTACCTACAAATGTACGAAATCAAACAGGAACCTATGCAACTGCATTTGCTGCACATAAGAGACAATTTTGGTATAACCCAATAAGAACAAAAAAATGGCGCAATGTTCTAGAAAATGCCGCCAATATCTCCGGATGGGATTTTTCCGCTCACAGGTATTTCAATAATAGCTAAATGAATTTATAATATATACATATATCAATGAATGAATGCTCTTTCTCTTTATATTGATGATATGCATTATATATTTGCAGCTGTAGGATGGAATCTGAACTTGTTGAGGAGATTGTTAAAGACGTGTTGAAAAAATTAAATCATCAATAAAAAAATTGAGGAATATCAGCAACTTGTGAAATACCAAAAAATAAGTCAGAAAATTCAATTGAAGAGACATGTGTGTTTGCTTTGAACACCCCCTAGATGTTGCAATGCTTCAATGTTATAGTGATTGTCATAAAATGTAGTCATATATATATTGAAATAGACATTCTAATTGTTGTAACTAAATTTTGTCCAAGGCAAAATTTATAGTGTGAGTGATAATTATCACTGTTGAGAGAAAGGTTTGTCGATATCTATTTGTTGTAGCTAAACTAATGAGATTTCATGACCTGTAATTAATTTAATGTTTTGTCTTCTTCGTCAAAATGGAATGACTACTTTTAGTTTTTCAGCTATAATAGTAATTTGTATGGGAAGATTTTCCTTTTGAATTATTTCTTTGAGGTATACTTTGTCTTTTGAAAAGCCGATGTCAAAGATCTGAGTTTCAATATCAATTTGTTCAAAAATGAATTTCAAAAAAATGCATTATATCTGATGGAAACTTACTTTTGATATTATTGGTTGTTAATAGAAATCGATACCAAATGTATTATTTTTGAACAAAAGAAACTTATCGAATTCATTTAAAATCAAATTAGCAATACACGGAGGATCATACAATCAAAACATGGATGCTAGTGTAATTATTTGCCGCTCTAGCGAGAGTGTGAGCTAGCCATAAGGTTGACTTGCCTCCTGACAAAACTAAAACAGTAGTTTTCTAGACTAGATAAGAGACTACGACAAATGCGTAAGATAGAGCCATATTCGGTCTGAAAATTTGATGGACCTCGGATTCTATCTTTAGGGGAGTCATGCTCCGCCACTGTCTACCCAAAGTCGCCACCAGATCATCCGAAAATTCCGAAGCTACGGAAGAGTCCTCCAAAAGTTCTGCATATGTTGATCTAACTGAGTGTAGACGGAGGCCTCGCCTAACCACAATCAATATCTTCGCCAGGCTTGAGGACCACCGGTTGAAAGAGAAGGATAGGATCCTGCAGAAATGCCTCCTCCCAAACAAACACCGCCTCTTGGAAAGGCTTCAAGTCCAATCACCATCAACCCAACTACCAAAATCGGCAACTACCCTCTTGCAAATTTGAGACAAGGCACAACCTCCGGAAAGGACCTACAAAGAGGTTGAAGTGGCCGAGACGTTGACGAAGACGTCAGGTTTCAAGGAAAAAAAATGATATATTCTAATCTATGTAGTTGATTTTGTTTTTAAAAATTAAACATGATTGCTTAACTTTCTACGTGTGCCTAAGATAAAACAAATGTGTCCTTTTCTATTACTCCCACCAGCACGCAATAAAAAATAGACAATTTGGAAGTCAAATTTTATTTTTTATTTCAACGTTGAATAAGTCAAGAGGAAAAACACAATACAACAAGCAAATAAGGTTGAAATCCATGATGTGTATTCGAAAGGCACACACTCACAACCTTGAAGTTTCCTTTTATCCATTCCATGCACCAAGGCAAGTTGTAATCAAGAAATTCAGAAGCTTCGGATCGATTTCAGAACGATGACTAGTTATAGCCTTATTATATATAGGGCATGATAGATGCTTTCTCGTCGTGTGTGACTATTCAATTTTCTTCGAAGGGTCCAAACCAAACAACTGATCGATTTCAGAACGATGACTAGTTATAGCCTTATATATTTGACTTGAAGGGTCCAAACAACAACTGAGGGAGACTCTGAAGTCATTCGTGAAACTAGGACGATTACCCGTGCGATGCACGGGGAGGTGATTAACAGACCTACAGATGTAGTTTCGTAAAAACATCAACATTTTATAAGGGGGGTATAAAAATACGCAACACATATGTATAAGGCGAAGAGAAGCAACAATAGCCGCTCGGTAGGATGAGGCAACACTCATACCCAAAAATATAGAGTGTGGATATATTGGTAAGCATGGGATGCAAAAATGAGAGTACATTTTGATAATTAAAAAAGTGTTGGACAAATAAAAATTTGTCATGGGTATGTCTGTCCAAAAATATAGAGTGGGAGTATATTGGTAAGCGATGGGGTACAAAATGAGTGTACATTTTGATAATAATAAAAAAAGTGTTGGAAAAAAAATTGTCGAGTATGTTTACCCAAAATATATAGTGGGTATATTGGTAAACACAGTGTGGGTACAAAATGAGGAGTATATTGGTAAATGGTGGGGCACAAAATATAGAGTGGGGTTTGTCGGTCCAAAAATATAGAGTGGGATATTGGTAAATAACGGGGTAAAAATGAGGGGTATATTGGTAAATGGTGGGGCATAAAATAGAGAGCGAGGTATGTTGGTTTAAAAATATAGAGTGGGGATATTGGTAAACAATGGGGTCCAAAATGAGGGGGTATATTGGTATATGGTGGGAAAAAAATTGCTGAAAGTGGGGATATTAGTAACAAATGCAGACAAAATAAGTGGTATATTGGTATATGGTGTGGTATAAAATATAGAGCGAGGTATGTTGTTGCCTAAAAATATAGAGTGGGATATTGGTAAACAAAGTGTAAAAATAAGTGATATATTGGTAACAAAATGGTGACAAAATGATGGATATATTGATATACGGTGGGAAAAAAAAAATTGCCGCTAAAATGGCAAAAGATGCCTTAAATATGCGATGCTGTAGTTATAGTAGGGGATTTCATGCCAGGCACGTGCACCAACCAAAACAATATTGTTGGAAGACTCTGAAGTCAACTGAGTACACTATTATAAATAATTAAGTTGCATAATATTGGACAATACAAGTGCCCTCCACATAGCTAATCGTATCAAATGGCATTCTTATTCTCTAGTTTCTTTAGTAACAAAGAAAAAAAGCACGAGGTGTTCCTTAGCTTTAGGGGTGAGGATACAAGGAATACTTTTGTAAGCCATCTTTATGCTGCTTTTAAACGGGCAAATATCAAAACCTACATAGACTGCAATCTTGATAGAGGAGATGAAATAGCTAGAACCCTTCTTAAGGCTATAGAGGATGCCAAAATCTCTGTGATTGTGTTCTCTGAGAACTTTGCAACCTCAAGATGGTGTCTAGATGAAGTCAAAAAAATAATGAAATGTAAAAAAAGAAGGGGGCAAATTGTAGTGCCAATATTTTATCATACTGTACCTACACATGTACGAAATCAAACAGGAACCTATGCAACTGCATTTGATGCACATAAGAGCCAATTTTGGTATAACCCAATAAGAACAAAAAAATGGAGAAATGCTCTAAAAAATGCCGCCAATATCTCCGGATATGATTTTTCCGCTCACAGGTACTTTTATAATAGCGAATTGAATTTCTAATATATATATATATATATATATATATATATATATATATCCATGAACGGGTGCTCTTTCTTTTTATAATGATGATATACATTATATATTTGCAGCTGTAGGATGGAATCTGAAATTGTTGAGGAGATTGTTCAAGATGTACTGAAAAAATTAAATCATCAATAAAAAACTTGAGGATTATCGGCACCCTGTGAAATACCAAAAAAGATGTCAGAACTCAGAAGACTTCAATCGAAGAGATATGCTTGTTTCACTTTTTAACGCTCCACATCATCTTTTCTATCTTCCATTTATTAATTCAACATTCATTCAACTTTTACTCACCGTATAAATTTTGTATTTGTCCACAAAATATCATCTTCTCTCTCTTCCATTTATTAATTCAACACCCATTCAACTTTTACTCACCGTATAAATGTTGTATTTATCCACAAAATCATTGTCCAAATAGCAATTCTGTTAATAAAATTCAACACCCTACCCCACCACTTTTATTATTCTTATTTTCTTTTATGTTTTTGTTTTTTTAATTACATATTAATAACAATTATCGATTGAAATTAAATTAAAATAATAAAGAGTTAAATAATTTATTTTAATTTTTTTTCTAACTTAATAATTTATTTTATTTTATTTTTCTAATTTTATATTATTAATTAATTTTATTTTTTTTCTTGCAAGTAATAAAGATTTAGATATAGGGATAGTCATTATTAAAACAAATAAAATTACAAAAAACTTAAAATGCAATACAATACACTAAGCACACAACACATCTAAATGAAACACACAAAACTTAATTAGTACAATAGATTCAACTCACAAACAAACTATTTAATCACGAAACATTCCGAACTTTGCACATATGTGTTTGACTAGATCTGCTCGCAATTCGTGGTGTACATTTGAATCACGCATAACGGATCTAGCACGCACATGATTCGCAAATGCGGTAGCACCTCGGGCCGAGAATGGCTCAGGTGTACTAGACCCACTTGCCTCAGTTGATCATAATCAGTCCAATGCTGAGCATATATATCTTGTTCATCCTCAACAATCATATTATGCAATATGATACATGACCTCATGATGAGAGCCAAATCGTCTATGTCTCACAAACGGGCTGGTTCGCGAATGATTTTAAATTGAGTCTGCAACACCCCAAATGCACGTTCGATGTCCTTCCGACATCCCTCTTGATATTTTGCAAATAACTTATCTGGTTCACTTTGAGGAAGTCCAATTGATTTGATGAAAGTCAGATAAGAAGGGTAGATACCGTCAGCAGGAGAGTATGCCGTATTATACGGACGTTGATTCACAAGGAAGTTCACTCTTGGAGTATTTCCTGCTCAACATCATTGAACACGGAGAAACCGGCCTAGAACGCTTATATCGTTCAATGTGCCCGGACATCCAAAAAAGGCATGCCAGATCCATAGATCATAAGTTGCAACTGTTTAAAGAATAACAGTGGTGGTTTCCTTATCTCACCGAGTAAATTGACCTTCCCATGCTATAGGAAAATTTTTCTATTCCCAGTGCATGCAATCAATACTCCCAATCATCCCCAGGAACCTCGCATTTCACTAACATGCAATATTCTTTGCAGTCATCTTGGGTCAGGGCTCGAGATACACCGCTCATACAATTGTATGATTCCTTTACAGAATCTACGCAAGCACTCCAAAGCTGTAGTACCTCCTATTTTGATGTATTCATCGACCGCATCGGCCGCCACACCATATGCTAACGTTCGCATGGCCGTGGTACATTTTGCTAATGGAGATATACCTTCTTTATTGGTCAATCAACTCTTTTGGGTGAAGTAGTTGTCACCGCATGATCTCTATTGAGATATTTTCTCTTGACACGAGATGTATATCCTTCCTCTATTTGGTTTCGACGCTCCCTAAGCCGGTTAAAGATATACCTCTCTCGATTTCAGACTGCCTTTTGTAAGCTTCGATGTCAAAAGGAAATTAAGATCCGCTTGATATTTTTTAGTAATATGAGATTTTTGGTTGTGGTACATCAATGGAAGAATGAGCCCCAATTTATAAGAAATTGAGTGGTTGAAAGATAATAAGGATGAGGATAGAAATCAGATTGAGTGGTTGAAATGGATGGAAATAATAGATAAGGATAAGGATAAGAATGAGCCCCATGGGATAAAAAATTGAGTGGTTGAAAGATAAAGATAAGGATAAGGATAGAAATCAGATTGAGTGGTTGAAATGGACGAAAATAATACATAAGGATAAGTAGTGACAAAATACAAACAACGACTTGACAACACAAACACTAAAGCAGAAAGTGACAAAATACAAACAACGACAACACAAACACTAAAGCAGAAAGTGACAAAATACAAACAACGACTTGACAATATTTAATTTCCAAATAGATCGCGGCCCAACTTTTCCAACAGCTCTTTGCTCCGGTCATCGAGATGCTCCTTTGAACTTAGCTTCATAAACATCTTCTCTTCTTAGCCTCATTACTTTCTTTCAACAATTGGTTAGCCTCGTTTTGCTTCATGGCTATTTTGGCCAATCGTTCCAACTCTTTCTCCTTAAATTGTTTGAATTCATTCCGCTTCTCAAGGTCGCGCTTTGCTTTTCTTTTTACCCTTTTTTTAGCCGCATCCCTCCCCATCATGCGAGCACTATAGATTTCTGCGAGTTGGAATCAGGTGCATCACTCTCGTGGGCTCTCTTAGATCCACTACTTCCAAAGCCAATATTTCCTCCTACCGACTACCATAACGTGGTTGATCACGACAACGAGCCATTCGACATTAAATTGAAACATCCACCATTAGCACTTGAATATAACTCAGGGCTCTCTTAGCTCCGCCGCAAAACGCCCTCTACTAGTGGGTGGTGCTCGACAGGTCTAAACCCAACATACTTCTAGTCGTGAGATACAATCTTCAGTTTCCTGGTCTGAAAAAATTAAAATTAAACAATACGTTATTAAAAATAAATAATTAATTATTGTTTAGTAAAATTAAAATAAATAATTAAAATATGACTTGGCCTGTATCTATCAGCGACGCGCAGTGCGTCACCCAGTGTAACAATAATGATTCCTGAACCTCAGCTGGGGAAGCTTGGTCACCTGCCTGACCCTCCTCCTATTGAACCTCCAACTGAGGCTCCTCTTGAACCTGAACCTCCACCCGAGGCTCCTCCTGCTAAACCTCATGCTCCCAACCCTGAGCCAGAGGGACCTGATACTCCTCTGGGTGCTCTTGGTAGTGGGGTGTCCAGGACTCATACTGTGGGTGGTCGTAGTATGGCTGCTGCTGAGGCTCCTCAAAATCTGGCTCCTGTTGCCTCTCAAAATTCGGCTGCTGCTGATCTACAGCCTCTATGACTCTGGCTCTGGCTCTCTCGTGCCTCAGACGCTCAGAAGCGTGTCCAGCAATCAAGCGCCTTTGAAGGGTGTCCGGAGAAGGAGTAGATCTCCTATTGGACGTCATCGCTATCGCTGGACTCCCAACATGTCGTCGCCGCCGTCGTCGGGTGCGAGGTCGCCTAGAAGACTCTCCTCTCTCTAAATTGTCTACTCGTCTACTCTCTACTGTCACAAAATAAAAAAGCAAAATGTAAATAAAAAAATTAATAATAAAAAAAAGGAAAAAAAAATAGGATTTTCGAATTTACATGTAATTCCGAATTACCTCACGCTGCTTATAATTCAAATTACCTCACGCGCTTGGTAATTCCGAATTTCTTTCCTAATTACAAAAATTCGGATCATCTCGATTTTCACTAACTTTTTCCTAATTTCGACTTTTGATTTGTGAATTGTGATATTTGTAAGTTTTAAGGGGTATTTTTGTCTATTTGGGTTATTATGGGGGTATGGGAGAGAGGGGGTTTGCAAAAACTTTTTGTTTTAGTTGTTTCATTTTTGTTGTGCAGGATTAGTCAAGTGAAGTGGAGAATATTATTAAAGTTTGAATGTGATGATATCTGATGCTACAACATCAACGGAATTGAATGGTGTTCACTGATTCCTCGCTAAAGCTTCTCATCAAAGCAGGGACATGTTTGTAATTTTTGAAGAAGTTCCTGATTACTTAGTTTCTCTAGTAAATTTGGACCGGTTGGGCCACTAGCCCTCTGTAGTGGTTTTTGGGGCCGAGGCCCTGTTTTCAACAAAAAAATCGATGCTACAACATTTTTGGCGGATCATTGATGCAACATTTTCTGCAGTAGATGGTATTAAAAAGATAAAGCTATTAGAGTATCCACGATGGAGCTACTTTAATTTGTGTACTTCAGTGATTAAATAGGATCTGCATCTAGACACGACTCCTTTATAGCTTTTTAATATCAGTGCTTTTATTTTGATAAAAAAAAAACTACAAATCATAGCATTATCAACAAATAATCTAGAGAGAGATAGTCTAGCTGGCAAGATTCTTAACTACTACCATCTAGCCGGCAAGAAACTAGAGTCAAGGGCGAGGGATGAGAAATTAAAGGTAGCTGAGAAGACAAACTTCACTTCGAAGCCTCCTCCACAGGGTTTTCACCCTCAGCAGTGATATTGCGGTCTCTAACGCCTAGAAGTTTGCTGGTAGTGGAGGAATTTTTGTAAATTATTTTTGTTTCTTCGTCTTCGCATTTTCTCGCAAATAAGAGTGTTACTCAGTTCTTGAAGCAGAGCTTTAGGCCATCTACCATGGACTTAGCTTGTTATGGGGGAGACTGGAGAGGATACATGGAGTTAGCTTAGCCAACAAAACCAAAATATGTTTATTTTTACCTCATCGTTCGAATGATTTTTTGCTTTAAAACTAAACTAAACTGTACTGAAAACACCTCTAGTTGGGTAGTTAGCTTCCATCGTGTTTTTTTTCCACCTTAGTGTCTAATTCCCTTTTTCTCCAAAAAAATAAAAGGCTAGCCTTCATAGTGGTTTATAACGAAGATCTGTCGTCTACACATTAAAATGAACACATATATTTAAGAAAAAAGAAATCACAAATTAGACATTATTATTCTCAGTTTCTCCAACTAATTAACAACTAAAAATTATTTGTACAAAAAAAAATTATTATATTTTCTTTTTATTCAACTTGCATTCCTATTCAGTTTGTTTCCTTCATTTATCTTTTTATCTAAAACCCCTTAGCCAGTAATAAAAAAGAAAAAAAAAAATAATCCAAAGTGATTAACATATAAATTTGCACCTCTCTCTCATCCCCTTGAAACCTCATTCAATTTTTGATTCTAAGATAATCGATTAACTGAAGAAGTTTGAAATGAAAGGCAACCAACCAATCCCACACTAGTACTACTTGTCAAAAGTCACGGTCAACAATATGTCGAGGCCTTTTTTTTTGGTCCAAACAATATGACAAGTTTAAATCAACAAGTGCGTGTCTACATGTGCTGAGTGGGAAAGAAGCTTGAAGCTTGCTAGTTGCTGCTGGCAACTTTGTACGAGGATTACTGATATTATCCTAAAGTTACTAACCATGATTTTGAAAACGTGTCAACCTTGAAAACGCGCTTTCTTCCTAGCTAAGAAAAGAGAAAGCTTGGAAAAAAGTAGAGCAGTAATAATTGTACGAGGTTTACTACTTTCTTTTTCCTGAAAAAGTAGCGACTCTCTTTATTGAAATTGAAAGGGGCATATTAGTAGCCTAGAAAAAGACAATCACGCATTTTTATAGGGAGGTGTTCGAGGTATGTTTTCGTTTTGAGACAAAAAGTGAACCGATACGTAGTTTGATTTGCTTTGGTTGGCTTTTTAATAAAACCGAACCAAACAAATGTGATTTGGATTGGTTCGATATTTTCAAAGACAAAACATAATTTAAAAATGATGCAGCAACCTTCTCCTCGTGTAGTTGCAGGATTCAGTTTCGCAGATCGATGCGGGTGCATCGCTGCTAATCATATCGCTTTCTTTCTATTTGGTGTCAACTTTGCTTGTTTGACTGCTGGTTGTTTGAAGAATTTCTGAGTGTTGTGCAATGCATCTCTTTTCTGTTGAGCCATTTGTTCTAGAACAAGCTTGATTGTTGCCTCATCATGCTGTGCTGTTGGCTGGTGTGATGCAGCAGCATGTGATGCAGGTGCATCACTCTTCATCTCCATAGTTTGTGCTACAGGCTTCTTTGCAGATGATTCTTCTTCTTTTTCTTTGTCGAGTCCTTCTTTTTCTATTTCCTGCACAATCTCTTTCTCAAGAGCAGAAACAACATTAGTAGTAATGTTACTTGGGCGAGAAGGTACTTGTTGTTCTGGTTCTTTTTCTGGTATAGCAGGGCTTGGTTCAGAGATGGTTTGTTTTGTGTGACTTGTTTTCTCATGTTCATTTGTTGGAGAGGGTGGTGGAGGGGTTGTTTGTGGTGATGACTGGACTGGTGGATTATTTAGGGTGGGTAATGGTGATTTTGGGTGGGGAGATAATATTGGAGATGATTCTTGGATTGGTGAGTAAATTGGTGATGTGATAGGTGAAGTGTGAATATTTTCTTGTTGGGCTGATGCTGAGGTTTTGACATATTTTTGCCTAGCTATTTCTTCTAGAATCACTCCTCTAGCATGCTCTTCTTCTTCACTAGCAATTTCATCTTCACTTGCTTCTTCCTCTTCAAATTCTTTGTCCATTTCTTTCTCCAATTCTTCATCCTCAGTGTCTGAATCGTACAATTCTTCCACTACATGCTCAACCACTACGATCCCACTTCACCCACAATGGTCATTTTTGCCATCAAATAATATCTTTCCCAACATTAAATAACCTCCACTCGCACTTAAACCACTTTACCTTTCCCGATAAGTTACCATTCCCTTTATTTCCCTTCGTTTTCATCGAGGATTGAATCCAAAATCCCATTCTATTTCATTTCCCTTTGCTTTCATCGAGGATTGAATCCAAACTCCCATTCCATCATCGATTTTGATTCTCTGTTCTCGATGACCAAGAAGCAACTCGCCATGAAGTCTTCAGAGAGGAACAAAAATGTTTAGCCCAGTCCCTTGAAAGGAAAGATCGTGAAGAAGCCAATGATTGAAAGAAGTTCTGGTGTATGGACTTTTTTGACAGAGCGAGGTTTTAAGTTGGGGAATACGCCCGATGTCGTCAATGCGACTGCTGCAGCACTAGTGTGGAAGAAATTTGTCAAGCACCGTATATCCTATTTCGGCTCACTAGTTAGAGGATTTTACGCAGATATTCCTGATGGGAATTGAGAGTCCATTTTGATGCTAGGACCATTAATGTAATGTACGATCTAGGGAAAATGAGAAATGGAGGCTGTTAGAGGTAGAATTAGTGTAAAAGGATTTGTGTGAGAGAGGTTTGATAAGGAGTTTTAGCTTAGGAAGAGCTACTTCACTGAAGAAGCCAACAGTTGGTTTAATTTTATCAAACACTCTTTGTTACCCACCTCCCATATATATACTACCAATGTTGAAAAAGAAAGGCATATTTTTTTTGATTCTATCCTCGGTGGGGAAAATATTGAATATGGTATCAAATCTATACTAGATTCTTCGGGCCACCCATCATTATTATTCACGCACTAAGCCCAATAGTGTTGGGCGTGAGGGGGTTTATTGGGAAAAACCCAAGTCCCACATTGATTAGAGATATGGTCTCAAAAGAGAAAGCTTATAAGTGAGAGACAATCATCACCTTACAAGTCGGTTTTGTGGGATTGAGTTAAGCCTTAACCACATTTTAAGATTGTGCATCCATGCTGAAGTGCAGGTGGATAAGAAAGAAAAAAAAGGTCACCATTGGGAGTAGAGACGTGCTGCTACAAGATCAGGTGATAATGCAATGCAGCTGCAGGCTGTCTAGAAGTTTGTAACAGAAAAATATGAACGGGAGAAGAAACTATTTGCTGAAAACTTTACAGTACTGCTATTTGGACAACCCAATATGGACAATGATGGACAACTATGGTGGGTCCCACACATTACAATGGTTAATGTTTTAAAAAAGTTGGGTATTTATTTTCTTTGCATGGTTAACCTCAAAAAGTAACGTTGGAATTTTACATACGTGGTTAATGTTTCAAAAAGTTGGGTATTTATCACGCTGCATGGTTAACCTCAAAAGGTACTCCAAAAGTGGAAGCCTATTGCATTGTCAATTCATTGGAAAGATTTTTGAGGTTAACCATCGCAGCGATGATAAATACCCAACTTTTTTCAAACATTAACCACGTGAAGAAAATTCAAAAGTTTACTTTTGAGTTAACCATCGCAGCAGGACGATATACCCAACTTTTTAAAACATTAACTATCAGAACGCCATGCGGCCCACCGTATTGGCCCATCATCATTCATATATTGGGTTGTCCAAATATCATTTCTCAAACTTTAAGGGGAAGAGGCATGTGGAGGCACGTGACCAAGAAATGGAGGCTGAAACTCAGAGAAAGAAATCAAGTAAGCCTGTACATTAGAAAGCCTGAAAAGAAATAAAAGAAGAAGGTTGTCATTGAAGAGGAAGAGGATGTGTTGAGTTCTGATGATATTGATTCTCTCTTAGTGAGAGTTAAGTGGAATAGGAAGTGCTGAATTTTGATGATATTCATTTTAAAGCTCAGTTTTTAATTCATTTTCTATGCTTTTATCAATGAATTTGATTATTTAGGGTGTTCCTCTGTCTATCTATACCAGCTTGATAGTTGGTTCATGATAGTTAAGTCTTTCATGATAGATTTATTGGGGAAGAGAAGAGTTCGTTGGCCTACCTTATTGAAAGATATACAGAATATTCCTTCAGGGAAGACTATTACTGTAAGATTAAATAGTTGTAACCAAGCAGTAGGGAAGGAGGGGAGGAAGCTTTCAAGCTTTTTACGCATTTTGGCGAGAACCTATGAAATAGTACCTTTAAACATAGATGATTGGAGATTGTTTGATAAAGATGAAAAAATATAAACTGTTGGAATATGTGAGGGTATGAAAAAGTTCTCAATCCCTACACATGGTGAAAAATTTGTGAAAAATCACTTGGAACAAATGGAAAGATTACAAATGTAAATTGAGATGTACTTATATGACAAAGTAAAAGACCAAAGATAGATTACTCAAATATCAACCAAATCGTATGCCAAGAGACCAATGGCCTGGTTTGGTCACTTATTGGCTTTTTCTCAAAGGAAAGGTATAATTCTGTAAAAAGACTTGCAAAACTACTTAGTTACCTTGTGCAAATATTTTATATGATGTTGCATTTCCATAACAGAGGCGTAGCCAAGCAAATAGAAGATATAGGACAATGCTATAGATCATTCATACATGAGGATCCAAAAGCTTTGGAACCTTGATGGAGAAAAAGGTATTTGTTAAAGTATAAAACTTTGTATTGTGAGTTACATTTGTCTTATAAATTGTTTCACTTGATTCAACACTATTAGGTTGAAGATGGAATAGAGCGTACAAGAGCAGAAGTTTTCATATTAACTCATAATCAACATAAAGATGGTAGACCGATGGTTGATGAGTCTGCAAAAACAATAGTTAGAGTTTTCAAGTAGTTTATAGTTGTTATTTGGTGTTTAAATTATGTTGAATATATTTTACATTGGTTTTGAGTATGTTATAATTGTAACAATCTAAGTTGAACATAGGACATGATGCAAGAAAAGTTGAATGGTAGAGAGGCATCAAATGAATAACATGCTTGTGTTAACACCTAAAATAAACTAAGTTGTTGGCAGAGGGATAATAAGGGGCTGAGTTGAGTATATGAAACTGAGTAGGTCATGAGACAATGGATAAAAAAGGTGCTTGTCATGAAGAGAGTAATAATGCTAGGCTCAAGTTAAGAATATGGGAAGTATACTAAGAGGATCCTAACACTAGTGCAAAAATGACTTTAGACAAAGATTATTTAGTATCGGTTGTTTAAACAAACCGATACTAAATGTAGACGCAAGTGGCAATTTTGAAATTAAAGGGAAGTTTTCAATTTTCACGCTATATTTAGTATCGGTTGTTTAAACAACCGATACTAAAAGTCTATTCATGGGACGCTTAGCAATTGGAAACGCTAGCGTTACTAAAGGGCGTCAAGCACATTTAGTATCGGTTTTATGAACAACCGATACTAAAGACCCTTTTATTTTGCTAAACGCACACGCTCTTCTCTCCTTCAAACACATTTCATCACTTCTCACCACACTCACTCACCGACGAACGACGCACTCTCTCACCCTTCCTCACGCTGCCTCGCACCACACCTCCGTCGCCTCTCTCTCTCAACGAGCACCACCACCTCGCCGCCTCTCTCAACGAGCACCACCTCTCGCCACCTCGGTTCTTCTTCTTCTTAAGAGGTTCTCCTTTCTCGCCACCTCGGTTCTTCTTCTTCTTAAAAGGTTTGGGTTTTTTCTTCTTCTCTAATTCTAGTTAATGTAAATGCCTCCATTGTTGCTTAAATGGAAACCCTAACCCCAATTTTGCAAAAGATTCAACCATAACCCCTCCATTGTTGAATCAAAACCCTAACTTCAATTTTTGCTTTTCTTGTTTGCAATTTTCACTTTTATAATGTCTTTGTTATAAATAAACACACCGCTTTGTGGAAGTAAAGAAAAGTCTAATTATGTTAAATGGAGAGAAAATCGACACAAAAAGAAACTTGTTTAAGTGAGTGTGTGGAAATTGTGGTGATATATCAGCTTTATGAATAAATGAGAAACAAGGAAGTGATTGAGATTCCAAGTCGTTACGTTTCTCGGTTTCTTCTATTTGATGCACTAAGCACCGATATAAAAACATTTGTTTGTTAATGAGAGCATTGCAAAATTCACTAACATATTAGCTAGCCTATATTCCTTTGATAATGTATACCCTCTTTTGTCTACAAAATATGAACTTTAATGTCAAACAATGTAGGGTTAATGTGCATTTTCTTATCTGTCATAACCCATGTTCCTTGATTGCATGTTAGGAATTCATGCTATTATTTTTCTTTTTTTATCAAACAAGACTAATTTGTATTTTGATTGCATTGCTCAGGGCTTCAAGAGTGTTAAATTTGGAGAGACATAGTTTGCAATATCTTTTGCAACAATTTTGTGAGGTTACTGCAAACAAAGAGTATGATGTCTTTATTATTTTTTGAATTACCTCTTTTGTCTTTCCATTGTATTAAAATAGAAGATTTATTATTTCCTAGTTTTTGTCTATTCCTTTTATTCCGACCTTATTCGAAAGTTGACAAGTCAACTCCTTGCAGTACCGTAATAACGCATTGGAGAGTACGCCTCTTCCTAATGTGATAATAAGGTGCAAATGTGTTTTAAGCTTGTCACATTTGATCCGATCATTGTTCTTCCCGTGGTTGTTTCCTTTCTCGCTCGCTCTTCTATTCTTTCTATAGTGCTGGCTTTGTGTTAGGAACACGTAGGGTTCAATGAGCTAGTGACTTGGACTTAGGTATCCTTGAGCCGACCGTAGGTGTCATTCATTTGCGGCTCATTTTCTCAAAAAATCATGATAATTGTCATTAATATGGGATTCGCTTTTCCATGAAGTTACTCTATATAGTTTCCTCACACCTACTTGGCTGCTTGCTAACAATGAAGGCATCATGATGGATATGGTTTTGAAATAATGGTGTGTGAGAAAGGAATATTAGAATTACGAAAATCGCTTTGTATGGAAATGTGGTCTAAGCGAAACATTATTTGGTTGGTGATTTTGTTTATGGTTTTGTAGCAATGTAAGATTTCTATTAACCGAGAACTCTATTCGGTTGCAATGACTTGGATATCAAGTTGGGTATTTGCTAGTGTTAGTTGGGTCGATCGTTGTTAGTTGCTATGTACATAGATTCTCCGCCTATGTTTTGAATTTGAGATCGGTAATTAGTTGTTTCGCTTCTACTTTATCCTTACTTTTCCCCTCGTTAATCTTTCCCCTATTGTTTGATTTCCCTTGTTGTTTTTGGCCGACTCTCAAAGACATCTTCTATGGATTATTTACATACAGAGTGAGCAAATTTAACTTGTCGCAAGCATTGATGATCTCTAGTGCTATGACAATCTAATTGTGTATAACTCCCCATTCTTCCCAAAAATCACACACTCACAATATATACAAATTCTTGAATATGGTTTGATTTAATATTCACATCTGCTTATAAGTCCGAGGTCTTATGTGATAATGACTTGTTTACCGTCCCAAAGAATTTTAATTACTATAATCTAACAAACCGTTGTTCGATGATAGATATGGAAGAGAAGATACACATATCCGCTTTATATTTACGATTTATTGAGGATCAAGTTATTTACATTGTCTAAGGAGTCCGGAAAGCTCTGATGATCCTCTGTTGGAGGTAAGTTGAGATCATGTTTCAATCATTTCCTCGTGCCATTGGATCCTCCTTTATTCCTCTAGACTGTTTTATCTCAACTATTTTACTTTTAAGGATTAAGCATACTGCCAACATGCCATGGTTATTAGTTTATCAAATTTGTTTGACATTTTCTTGCTAATCGAATTTTGAATTATATTTAATCAAATAGCATGACATAACCGAATGGTCTGGCTTAATGAATCTATTTTTAAACTCTTGTTAGTTGAATTTTCACTTTAGTGTTTATGGCATACCAACTATGATGCATACTCGCCAATTTAAATTGAGACAAATTAGAAACTAAACTTGAACTTTGAATGTTGTAGCGACCGAAAAATCCGGGAAAGGATTCTTCGACGTTCGAAAGGAAGCCGCCACCAAATTTTAGTTTAAGGGCAAATTCGAAAATCCCTTTATGTTTAGGACAAGGCAGTGTTTAGGGTTCGAGTCATATGTGTGGGGAAGGTATTAGCACCCCACGACATCATTGGTCTAATTAATTAGGATTTATTAATAATTACCCTTTTATTTATAGAGGAAAAGCCTTATTTAAATTTTTAGTTTTTAGTGCTTGACAAGAGTGGACTCTTGCTCCTACGCACTCTCCAGCCAATGGAGGAATCAAAGCTACGTAGTTCTTCCTGAAAAAGGTTTGTTGATTGGTGTTTTTTAGTGTAGGGGTCTTAGGACTCCTTGAACTGTACAGCTCATCGATTCCTAGGACGCTGACTAACCCGATTGTACAACCGACTTAGTCCCCTACTTTTTGAAAGTATTTTTTTGAGGTTTTTTGAAAGAAGTTTGTTTGATGTGAGGTGAGTTGGTTTTAGAATAGGTATTCTAGAACTTCAAATCAGCATGTACTTTCATTAGTTCTAGAACGCTGACTAACCCATTGTACAACCGACTTAATCCCCTATTTTTTAGGAAAAATAATTTATTTATATTTTTATAAGTTTTTAGGTTTATTGAATCTGCATAACTCATTTGTCCTAAGATGATGACTAACCTGGGTTGTACAACCGACTTAGTCTTTTATTTTAGAAAAATAATTTATTTGTGTTTTTATAAGTTTTTAGGATTACCGAATTGTATAGCCATTGGTCCTAGGATGATAACTAAACCTAAGCAGACAACCGACTTAGTCTTTTATTTGATTTTTGAAGAAATAAACTAATTTGTGCATAAGAATAAAATAAAAGACAAAAACCGATAATTAATAAAGACTAGGCTAAATAAATAAATAAATAACTATATACATAAATAAATATGAATAGATATATACATAAACAATAAATAAATGGATTATATTATAAATAAATGATAAATAAATATGTACATAAAAATAAACAAAATAAATACAAAACTAACCTGGACTCGACGAGTGCCGAATCGAACCGAAAGCGATCGACTGTGTCAATCGCGAACCGGACTCCTATCTAGTCCATTTTGACCCCAAGACCTCCAGAACCGCTTTGAGAATGGGAAAGTCGGCTCAAAACATCCAAATGATCAAAGACGGACTTTTAGTGAAATGGGCCGCTCTCGCTTTGACCCAAAAGATCACTTAACCCGCCAATGATCTCCTCCTCTAATCTTCACCTCTCAAACCCTTTTATATCCAATTGCTAGGGAGCTCTTGTTTCTTGTGAGCAATGTGGGACTAAAACAAGGTAGAGAAAGCAATTCTCCTTTAAAACACAATTTCCGTTTTTCTCAAACCTGTCACCGTAAAATTGTGATTCCGGATTCGTTAACCGTTGGATCGCCTTCCTTTTTGACAGCAGGTTCGTGAGACATATATCTCCGCTTTCACCGCTCGGATCGTCCGAAACGAGGTCTGAGGTGAGAGAAATTGCCTTCGCAATAGCTGCGCTTTTTGGTCCGCTTTTTCTCAAACCCCTCACCGTAAAAGTGCGATTCCGGATTCGTTAACCGTTGGATCGTCTTTCTTTTTTGACAGTAGGTTCGTGAGACATATATCTACGCTTTCACCGTTCGGGTCATTGAAACGAGTTCTGATGAGAGAGAAATTGCTTTCGCAATAGCTGCAGTTTTTGGTCCGTTTTTCTCAAACCTCTCATCGTAAAAGTGCGATTCCGGATTCGTTAACCATCGGATCGTCTTCATTTTTTAACAACGGGTTTGTGGGAAATATGTCTTCACTTTCACCGTGGAGATCGTAAAAAAGAGGTCCAAGGAGAGAGAAATTTCCTTCGAATAGTAGCTAAAAACTAACACCCGAAGATACGCAAAAAAAACTACTATTTTTTGTAATTTTCAGAAAAAGTCCAAAATAAAATGGTTGAAAAAGTCCAAATTAAAAACTATTAAAAAGAACTCGGACAAAATTGGGGTATAACAAATGTTAATTTGATAAATTGGTAATTTAATTAAAGAAGGGATTACTTGTTATCTAGTTTTTGTTCAATTTTATAACATGCTTCATTTTAAATGTTGCATCTCAAATTATTTTGTTGGTATCATAACAGATTTTAACAACTTGGTTGCTTCCACTTGCTTACTTGTGATATAGCAGGGAAGTTGTTGATTGCAAGTGAGAATACTTTTCGGGGAAGTTGTTGATTGCAAGTGAGAGTCATTCCATACTTTTGGTTGAGATATTGATCGCTCCTCAAACCGCGTAATTGACTTGCAAAACAACCAAAAACCATTGGCCTTCATCAATCAAAATCCCCTAGTAAGTGGTAAGTTCATTCTCTCAATTAAGTTTTCAACTTCGATTGTGCTTCTAAGAAAACCTACTTAAACAATGTGATAGCGTGATTTGACAAGAAATAATCGCTAAAAACTTGAATAAAGTTGTTTCTCATCACTAATGATTCAATTGATCGATGTGTGTTTCAACTTAGTTTTTTTTTCTCTCATGTGCTTAACCATGTAGATTGTCACTTGTCATCACTAATAGTAACTTGAACATCATTTCAATGTTTTTTAACAATATATAGTTGGTCCGTTATTTCGAACGTAGCCATGGATCATAGTTGGATGCAAAGTAATCGTATGAGTGATGAGTATGCAAACGAGTCGAAGAGTTTATAAGTTTTGCTCAAGCAAATATTGACAAACCGATGTTCCCGATGTTCCTGCCGATGTTCCCAAAAGTGATGTACCTTTTTTTCCGCCTCTTGTTGTAATTGTGGGAATAGGGACAAACAACCAAAGCAGTGTAATACGACCATCTATTTTTTTATGGATATGTCCTAGTTATACCACATGGATATGGCATGGTGAATCAATTGACAATCCAAGTGTGCCCGAAAGAGAGAAAGTCGATGAATATATGGATGACCGAATGGAGGACATGATACGTGACATTGGTCCTCGAATCGCTTAGGCGTGCACATGAATATGATACTTTGTGCAAGGACAATGAAGAAGCTCAGATTTGGGCTGCATAAAGTACACACCGGTTGTCCGCGACGTTAAAATTGATCAATCTAAAGGCAATAAATGGGTGGACAGATAAGTGGATTCACCGAATTGCTTAAGTTTGTTGGAAGACATGCTTCCCATAGGTAACACATTGCCAAAACGCATATATGATGCGAAGAAGATATTGTGTCTCATGGGTGTGGAGTATCGTAAAATACATGCATGTCCCAATGATTGCATATTCTATCGGAAAGACTTTGAGGAGTTGCATAAGTGCCCTCCACGTGTAATTGGTCGCAGACAAAGTGAAGTCGGGTGAGTCTAGTTGTGACAAAGAATAACACAAAGGGTCCCCGCGAAGGTTTTATGGTATCTTCCAATAATACCTAGTTTCAAACGCATGTTTGCTAATACAAATGACGCGAAGAGCATTAGATGGCATGCAGATGAGAGGAAGTGTGACAGACAACTCCGCCATCCGGCCGATTCTTTGCAATGGAAGAAAGTTGATAATTTGTATCCAGATTTTGGCGCTGAGCCAAGAAATCTTAGGCTCGCGCTTGCTTCAGATGGGATGAATCCATATGGTAACTTAAGTACGAATCATAGTTCGTGGCCTGTTCTCCTTCTAATTTACAACCTATCTCCATGGTTGTGTATGAAGCGCAAATATGTGATGTTATCCATGATGCTTTCTGGCTCGAAGCAACCTGGTAATGACATAGATGTTTACCTTAGTCCACTGATTGAAGACTTGACAAAAATGTGGGATGAAGGCGTGGATGTTTGACAGGTATTCTAGTGAAACTTTCAAGCTGCGAGCCATGTTATTTTGCACGATCAATGACTTTCCGGCATACGGAAACTTGTTTGGGTATAGTGTCAAGGGGCATAAGGGTTGTCCTATTTGTGTAGAAGAGACGTGCCACCATCAACTCAAACATGGAAGGAAGATTGTCTACCTTGGGCATCAGAAATTTCTCAAACCTAATCACAGATATCGTAGGTTGAAAAAAGCTTTTAATGGGTGCCAGGAAAATGACATTGCTCCGAAAGCATTGACTGGAGAAGAAGTCTATCAAGTGGTTAAGGACATCAAAGAAGTATTCGCAAAAAGCGCAGGCGCACCCAAGGAGAAAAGCAAGTGGAAGAAGAGGTCGTTGTTCTTTGATCTTCCGTATTGGTCCAAACTTGATGTAAGACACTCGCCTTGATGTCATGCACGCCGAGAAAAACGCTTGTGATAGTGTAATCGGTACACTTCTCAACATTCAAGGGGACAAAAGATGGTATAAATTCTCGCCTAGATTTACGTGAGACGGGAATAAGAGAACGCTTACATCCAAAGTGGAAAGAGGTAAAGGAACATATTTGCCTCCAAAGATGTTATACCTTGTCAAAAAAAGAGAAAAATAGCTTTCATGAAAGTGTCTACGGAATCAAAGTGCCACACTGCTACTCTTCAAATGTAAAGCGTCCGGTTTCAATGAAAGATCTCAAACTAGTTGGTATGAAGTCTCATGACCGCCACGCCTTGATGCAACAACTACTACCGTGGCGATTCGTGGCATCTTGCCGAAAGATGTCCGACATACCATAACTTCGGTTGTGTTTATTCTTCAATACTATATGTGCTAAAGTCATCGACCCTACAAAATTGGATGAGCCGGAAAATGAGGTCGCTATTATCTTGTGTCGCTTGGAGATGTTTTTTCCTCCTTCATTCTTTGATATCATGGTTCATTTAATTGTCCATCTAGTTAGGAGATTAGATTATGCGGCCCTGCTTATTTAAGGTGGATGTACCCAATGAGCGGTACATGAAGATCTTGAAAGGGTATGTGAATAACCAATATCGTCCCGAAGCATCCATTGTCGAAAGCTACGCCACGTAATAGCTATTGAGTTTTGTTCGCACTACTTGTCGGCGTGAAATCAGTAGGACTACCAAAGTCTCGTTATTCGTAGGGGATGTCAAGGTAAGGGTACACGTGGGCAAGGACTAAGAGCACGGGTCGAGCGTATGCTTCAAGCACATTTGTATGTTTTGAATAACACAGATGAGGTATTACCTTACTTGTCACATCATAAAGAGATAGTCAAGGCCAAAACCTCGAATGAAAGCAATAGCTTTATTGAAGGAGCATAATGACACATTCATAGATTGGTTCAAATCGTAGATTAAGAAAGATGCAAGTGCCTCGTAGACTTTGAGATGGTTAGCATATGACCTCGCTTTAATGTCGATCGTTGGAGCTGGTACGACATAAACATGTTTTCCTTTTACACAAAATCACAAGATCACAAAAGTACCATGCAAAACAGTGGAGTTATGGTCATGGCTTCCGCAATGCACTTCTCTAGTTCAAAGGATACTAAACCCAGGCTCGCATCCATTGCTTATTTTGGAGTCATTGAAGAGATTTGGGTGCTTCATTACTGCAAATTTCAAGTGCCTCTTTTTAAATGTAAGTGGGTTAACAACAATAGTGGTGTCCGTACCGACGAAATGGGATATACACTAGTGGACCTTGACAAGGTAAATTATAAGGATGAACCTTTCATCATGGCTGACCAAGCAAAACAAGTATTCTATGTCAAAGATCCTTCTAACAAAAAGTGGTCAGTGGTTCTACAAGGAAAAATGGGTAGTGATGAAAATGAAGAATCTAGTCTTGAAATTTCCGAAACAACTTGTTTGTTAACACAAGTGCCGACTTTAATTGATGACAACGAAGTTGACGATGAACATGCCTCTCGCAATGGTCATGGCTTCCGCAATGTACTCTTGAATTGTGTATTTCCGATACCTTTTGGCAATTGGATGTGTCTTTATGCCTACGATTACACTTTTGTAGTTGTATTGTGTTTGGTCCTTATGGAAATAAGTGATTGTTAGTTGATGTGTCTTTATGCTTACTTTTACACTTCTGTCATTTATCTTCTTTGCTGTTACTTTAAGATAAGTGAACACTTTGAAGTTTTAGTTATTTAGTTGCCAATATATTGAATTGTACTATTTAGTTATTTACTTGACATTTAATTTGTGGAGTTCTATGCTGTGATTTTAACATTTCTTAACACTTTTTTGTTATGTCTTAACAGATATCATGGATGATTCCAGTGCCAACCCTCCAAAAAAGGCTACTAGACTTCCGACATCATTAAAACGTTTCACTTCTAGGCTCGCAACCAGTCAAAAATATCCAGTGGAAGTTGATAGTAAAGGCGAGCTTATCGGTGAATATGCAAACAAATTCAAAACCTATTTAGGGTGGTCGCATCGAACAAAATTAAGCATATTGCCAATGACTTGGGGTGACATTGATGCTAAGACAAAAGAACTTGTTTGGGCTGATGTCAAGCAACATTTTGATGTTCCCAAGGATGACACATTCAAGAACAAGTGGACGTCTCAAATCAATGAGGCTTGGAGACACTTCAAGACAAACCTCACCTCCACTTATGTTTTTGGCAATGGGGATAAAAACGGTGAAACAACTCCTTGCAACAAGTATAGTAACATATCTACCGAGACACATGGGCGATTTATTAAAAGTCGCACTACTCTCGAGTTTGTGGTATTGCTTTAACCACAAATTTTTTAGTTTCTTAAATATTTTGGATTTGTTATATATGTGGTGTTGTTTGTTATTTGTAACAAAGCAAGAGAGAAGTTGCGCAGAATACTACTCAAAAAAAAAAAAACAAACACACACACACAAATGGGCAAGGAGGTTATAAAAAGGTGAAGCAAGACTGAAAGAAAAGAAGATTAGAAAATCCAGAGGAGTCCGTGATACTGATTTGGTGGTGGAGCCTACATATCCGTAACGATATGAGTTGTGGAAGGTCGACGCGAAACGTAAGTCCGGATCTTATATATCCGAGGAGTCGCATCGCTTGCATCTAAGATTGTAAGTCAAAATTTTATGTGTTGGGTGTTTCTAATTATACGATTTCACATGCCGCCTAACATGTTGTGATTATTGTCTGTGGAACATGTTTTTTTTGTAGGATGAACTTACCGCTATGACTAGCCAAGGATCTTTCGCTCCGCGAGGAAAGAATGATATTTCGATCGCGCCATTGGAACACCCGAACATCCTTGGCCATTGTCGCGAGTCGAAAAAGGTGTCTCGCTAAATAAATACTTTGGACCGGTTCTTTATTGCCGCCGAGTAACTCCGGTTGACCCAATGACGCTCAAGAAAGAATTCATGGAGAGCGTGGAAGCGATGGTGCAAGATCCGCCTTCTGTGTTTTAGGAGAGGTATATAGAAACTAATTTGTAGTTATAACAAAGATATAGTCAGCATTGCATTAACTACCAACGATTCATGAATTATATTGATGGATTGAATAGTTTCTAAAACTTGTGGTTCGGTTGTTTGGAGATTTGCCTTTATGCTTCTTGTACAATAACCGATTCAACTTCTTTTCATGTAGAATGGTTGTAATTAACTCGCAATTGAATAGATTGTGACCAAATGTAGTTCTTTTATAATTAGTCACTCTTCTTGACCTCATGTAGAATGGTCTTCAATTGCAATTCAAATTTTGCACTACTCTTATTAATTGCGTATAAATTTTGGTTCTTATTATGTGCTTGTTGGTCAAGTGGGGAAAGGATTCTCTCTATTAAGGCTCTGCTAAAATTAGTTTCTCGTGATTTCGTAGCTTTTGGATTATTCTAGCTTATACAGAAGTTTATTTTAGACCACTCATAGATATTGCAAGACATTTCATTATCCATGAATTTTGGTGCTTATTATGTGCTTGTTGTTATCATGTTTGTTCTGTTGTGTTTGTCAGATATTAGAAAACTTGGTAGTAGACTTTGATTTGCAGATGGCATATATTACACATATTAAAGTGGTTGACTCATGAATCGAATAGCATGGCCAATGTAGCTTTAGTTGTCGCTTTTGTTTCTTCTACACTTCCAAGCCAATCTAAAAATTGTATTGTGTTGGTATTCCTGTAAAAGATTTAAATGTGAAAAGTGTTGTGAATGTATAGGTATGTGGTTTCATATAGTTTATTGATTTATATGTATGTTTTAATTATTCAAAGACAACATCTCATTTGGAAGAGGTCAAAATGAGGTCGCTCAGTTCCTCTCGCTGCTCAGTTCCCTCTCCCATTACTACTATTGATCTAAGGCTAGCTACTCACCATCTCATGTGGATGAGAAAGAGGTCAAAATCGATTTCTTGAAAAAGATCCTCGATATCGCATATGAAGATAAGGGAGGAGCAGAGGATAGACATGTCAAGATACAGTTGGACCATGACAAAACTGTTTGCTTTGTCTCCTTCAAAGAGATCTCCGACATGGTTACTGGTAAAGAGTGGCTTGAGTTAGGCCACTTGAGCATATGGTGCACGTAAGTAGTAAAGTTTATTTCATTATATAAATTTGTCGTGTTTCTACATATATTAATCAATTATATAGTTTTTCTACGTGTGACTAGATATCTGTATCGCCAATGTGTTGAAAGGGGTATCAATGACATATATGAATTTGTGTGTCCACATATGATGAACTTGAGAAATTTTTCTATGAATATTATTCAAGAACATATTCAATGGTCATTGGAGTCTAATAAGGAAGTATATTTGGCTCCATTTTGCAATGGGTACGTGATTGGATATTTGAACGAATTAGTAATAAATGTTCCTTTGTTTGTTTCTTATTTTTATGTTTACTAATGTTGTAGCAATCATTGGCAACTGGTTATCCTACTCCCGAAGAAAAATACTTATCTCGCCAACCAAAAAATTCATTCAGAGAAATGTTTAGCAAGTAAGTCAATAACCTGAACTTGGCCAAATCATTTTAGAGTTGTTGTAAATATTTTGAGTTAAAAGATTGAGTGTGTATTACTAATTTATATATATTGTTATGTTGTTAGACTCACAAAGGAGATTCTACATCGGCCACCAATTGGTTGTACCCTATAGTAAGTAGTTTAAAATATATTATGTTGATACAATTTAAAATGAATTAATATATATATATATATTATAATACTCTCTTTTAATTCATTTGTGTAGATGCCAATACAATCGAATGAATATCATTGTGGGTATTATGTGATGAAGTTTATGATAACTGTAACACCCCAAAATAGTTCAATTAATTATTTAGTTGAGTTATTTAAGGTTTACAACTTTTTATTTAAGCTAAGTATTAATTAGGAGTTTATTTCATTTGTGGGATGCTAAAGAAATGGAGAAGGTGGGCGTAGAGGCCCATGAGCCAATTGAGGCCCATGAACCATTAGAAGCCCAAGGACTTGCATTAAAGGAGAGTGTCGAAGGAAAGGAAGCAAGTTTCACCAAAGAGAATCTAAGAAAAGTCAAAGTGAAGTAAGAGAGAGAAGTTGGTAGGTGAGATCGGGCTTTCTAGAGAGAAGCGGAGAGCATTTTGGCGTGGAAGAAGCTCAAGCTCAACAGAGACGTGTTGTCGCGAGTGTTAACCGGAGGAATCGGTGAAGAGAGGTCGCTTACTCAACCGATCAAGGTTAGGGGCTCTCTTCTCACGTATAATTTTGTAGTATGATGAGTGTTATGTGTGAGTAGTTGTAAATGTGGTTTTCCCCGAGCCGTGGTGCATGTGTTCAGTTTTTCTCGATGTGTTGCTTAACGCTATGTTTAGCCTGCTTCAAAGAGCTTGTGTTGAGATGATGAGGTGATGGTCGTGAGAGACTAAGGAGTGAAATGGGAGTTGAGAAAACTCTCACCCCAAAGTGAGCTAAAGTGAGAGACGCGAGAGAGTGTAAGGTTCTTATGGAGTAGAACGCTAGACTACCGAGGTGTAGGTTGGGAGTCGAGTGTTCATCACAAAGAGAACGTGTGTCCGGGCTTGCGGCGGGGTTGACTGGGGGTAGTAGAGGTGCATCTACCTACCACTAGTGTAACGAAACTTAAGTGATGATCGTAAGTCAAAACGTAAGTCATGAGGCATGGGCCGAGATGAGTGATAGAGCACCAAAGAACTAAGTGTGTGAGTACATAAGACTAGGTATAAGGATATGTTTGTGCTTGGCGAGGTGTAGAGTAAGTAGGCCGAGATGCTTAGGCCGAGGTAAAGTACTTAGGCTTAGTCACTTTGAAGTCCGCTGATAACGCAGCGGTAGTAACCGAGGTGTTATGGCCGAGACGTAGAGTATATCATACCTAGGTGCACTTGACGAGGTGAGACGACGCTCGCGTGGAAGCTCGAGTGACTAGGAGAGAAGCAGAGTGTAGGCATGCCGAGGTGCCAAGCGTGCCGAGGTGTCGAGTGTGCTGAGGTGCTATAGGTGCCGAGGTGTGTTTTTAACGCTAGTGTAGCGCAGTTATTGGCCGGGCGACGGCGGTGAGTGTCGCTTTGGAGTGCCAAGTGCGTGAGGGGTCAAATGGTGTAGTCGCTTTAGTCCCTAATGGACGCTTTAGTCCTGGGGGACATGGTAGTCTGCGAAGGACCGATCGGTCCACTACTAGGCGCCGGTGGTGGTCGATGAGCCGAGGGCGACAAATTTAGCGCCGCGGGCCGATGTAGACGCGTCGGCCTTAGCCTAAAAAATGATATATGTGCGCTTGTTTGGCCCTATGACTATGTGTAGAGGAGTATTACATGATGAAGTCCCCGAGGGGCATTAAATAAATGAAAATGGTGAATGCAGAGGACTTCTGGTCCTATGGAGAAAGCAGAGGACTTAGGTCCTAATTATGAATAAAAGGTCATGGGTCTAATTGGTGAGTTACTGAATTATGTTATGACTTAATTGAATAATGTGTATGTTGTGTGATATGCATTGTTCATGGCGCCACATAAATCATAAGCATAAGGTGATAGCAGAGACTTCTGGCCCTAAGGTGATAGCAGAGGACTTCGGCCCTAAGGTGATAGCAGTAAGACTTCGGGCCGTAATGGATCCATCATGCATATGCCCGTGGAGTTTTGGGTCCGCATCATTCATATAACTCATGCAATCGAATAATTGTTATTTGTGTGTCGTGTCAAGTGTTTATATGTGTTTGCTTAGCATAATGCTTGTCATAAACCTTATTATATGTGTTTAGAGACTCACCCTATCGCTTTTATGTTGCTCTCATGTGGCAACTTGCGTATCCCCGAGTAGAGGTCGGCTCTCACCGGTGTCGCTGGCGCCGCCATTTTGCTCGTAGTGTAACACCAAAAGCCTGTAGGGTAAAGGGTCTCAGATGTAGGTTATTTTGTGTTGTAAACCTATATCTTTTGGAACTTGTATTATTTTGATTAAATTGTAACTAATAACTTGTTACTTGATAAGCTCGGTTCCTTCTAGACCGAGGTGATATATGTGCATTACACTACCACTGTTTTAGCTGCACAAATGTTTTATTGTTTTGCTTGGTTAAGTTCATGTAGAAAAATGTAGCACTCCTTGAGTGGTTTTTGAAAACTCTGATTTAATTGCTAAGTAATATTAGAAGTAAGGGGGTGTTACAATAGTGGTATCAGAGCAAAAGTCCGGTCTTGTCCGACCAAGTGTTGAGTCTTGAGTTCCCAAAGTTTCGAGTTTTATGGCTCGTTCTAAGTAGACTTGTTTATGTGTTTAGTGTAATGGCTGGAAGAGCTGGGAGGCATGATGTCGCGTTAATCGCCGCTTTGAAGCGATGGTCGCCGCTATTGGGAATCACCTTTCAAGAGCAAAATGAGGATGCCGAGCGAGGAGGTTGGCTATGTTTCGCAGGAGAATCCTCCTACTTTCAAAGGGAGGTATGATCCGACGAGCTATGGCCTCGTTAAAGGAAATAGAAAGGATCTTTCGAGTGATGGAGTGTTCGATCACGCAAAAGGTGAGATTTGGTACTCACATGCCGCCGAGGAGGCAGATGACTCGTGGCTTGAAAATCTTCAAAGGTTGAGATTGTCAAGGAGAAATCACCTGGGATATTTTCAAGAGGGAGTTCCTGATGAAGTATTATCCCGAGGATGTCAAGGGAAAGAAAGAAATGTAATTCTTAGAGTCGGGCAGGGGAATAAGACAAGAGTGGAGCACGCGCCAAGTTCACCGAGTCGGTGAAGTTCTACCCCATTACACCGAGCTACCGCCGAGTTCTCCAAGTGTATTAAGTTTGAGAATGGTTTAAGGCCCGACATCAAGTAGGCCATCGGGTATCGCAGAGATAAGGTGTTTGCTCACCGTGAATAGTCGCAGACTTCGAGGAAGACAAGGTGGTCGCGACTACCACCTATAAAGTCGAAGGGAGAAGCGCACTCTCGCACCGCATAAGCCTTACGAGGGTTCCGTGGAAAGCGGTAAAGGAAAGTGGAAAGTCGGGTCAGCCAAGGCGCCAAGTGGGGGAGATGCTCCTCCGAGTATAGTATGTTTCAAATGTGGAAAACCCGGTCACAAAAGCTTTGACCGCTTCTACCAAAGTGTTTTAAGTGTGGCAAGGAAGGCCACAAGGCTCCGTGATCAGAGAGGAAGGATATAGTTTGCTACAACCGTGGGGAGGCAGGGCATATTAGTTCAAGGTGTCCTGCCGCAAGAAGAAGGAAAAGAATGTTGGTAAGGTGTTCGCGCTTAGCCGGGTCCGAGGTGGTGAATGAGATAAAAGGTACGTGTTTTATAAATGGAATTCCTTTGATTGCAATTGTTGACACTGGTGCCACGCACTCTTTTATTTTTGCATTGTGTGCTAAAAGATTGGATTTAGTTTTGTCTACTATGGTGAGGAGATGGTTATTGCACTCCTACAGCGGGTCGCTGACTACCTCTCTCGCTTGTTTGAAGTGTCCTCTGTTAGCCTTTGCGCAGACTTCATTGTTAATTTAATCATGCCTACCTTTGGAAGGGATGGACGCTATCCTCGGTATGGATCGTTAGTGGCTAACCGAGTTCATATCAATTGCGCGCTAGTAGGTCACTAAGTTTCCTTTCTTCCGAGGTGGAAGAATCTGTTCTGATGTCTGCCGAGCAGCTGCGCCGGGAAATTAAGGAAGGGGGTACGTTGTTTGCGCTGAGTGTGTCAATGTCCGCAGAGAGCCGAGCTAAAATTGGTGAAGTGCCGCAGGTGCGAGAGTTCGCTAAGTGTTTCCGCATGAGATTCCCGAAGTTCCACCAGTAAAGAGAGGTCGAGTTCAACATCGAGTTAGTACTGTGAACTAGGCCTGTCTATGGCACCTTATAGATGTCCGCACCGAGCTAGCCGAGTCAAGAAGCATTGGAAGAGTTGCCGGAGAAAAGGTTCATAAGGCCAAGTGTGTCGCCTCAGGCGCACTCAGTATTATCGTGAAAAAGAAGGATGGAAGTATGAGATTATGCGTGGATTACGCATACTTGAACAAGGTAACAATTAAGAACAAGTACCCACTCCCAAGGATCGATGATTCGATGGACCAACCGTGGGTGCGCAAGTATTTTCAAAGATCGACCGAGGTCGTGGTACCATCGATCAAGGTGAAGGACGAGGACATTCCTAAGACAAAGATTTAGAACTCCTGTGATGGGCACTACGAGTATTCAAAGATGCCATTTGGTGTTACTAATGCTCCCGGGTATTCATGGAATATATGAATCGTATCTTCATGAATATTTGGATCGGCTTGTGGTAGTGTTCATCGACGACATTTTAGTCTACTCCAAGTCGTAAGAGCACGCCGAGCATCCGAGATTGGTATTGAGGTATTGAAGGATAAGAAGATGTACGCCAAGTTGTCCAAGTGTGAATTTTGGTCGAGAGGCGCGTGAATTTCCTAGGTCATGTGATCTCCAAAGAAGGTATAGCAATTGATCCTTGCAAAGTAGAAGTCGTGGTTGCAATGGGAAGCACCTGTCGCCACCGAGGTGAGAAGTTTTCGGGTTTAGCCGGGTATTACGTATGTCTTCATCGAGGGGTTTTCCAAGTTGGCGCTGCCACTAACTCCGCTTGACCTGTAAGGGAAGGCATTTGTGTGGGACGACAAAGGTGAAGAAAGTTTCCAAGAATTGAAGAAGAGATTGACAACGCCTCCCGCCCCGACGTTGCCTAATCCAAATGAGCCGCTTGTGGTGTACCGTGATGCGCCAAAGATGGGTTTGGGTCAGCCGATGCAAGAAGGTAAGGTAGTTGCTTACGCTTCAAGGCAATTGAAAATTCATGAGAAGAACTACCCTACACACGATTTGGAGCTTGTCGCCGTGGTGTTTGCATTGAAGATATGGAGGCATTATCTATATGGCTCAAGGTTCGGTGTTTAGTGACCATAAGAGTTTGCAGATTCGCTTGATCGTAAGGAGCCGAATACGAGGCGCGAGGAGATGGTTGGAGCTATCAAGGACTATGATTTTGGGTTGAACTATCACCCCGTAAGGCAAATTTGGTGGTCGATGCACTAAGTAGGAAATCGCCGCATGCATCAAAGAATGATGGTAAAAGAGCTAGAGCTAATTGAGCAATTCGAGACCTAAGTTTAGTGTGTGAGCTAGCTCTCAAAGCATTAAGTCGGGAATGCCGAAAATCACAAATGAATTTCTCGAAAGTGACATCAAAGAGGCGCAGGTCGGACGCCAAGCTTGTAGACGCGGGCGCGCCAGTGTTAGCCGAGCCGAGAACAGAGATTTTGAGTTGATGCGCAGGATTGCTAAGGTATAGAACTCGGATTTGTGTCCCCGATGACGAAAGATCAAGAGAGCAATCTTAGAAGAGTGTCATAGAGTAGCCGAGTATTCATCCAAAGCGACCAAGATGTATCAAGACTTGAAGGGGTTGTTTTGGTGGCACGGTATGAAGAGTGATGTAGCGCGGCTTGTGTACGCTTGTCCGGTTTGTCGTAAATCCAAGGTAGAACATCGAAGCCGCAGGTTGTTGTTGCAACCATTGAAGATTCCGTGAGTGGAGTGGGACAAGATTACGATGGACTTTGTAACCTGTTTGCCGAGTACAAGAAGGAGGTTTGATACCATTTGGGCAAAGCGGTGGATAGATTGACGGTTTCGCTCATTTCATTCCCATCAACATCACCTATCCGATGTCAAGGTTGGCGAGATATACATCCAAGTGATCGTGAAGCTACACGGGTTCCTCAAGTATTATTTCGCATGAGATCCAAGATTTACTTCAGTGCAGGGAAGTTTGCAAGATGCGCTGGGTACGAATTGCGCTCGAGCTCGGCATATCACCCACGATCGATGGTCACCCGAGAGGACCATCCATTCGTTGGAGGATTTGGCCGAGAGCGTGTGTTCTCGAAAGCACCCGAGGAGCGTGGGATTCGTGATCTACCACTAATTGAGTTCACGTGACAACAACGCTTTTCATTCTAGCATGTGGATGGCACCCTTTCGAGGCATTATACGGGAGGAGGTGCAGACTCCATCAGGTTGGAGCGAGGCAGAGAAGGTGTGGTACTCGGACCGAGGTCGTGGCGCAGAGACCACCGAGAAGGTGAAGCAAATTCAAGAGAAAATGAAGGCTTCGCAGAGTAGCGTAAAGAGCTACCATGACAAGAGGAGAAAGGATTTGGAGTTTCAAGCCTCGCGTGAGCATGTGTTTCCGAGAGTCAATCCTGGATCGGTGTGGGTCGAGCTTTGAAGGCTAAGAAGTTGTCCCCTCGCTTCATTGGTCCATATCGATCCTGCAGAGAGTTGGGAAGGTGGCTTACCGAGTCCCATGTAATTCGCACTGGCCCCATGTAATTCGGGATGGACGACGTGCAAGTAAGTGGAGAACTTGACCGTGGAGACAAAGTCTTGATTAGGATTGAAGACCGAGAAGTGAAGACTTTAAGAGGAAAAGAGATCAAGCTAGTGAAGGTGATTTGCCTGGGGTCGCTATGAGAATGCTACTGGGAGCCGGGAGAGCAAGATGCAGAAGCCTACCCCGAGTTTGTTTGCTTCTGTAAGATTTCGAGGACGAAATACTCCAAGTGGGGAGGGTCAGAACACCCCAAAATAGTTCAATTAATTATTTAGTTGAGTTATTTAAGGTTTACAACTTTTTATTTAAGCTAAGTATTAATTAGGAGTTTATTTCATTTGTGGATGCTTAAGTTGAAATGGAGAAGGTGGGCATAGAGGCCCATGAACCATTGAAGCCCAAGGACTTGCATTAAAGGAGAGTGTCGAAGGAAAGGAAGCAAGTTTCACCAAAGAGAATCTAAGAAAAGTCAAAGTGAAGTAAGAGAGAGAAGTTGGTAGGTGAGATCGCTTTTCTAGAGAGAAGGGAGAGCATTTTGGCGTGGAAGAAGCTCAAGCTCAACTGAGACGTGTTGCCGCGAGTGTTAACCGGAGGAATCGGTGAAGAGAGGGTCGCTTACTCAACCGATCAAGGTTAGGTGCTGCTCTCTTCTCACGTATAATTTTGTAGTATGATGAGTGTTATGTGTGAGTAGTTGTAGCCGTGGTTTTCCGAGCCGTGGTTGCATGTGTTTGTGTGTGTTTTTCTGATGTGTTGCTTAACGCTATGTTTAGCTCGCTTCAAAGAGCTTGTGTTGAGATGATGAGGTGATGGTCGTGAGAGACTAAGGAGTGAAATGGGAGTTTGAGAAAACTCTCATCCCAAGTGAGCTAAAGTGAGAGACGTGAGAGTGTAAGGTTCTTATGGAGTAGAACGCTAGACTACCGAGGTGTAGGTCAGAGTCGAGTGTTCATAACAAAGAGAACGTGTGTCCGGGCTTAAGCGAAGGGGTTGACTTGGGGTAGTAGAGGTGCATCTACCTACCACTAGTGTAACGAAACTTAAGTGATGATCGTAAGTCAAAACGTAAGTCATGAGGCATGGGCCGAGATGAGTGATAGAGCACCAAAGAACTAAGTGTACGAGTACATAAGACTAGGTATAAGGATCGGTTTGTGGCTTGCCGAGGTGTAGAGTAAGTAGGCCGAGATGCTTAGGCCGAGGTAAAGTACTTAGGCTTAGTCTGGCAAGTGCCGCTTGATAACGCGTAGCGTGTAGTAACCGAGGTGTTATGGCCGAGACGTAGAGTATATCATACCTAGGTGCACTTGACGAGGTGAGATGTACGTTCGTGTGAAGCGGAGTGACTAGGAGTGAAGCAGAGTGTAGGCATGCCGAGGTGCCAAGCGTGCCGAGGTGCCGAGTGTGCTGAGGTGCTATAGGTGCCGAGGTGTGTTTTTAACGCTAGTGTAGCGCAGGTGATTGCTGGGCGCGACGGTGAGTGTCATTTTGGAGTGCCAAGTGCGTGAGGGGTCAAATGGTGTAGTCGTTTTAGTCCCTAATGGACGTTTTAGTCCTAAGGGACATGGTAGCTCCGTGAGGACCGATCGTCCACTACTAGGCGCCGAGGTGGTCGATGAGCCGAGGCGACAACCTTAGCGCCGGGGCCGATGTAGAGCGCCGGCCTTAGCCTGTAAAAATGATATATGTGCGTTGTTTGGCCCTATGGCTATGTGTAGAGGAGTATTACATGATGAAGTCCCTGAGGGGCATTAAATAAATGAAAATGGTGAATGCAGAGGACTTCGGTCCTATGGAGAAAGCAGAGGACTTAGGTCCTAATTATGAATAAAAGGCTGTGGTCTAATTGGTGAGTTACTGGAATTATGTTATGACTTAATTGAATAATGTGTATGTTGTGTGATATGCATTGTTCATGGCGTCACATAAATCATAAGGATAAGGTGATAGTAGAGGACTTCGGTCCTAAGGTGATAGCAGAGGACTTCGGTCCTAAGGTGATAGCAGAAGACTTCGGTCTCAATGGATCCATCATGCATATGCCCGTGGAGTTTTGGGTCTGCATCATTCATATAACTCATGCACTGAATAATTGTTATTTGTGTGCTGTGCCGAAGTGTTTATATGTGTTTGCTTAGCATAATGCTTGTCATAAACCTTATTATATGTGTTTAGAGACTCACCCTACTGCTTTTATGTTGCTCTCATGTGGCAACTTGCGTGTATCCCCGAGTAGAGGCGGCTCTCACAAAGGTCGCTGGCGCCGCCATTTTGCTCTGCAGTAGTGTAACACCAAATGGCGAGTAGGGTAAAGGGTCTCAGTATGTAGGTTATTTTGTGTTGTAAACCTATATCTTTTGGAACTTGTATTATTTTGATTAAATTGTAACTAATAACTTGTTACTTGATGAGCTCTGCCTTTCTACAGACCGAGGTGATATATGTGCATTACACTACCATCGCTTTAGCTGCAAGAAATGTTTTATTGTTTTGCTTGGTTAAGTTCATGTAGAAAAATGTAGCACTCCTTGAGTGGTTTTTGAAAACTCTGATTTAATTGCTAAGTAATATTAGAAGTAAGGGGGTGTTACAATAACCATTATGAGGTCCCGTATTGTTGATAACCGAGAGAATGTATAAAATTTGTCTTCACATTTCATTGAATTCTAGAATTGTTTGGTTTCTAAACTTTGGCATCATTTTAGCAATGTACATGATAATAGGAGAGTGTCACATTTCACTGTCTTCACTTTCCTTCTTGGCCATCGCTAATAGCTTTAGCAATGTACTCACTGTGTTGGTGCTCTATAAAATCGGTATTTGGTATTGGTTGCTGAAATTGTCGATTCTAATCGGTAACTAATTTGAAACTTGTAGGTATTTGAAAACCCACAGGCATACACTGAACAGAACGCATCGAGATTCGCGACTTTGGGCGGAATTCTACTTGAAGCTTCGTATAGAGCAAAATGATACATTATATTCTAACTAGTTTAACTTGTGTTTTAGTAATATTTTGGTGGATATGATCATATAGTGCAACATTATATTCTGACTAGTTTTACTAAAATGTAATATACTAATTTTAATGTTGTTCGAAGTATTTTGATATATAATGCGTTGTTGTCTGAAATGGTTGGTATAACAGGTTTTAAATTTATTGGTGCGAATTAAAAATATAAAAAAAAATCAAAAAAGTAAACAACGAATTTAGCAGCGGTTATCTTAGATGATCGTTGCTAAAAGTCACCAAAAATGGGGCTTTAGTATCGGTTATTTAAATAACCGATGCTAATAGTATGTTTTCAAGACATAAAAAACACAAAAAAAATGACATTTAGTATCGGTTATTTAAATTAACCGATACTAAAAAATTTACATTTAGTATCGGTTAATTTAAATAACCGATACTAAATGTGATTTTTAGACAGCAAACACAATGTTGAAAAGACATTTAGTATCGGTTATTTAAATAACTGATACTAAATGTCACTTTTAGTATCGGTTAATTAAATAACCGATACTCAATGTCATTTTTTAGACAGCAAACACAATGTTGAAAAGACATTTAGTATCGGTTATTTGAATAACCGATACTAAAAGTGACATTTAGTATCGGTTATTTAAATAACCGATACTAATAGTATGTTTTCAAGACATACAAAACACCAAAAAAAACGTCATTTAGTATCGGTTTTTTGAAAATCCGATGCTAAAAGTCACATTTAGTATCGGTTATTTAACCGATACTAAATGTCAGACATTTAGTATCGGTCGAATTAGTATCGACATATAACCGATACTAAAAGTGCAAAATAACCGATACTAAAAGTCTTTTCTGCACAGCACCGAGGAGGAAAATATGTATCGAGGAAAAATGAGACTTGGTTGAGAGGGAGAATCGGCTACAGGGCAACTTGGCTAAGACATCAACAGCCAAAGGCCGAGGAAGTAGCTTGGCCGAGGGAGGTTATAGTCGAGGCTAGGGATACTTTCTTGGAGCGCAAGTATTCAATGCACGCTGACAAGGCATCATGTATGTGTGTGTGTGTGTGTGTGTGTGTGTGTGTGTGTGTGTGTGTGTGTATACATAGTAGAACTATACATTTGTAAAACACACATCAACCAATAAATCAAATTAAATCTACTACTTTTTTCGCAAAGTCTTTACTTTATCTTTAGATAATCCAACCCACACGTCCCTCTCCTAACACTCTTTGGAGGGGTTAGGAAATCCATAATTGAGGCACAAAGGTCCTTCCTCGATGCAATCACTTGAAGAACCGAGGAATCAAAATTGTTCAAACTTCTGGCTGATCCCACGACTAGGAATAAAGTGTTTGACAAAACTCCCTGGTAATGTTGCTTGGGAAGGAGACGTTTGTTCCCAAGTTTTATGGTCTGAAAGAAGTGGATATGTTCTTGGTTTAGTAGTTGGTCCAACGACGTTTTAGAAAATGTACCTGATGCGGTAGTACGTGATCTATTAGGAATACTTTTTAGTCCAACGTTTTCTATGTACCTGATGCGGTAGTACCTGAAAGAAGTGGATATGTTCTCTGGCTGATCTATTAGGAATACTTTTTAGAAAATGTACCTGATGCGGTAGTCTAACGTTTGGAGAAAGATGTGAAGGAATTTAAGGAGTTGAAAGAAAAACATAACGAATAAATGATTTTTATGAGGAATAATCAAGATAAGATACTCTTACAATCCCCTGATTGGCCAAAATCAGTTAAAACATTCAACAATGTTATTTAGAAAAAAAAAAATTAGACAAAAATAGACAAATACAAACTTACAATATCATCAATTAACCAAGTTTTTTAAGTCATTAACCAAGTGATCAATTAACCAAGTTTTTAATCAATGCCTCGAAAACTATGAAAAAGCAGGTTGGTTAATGGTCTAAAAAACTTGGTTAATTGGTGTTGTAAGTTGGTTTTTGTCTAATTTTTTTTGTCTAAATAACATTGTTGTAAAACATTGATAATGCTATACGTATTTCGTATATATGTACGCTTTTAATGAGAAACTGACCCATGGGACATATCAGTTCATAGAGATCATGACCATGTAAAGATACAAACCATGCATGGTAAGTATATAGTAAGTCTAGATGTGTCTAAATAAAGGTAAGGCATGCATGGAATATATGATGGACATGGATCACATGCATGATGGGTTTCTCCTAATGTCAACGTTGCACAAGCAGTAACCAAATGACGGCTTTGTTGTACTTTGATTCCAAAAACATCAAGTACATTAGATTCGTTGGTTAAGGCCAATTTGGGAGTATAGGAATTGTGAGAAGATAGACCATCATCAGATTTAATAAACAAAAGAAGCTAACTATATGAATGTACATAGCAGTGTGTGGAAAAAGTCACAATATAGGTATTTGGGTTAAAAAAAAACAAACTATGTAATTTATTTATATAGTTTAGACCAACATTTCAGATAGAGAAATATTTACTAAAGTAGATATATTATCGAAAGAAAAAAACATATCCAAATAGTTCCACTGCCAAAGAGTTCTATTATTTTTTTTAGATAGACAATTGTTAGTGGGGGTGGGGGAAATGTTAGTTTCCGGGACTTGAACCCGGGACCTCCTTCTTGCACTCATATGGTGCACTCCTTCATGTCTCTTAGCTCGCTAACTAAGCTACCTTCCCGGGACAAAGAGTTCTATATTATCTAATTAATGACCATATGTGTTTGGGAAAAATGGAGAAAATATATATTTTCGCTCAAAATATTACAAAACGAAGGATTTCCAATGTTAAAATGGTAGTGTCGATTATATTTAGTAAGGTATACAAAATCAAGGTTGGAGGTGAAAGGATAAATATTAATATAAGCATAATAAATACTCCATCAGTCCCAAAATATAAGCCCTCTTTAACCACTTCACAAGAATTTAGAAAATTAATTTAGTTAATTAATCTCATTAACTATGTCTACTATTTATACTACTTTTCCTAATTTACCCTTTATATGTCATTTCTCTCTTCTCTAATTAATTACTTTGGTATTCCAAGAGCTGTGACCATAAAGATTTAATTAGGGGTATTTTAGTCAAGAAATAATAACTGCAGTAGACAACATAGAAAGGGACTTATATTTTGAGATAAATGAAATTATTAAAAGAGACTTATATTTTGAAACGGAGAGAGTATTAATATAATATAAGCATAATAAGCATTAGTTAACCACTGTGATGCGAATTGGTGGTTCCAATTAGCATATGGCTAACAAATTCAGTTAGGGTCCATTTGGATAAACAACTTAATTGACAGCTTATGGCATAAGCGTTTATTGTATAAGTGCTTATGCATAAGCTGTTTATATAATAAACAATAAAATAATGTTAAAACTATTTTTCTACAAGACATAAGTTGTTTCCATAAGCTATCTCAATGAGCTTATGGAAATGAGCCGAAAACAACCGCTTATGAACAAGTCATAAGCTGTTTCCATAAGCTCTCCCAAACAGTTTCATAAGTGCTTATAGAGGTAGATAAGCCCAAATAAGCTGATCCAAACGGGCCCTTAGACAAATACATTTTCTTTGTAAAGTAACCATGATTTGTTGTTGAAGTAACTAGTAAATAGGATGATGTATAGGAAAGTCGTAACTAAGTGAATTGTTTATTTAGTTAGTATTTAATTATTTTAAAAAAACAACAGAAGGAAGGGCTTGGTACCACAACTCAAGATGAGAGTTTTAATAGAGAGAAAAAGAAGGATCTGCTCATTGCCTTCAACATTACGCACGATTCTGCCATAGCCAAAACCCCAACCTCCTCCTTCTTTGTTTCCGTTCTCCCTCTCTATGTCACAGTTTGACTCCAAATTTCACTACCCAACACAAAACCACCTTCTGAATTCGATTATATCCTCAGTTTCATCAAACGAATCACCATTCATAGCGTACGAAAACCCTAGGCGAGCTGTAAATTGCACTTTCCGGCCACTACAGTCTCCGAATCGGAATACGGACGTCGTTTTTGGATTCTACGCGTTGAAACCTTCGGGAAGCACTAGTATCTTTTTCGTTTCGGTGAAGTTGACGTTGGACCCTTTTTTCGGTGAAGGTTCTACGCGTTGAAACCTTCGGGAAGCACTAGTATCTTTTTCGTTCCTTTGGACTCCGTTTCAGTCTCAACAATTCTAAAATAACTAATTTATAATTATTATTATTATATATGTTATTTCAGTCTTATTTCACTCTCTAGACGGCCTGTGAATTCTTTTACGTGCCTGTTGAGTGCTGAATTGTTGATACGATAGATTCTCGCTACTCTCGTCGATACGCAGATTATCTTTATCGAGGTAAGGGGGTAGTTTGACTCTTTAGTAGTGAGTAGATGAGATAATGAGCAATAGGGATGTCCCATGATCCCTAAGCTTGCACTGCTTTAGGTTAAGTTGTTGTTGTTGTTGCTGCTACTACTTATGGTAAGTAGTTAAGATGTTGTTATTGTTCTTGAGGTTAAGTTGTTAAGTTGTTGATGTTGATGTTGATGTTAAGTGGTTAAGTTGTTGTTGTTGTTGCTTATGGTAAGTTGTTAAGACGTTGTTATTGTTCTTGATGTTAAGTTGTTGTTGTTGATGTTAAGTTGTCGTTGATGCTGCTGCTGATGTTAAGTTGTTAGGTTGTTGTTGTTGTTAGACACCACATTTGAATAGGTTTATGCATCATGGTGTCCACTTGTTGTTGTTGTTATGACTCTCGGTTGTTGTCGCCATTGTTGGTAGTAGGGCAATATCGGGCAATGTATCCCGCTCGGGCATGGTATCCCGGTCATGCGCGCTTGTCATTGTTGTTAGTAGGGAAATATCGGGCAAGGTATCCCGCTCGGGCATGGTATCCCCGGTCCCGCGCTAGTCATTGTTGTTAGTTGGGCAATATCGGGCAAGGTATCCCGCCTGCATGGTATCCTGGTCCTGCATTTGTCGTTGTTGCTAGTAGGGCGTTATCGGGCAAGGTATCCCGTTCGAGCATGGAACTCGGTCCTACTGTTGTCGCTGTCGTTGTTAGTAGGGTGTATAAGGCAAGATATCTCATTTGGGCATGGTATCCCAGTCTTGTTGTTAATATTGTTGTTGTTATTGCTGATGTTGTTAATTGTTGATGTTGTTGTTCTTGTTAATGTTGTTAGTTGTTGTAATATTATATGTCTCATAAATGTTGTATGTGATGCCTTGCTATTCTGTAAAAGTTGTGGCTATAAAGTGTATTGCTTGTTTATCTCTCTTACGATAAATGCTACTTGAGTGTATGATGACTAACCCCTTTGTTGTGGCTATGCATACACCATTTTGTGTATGTATAGAGTATGTACTCGCAGGTGTTGATGTTGATTGAGCTGAGGAGTGATTATGCCCTCGGAATCACCCGTAGTTAGTATTAGCTAGTTTATGTTATTCAATGAAAGTTGTTTGTTTTCGATGTACTTTTGTAAGGGTCAGCTCTGAACCGTCGTGACATCGGGAATTTGAACTATTTATTTAATTAGATGTTGGCATATTTATTTTGAATTTCTTCTGCAAGTTTGTGAACTTGATAACTTTATCCCGTTAAATTACAAAGTTTTATTTTGGACAAAACTTGGTTTATAATTGTTTTCATTTTTATTTAATGCCATGATGAGGTAGAGGTGTCACAAAGCCATTCAAATGAGTAATCGAATTTACTTTACAAAGATCCCACAACTAGTGATGAGCTCTATCTTTTTCTAGTGGCCTAATACCTCTTTTTTTTCACATCCCTTTTGATATGATGGCGATCACACTTCTAGATGTAGCAGATGTTCCAGATTGTTCAAGCATTGTTTGTCCCAAAGAAACTAGGCCCATGATATCCATAGAGATGGACACCGCTGATTCATTCTATCAACGAATGGTTCAAACACCTCCTCTCTAACGTATGCTCAACCATTCAATTACACACGCCAATACTCACTTTGGTGAGCATCTCGCACCATACTCTCGAGGGGAATCCAAACCTTTTGGCCAATAACCCTCATAATTAAGAAGCTTAACTCGTGATGACCATTGTTGCGGCTAATCCTGTCTAGAATGATGCGCCCGTGATCACAGCTCCAGTAGGAGAGCCATTAGTTCCCCTTCCAGCGCAAGCAGTTGAAAACTTTATAGCTCTACTTAGCGACCAGACTAGAAGCCTCACCGACCATAACGCCCAAATAACAACAACTAAAATGACACCATAGTACAGGAAAACACAACCCTTGACCTGGGAAGAGGGCGTCCGCGCTCTACTCCATTAAAGACAGTATCCTCTAGGCATCTTTGTTCCCCAAGCCCATGTCACTGTCGATGTCACCATTGTGAGAGATACTCAATGTCACCTCTTAGCTCCCCTCCTAGAACTCCCGACTCAGCTCGCCATAGAAGAGAGCCGGCGGATCACACCTCCTCCCTGGGGTCTCACCTTGATGCCAAGAGCGTAGGCGAGGCAAGACCCCCCACAAGGCAAAGGCCATAAAAAAGGCTATCAAATCCTCCAAACCAGGGCTACTCTCTAGAGAACTAGATGAGCATCCCGACCCGCGATCACTAGAGTAACCTCCCCACTTGAACCTGTACGATGGTTCCGGAGACCCGAAGGACCGCATAAATTTTTTCGAGTTGATGCTTCAATATATGAATGCCGAAGACGTAGTCAAATGCAAGATCTTTCCCTTAACTCTCACTAAGGTGGCGTTGGTTTGGTATAGATCCCTCAAATCGTACTCGATTACATGTTGGCCTCAGTTCACCGAGCTTTTTATAGCGAATTTCATTGCCTCATGGGTCAAACTGAAATTCGAGAAGATACTAAAAGCCATATGCCAGAATGAAGTGAAACTCTAAGAGAATACATAGAGAGGTTCAACGCAGAAGCCCTAAATGTCTATGGATTAGAGGACAATATGCGAAGGCACTACATGCAAGACGACCTCCACTCTAGAAGCTTGTTTCAAATCGAGGTGGGGGTTAACAAACCACACGATTTGAAATAATTTCTCCAAAGATCGGCCAAGTACATGCACTACAAAAAAAACGTCATTTAGCGACGCAGGATTCCCTCGCTAAAGAACAAAAATCCCTCGCTAACGTAATTTAGCGAGGACTCAAATCCCTCGCTAAAACGCTCCTTGCTAAATTTAGCGATGGAATTAGCGAGGGAATTTTAGCGAGGGACTTAGCGAGGGATTTGTTTTGATATTAGTGAGGGATATTTTAACAAATTTTTTTTATTTATCTAAAATTCCTGCTTTTTTGCTTACAAATATAAATAATGGTAAAAAAATAAACTAAATGCAACTTCATATTTCTAGAATAGTCAAATAAAACCCATAATCAAATCTGAAATGTTATAACATAATCCAAACGGAAAGCAATAACATATCCAAATGAAAAGCAACAACATAATCCAAATGGACGGCAATAACATAATTCAAATCAATAGGGGGGAGAGGGATGATCAGGATGATCAGACTCTGTTTGATCAGACGACTCAGGTGGCCTCAAGCTGTTAAAGAGAGTGAATAACCTCTCCTGCTCACGTTGCATGGCCTCAACTGGTTTGCTTGCATCTCTGCAATTTAAAAAAGAAATTGTGAGTTCCTGTAACAGTGACTCATTGTGTGAAAATTTTTTTGGTCATAAACATGTAATAAAAAATTTAAATGATGACTCGCAAATATATTTTTTCCATTTGCTTGATTTTTTCTTTTATTATAGGTTTAAATATGTTTTTCGTCCCTACAAATATAACGTGTTTTTAAATAAGTCCTTGCAAATTATTTTTTTAAATAAGTCCCTACAAAATAATATTTTTTTAAATACGCCTTTCTGTTAGTCATTTGCTGATATGGCTAACAGAGTTACGTATTAACTGTGACACGTCAGATATTGTTTTTATTTTTTATTTTTATATTTTCTTATGTGTACAAGTGAACCCTAATCCTCTTCTTCCCCAAATCGATTCCTTCCACCATCTTCTCTCTCCCAAATCTGGAAAACAACTATGTCAAAAAATAATTTGGAAAACAACAACCCAACCACCAGATTATTCCAGGTGTAGAAGCTAAGTTTGAGAGTGTAGAAGCTTCGAATGAAAAATTGGAGGAAGAAATAAAAAAGGAACGTGAGCTTAATAGAATTCATATTTCATAGTAACCCCAGGCCACTACAACCAAAGAAGCGAAGAGTAGTTGTAAGCTAATTGATTTGGAAATAAACGTGAAAATAATGGGTTGTAAGCTAATTGATTTGTAAATATTAACAGTGTTCTTTTTCTTATTTTCGGTTAGTCCTTTTTAGTAGCTTAGTTTTGACTTTTGATTATGAACGGTGGATCTGAGTTAAACTATTAGGGTATAAAAAGAAGATGGTGGAAGAACTTGGTGGGTTCGGTCTGGTTTTCCAGATTTGGGAGAGAGAAGATGGTGAAAGGAATCGATTTAGGGAAGAAGATCGTACACATAAGCAAAAATAATGATTAAAAAGAAAAATAATATTTGACGTGTCAGAGCCAACGTGTAACTCATTAGCATACATCGTATTACTAATGAGAGAGTTAACAAAAGAGCGTATTTAAAAAATAGTTATTTTGCAAGGACTTATTTAAACAAAATAATTTTGCAATGACTTATTTAAAAACACGTTATATTTGTAGGGACGAAAAACATATTTAAACCTTTATTATATTACCTTCATTACTTTAAAATGACAGCTTTAATCATCTATTTTTTTTCTCCAAATTCTGCTTTCATAATCCTTTTTTTTTTTTTTGCAGTGCAGTGTATGTATAAAGCCTATGGATTGAACACCTGCCTCAATGTAAATTTGCACGGGATATGTGAGTTCTACACTTTCTAGATGCCAGTACAATTTTATTGTATCAAAGTTGTTCCGGAGTGTATCAGCAATTACAAGAGCTTCCAATAGCAGTTGGGCCGTCGGCCCACCCATCGTAACCGGCCCAATCAAGCTGCTTGGAGCGCAATCCTCGCAACCGGCCGAATTTCTCGCAAAACGGTCGGACACTACAGTATATATACGCCATTCGCACATGGCATCAGGTACGTTCTCTTACCTTGTGTTATCTGCCCGAGCGACCACTGACTTGATTGTCGGAGTGTCTTTGCAGGTAACACCCGAGATGCTCAGCGTGAAGCCAAGGCCGGTCCTTTCTCCTATTCAACGACCGGCCTAGTCACAGGACAACAACTTCAACACTTCATTGGTCAAGGTACGATCAATTGGCGACCACAGTGGGAGGCCCGAGCGCTATCCTACTCCATTCATGGCTCCACGCGACCGGCCCCAGACGCGGGCCTCATCTCGACTCAACCCCTCCGGGCAACATCCTCAACAGCAGACCCCGGAGGGCGTAGCCGTCACTATTCACGAATCTCAGGGAAATCCGCGCCAAGAACCCTCGGTGCAGGGGCGCAGACCGATCTTGGAGCAGGTGCAACCGTACGCTCCGCCACAACTACCGCCCGAGCTGATTGAGGTAGGCATTGAAGAGTCGTTGCCCGAGCATGTCACTCAGGCCGTTCTGCAGATTCTTCAAAGCAAGAACCAAGTCATTGCAGATAGAGATGAGCTGATCTCTCGCTATGAAAGAGGGTCGCAAGTAATTCCTTTTTCTTAAAAATAAAATTTCGTTACTTGATAGAAAAGAAATGCTACACTTCATTAAAAACTCATCAAATAATGCACTCTTCAATTTGTGCAATCAAACATCATGTTATGGAAAAATCCCATTCTCATAAAACACAATCGCAGCGGTATAACTACCAACTCACCAAATACTCTCACACACGTCTCAATGTAACCATTAAAAATCAGTATACAATTATTAAACAAATTATCCCACTCCACGCCCCCTAGGTGTTACAGTATCAGAGAGCGACACAACATTACAGCCCAAAAATTAAAAGAATAAGGCACCTGCAGCCTTCACTCATGAGGTACTGCAGCTGTTGCCACAATAGAGCAACATTCCAAGCGAAGGGGTGAGAATTTCAAGGAACATAATCGATACACAATAGAGTAATAAGAAGGGACAATCACAAGGTATCATCACCACATCATAATTACACAACACCACTCAAATCACAACAAAGACCACTCATCATTATGTTTATGTATGAAGATGCAACCCACACGCGGGCATATGCATGATGGTACCATATCATCTTTAAAAACCACTCAAGGCATATCTTCATTATAGAAGAGAACCACTCAAGGCATAACATCACCAATATAAGTCATAGTATGCACATGCCATGAGATCCTACAACACATGTGCAATTCAACCAACACTCACTCGGGGTACTCACCATCCTCATCATAAAATAAATAACCACCCAAGGTATGTCATCATTGTAGCGACCGAAAAATCCGGGAAAGGATTCTTCGAAAGGTTCATAGGAAGCCGCCACCAAATTTTAGTTTAAGGGCAAATTCGGAAAATCCCTTTAAGTTTTAAGATAAGGCGTTGTTAGGGTTCGGGAGTCGTTATGTGTGGGGAAGGTATTAGCACCCCACGACATCCTATTGTCTAATTAATTTAAGATTTATTTAATAATTACCCTTTTATTTGTAAAAAAAGACTTATTTAGGTTTTTGTTTTTAGTGCTTTGACGAGGGTTGAGTCTCGCTCCTACGTACCTCCGGATGCAATGGAGGAATCAAAGCCACGTAGTTCTTCCCGAAAAGGTTTGTTGGTTGGTGTTTTTTTAGTGTAGGGTCCTAGGACTCTTTGAACTGCATGACCATCGATCCTAGGACGTTGACTAACCCGATTGTACAACCGACATAGTCCCCTACTTTTTTGAAAATGATTTTTGAGTTTTTGAGAAAAATTGGATTGATGTGAGGTGGGTTGGTTTTAGAATAGGTATTCTAGAACTCCCGAACTGCATGACTCATTAGTTCTAGAACGCCGACTAACCTTGGTTGTACAACCGACTTAGTCCCCTATTTTTAGGAAAAATGATTTTTATTTACTTATAAGTTTTTAGGATTACTGAACTGTACAGCTCATTGGTCCTAGGATGATGACTAACCCGGTTGTACAACCGACTTAGTCTTTTATTTTTGGGAGTAATGATTTATTTATATTTTTATAAATTTTTAGGATTCTTGAAATCAGATACTCATTGGTCCTAGGATGATGACTAACCTTGCCAGTTGTACAACCGACTTAGTCTTTTATTTGATTTTCAAAGAAATAAACTAATTTGTGCATAAAAAAGACAAAAAGCGATAATTAATAAAGACTAGGCTAAAAAAATATAATAAATAAGCAAATAAATAACTATATACATAAATAAATATGAATAGATATATACATAAACAAACAAACAAATAAATAAATAAATAAATAAATAGATTATATTATGAATAAATGACAAATAAATACGTACTAAAAATAAACAAAATAAATACAAAACTAACTCGACTCGACGAGTGTCGAACCGGCTAAGCAAACCGACTCCTATCCGGTCCATTTTGACTCCAAGATCATAAGAACCGCTTTGAGAATCGGAAAGCCGACTCAAAACGTCCAAATGATCAAAGACAGGCTTTTAGTGAAATGGGCCGCTATCGCTTTGACCCAAAAGATCACTTAACCCGCCAATGATCTCTCCCTCTAATCTTCACCTCTCAACCCCTTTTATACCCAATTGCTAGGGAGCTCTTGTTTCTTGTGAGCAATGTGGGACTAAAACAAGGTAGAGAAAGCAATCCCCCTTTAAAACACAATTTTCGTTTTTCTCAAACCTGTCACCGTAAATTTGCGATTCCGGATTCGTTAACCGTTGGATCGTCTTTCTTTTTTGACAGCAGGTTCGTGACACATATATCTCCGCTTTCACCGTTCGGATCGTCGAAACGAGGTCTGAGGAGAGAGAAATGGCCTTCGCAATAACTGCAGTTTTTTGTCCGTTTTTCTCAAACCTCTCATCGTAAAAGTGCGATTCCGGAATCGTTAACCGTCGGATCGTCTTCATTTTTTTACAGCGGGTTCGTGGGAAATATGTCTTCACTTTCACCGTTCAGATCGTAAAAACGAGGTCCAAGGAGAGAGAAATTTCTTCGAATAGTAGCTAAAAACTAACACCAAAAATACAAAAACTACTATTTTTGTAATTTTCAAAAAAGTCCAAAATAAAATGATTGAAAAAGTCCAAAATAAAATGGTTGAAAAAGTCCAAATTAAAAACTATTAAAAGAACTCGGACAAAATTGGGGTATAACAATTGCCTCTCTTTATTTATATTTTACTAGAAAAGGTGAAGTGTATTCAAATTTCGTAGTGAAAATAGAAATAAAGATAGAATAGACGTCAATTTTGTCCGTTTAAGAGGAAGCGAAGAGTTTGAGAGATAAGAGGAGTGGTTAATACTTGGCGCATTAATCGAGAGTTGAATGAAGGGTCAACAAGGACCCGAAGGAGCACTAAGGCTCAAAGGACCACTCGTGGTCCGGAAGGCGCTTAGGCCTTAATTGAAGGACCATCGTGTAGTGCAAGGAGCGCAACTAGCTACGGTACTAGTTAAACGGTGCGAGGGGCCCTTTATACTCGGCGCGCCATGATGGGTCAAGATCGGTCTAGAATCGATATGTTGACCATGAAGGACGACACTCGTGTCTTAGGTGACAACAACTAGTCCGAAGGACCACGCGGGTCTGGAAGGTCCGCCGGGCTCGACTCGACGCGTTTGCGACTGGGCCACTTAGGGCACCGAAGGAGCGTAGTGCTCTGAAGGACCACTCGGGGTCTGTAGAGATCAACTCGGTGATCTGTGATATGATATGAGATCAACGCTTAAAGCGCCGATATTGGGGAACAAAATATGGGGATCAACACTTAGCGTGTCAATCTGAGCACACCTAACGAATGCATCTATTGAGAAAGGGAAAACCAATCTACGTTTGATGAAGCAATTAATGGTGCAAGCAATGATTGGTATCTGGTAGGATGTGGAATGACTTTTTTCGTTTTTTGCTTATTGCTTTTCGCTTTTTTTTTTTTTTTTTTTAAATGATTAATGCCAAATTTGAAAATGATGCAAATGAAATGCTCGGGTGCAAATGCTATGGTGCATGAGGTGATGATATGATATGATATGATATGAGTGATTGGGGTATAGAAACATTTTTGGTAATGATGAGATGTGAGACTTTAGATGCGAGAAGCAGAGGTGAATATTGATCATTCTTTGAAAACAATAGTTTTGAATCAATGCTTCAGCAATCTCAATGTTGTTATTTACAGACACTGATGTGAAAAAGTATTTGCAAGCTCGCTCATTTTTCTCTTCCATTTTGATGTCCCATGATGACCGAATAAGTGGATTTCCAACATCATCTGATCAACTTGTGTTTTCTCTCTCTAAAACATTGTTTTGTGAAGATGTATAGTAGTGCGAATATAGATGAATGAGGCAGTTAACTTGGGGTTCTAAAGACCTAGGGTGTGGACATTTGTGGCACATGCAGGGGTGAATGTCTGACCGGTCTTTGTCAAGGTCATGAAAGGTAGGTTTTCCCAAGCCAAGAAATGCAGGGCTGCCCCAATTTAGATTTGATGACGGTGAGTGAATAACTTGCCCCTGTCTAGTGGTGACAAGCTAAGGGTGTAGAAGATGATGAACTGGGAATGCATTGGCTTTGGAATGAAAGGCGGAAAGCAAAAGACTTTGTCTCAACCCATAGAGTTTGGTGTTGCCCCATTTATGGTAAGGACAAGATTGCCCTGGCTAGAGTAGTAGCATTTTGGGTAATGAGTTGAGAAATTGCCCCGGTATGGTTTTATGGCTGTGAATATAATGAAGGGATGAGATGGGTGTCGGGTGAATTTCCCCATTTGTAGGTGGAGTGAAGAATAACAGGATTGCCCCACTTGGAATGGTGTTTCGAATGGTTGCCTTTAGTGAGATTGGGAAAGGTGACAGAGTTAGGGCTATGGGTTTTTCGAGTTGGTCTGGTATAGGCTGGGTGTGATATGGGATGGACACTGTACAAATTTCCCCAAGTTCAAATGGGATAGATGGTGAAAGGGATGCCCCACTCTAGGATATCGATGACGATCCTAGTATAAACTTTTGGTTCTCTATAAAATCCAGACTATGATAGTCTTGAGTTTTCGCTATGATGACAACACCACTTGGTGATCACTAAACCTTGTCTTGATGTCGACAGAACTTGAATGAATCTTTGGGGTGCAAGTCCTTTGATTTTTCTCTTTATTTGAGAGTTTTTTTTTGAGACATATATATCGTAAATAAATAAACTTATTTGTCCTAAATTTGAGATTTTGAGAAAACAAAAGCAATCGGTCATTGATCAGAATGGATTTTCGGAGTTGTAATGTGGCTGCTGGTTAATGGTTTATGAGAGACATGATAATTGGGCTCAAAGTAGTGTTTGGGGATTGATGGGATGGATGATTTTTTGAGCGGTATGATTTGGCTAATGGTTAATGGTTTGTGAAAGAATGGGTTATTAGGCTCAATGAAGTGTTTGATGATTGATGGGACGAATAATTTGGTGATGTAACTTGGCTAATGGGTGATGATTTATGAAGGAAAGGATATTGAGGACAAGGGAAGTGTTTGGGGGTTTATTTCAGACAAGGATCTCTTGTGCTTTGATGGTAATGAAGTATCAGCTCACGATTTGTACTATTTTTGTTTTTTTTTTTTTTTTTTTTTGTTTTATTTGGGATTTTTTTTTAATCCTCTTTTTGACTTCACTCTTTTGTGATTTTTATTTCTCTTTCTTTTGAGCCGAGTGAGCAGATAAAAGTGATATACCATCTTTGATGTAGAACTGATCCTTGTCTAGGGTGGTTGAAAGGTTTTTGGATTTTTGGCTTAAGGTGGGTGGCAATGGAGTTTTGAGGGTATGGAAAGATGGTTCAACTTCATTTCACATCATGATTGCTCGTTTTCTCAAAAATTAACTTAAGGACAATAATTTACTTATTTACAAAATATTTGCTCTTCTTTTTTTTTTGTGCCCTAATTTTTGCTTAGGCCGCTCTTACGAGTTTTCAACCTAACGGGCATTTTTGAATTTTTGTAAAGGACTTGCACCAAGGGAATATAATGTTGACAAGGTATTTTAGAGATCACAAATTTGCCCTGATATGGAGGGCCTAAAGCGTTACTTCATTAGTGAGAACAAACCAAAAGTCGACTAGGTAGGGAGTATGTACTTTAGGGTGGTCCGGGTGGGATTAGACTTTGTGAGGGATGATGGTAAGGTAGGGACGCTAAACCGACTCGGACAAAAATGAACACACATGTTACCCAAGTCACTACACAAATGCTTCATGAGAGTTAACATTTAAAACATGATAGAAATTTTTTTTATGGGCATTTCGGTCATTTATCATGGGATGGAAGAGATGCAACATTTGGTTAAAAAATGTGAGCAAGCTAAAAATTTGAAAAACGGAGTGACTTGAAACACATTGAGCTTGCAACGAAGTATGGCTAAACTTTTTCAAAAAGAATTATTTATCTCACAAGAATGCCTCACCTCTCATCGCAATCTTTCTCTCAAAATTATGTTTTTTCGTTTTTATAATGCATGATGTAAGTATGCAAATGAATGAATGCGCATGAAATGAGAATGCGAATGAACGAATGAATGTATGTGAAATACGAATGTGATGTGTGTGTATGAAATGATAATATATGATTTTATTCGTCATGTCGGGGAATTATAAACTTTTCATTGGAGAGTAAAGTACAAAATTTAATTTTGACTTCAAAGTATGCACTTCTCTTCTCTCAAGGTAAAGATTTTAATTCTAACGATCATAAGAGTGCATACAACAAGAGATGTTTATTTGTTTGTATGCATGTGGTATATTTTCTAAAAAAGTAGTAAAAAAAATGATTTTTGGTTTTTTTTGATTTTTTTTCGATAAAAGACGGTATGCATAAATATTTGTTTGAATGCGAAGGTATAAAGCTCCTTTGTGACCCTAGAAATGTATCTTACAGAGTGGGTCTAAGGTTTTCTTTATAGTGAGTCTCACAATGGTAGTTCTAAAGAATCCTACACATGGTTCCTAGAGCCAAGGACCCCGGTCAAGAACACTGACCCCAACAATAGGCAAGCTATTAGGAGGGATAGTATCCTTAAAAGGAATCAAACTCTAGGTGAGATTTTCATGACCACCCAACGAGACGTACGTCCCGCAGGCCATCACTACGCAATCTCGTTCTAACTTAGGGTACACTCAAGTCCGGGTAGAGGACTTTTCTCACATGTGTGTGCAGAAGTGTAATTGTGGAGTGTGTATGAGCAATTTTAAAAAAAAGCCCAACAGCTGCAAACAGACAAACAGTCATACAAATATGGTCTTCTATCCTAGAGTTTATATATCACATAAAAATATAATAATAATAATAATAATAATAATAATAATAATAATAAACAAATAAATAAAGGGAAGGGTAAAATTAAGTTAATCCTAAATAATTAGACTAGGTTTTGACTCTCTAAAAAGTTAAGTCCCCAGTGAAGTCGCCAGCTGTAGCGACCGAAAAATCCGGGAAAGGATTCTTCGAAAGGTTCATAGGAAGCCGCCACCAAATTTTAGTTTAAGGGCAAATTCGGAAAATCCCTTTAAGTTTTAAGATAAGGCGTTGTTAGGGTTCGGGAGTCGTTATGTGTGGGGAAGGTATTAGCACCCCACGACATCCTATTGTCTAATTAATTTAAGATTTATTTAATAATTACCCTTTTATTTGTAAAAAAAGACTTATTTAGGTTTTTGTTTTTTAGTGCTTGACGAGGGTTGAGTCTCGCTCCTACGTACCTCCGGATGCAATGGAGGAATCAAAGCCACGTAGTTCTTCCTGAAAAGGTTTGTTGGTTGGTGTTTTTTAGTGTAGGGGTCCTAGGACTCTTTGAACTGTACAGCTCACTGATCCTAGGACGTTGACTAACCCGATTGTACAACCGACATAGTCCCCTACTTTTTGAAAATGATTTTTTGAGTTTTTGAGAAAAATTGGATTGATGTGAGGTGGGTTGGTTTTAGAATAGGTATTCTAGAACTCCCAAATCTGCATCTGACTCATTAGTTCTAGAACGCCGACTAACCCTTGTTGTACAACCGACTTAGTCCCCTATTTTTAGGAAAAATGATTTTTTTATTTACTTATAAGTTTTTAGGATTACTGAACTGTACAGCTCATTGGTCCTAGGATGATGACTAACCCGGTTGTACAACCGACTTAGTCTTTTATTTTTGGGAGTAATGATTTATTTATATTTTTATAAATTTTTAGGATTACTGAATTGTACAGCATGCACAGCTCATTGGTCCTAGGATGATGACTAACCTTGGTTGTACAACCCGACTTAGTCTTTTATTTGATTTTCAAAGAAATAAACTAATTTGTGCATAAAAAAAGACAAAAACTGATAATTAATAAAGACTAGGCTAAAAAAATATAATAAATAAGCAAATAAATAACTATATACATAAATAAATATGAATAGATATATACATAAACAAACAAACAAATAAATAAATAAATAAATAAATAGATTATATTATGAATAAATGACAAATAAATACGTACTAAAAATAAACAAAATAAATACAAAACTAACCTGGACTCGACGAGTGCCGAACCGGGCTAAGCAAACCGGACTCCTATCTGGTCCATTTTGACTCCAAGACCGCAAGAACCGCTTTGAGAATCGGAAAGCCGACTCAAAACGTCCAAATGATCAAAGACAGGCTTTTAGTGAAATGGGCCGCTATCGCTTTGACCCAAAAGATCACTTAACCCGCCAATGATCTCTCCTCTAATCTTCACCTCTCAACCCCTTTTATACCCAATTGCTAGGGAGCTCTTGTTTCTTGTGAGCAATGTGGGACTAAAACAAGGTAGAGAAAGCAATCCCCCTTTAAAACACAATTTTCGTTTTTCTCAAACCTGTCACCGTAAATTTGCGATTCCGGATTCGTTAACCGTTGGATCGTCTTTCTTTTTTGACAGCAGGTTCGTGACACATATATCTCCGCTTTCACCGTTCGGATCGTCGAAACGAGGTCTGAGGAGAGAGAAATGGCCTTCGCAATAACTGCAGTTTTTTGTCCGTTTTTCTCAAACCTCTCATCGTAAAAGTGCGATTCCGGAATCGTTAACCGTCGGATCGTCTTCATTTTTTTACAGCGGGTTCGTGGGAAATATGTCTTCACTTTCACCGTTCAGATCGTAAAAACGAGGTCCAAGGAGAGAGAAATTTCCTTCGAATAGTAGCTAAAAACTAACACCCGAAAATACGCAAAAACTACTATTTTTTGTAATTTTCAAAAAAAGTCCAAAATAAAATGATTGAAAAAAGTCCAAAATAAAATGGTTGAAAAAGTCCAAATTAAAAACTATTAAAAAGAACTCGGACAAAATTGGGGTATAACAATCATAAAACACTCGTAGAGTGTATTCGTCATTCACATCACAATCATTAAATAACACATCATCATAAACACTCGTAGAGTGCATTCGTCATTCACATCACAATCATTAAATAACACATCATCATCACTTATCTTTTAGTTTTGTGGGTTATAAAATAGTAAACTGATTGACTATGGGATTACTCAGGTAACTGGTACTACTCGCAAGAGGCATTGGCCACATTTGCGAGGCTCTCAGATGATGCCCTTGTAAATGCACCAAGTGAAAGAAATTACGCCTTAGTGGTAAACCACAATTTAGCCATAGTCAAGGAGTACACTAGTAGTATAACCTCTTACAGCAATTCAATCATAAAATAAACTCCGAAAATTCGATCCTCGTCCAGCAACACAATTTGAGAAAACAGTATCAATTTAGTAACAAAACAGCCACTTATATTTTTGAAAAACCGCACTATAGTTTCGCAAAACAGCACCAAGTTTAGTGACAAAAAAAAAACAGCAGCTTACATTTAAAAAAACTGCACTATGGCTTCGCAAAACAACACCAATTTTAGTGACCAAAAACAGCAACTTATATTTGAAAATACTGCACTATATTTTCACAAAACAGCGTCAATTTTTAATGGCAAAAACAGCAACTTATACTTAAGAAAACTGCACTATATTTTCACAAAATAGCATCAATTTTTAGTGACAAAACAGCAACTTATATTAAAAAAAACTGCACTATATTTTCACAAAATAACATCAATTTTTAGTGACAAAACAACGCAACTTATATTAAAAAAAAACTGCACTATATTTTCATGAAAACATCCATTATTTGTTAACAAAACAGCAACAATTTAACAACCAAAAACAACACCTTATATCCTTGAAAAAACAGCAACTATATTCAATTAAAACTAGCAACAATACACAATTTAACAAGCAAACAAAGAACGATTTTAATTCACACAAAAACAGCACCTTGTATTTTCACAAAAACAGCACTATATCCAATTAAAACAGCAACCACGCCTAATTAAACAAGGCAAACAGCAACAATTTTAATTCACCCAAAAACAACACCTTGTATTTTCACAAAAACAGCACTATATCCAATTAAAACAGCAATCACGCCTAATTAAGCAAGGCAAACAGCAACAATTTAATCACCAACACCATGGAAATCGATTTTAATCCCATCAACTCACCCAAATTCGAAACTCAATTCATCATCCCATAATTTTAATCACGTGATAACATCAACAATACATCATACAACATCAAAACCCAACAAAACCCATCATATACCCCATTATGTTAGATGAAACGCTCACCCTTACCTTAAATTAAATCGTAGGACTCCACTAACACCAAAATCACCCAAATCGCAAGCTTTCCTTCCTCTCCTTCAAATCAACGATGGGTGCTCCTTCTTGAGCAACTTGCGAACCACAACAACAAGCAATGAGTGATTGAAAATCACTACAACAGGAAAAGGAAAAAAAATTGAGAAAGAAAGGACCAAAACCCTTACCTTGAGCAACCTTGAGAAGTTTCTCTCTTCTCCTTCCTCTCCTTCCCACAGCGCAAACCCTAACTCTTTTCTCTTACATTTGTTTTTCTTTTTTTTTCCTTCCTTTGCAACTAAGCCTAGTTTATTTATATTTTGGGCTCAAAAGGTTTGGGCCCTTTTTACACCCCCCTTCCATCGCTCCCACCACTCCCTAACACAATAAAATAACCACCACATTATAACTCAATATAATTAAATTTAGTGCAACACTTTAAATAATTTAATCAATTACTTAATTAAATTATTTAGGTGTTACAACTCTCCCCCACTTAGGAAATTTCGTCCTCGAAATTCATACCTGAGTCAAATAGTTCTGGATAGGACTCCCTCATCCTGCTCTCTAGCTCCCAAGTCATGCTCTCACCAGCAGCTCCCAACCACACCACCTTGACCAATGCAATGTCTTTTCCTCTCAACACCTTCACCTCCCTATCGTCAATCCTCACCGGCATAGTCTCCACCGTGAGATTCTCACGCATACTCTACATCATCCATGTGAATCACATGAGACGGTTGCGAATATACTTAGAAGGCGTGACACGTGGAATACATCGTGCAAGTTCGAAAGATTAGGTGGCGAGCCACCCTATAAGCAACTTTTCCTATCCTCTCGGTGATTTGGTGCGGTCCAATAAATCTAGAGTCAACTTCTTCGCTTTCGATTGCGCCCAACACCGTCATAGGCGTAACCCTCGAATACATGCTCACCCGCTGAAATTCCAAGTCCTTTCTCCTCCTATCATGATAACTTTTCTCGCTGCCTGGACTCTTTCATTTTCTCCCCGATCATCTTAACCTTCTCTGTAGTCTCCTAACCAACTCCTGGTCCAAGAACGACACTCTCACCGGACTCATGCCAACACAACTGAGTCCTACACCTCCGCCCATCTGATTGCCTCAAAAGGAGCCATCCCTATACTCGAATGGTAGTTGTTATTATAAGTGAACTCAATCGCTGGAAGGTGTGTATCCCACGCACCTCCTGCTCCCAAGACACAAGCTCTCGTAAGATCCTCCAAAGACTGGATGGTTCTCTGCTCCGACCATCATCCGAGGATGATAAGTCAACTCAACCTCGGCTTGGACCCCAAAGCCTCCCTGTAAGCTTCCCCAAAACTCGATGTAAACCGCGGGTCTCTATCCGACACAATACTCTTCTAACCCCATGAAGCTTCACAATCACTGAACGTATATTCTAGCCAACTTTGGCACGGGATGTGATGTTGATAGGAATGAAGTGAGCAGACTTGGTCAACCTATCCACAATCACCCAAATAGAGTCAAACCCTCTCACAGTGTTTGGCAACCCTGTCACAAAGTCCATGGAAATGCTGTCCCACTTCCATTCCGGAATCTCCAACGGTTGCATCAACCCCGCCGGCTTCTGGTGCTCAATCTTTGACTTCTGGCAAGTCAAACATGCGTATACAAATTGTGCTACATCCTTCTTCATACCGGGCCACCAAAACAGTCTCTTCAAATCATGGTACATTTTCGTGGCACCTGGATGAATACTTAACTTGCTCCTATGGCCCTCCTCGAGTATCATTCTCTTCATATCAACATCATCAGGAACACATATCCTGTCCCTGAATCTCAATACTCCCTGGGAATCCAACCTGAAATCCCCATCCACCGCCTGATCACCCGCAACCAACAAATCCACCAGTTTCACATCCAGTTTCTGGGCGTCTCTGATATTAATCAAGAAGTCATTATCAATCCTCAACATACCCAGCTTGACACTCTGCGGTGTCACCTCACAAACTGTGACTCAAATCACTAATTGCTCAATCAACTCCAATTCCTTCACCTTCATTGTTGACATATGTAAAGTCTTCCGACTTAAAGCATCACCACGACATTAGCTTTGCGGATGATAGTTCAAGCCGAAATCGTAATCTTTCAAAGAACTCTAACCAACGCCTCTGCATCTCATATTCACTCTCCTTTTGGTCGAACAAGTACCTCAAACTCTTGTGATCACCGAACACCTCAAATCTGGTACCATAGAGATAGTGCCTCCAAATCTTTAGCGCAAACACAATAGCAAATTTAGTTCCAAATCGTGAGTAGGATAGTTCCTCTCATGTATCCTCAACTGTCTGGACGCATAAGCAACTACCTTCCCATCCCGCATCAATACACCTCCTAAACCCATCTTGGACGCATCACAAGATACAACAAAAAGGTTGATCCAAGACAGTAACACTAGCACCGAGATGTTGTCAACCTCCTTTTCACTCTTGGAAGCTCTCTTCACACTTGGCGTCCCACACAAAAGCTCTTCCTTTACAGTCAATTGGGTCAACGGAAGGGCTAGCTTAGAGAACCCTCAATAAACCTCCCGTAGTAACCAACCAACCCCAAGAAGCTCCTAATCTCGATCCACGGACTTTGGGCTCTCCCACTGCAACATCGCATCAACCTTTGCTTTGGGTCCACGGCTATACCATCACCAGAGATAATGTGACCCAAGAAGCTTACCTCTTTCAAATTAACTCACACTTTGATAACTTAGCATAAAGCTTTCTTTCTTTCAAAGACTCTCTAGCACCAACCTCAAGTGCTCTGCGTGTTCCTCCTCGCACTTAGAGTACACCAAAGATATCATCAATAAACACAACCACAAACCGATCTAAATAGCTATGGAAGATCCTGGTTCATGTACTCCATAAACACCCCTGGTGCATTTGTGACACCAAACGGCATTACAGAGTACTCATAATGCCCATACCTCGTCCTGAACGCGGTCTTCTGGATGTCTTCATCCTTCACCTTGATCTGATGATAACCCGACCTCAAGTCAATCTTGCTAAAAACCTTAGCACCCACCAGCTGATCCATCAGATCATCAATCCTCGGAAGAGGATATTTATTCTTGATTGTAACTTTGTTCAACTGACGGTAGTCTACACACAACCTCATACTCCCATCTTTCTTTTTCACTAGCAGCACTGGAGCTCCCCAAGGTGACACACTCGGTCTCACAAACTTCTTTTCTAACAAATCTTCAAGTTGCTTTTTCAATTCTGCCAACTCAGATGCAGACATTCATGCGGTGCCATAGACACGTGCCTGAGTGCCGAGCACAAGCTCAATCCCAAACTCAACTTCCCTTTACGGTGGCACACTAGGAATCTCATCAGAAACACTTCCGGAACTCACACACCACCGCAACCCATCAACCACACTTGGTTCTCAAATGACATGGACGCCATCAAAGCAAACAACTCGACCACCCTCTTTCATTACCCCGCGTAATTGCTCAATGGACAAAGAAAGCGTACTCTTCCTCTTCGTGAAGAAGAAAACTAACAGACTTACTAGGGCGGTTGATGTGCACATGGTTATCTACCAACCACCCATGCCTAATCACATCCAACCCACCCAAAGGCAAACAAATCGATCAACTAAAAAATCTGCCAAGACCGACAGAGGACACCTAGCACACATTAGAGAAGTAGTTACCAACCCTTAGCCGGAGTGTCGATAACCATCCCTCTCTCCATAACAGCATAACACTAATTTCAACTTTTCAAAGACAAATGTAAGCAATAAAAGAGTGCGTAGCACCTGTGTCAACAATAGCAATTAAAGGTGTACCATAGATGAAGCATGTACCTTTAATCGCATTGGGTCCCTCTCAACTCCGCCAAAGGCAAAAACTCTCCCAATGGACTTCTCTTTCTTTGGCTTTGGACACTGTGTACCGATGTGACCACTCTCCCACAATTGAAGCACAACACCTCCTTCCTATCACGGTTGGAAGCCATGTGTCCCTCTTTTCCACACTGTAACATCTCTTTTTCATTATTTGGACAATCTGACTCTTATGGCTGCGCTTTCCACACGTATAACAAGTAACACTGGCCGCAAATCTCCCCACTTCGCTTAGACCCACCAACAAATTTACCAACAGACTTCCCTTTGCCCTTTACCAAAGGGCACCTCATATGACTTTCCACGACCAAAAAATTCTTTTGCTTTTCCTTCATAGCTCTAGAGAAAGCATTATTGTCCTCTTCAAAGATTCTCGCACTATTAACCAACAACGGAAATACTCGGATCTGCGATATACCCTATGGCTCTCTTAATATCAGCACGCAACCCGTTCTCAAACTTGATGCACTTGGAGAACTCAGCCCCCTCTCCATCATATTGTGGATAAAACTTGGACAGTTCAGTAAATTTTGCAGCATACTCAGTCACAGTCATGCTACCTTGCTCAAGTCTCAAAAACTCCACCTCTTTCTTTCCACGGACATCTTCCGGATAGTATTTCCTCTTGAACTCCCTCTCAAATACTGCCCACGTGATCTCCTCATTGGCAGTCGTCAACCCCTGACTAGCTGTTCTCCACCAATCATAAGCCTCTTTCTTCAACATGTGTGTGCCATAGCGAACCTTCTGAGCATCGGTGCAATCCATGACACGGAATATCCGCTCCATCTCACTTAGCCACTCAAGGGCACCATCAGGATTATACCCGCCTTCAAAAGTAGGAGGGTTCTCACGCTGGAACGTGGCCAGACTACGCGTTCCATCACCCGTAGCATTACCCACAACCCCAAAGAATAGCTCGCAGCAGCAAAGAAGAAGTGCGACATCGTTCCGCCCCGCCATTCTAGTACCGCAATGTAAAAACAAAAATCAGAAACGAGTAACAAAGCTCAAATGTTACTCAACTTGATGACTCAACCACCAGCCGGACAGACCGAACTGCTCTGATACCAATAATGTAACACCCATTTTCTACCCTTATTTTACGTGTCATTTATCAGAGTAATTCCTTTTTCTTAAAAATAAAATTTCGTTACTTGATAGAAAAGAAATGCTACACTTCATTAAAAACTCATCAAATAATGCACTCTTCAATTTGTGCAATCAAACATCATGTTATGGAAAAATCCCATTCTCATAAAACACAATCGCAAATGCAGATAACTACCAACTCACCAAATACTCACACACGCCTCAATGTAACCATTAAAAATCGTGATACAATTATTAAACAAATTATCCCACTCCACGCCCCTAGGTGTTACAAAGATCGTAGAGCGACACAACATTACAAAATTTCAAAAATTAAAAGAATAAGGCACTGCAGCCTTCACTCATGGTACTGCGCAGCGTTGCCACAATAGAGCAACATTCCAAGCGAGTAGGGGTGAGAATTTCAAGGAACATAATCGGATACACAATAGAGTAATAAGAAGGGACAATCACAAGGTATCATCACCACATCATAATTACACAACACCAAATTTCAAATCACAACAAAGACCACTCATCATTATGTTTATGTATGAAGATGCAACCCACACGCGGCATATGCATGATGGTACCATATCATCTTTAAAACCACTCAAGGCATATCTTCATTATAGAAGAGAACCACTCAAGGCATAACATCATCAATATAAGTCATAGTATGCACATGCCATGAGATCCTACAACACATGTGCAATTCAACCAACACTCACTCGGGGTACTCACCATCCTCATCATAAAATAAATAACCACCCAAGGTATGTCATCATAAAACACTCGTAGAGTGTATTCGTCATTCACATCACAATCATTAAATAACACATCATCATAAACACTGTAGAGTGCATTCGCCATTCACATCACAATCATTAAATAACACATCAAAGATCACTTATCTTTTAGTTTTGTGGGTTATAAAATAGTAAACTGATTGACTATGGGATTACTCAGGTAACTGGTACTACTCGCAAGAGGCATTGGCCACATTTGCGAGGCTCTCAGTGATGCCCTTGTAAATGCACCAGTGAAAGAAATTCTGGCCTTAGTGGTAAACCACAATATAGCCATAGTCAAGGAGTACACTAGTAGTATAACCTCTTACAAAGAATTCAATCATAAAATAAACTCCAAAATTCGATCCTCGTCCAAAGAACACAATTTGAGAAAACAAAGATCAATTTAGTAACAAAACAAACCACTTATATTTTTGAAAAACAAAGACTATAGTTTCGCAAAACAAAGACCAAGTTTAGTGACAAAAAAAAGCAAGACTTACATTTAAAAAAATCGCACTATGGCTTCAAAAAACAACACCAATTTTAGTGACCAAAAACAGCAACTTATATTTGAAAATACTGCACTATATTTTCACAAAACAAATACAATTTTTAATGACAAAAACAAAGAACTTATACTTAAGAAAAAGCGCACTATATTTTCACAAAATAGCATCAATTTTTAGTGACAAAACAGCAACTTATATTAAAAAAAACTGCACTATATTTTCACAAAATAACATCAATTTTTAGTGACAAAACAGCAACTTATATTAAAAAAAAACTGCACTATATTTTCATGAAAACATCCATTATTTGTTAACAAAACAAAGAACAATTTAACAACCAAAAACAACACCTTATATCCTTGAAAAAACAGCAACTATATTCAATTAAAACTAGCAACAATACACAATTTAACAAGCAAACAAAGAACGATTTTAATTCACACAAAAAGCAGACCTTGTATTTTCACAAAAACAACACTATATCCAATTAAAACAAAGAACCACGCCTAATTAAACAAGGCAAACAGCAACAATTTTAATTCACCCAAAAACAACACCTTGTATTTTCACAAAACATCACTATATCCAATTAAAACAAAGAATCACGCCTAATTAAGCAAGGCAAACAAAGCAACAATTTAATCACCAACACCATGGAAATCGATTTTAATCCCATCAACTCACCCAAATTCGAAACTCAATTCATCATCCCATAATTTTAATCACGTGATAACATCAACAATACATCATACAACATCAAAACCCAACAAAACCCATCATATACCCCATTATGTTAGATGAAACGCTCACCCTTACCTTAAATTAAATCGTAGGACTCCACTAACACCAAAATCACCCAAATCGCAAGCTTTCCTTCCTCTCCTTCGAAATCAACGATGGGTGCTCCTTCTTGAGCAACTTGCGAACCACAACAACAAGCAATGAGTGATTGAAAATCACTACAACAGAAAAGGAAAAAAAAAATTGAGAAAGAAAGGACCAAAACCCTTACCTCGAGCAACCTTGAGAAGTTTCTCTCTTCTCCTTCCTCTCCCTTCCCACCAAGCAAAACCCTAACTCTTTTCTCTTCTGTTGTTTTTCTTTTCTTTTCCTTCCTTTGCAACTAAGCCTAGTTTATTTATATTTTGGGCTCAAAAGGTTTGGGCCCTTTTTACACCCCCCTTCCATCGCTCCCACCACTCCCTAACACAATAAAATAACCACCACATTATAACTCAATATAATTAAATTTAGTGCAACACTTTAAATAATTTAATCAATTACTTAATTAAATTATTTAGGTGTTACACGTAGGCACCGATCACCTCCTCGAAGGAGCCTCTCTCGCCGGGAGAGCACCACCCACCGGTCTCCGGCACGAAGAATCAGGGCACGAAGGTCGCCCTGCCAGAACGCACGCCGCAATCGCCGTTCACTCTCTTATGAAGAATACGAGGATTCCAGCTACCGTCCTGACACCGGTCGCTCGCCTACTAGATACTCCTCTAATGAGTCGTCCGGTTCACGTCGATCGAGAAGCAGGTCCTGGGATTCCCGTGAAGAATTGGAAGACTATCGCGATGGAAGAATCATGGACGTTTCGCAACGGCCAAGAAGAGGTCAAAGCGAGCGACCCAGAAGGCCTCCTCAGCTTCCACCACTTGGCCCATCTGGAGGATTCTATGGTATGTCATGCAATGAGGCATGCCTCGCTATGCAAATTCTTTGGGTCGAACGACATTCGAACGGTCCACGCCCGCTTACTAGAGAAATCAGCGCTACAGATACCAATAGATTCATGAAAGCCGCCCAATCTAAACAAGTTTGATGGTCGTGGCGATCCGGATAAGCACCTCCGGTATTTTAACAATTATTGCAGCTATAGAGAATTGGGCTCGACCATGAAGTGCCGGTTGTTCCCACAGTCGTTGGACGGCCGAGCATTAGAATGGTGGGAATCACTTCGGCCCAACACCATCTCCTTGTGGGAAGACTTGATCAGAATCTTTTTGAGCCACTATACGCCAACCGCTGCCGATGATCGATATGAAGAACACTTGGACACGATCGTTCAAGGTGATAATGAGACGCTGAGACAGTATATCGACCGGTTCAACACGGAGGCCGAGACTGTTCGTGACTTGTCTAACAAGGACAAGTTGAAATACCTCAAGCGTGGTATTCGACCGGATCATAGGTTCGTAGAAGAATTCACCTTGAATCACTATCAAGATCTCAGTTTCTTCCTAAGAAGGGCCAATGATCATATGGCGTATGAAGAAACCTTGGCCGCAAGAAGGGGCGCTCGTGCGCATCCCAAGGAAGGACTTTAAGTGGGCACGACCGACCAAAAGATACTGCCGCTACCACAAGAGCAAGGGGCACGACACCAATGACTGCATGGCCCTCAAAGACGACATTGAGGAGCTTATTCAGAAAGGCAAGTTAGGCAAGTATGTGAGGTCCGATGAAAGCGAACGACTTTAAGAGAAGTCAAAAGAGCCGGATCAAGATAGAGGAAAGGGCGCCCTAGTCATATCGAGCGCCGGGACAAGGATCGATCCGATGGTTTAGATACACGACAATCAAAAGGCCGCAATGTTGCCATGGTGATTCTCGGTGGAAACCCGTTGGACCGTAGGGAGTCCAACAAAGCTATGAAAAGAAAATGGGACGAACTCCTAATGGTTGCATCAACTTCAGCGGAACGACCGGTCTCGACTAGACCGCCCATTTCTTTTGGGGACGAGGACCTGCTCGATGGCAGGCCAAACAGTTATGATCCATTGGTGGTCGAGCGTTGATGGCCAACACCGAGGTCCAAAGAATTTTGGTCGACTCAAGCGCACTTTCGGCCGATATCATGTTCAAGAATTGATTGATAAGTTAAAAGTGGATCGAGCGAGATAATTCCCCAGGCCGAGCCTACCCCTCTAACAGGCTTCAATGGAGCGACCACCTATCCATTGGGAACGATCGAGCTCTTGGTTACATTTGGTGATGATACTGGGGAAAGCACTTTGTACAGGACGGTCCGAACGACGTTCCTTGTACTCCCCATCAAATCCTCGCTACTGTATTATTGGTAGGCCGACTTTGGGCAAGCCGGAGGCCGTGGCATCAACCGCTCATTTGAAGATGAAGTTTTACAAGAACGACGCACTGTGTAGTTACCCCGGCGGCCGACTTAGAGGCGGCAGCAAGACGGCAGCCACTTCTTATATCGTGAAATTTGTGATGAGGTAGATCGTGGTCCAAATACTCGAGCAATCGTGAAGGTCACTGTGTCAATCTCGGCCGATCCGACGCTCGTTATGATCCGGATAGCGACCCCGCAGGATAATGATGACGAGCCAGCCAGAGAGCTAAAAATAGGCTAAAAAGACCGTAACCTCATGGGGAATTGGAAGATGTGCGGTTGGGCGATGACCCAATTAAAACGGTGAAGCTCTTGTGAGCGACCTACCCGAACAGTGAAGCAGACTGTAAAATGTTTAAGGGACTACGTTGATCTGTTTCGCATGGCGGCGCCGACATGCCCGTATTCCTATTGAGATTGCTTGCCACCACTTTTAGTCGATGAAGAAGTCGTGTCGGTGGCGCCCAAAGAAGACGAACTCGTGAGCGAGGAAAATCTCAAGCCGCAGCAGAAAGGCCGTTGAGGACCTCGTAAAGGCTAACTTCATCGAAGAGATCAAATACACGACACGCCTATCCAATGTTGTGTTGGTAAAGAAGAAGAATGGCAAGTGGAGAATGTGTGTAGATTACACCGACCAACAAGGCATGCCCGAAGGATGCCTTCCTCGCGCCAACATCGACAAGTTGGTCGATGGTGCCTCGCTACAAGTTATTATCTTTTACGACGCTTACTCGCGCTACAATCAGATCACGATGTACTCCCCTGATCGACACAAGACAGTCTTCATGACAGATCGTGGCAACTTTCAGTACAAGCTGATGTCGTTCGGACTAAAGAACGCTGGAGCGACCTACCAGCGCATGATGAACAAGATCTTCAAGAGGCAGATCGGTCGAATATCTGAGGTATACTTAGACGATATGATCATAAAAAGTTTCACCGATCCAGATCATGTGAACGACCTGAGAGAAATCTTTGAAGAAGCCAGGAAGAATTCACTTAGATTGAATCCAGAAAAGTGTACCTTTGGGGTGAGGGCCGGCAAATTTTTGGGCTTTCACCTGACTGAAAGAGGAATAAAAGCAAATCCTGAGAAGTGCAGGGCGGTCGCCGATATGAGGCCGCCCACCACTAAAAAAGAGATACAACAGCTGAATGGCATGGTAGCTGCCTTATCCAGATTCATTCCAAAAGCGGCCTGTAAGTCGCTTCCGTTATTCAGACTCCTGAAGAAAGACACAGATTTTGAGTAGACCGATCAATGCCAGCGAGCGTTGGATGAGCTAAAAGAGGCTTTGACTAACCCGCCAATCATGACCAAGCCGTTGTCGGGCGAAACGCTGTATCTATACTTAGCAATCACAGAAGAAGTTTTGAGTGCTATGTTAGTCAGGGAAAACGACCTAAAGCAGAATCTGGTCTACTTCATTAGCAAGGTTTTGCAAGGGCCCGAGCTGAGGTATCAGAAGATAGAGAAGTTTGCCCTTGCACTCGTAGTGGCCGCCCGAAGGTTGAGACCCTACTTTGTGGCCCACCAGGTCGTGGTGAGGACCGATCAGCCAATCAGGCAAGTCCTCCATCGGCCAGACCTGGCGGGAAGAATGATAAAATGGACAGTAGAACTCAGCGAATTTGGAATTAAGTTTGAATCCAAGTCGGCCGCTAAGTCACAGGTGGTGGCTGACTTTATAGTCAAAATGACTCGATCCCGTAAGAACAAGTCGCAACGACACGGACCCTACACGTAGATGGGTCGCCCAACAAAGAAAGGAAGTGGAGCAGCCTAATCTTAGAAAATTCGTAAGGTCTTCATTGTAGAGTGTCATTGACTTTCGCGTTCCATACTTCAAATAACCGTGCGAGAATATGAGGCGTGTATAATGGGCTGCACTCGCTAGAGACTTTAATGTCGATCGTGTGGAATTGCATTCGATTCCCCGTTAGTGGTTTCCCAAATCAAGGAATTGTATGATGCCAAAGATGATGTGCTCAAAAGCTATCCGCCGAGTAAGGGAGCTTCTCAAACAGCTTCTACCGAAAGCGTATGAAGCATGTGCCTCGATCCAAAAATGTTCGAGCGGATATTCTCTCAAAACTTGCAAGTACTAAGAGCCCGGAAATCACGTAAGTTTGATCCAGAAACTTTGAATCGCCGAGCGTGTCGACCAAGCCAAGCCACCTCCGCCGCCCCATGTGTTGATCAAGATAAAGATTGATCGCCCCATCCCGCGATACATTATTGAAGGAGAAGAGCCTAGCGACCAAAAGCAAGCGAAATTGGTCAGGCTAAGGGCGACCAAATACTCTGTAATAGAGGAAAACTATACGTAAGAGGATTCTCGCCTCCACTTCTATGATGCCTTACGTCGGTCGGCTTCGACCATGTGTTGAGGGATATCCACGAGGGTGTTTGTGGAAGTCATCAAGGAGCACGATCCCTAGCAAAGAAAGCTCTCAGGGCCGGTTATTACTGGCCGACCATGGACCAAGATGAAACGAAACTTGTTCAGAAATGCAAAAAATGTCAAGTGCACACTGATGTCCATATTGCACCTTCTTCAGAACTGCAAAGTCTTGTCTCACCCTGGCCGCTCGCATGGTGGGGCATGGATCCGCTAGGCCCGCTTCCACCCACCCGTGCCGCCAAGTTCTTGATCGTGGCGGTTGATTATTTCACAAAGTGGATCGAGGCCGAGCCTCTCGCAACCATCACTTCGGCAAAAGTAAGCAAGTTCTTCGGTCGGTGTGTGCTAGCTCGCTTTGGAGTCCCACAGCAATTGATAACTGACAATGGTACCCAGCCAAGCAAACAAAAGGTTCGGAGAAATGTTGGCCGACTTAGGGGTGAAACAACGCTTTACCTCGGCCGAGCATCCACGCACAAACGGCCAAGCGTAAGCGCAAACGTAGAGTTACCTTGTGTGGGGTTGAAAAGAAGGCTTGACGGCAAAGGAATCGGGTCGAGGAGTTGCGATGCATTTTTGGGCATACAGACGACTCCCATTCATCGATCGGGAGTCGCCTTCGCACTTGTGTATGGAACGGATGTTTGTGATACCCATAGAGATGGGAAAACTGAATTGGAGAACTTTGAACCCCCCAGCAACGGCCGACAACGACCGAGCCATACGAGAAGAATTGGACCTCATTGAAGAGTTGCGTACCCAAGCATCATTGAGAGAACAACCGATCAAGCGTAAGGTCGCAGCCTAGGTACAACACTCGCTCAAAAGAGGGACTTCACGGTCGGTCACCGTCCCGAGACAAAAGCGTATGCCTAAAACAAGAATGCACGCCAAGGAAAGTTAGCACCAAATTGGAAAGGTCCGTATCGGGTAATTAAGAAGACCGCAAAGGGGCATACGAGCTGGAAACCATGGAAGGGGCGACTATCCCCAGAACATGGAACGCAGAAAAACTTAGAAAATATTATGTCTGAATGTAATGAACGACCGATCTATTAATGAAAGACAGCAGCGCTTTTTTCCCAATCGGGTTTTTTATAGAGGCATGACCTTTGACAACCGCCATTATTTACTTTCTCGCAAAGAATGTATGCCCTGGCCGCTCAAACATGCTCATGGCAAAGGAGCGCGCCAAGAATTATCGAAGTACTTATCAAACGTAAATGGGTCGTCAAACGATCTACCCGGGTCGTTGAAACGATCTACCTCGCGCCATCGGCGGTGGCGGGGTTAAGTAATAACCCACAAAAGTAGGTCGTCAAAATGATCCGCCTCGAGTGCGATCGAATGGCCCAAGGGTTAAGTAATAACCCACAAATACACTAGGCCGCTTGAAACGACCTAAATCGAGTGCCATCGAAATGGCCCAATAGAGTGCCATCGAAATGGCTCAATAGAGTGCCGTCGAAACGCCCAATCGAGTGTCGCCGAACCGCCCAAATAGAGGTCGCCGAGCGGTCTATAACGAGTGTTTTTTAAGAGATAAACGGGCATCGACGGACCAAATATAAGCCTACGAAAGGTCATAAGAATGCCCGGTCGGCCTAAAAAGTTCGTAAGACAATAATGAGATCCAAACAAGCGAAATGGAATAAAGAACAAATTAAGCGAAAATAAATTGTCATTACAAACGAGGGACGCCTTGGCCGGCCGAGCGCCTAACTATTAAAAAGAATCGCATAAAGGCAGAATATTGTTGTGCCCGAAGGATCGAGTCGGGCGAACGACATTCCCCGATCATCAAGTTCCTGCTGCATGATCTTGTTGTTCTCGACATGGTGGTCGGCTTTATCAAAGTTGTCATCAAAATTGATGTTCAAGTCTGAGTTCAACGCCTGCATTCCGCCGAGCATTGTAGAATTGCTCGATCGCCGCACCCTTAGACATCCCGCTATCTTCCGAACTTGCGCCTCCCAGCTCGCCCTGGGTCTCCCACTCGGCTTCTCTTTCTCCAAGGTTTCAAGGTCGGTCTTCAAATTTATCACTTGAGTTTGGGATTCCTTGTTCTTCTTCAATAGCTTGGCCCGTTCGTCTTCGGCCCGTTGAAGAACGTCCTTCTTTGACTTGGCCAATTTCTCCAGCTTTTGCTGTGCCTCCGCCACGGCCTTGTCCTTCGCAACCCGAGCTTCTGCAAACAAAGATAGCCAAAGACGGTTAGTCGGTCGAATTTAAGAAAAAGCGTGACGGGTTAGAAAAGTAAAATACCTTGAGCTTCATCCGACAACTCTTGGATCATTTTGTCAACCCCCATGCATAGAGAAGCGCAGACCGCCATGGGTTTCTTTTTAAACCGATCGAAGTCGGCCAGCCCCAAACCCTCGAGCGAGAGAATAGGAATGTCGACCGCAGGATATTCACGAGTCTGCTCATCGAACTTTGCCCGCTTGGGGGAGCGATCATCGTGGTGAGGCGCGACCGACCTTGAAACAGTGCTTCTTCCTTGGCTTTGGGAGTTTGAGGCACCTTCGACGGTCCGTCGAGATCGACCACGTTCCGTGGCGGCGGCCGGGAGGCGCTGTTCTTAGGAGGATTCAAGACCTTCTCGATCTCGGCCCGGTTCTTGCCAGCCATTCTTCCTGCAAAATAGAACAATTCAAGAGTCAGAAAGAGCGAGTGATAATCGAAAGTAAAAGATAAAGTACAAAAGCGAACCAATCTCGGCTTCAAGAGCTCGACCGACGAGCAGTACAAAAGGACGACAAGGTAGGTCGCCCTTAGGATCTGGGGGCATCATGCCCGCCAAAGTTTTAATCATCTCCAGAGACTCCCAGTCGGCCGCACCCAAATCGTTAACAGAATAAATATAGTCGCCAGGCCGCCTGAAGAAGTGAGCTTCATTCCACATGATTGGGAAGAAAGGGGGACCGAGCATTCCGTCGGGCCGATCTCGATATAGCCATGCCAAATTCTCCTTAGTCGGGACGACCCAGAAATATTGGCTTTTTCAGGCCGCGCCCAACGACTCTTGGTACGCTTTAAAGTACCGGTGCTGGGTCTTTTGAGTCTTGAAAGATACCTGCTCCCTCTTTTCCTTATTGGCTTTCTCTCACCACTTCACCGAAAATAGTGAAAAATAACTGGACCGACACTGGCCGGCCGAGCATAGTCAGAAGCACTTCGAAAGTCTTCAAAAACTCCCACGCGTTTGGATGAAGTTGAGAGGGGGCGACCCCAATATAGCGCAGAACGTCGCGCTGAAACTCAGTGAAGGGTGGAGTGATGTTCATCCGCTCGAACACGATCCAATGCATCGTGAACTTCAGATTGTCAGAATAGGTTGCGATGTCTTCTCCGTCCTTCATGCCTCTCACCCTCCAGCCCGGTAATTTCCTGAAGTGAAGTTGCAGCTCGGGCAGGGCCCAATGACCGACTGTGAGGATACTACGGTTGGAGCGAAGGGTTTCTGACACCCAAGACATATCAGACCATTCTCGGGATAGGTCAGGTAGAACGTCTTCCGCCCCTTCATTCGACCCTCCTTCATTGTTCGCCCCCTGACCAGAAGAGCTTGCCACAGGTTGAACCACAACCTCTCAAGAGCCTTTCTACAACTCGGCCTTTCCTCGGCCACCGCCTCTTCGTCCACGGCCTGGACGGCACTTTGTGCCCCATCTTCTATGTCCACCTCTTCATCTTCCCCGGTGGCGCAAGGAATGGCACCTTCTGGTGGTGGTGGAGTACTCGATCTAACTCTAGAACGGGCAGACTTGGAATCAGAACTTCCCAAGCTAACCGACACCGTACTGGAAGAGCTGGGCTCGAGCTCGAGCTGCCCGAAGAATTAGAACCTCTGCCGCTCGAAGACGACGAAGATTCCTCCTCATGAGGTGCAGCCTCAGATGGCCTCGACATTTGGTCAGCAAAAGATTGCGATGGTCCCCCGAGAATGCGAGCGGTCTGTTTCACCCGTGGCATACAACACCTGCGATAAGGGGATCGGGTTAGGTCGGTCGAGCAGGGCACTCGCGAGAGGGGGTGACTTGGTCGTCCCCAGACCTGACACCCCCTACCATGAGGCGTGGAAATTGTGCGATCAAAAGAAAAATGCAGAAATTTAAAGAGTAGAGATCGATCCATACCTTAATCAGATGATGGAGATCGGTCGCGAAAGCAAAATGAACGAGCGAAAGTCTTTGCAGATCCAAGTCGGCGGCAGACAAGTCGGTCGGCGGCAGAGCAATTCGTGAAAGCGTGAGGAATAGTTCCTACTGAGGGAGTATTTATAGCGCAGGCCCAAGACACGAGAGGTACCGGGAGACGAAACGTCGCAACGTTTCCCCTTCTCCTTAAAAGCTGTCATTAAATGACCTCGGAATCATCAAACGCCGTGGTCATAAATGTCGGGCCGAAAGCCAACCGTCGCGTCGGCTCGGCCAAATGGTTGTCGGGCGGTTGAGACCGCCCCATCAAAGCAACGCCACCCCGGGGCAGCGATTCAAGCCTCACCGCTCTTAGCGACTCCAGCTTGGGGGCAACTGCTTTGGGGTGTATCGCCAATTACAAGAACTTCCAATAGCAGCTGGGCGCCGCCCACCCATCGTGAATCGCCCAAGCAAGCCGCTTGAGCGCAATCCTCGCAACCGCCGAATTTCTCGCAAAACGGCTCGGACACTACAAGATATATATCGCCATTCGCACATGGCATCGTGTACGCTCTTCTTACCTTGTGTTATCCGCCCGAGCGACCACCGACTTGATCGTCGGAGTGTCTTTGCGTGTAACACCCGAGGTGCTCAACAGAAGCCAAGGCCGCCTTTTCTCCTATTCAACGACCGCCTAGTCACAGACAACAACTTCAACACTTCATTGGTCAAGGTACGATCAAAAGTCTTATCAATGAATTTTATAACTTGCATTGTATTGTACCATAAGGAACTGCTTCTCTTGGAAGAGATGCATTTATGTAATTTTATCTTTGTAAAGAATCATTTACTTTTAGATTTATGCTACATTTGTTTTTGGTAGGTGAGTTGCTTTATGGATTAAAACTATAGTGAAGCATATATTGTTGTAGATTTGGGAATCTCTCTTCTATGTTTAGATACAAGTCTTTCATATCTTTGTAAAGAATCAATTTTACTTTTAGATTTATGCTACATTTGTTTTTGGTAGGTGAGTTGCTTTATGGATTAAAACTATAGTGAAGCATATATTGTTGTAGATTTGGGAATCTCTCTTCTATGTCTAGATACAAGTCTTTCATGAAGCATTTGATATATATATATATATATATATATATATATATATATATATATATATATATATATATATATATATATATATATATATATATATATGTATGTATGTATGTATGTGTATGTGTGCACACAGCATGATAGCTTGCCTATTTGTTTAGTTGCAGCCATTGTTATTGTCTTTCTGAAACACATTTCTTAGCTCATGGGTACCAGAGAAAGATCCAAAAATTTCAATTTGTGGGGGCAAAATAATTTATGATGAATATTTATAAAAAAATGAATATATAAATGCATAACAGATAAAATGATGACATCATTACTATTAAGCAAAAATTTTGAGATTACAAAAGTACCAAAAATTAGGAACGGATGGAGTAATATATTAGTATAGTAATACTTATTTTTTGTCTTTATTGAGTACTATGTCAATGTGGAGTCATGATAATATTTGTTGTGGGGTCAATATACACAATAGTAGTATTTTTTAGTTAGAAAATTATAGAAGAAGTGGGGTCAAGTGCCCCCAATTTGCACTACGTGGATCCGTCCCTAAGTAGCACCATTAAGTAAGTATTAAGTACTATTGACACATTAATTCAATTTTCAGTGGTGAGTGGTGAAGACCCTTAGGAGAGGTGGCAAGCAACTTTGTGAGATGAGTATGATGACAGCTGCAAACTAAGATAAACGTTAAGAACATAATAGATTTTGAAGTTTCCTTTCTACCAAAAATACTTGATGCCTAGGTTGATTAAATAATATTTTTTCTGAGTGATTTGGTTTATAAGACTCCCTTTAAACAAATGTAAAGTGATGTCATTTAATTTAGTTGTTTATTGTGACCTATGTGTCTTGCGGGTGAATGATTGATTATTTACGAAAGACGTGATTTAACAATTTTATCAAAGATAACTATATACGATTAGGTGATAACGAGATTGATGATTTGATAGACTAAATAAGAATAAAAATTTATATCCCGCCTCCTTCTATTTTAATCAAACGTCATTGCACTTATGAGGCAAATGTTATTTAATACTTTTATATACTCTTGAATGTATATGGCATCAACAAACACAATTTATCGAACAATTATTTGTTCACTTGCTTTGTTAATAAATCTCCGGACGATTCCAAATCCCTCTTATAAAAAACTAATCTCCATGCCGTTCCAAACCACGTTAATACAATTTAACAAATAATTGGTATTTTTTACAATTCCAATAAGAAACTAATCTTTTTTTCATTATTATCATTTAAGTGTTTCACGGTTAATTAAAATGAATATTCCCCTGTCCAATTCCCACGAAATCTGTAATCTTCCATCTTTATTTGATATTTCCCACATGCCACGCCACTTTGGATATTTCTCAGTTTAAGCTTAGCTTGAACCTATTAGAAGTCTTATGTCTACCCGTGCATCGCACGGGCCATACGCACTAGTTTACAACTATATGATAATTCGCAAAAGTTATAATTTATAATTTATATGTTTGCAGTTACAATTGATATTTTAATATAAACTAATAGTTTATTCCTGGAATTAAATTAAATCAGTTAACAGTTCATATAATTAATTATGAGATACAATGGTGTAATTTAAATTTCCCCAAATTTCAAACTTGAATTTAACTAATTCAAAATTTCATTCTTGAAATTTGATTTCCGGCTATTTTTGTAATTTGAGAGTTATTTCTGAATTCGTTTTATGTATATATGAAACTGTTCTAATTAAAATTTACATTTTCCAACATATAAAATATTGGGATTATGAGATACATGTTACATTTTATTATTTGAAATTTAGACTATGAAATACATTTGACATTTTAAAATTCAAAAATCTCATTGCAAATTTAAAATTAATATATATAGTATTGATGATTAAGATTTTAAGAACAATTAAATATATAAGCCATATATGTAGAAAAAATTTACAATTTAAAATTTTGCAATTTGTACATTGAATTCAAAGAACAACAACTATATAATAATTCGCAAAAGTTATAAATTATAATTTATATGTTTGCAATTACAATTGATGTTTTAATATCAATTTATATTTTATTCCTGGAATCAAATCAAATCAGTTAACAATTCATACAATAAATTATAAATTATGAGATACAATAGTGTAATTGCCAACCAAATTTGCATAATCTATAATTAATTTCTATCCATGAATTCGAAATTTCAACTCAAATTGTGAGATTTAAATTTCACCAATTTTCAAACTTGAAATTTAACTAATTCAAAATTCAATTTTTCATCTTGGATTTTGATATCCCGCTATTTCCTAATTTGAGTAACATTTCAGACAACTATATATACATTTGCAATGAGGCAGCATCATACGAAATCTCACTTCATATTCTATTGTTCCTTGCTTCCCTGATTTCCTAAGTTTTTTTCCCTTAGACACCCTAATATATATATACACACCCTAATCTCATTTCATATTCTATAGTCTTGCTTCCCTGATGGCTCGATATGTAATATAAATCAGGGAAGTGCTAAAGCACAGTTGTTGATCCACACAAAGCTTATTATATGGCATGAGGCACCTATGAAGAGGAAATTCTGCTTTGAGGCATTTGATCGCACACTACTTGACATCATGTATATAGTCGATCCTGATAAACCATTCAGTGGAAAGAGTATTGTGCTTGGTTGGGATTTTAGACAAATACTACCAGTGATAAGAAAGTGTACAAGAGATGCAATAGTTTTCGATGCGATAAATTCATCCAAAATATGGTCAAACTGTAAAGTTTTGAGGATCACGACTAACATGAGGCTTGATGGATTTGATATCGAGAGTGAGTGAGAAAATCAAAGAATTTGCTGAATGGATTCATAGTGTTAGTCATGGAGATTGTAGTTTAAACCAGAATGGTGAGATTGACATCTAATTCCACAGGATTTATTGATTATGGAACCAACTGATCCTCTTAAAACTTTGGTAGATTTCAACTATCTATACTTGCTTGAAAATATGAATAGCCTACACTTTTTTGAAGAACGAATGATATTTCTCCAACTCTAGAGTCCGTAGGTGTAGTCAATGATTTTGTAATGTCACTTTTCGAATACCTAAGTTCAGATTCTGTATGCCAGTCTGATGAAGACAACGACGTTCAAAGTGAGTGGTTTACTACTGAATTTCTAAACAAAATAAAGTGATCTGGTATCCCAAATCATAAGTTGTGGCTTAAGATTGGTGTCCCCGTAATGCTCATGAGGAATATTGACCAATCTGCCGCCATGCAATGGTACATGACTAATTGTAACACCCCTTCTACATAAACTACTCTTTAATTAATTTAAAATCGTAGTTTCGTAAAATTTCAAGGTGCGACACACGAGGTGCCACATTTAAAAAAAAACCACACTTAATAACTCCAAATTCATTAATAAAGACTTAAGGTACGGGATACATAGCACCACAGTCAATATGAGGTAAAAACCATCGCAGCGGAAATAAAACAAAACGTAAAATATAGAAATACAAAACCAAATGGAAGTCTAAAAACATAAAATAAAACGACAAGTAAACTAAAACGCCCCTGCTACATACGTGATCGTGAGCGACTCAACCAAACTAGAAGAAGGTACCAAATCACCTTCAATCGCTATCACCGCACGCTGTTTCCATACATGAGAAGCGACATAAAGCAAAAGGGTGAGTCTCTTTACATAAGTAATAACAAATAAGACAAGCATCACATTAGAGAAAGCAACTAAACACACCAAATCACAATCATATTCAAATACACCATTAATTCATAGTCACCAAGAATAATCACCTGATGCATGTATAGTGTATGAAATGCAACCCAAAACTCCACGGGCATATGCATGTGGATCCATCACCAAAATAGCCTTGAGGGCATTCACCAAAATATATAATGAGGCCGAAGCCTACTCACCAAAAATGCATATGATTATGCGACACCATGACAATGCACCATATACACCAAAATTATGCAATAGCATGCTCATCAATAGTCTTATTGACTCACCAACACCAAAGAAGATCATAGACCCAGTCACCAATATTTATTCACACCAGTTGGTATACAACACCGTTAAAACAACACCACAAGGACTAAAAACAACACTAAGGACTAAGATATCCCCAAAGGTCTAAAACAGCACCAAAGGACTTGTTATACCTCAATTTTGTCCGTATTCTTTTTCCAAATTTTTAGTCGCTTTATTTTATTATTTGTTCTCAAGTCGCGCAAATTGTGAGAATCATTAAAAAGGTGTCTCATTTACCAACCCAAGTCAATCTCAACTAACCTCTTCCAAATGTCGTTGTTTAAATTAAGAATGCGCGCAATGATCGATCTTTTCGCATATTCTTTAATTGAATTTTCGTATTTGGGCCTAGTCGAACTTAATTGGGTTTATCCGAGTCGCTTCCTTGCAAGTGGGTTTATTCGAGTTATTTTCTCATCATGCGGACTTCTTTTCTATTTTTATTATTTTGTCCTTATTTTGAGCACATACATATATATATATATATATATATATATATATATATATATATATATATATATATATATATAGTCAAAAATATCAAAAAAAAATCTATGTAATTTTATTTACATTTTAAAAAGTGTCTAATTGTCCAAAATGTTCAAAAATACAAAAAATGATAATATTAAAAATACAAAGAATATAAAAAACGAAAATTAAATAAAGGAGCAAAGATCGTAATCTCTCAGGGTCTGTTTGCTCTCAAGATCGCTTCCAAAGAAGCCCACATTATCGATCTGCAAAAGCCTACCAAACAAAGAATTAATGCTAAAACCTAATTTCTACCTATAAATAAACGGTTAGCCTAGGGTCTAAGACACACAGAAACGAAGGCAGAAGAAAACTACTGCTAAAATCGCCCAAAAATAGGATTAGAATTTCACATCGAAACCCTAATCCACTAAACACTGATTCCAAGTTTCGAGAGAAAAGAAAGAAGCGTGAGTCGTTGTTCTCATTTCATGAGCGGACCGAGACCTATCGTGTCGGGAAGGGAGGTTAATGTTTCGCTTTTTCTTCCATTTTTAGTACACATCAAAGTTACTTCATGTGTGTTATTGATCCAAAATAGTGATGAAACTCAGATATGTATGTTATCCCTCTCTCTGAAATACCAATACCGCATGAACATATTAATATTGAAAGTGAGTCTAGTACTTTCAGAACCAGTTTGTTTTGGGTGTTCTACAGAAAATGAAACTGATAGCTTCCTGAAATCGGGCCAAAAAATAGTGACCAAATTAGTAATTAGGATTTAATTAGAAGTAGATTAAGATTAGTATTCGATTGTATTAAGATCAAGATTTAGTTATGGATTAAGATCAGAAGCATAATAGGCCATATAACAAAACCAAACCGAGAATAATATCCAGTGAAATAATAACAAGAAGAGGAGAAGAACATGACTTAAAAATGAAAAAACAATAAAGTTGTAGCCATGGATGCTATAGCCACGCCGGCGTCAAAAACCGCCGAGAACGCCATTGTCACCGGCGCCGAGTTTTCTTCTCAGCGCTGAAAACACGCTTCTCTTTCTCTCTCTCGCTTTCACCGTCGCACACTCCTCCGCCGGCGTGGACGCCATGGTCGGCGTGGCGACCCGGTACGAGCCAATCCAACACCACCCAACACCGAAATCGCTTTCTCCTCTCCCCAAGCCAAAACATCACCACCATCAACCACCAAAACAAAAGAAATCGAAAGAGGAACCAAAAAGAGAAAAACGAAATCACAAAAACCCACCACCGCGAGAACCCAGCGAGAGAACGGCAGGAAATCCTCCTCTAGGTCACGCGCGCAAGCAGCAAGAAGGAAGGGAAGGGTTTGTGTTTTTAGGGTTCCTTTTTTTTCTCAGTTTAGGCTTATATACCGTGCCCTTTTTTTTTTTTTTTAATTTTTATTTAGTAATCAGATTGCTACTCGCACCCCTTTATTGATGCGCACACCTCCCCCCACTTAAGCCCAGTTTCGCATACTGGGCTCTCCTATGCGAACTGGGCTCCCTTCTTACACCTCCTATTAATTATACACCCCCTACGATTAATAAAACCTCAATTTACAATTTTCACCCCTGTTTTTCTTTTTAATTCTTCTCTAACTCAAACGTAAATAGTTTTTTGCGAAAAAAAATAAACGGCTAAGTCGGTTGTACAACCGGGTTAGTCATTATTTTAGGGCCAATGAACATGCATGATTCAAAGAACCCTACAAACTTAATAAATACGAATAAGTTATTTTTTCTCTAAAAATAAACGGCTAAGTCGGTTGTACAACCGGTTAGTCATTATTTTAGGTTCAATGAGCTGTACAGTTCAGTAACCCTGAAAACTTAATAAATACAAATAAACCATTTTTCCTAAAAATAGGGGACTAAGTCGGTTGTACAACCGGGTTAGTCAGCGTTCTAGAATTAATGAGCTGTACAATTCAGGAGTTCTAGAATACATGTTCTAAAACGGACCCACCTCACACCAAGCCAATTTCTTTCAAAAACTCTAAAATTATTTTCAAAAAGTAAGGGACTAAGTCGGTTGTACAATCGGGTTAGTCGGCGTCTTAGGAATCAGTGAGCCGTACAATTCAAGGAATCCTAAGACCCTTACACTAAAAAACACCAACCCACAAACTTTTTTTTAGGAAGAACTACGTAGCTTTGATTCCTCCATTGCATCTGGAGGTACGTAGGAGCAAGATTCAACCCTTGTCAAGCACTAAAAACCAAAAACATAAATAAGTCTTTTTTCTACAAATAAAAGGGTAACTATTAAATAAATCTTAAATTAATTAGACAATAGGATGTCGTGGGGTGCTAATACCTTCCCCACACATAACGACTCCCGAACCCTAACAACGCCTTATCTTAAAACTTAAAAGGGATTTTCCGAATTTGCCCTTAAACTAAAATTTGGTGGCGGCTTCCTATGAACCTTTCAAGAATCCTTTCCTGATTTTTCTGGTCATTCTGAGACTAAAACAACACCTAGGGACTAAAATAAAGACCAAAAGGATCAAAAGCAGACCTAGGGACTAAAACAACACCTAGGGACTAAAACAAAGACCTAGGGACTAAAATGAGCACCAACTTAGACATCAGCACACAGGCGGCCAAAATCGGGCGCCTCGCTTCCTAGACGCAGCGCACATTGCTCGCGCCATGGGTCGCAAAATCGGCGCCGCTGCTTGACACACAGCGCACAATGAGGCGCCATGGGCTACCAAAATCGCGCCTTCACCTGTGACACAACACACCACACACACAGGCGCCTAAAATCGCGCCGCGACTTAGACACAAAGCGCACATCTCGCGCCATGGGCGCCAAAATCGCGCCACTTAGACACAAAGCGCACAATTGCGCCATGGGCCGCCAAAATGGCGCCATACACTGTTTGTGACCAAAGCCAAGGCAGCCACATTTGGCGCCCTGCACCCATGATACACACACACACCATGGCACTTGGGGCGGCCATGTCTTGGCGCCCATGACACACCACCTCACAACACGCACGCGCACTTGGGGCAGCCACAATTTGGCGCCCCTGCACGCAACACACACGCAACGCGCACTGGGCAGCCACAATTGGCGCCCCGCGCAAGAAACACGAGAGCAACGCGCACACGGGCAACCACGCGGTTTAGCGCCCACACGCGCCACACCAAAGACACACACGCACACCCGATCCTAACATTAGGCATAACACCTTCAAAACATTGTTCATTCGAGCAATTTGACAAACACCTAACAACCATCATATCTTCTCCTATTTAATTCCATTGAATCAATATAACACACACCTTGACACCAATTACAATAGGACCAATAATTTAAATTCACATGATATTCAACCCAAACAACATATTCATTCAAACAATAATACCAATCAATCAAAAACACCACAATTCAATTTAAGAAAATCTCTCCTAAACCTAACTCCTATGGTTGCTAGTCATATAGGTTATTAAGAATGAAAGAGAGCCCTCTAACCTTTGGTAATTGAAGAGAACAACAAAGCTCCTAGCAATTTCTCCAAGTCACCAACGATCCAAGCTTCTTCTCCTCGAGCCCTTTGCGATAACCCTTCTCTTTCTTTCTTCTTGCGCTTTTTTCTTTCAAAAGGGTGAATTCCAAAATAAAGCATGCAGTACTGGTGCGAGTTGAAGAAGAAAACGCAGTGTTGTCTTAGGGAGAGAGAGGGATAACGATCAACAGGTCCATGGAGGTTGAGAAGAGATTTGGTCACGTATTGGAAGTCACAAAGGTGAAGCTGAATCTGTGACAAACTGAACAAGGGAGGGGAAAAATTCGTACATGGCTATCCTTTACATAATCGCATTAAGGTTTGTTGCTTGAACCACTGCAGCTGCGAAGGGGAGTCGCGATGGAGAGGAGGGTGCCGGATTTTTCTGGTGCGATTTTCTTAACAAAATAAAGCCATAGTCGTCCAAACCACGGTCATAATCGAAATCAATGGCCAAATTTCAGTGAGAATGTGAAATTTGAGGGTCAACCGTGGAGAGGAGAGTGAGAACGCGGTGAGAGAGACATGGCCGCAAGTGGTTTCCCCGCTTTATGCGCAGAGCTTCACGGCGAGGAGAAGAAGAGCAGGTGGGTCGGGTCATAGGTTCTGGATATGCGTTCATGGGCTGGGAGGGTGCGTTGGGCTTAAGTGAGCTGGATTGGGTGGTGCGTCCAGTAGGCAACAGGGGGGTGTATGCATGAAAAATACTCAAAAATCCATTTTAAATACTTTTAAAGGCCAGTATCACTATAATTATTATTTTAACACCTCAATAGACCAAAATAATGTTCTAAAGAAATAATATCTCAAACACTAATATTTTATAAAAATAAAATGAATATATATTAATAATCATATATTACCAATAGCATATAAAAATACATTTTAATGTGGTTTTAATAACTTAAATACACAATAAATCGAAATAATATAATCTTATCAAACCAAAATAAATCCATCACATAATAAAAGGACCACAAGGAACAAAAATCGGGGTGTTACAACATGTGACACCCGAGGCCGACGAGGGCGGGGAGTGATCGCCGGTGCCCAAAAAGGTGGCATGGCAAAGAGCGACTCCTGGCAGCTTCAAAGCGAAGGGGCGCGTGAATGAACCGAATACGCACCGGAATGAGAGGGATCTTGAGGTCATGCGGTATGGGATCTATCTGATTGAAGGAAGGCTTAAAAGAATTGATTTGGACTACCTATAACAACAAGATGCATCTTCTTTTCGGGAGCCCATCCCATAAGAACTCCATAGTTAAGCGTGCTTGGCTTGGAGTAGTAGTGGGATGGGTGACCTTCTCGAAGTTTTTCTAAAGCATGCAAGTGAGGACAAAGCATGCTGAAAAGACTCGTGTTAGTTCGTGGGGGCAGTCAACAGTTGTAGAAGCAGTCTGGGATGTTACACTAATGGTAACATCTTTGGGGAATAATGTAATAGGTGCAACCGTCCTCAAAAGAAAAAATATTGGTGAACCAATATATATTCCTCGAATGAATTTGGTTCCCAAAGTGGTCCCGTATGCCATTTTAAAAAAAAAAATTAAGAGTCGACAATGCCCTTTATCGTTTTGCTTCACAATGACAATAAACAAAAGCCAGGGTCAGTCTCTATCGCATGTTGGAATCTACTTGACTAGGCCCGTGGAAAAATAGTATGCACGAACACTAAGAATGTGGTATATCGAGAAGTATTTGACAATTTGTAGTTTCTAACTGGCAGCTTTATGCTTACTGTCCTTGGAATAATATTTGTTATATGACACTTATGTGTTTTTTATTATTATGAATCATTCACTAAAAGTCATTATTATATCAAATAGAATTGAGGTGTATATGATTAAATTACATATTTATATTCAGATAACATAGTGTAGCGACCGAAAAATCCGGGAAAGGATTCTTCGAAGTTCGAAAGGAAGCCGCCACCAAATTTTAGTTTAAGGGAAAATTCGGAAAATCTCTTTATGTTTTGGAGAATGTGGGTTTAGGGTTCGGGAGTCGTTATGCGCGGGGAAGGTATTAGCACCACACGACATCCTTTGTCTAATTAATTATATTTTAATATTTACCCTTTTATTTACAGAGAAAAAGACTTAATTAAGTTTTTTATTTTTAGTGCTTGACAAGAGTGGACTCTTGCTCCTACGTACCTCCGGATGCAATGGAGGAATCAAAGCTACGTAGTTCTTCTTGAAAAAGGTTTGTTGGTTGGTGTTTTTTAGTGTAGGGGTCCTAGGATTCCTTGAACTGTACAGCTCACTGATTCCTAGGACGCTGACTAATCCGATTGTACAACCGACTTAGTCCCCTACTTTTGAAAGTATTTTTGAGGTTTTTTGAAAGAAGTTTGTTTGATGTGAGGTGAGTTGGTTTTAGAATAGGTATTCTAGAACTCCCGAACTGCATGTACTCATTCGTTTCTAGAACGCGACTAACCAAAGTTGTACAACCGACTTAGTCCCCTATTTTTAGGAAAAGTGATTTATTTATTTACTTATAAGTTTTTAGGATTACTGAATCTGCATAACTCATTGGTCCTAGGATGATGACTAACCCTGGTTGTACAATTCTGATTTAGTCTTTTATTTGATTTTGAAGAAATAAACTAATTTGTGCATAAAAATAAAATAAAAGACAAAAACCGATAATTAATAAAGACTAGGCTAAAAAAATAAATAAATAAATAACTATATACATAAATAAATATGAATAGATATATACATAAACAATAAATAAATAAATAGATTATATTATAAATAAATGATAAATAAATATGTACATAAAAATAAACAAAATAAATACAAAACTAACTCGACTCGACGAGTGTCGAACCGAAACCGAGCAGCGAACCGCTTTATTTTGACCCCAAGATCGCCCGAGAACGCTTTGAGAATCGGAAAGCCGACTCAAAACGTCCAAATGATCAAAGACGGACTATTAGTGAAATGGGCCGCTCTCGCTTTGACCCAAAAGATCACTTAACCCGCCAATGATCTCCTCCCCTAAAATTGCGATTCCGAATTCGTTAACCATTGGATCGTCTTCCTTTTTTGACAGTAGGTTCGTGAGACATATATCTACGCTTTCACCTTTCGGATCATCGAAACGAGGTCTGAGGAGAGAGAAATTGCCTTCGCAATAGCTGCAGTTTTTGGTCCGTTTTTCTCAAACCTCTCATCGTAAAAGTGCGATTCCGGATTCGTTAACCGTCGGATCGTCTTCATTTTTTTACAGCGGGTTCATGGGAAATATGTCTTCACTTTCACCGTTCAGATCGTAAAAACGAGGTCCAAGGAGAGAGAAATTGCCTTCGCAATAGCTGCTAAAAACTAACGCCCGAAAATACGCAAAAAACTACTATTTTATGTAATTTTCAGAAAAAGTCCATAATAAAATGGTTGAAAAAGTCCAAATTAAAAACTATTAAAAGAACTCGGACAAAATTCGAGTATAACACATAGAATATTGTTATATTCTTTTATACATTAAAATAAATCTAAAAACAAACATGATAAACAAGTTTATTGGTCACAGAAGCATAGTGTGGTAGTTGACAGAATACCTTATAATACCTTGTATAGACATGAAACTTATCATTTTGCTCGATTACAAGAATGACTGGAAATGTACTGAAATCAATTTGTGCAATGGATCGATTCTTAAAAAGACCAACGTTGGCCACTACCTTAATCTACCTTAAGACACATGGGTCGATTCGATGCTCCCGTGTTTGATTCCCACAGTGAACAAATTCGGTGTTGGCCAGTACATAATTTTTTTGGTCTAGGGGTCTTTGACCCCGCTCCAGTGTCCAGGGGAAAGGGGCTTTGAATAATCCAGTTCGACTGGGAAGTAAGTAAAGTCTGGTTGCAATTTGTTCCACCTGGGGATCGAACTCGGGTACTAGCCGAGTCCGCCCCTTTAGATGGAGTGCATTAACAATTTGCACCTAAGCTTGGAGTTGGCCAGTGCATAATTTGATCCTAAGCACTAGCAGATCTTAGTTTTACATAACAAAATTTAGACACTCTCTGTGGATAGTCAATGATTTTACAATTATACTAAGTCTATTTGTAATGGCGAGTTTTTTTTTTGACAAAAGTATAGACCAAAATTATACAAATACATTTTTATACATAATATATTAATAACTTATAATCATTTAAAAGATAATTTAGACCGTGCAAATAAGCATGGGTAAAGCATACTAGTTAATAATACATTTGTATAAGCTCCTCAAGCCAATAATAACGATGTGTCAAACAATTAGCTCCTCCACATCCTCAATTAGCCTAGTCATTCCGGTATGTAACTACTAATCCATGTCACTTGCCACATATTGCATGTGAATAAAGTGTACCATTTATTTGCAAAATGAAAACCGTTCCCTCTATTTCATTCACAATTTGAATATTAGTCACAACATGAATGGTGCCTACACATCTAGAGCGATGTTTTTTTTTTAAAATAATACAGACCCAATTAAAGCATTATCTATTGTTTTGGATACTTAATGACTGTTATTTTATTTTCTTAAGTTACAGCCAAATGGCTTTTCTAAATTGGAGAATATAGTAACGTTCAAAAGTTATATTTTACTTTCAAATATAAGTTTTAAAATGCCCCTTGCAAATATAAGCCGTTTACGGTTACCTCCTGCTATTAGATTATGTTGACAGCGTGAAGTGTATAATGGGTATAAACCGCTTTCTGATTTATCCACCGCAAAATATAAATCGTTTACTGCTTTTTGATGAGGGGTAACTAGAAACACTTATTATTTGAAGGGGCATTTTAAAACTTTTATTTTTACAGAAGGGTAAATAGATTATGGTGATATTTGCAGGGGTATAAATGATATTTAAGCCTATATTTATTTATACTCCCAAATATCATGTCCAATATAATTGTCATTTACTTTACCTTATGCAATGTTGAAAAGTTGAAATTCAATTCAAAGTTAATTGTATCCATAAAACCAAAAAACTTTCACCATACGTTTCTCCATTTGCTTAAATATTAAATTCAAAAAATTATCAAAAATACAAGTCTAAAGAGGCATTTGTTTAATTGTAATTCAACTATAATAATGCTGATGATTCTATGGTAACGCCTCCCATATATGTAACACAAAGATTAACACACATTTTATGACCAGAACACATGTGTTTTCGTGTCAGGTAGTGATGAAAATGCTAGGATTTCCTGGGCAATGCGTTGATAAATTAACTTTCATATTTTGTAAATTTCATATAGTAACCATTTCATGATCAATTTTGTTCCTATGAATTCAATTTGGCTTCAGGAAAAAACGAGAATTTCCCAAAATTCTTGCATGGAAAGCCACGGTGATATGGGTGCTTGATTTGTCGAAGTCGGTACCTTCAAATCACCATGTCCCTTATGGAGTTAATCATGGGATTAACATTCCTACATAAAGCTTAATGTGTGGTTCCTTCTACAATTAAATTCATTTTTTTGTTATATATTTCTTTGTGGTCAAGGATCTGGTTTTGATTTTGAGCAGCAGGAGGAAGCAATTATACGTGATGACTCGATATGTAATATAAATCAAAGGTGATTGACAATTCAGAAATGCTTCCAAAGAAAGTGAGCACTTCAAGCACACCATATTTCATTTTTGGCTTAAATGTGTAGCATATCTATTAGATAGATAGCTTTACTTTTGATTTAGCTCAAAGCAAGGATAGAGTTATGTTTAACACTTTTTTTCTTTCTTTTTTTTGGTTACATTTTTTTCTTTCTTTTTACTTCTTGATTTGTTTTTTCTACAATTTTTCCTCTGTTTCTATTATTAATTGAGCACATTACCATTTGTGTTTATCCTGCTATCTTATTTCATTTCCCTTCTGATATTATCATTCTTTTTTTAAGATGCAAAGGTATGGTTCCAATCTTCTCTTTTGCTTTATCTTTTCTTTTTTGTTGAAGTTATATCACATCAAATGCTTGTGGAATGAGTGACAAGGCCACGACAATGATTTTAGAACTCTTACAGGATGCATTTGACCATGCAAAGATTCCAAGTTCTTTTTATGAGGCGAAGAAAACTATCACCAAACTTGGTTTGAACTATGAAAAGATACACGCGTGTCCTAAAAATTGTATGCTCTATTGGGGAAATAAGGAAGATGAAGAGAGAGAGGCTTACAAAGTTTGTCACACTTCCAGATGGAAACCGAGAGTAAAATCCAAGGAGAATGAGGTGTCTGTGAATGACAATAGTATGGAGAAAGTTCCTGCAAAAGTTCTCCATTACTTTCCATTAAAACCCCGATTACAGAGATTATTTTTTTCTTCAAAGACCGCTGAGGATATGAGATGGCATGCTGTTAATAATAAGAATGATGGAATGATGAGGCACCCCAGATATTCTAAAGCATGGAAGAAATTCGACTCAACACACCCTTGGTTTGCATCTGATTCGCGAAATGTCCGTCTTGCATTGGCTACTGTTGGGTTTAATCCTTTTGGTGTAATGAGTTCAAATTATAGTATTTGGCCGCTTATTCTCATTCCATACAACACTCCCCATGGGTGTGCATGAAATGACATCTTTTATAATTTCAATGATAATTCCTGGGAAAAAAATTCCAGGAAATAATATAGATGTCTACTTGCAACCTCTCATCAAAGAGTTAAAAGAGTTATGGACAATGGGTGTGCATGCCTATGATTCTTTTGAGGACGAGATGTTAAATTACATGCAACTTTAATGTGGACAATAAGTGATTTTCCTAGGCTAGGAACACTTTCGGGATGGAACACGTACACCGGACTTGCATGCCCGTCCTGCAACTTTGACTCCATTCCTTGTCGTCTTCCTTATAGTAGAAAATGGTGTTTTTGGGTCATCGGCGTTTTCTTGACAGGAGACACAAATTTAGATTGAATCGAATTCGCTTTAATGGGGAGCAAGAGATGCGTTGTCCGCCTAAAACATTGTCTGGGGTTGAAATTCTTGAACAAGTTCATAACATTAATACCACATTTGGGCGAAGACCAGAGAAAGAAGTGTTTGGGAAAAGAACTCGACGTGGCCGGTTATGCAAAATAACACTCAGCAATGGAAAAAGAAAAGCATTTTCTTTGACCTTCCATACTGGAAAGATAATTGTTTGCGCCACAACCTTGATGTAATGCACATTGAGAAGAATGTATGTGACAATATCATATATACATTGCTAAATGATAGTGTAAAGACAAAAGATCATATCAATGTCGAAGAGACCTTAAAGATATGGGCATAAGACTTGACCTTTGGCCAAATGAAAATGGAAAATATCCTTTAGCCGCTTTTTACAATGACGAAAACAGATAAGAAGGCATTCTGGCAACTTTGAAGAACATTACTGTGCCAGATGGTTATTCGAGCAACATTTCTAGGTGCATTGATTTAGATACTCTCAAGTTGAATGGAATGTTGAAAAGTCATGATTGTCATATATTGATGGAGCAATTGTTACCGTTAGCCATGTGAACATCATTGGCCAATGAGGTTTCGGCAGTCTTTCTTTCGTCAATTATGTGGTAAAGTGTTGAAAGTTGAAGATTTGGACAAATTGCAAAATCAAATTGTCCTCACTTTATGCCACATGGAAATGTTATTTCCTCCTTCGTTTTTCACCGTTATGGTTCACTTGGTTGTTCACCTTGTCGAAGAAGCTAAGATTGGAGGTCCTGTACATTACCGATGGATGTATCCTATAGAAAGGTAAAAATATGTTTTAGCTTGTTTTTAGTTCAATATTGAGAAGAATGTTCTAAACAATATTTATTATTGTTTATAAATAGGTACTTAGGAGATCTAAAATCCTATGTTTGTAATAAAGCACAACCGGAAGGGTCTATAGCAAAAGGTTACCTTATGGAAGAGATTCTTACATTTTGTTCAAGGTATTTTGGTAATATTGAGACAAGATGGAATAGATGTCATCGTGTAGACGATGGGCCTAGTGATATACAATCTCAATCACGGATAGCGGAATTATTTTCCGTCATTGGAAAACCGGTTGGTGGTTCTTCATTATTTACACTTACAGCTAGAGAAAAGTTACAAGCTCATCGACACGTGTTAACAAATTGCCCCTTAGTTGATTATTATCTCCAGTAAGTATATCTTTGAACTAGTTTAATTATTCATTTTCCCTTTTTTATATCTAATACTATAGAATTAAATAGGCAATATAGGACTATTATTCGAAGGCAACTTATGACGAAGAATGCTTCTGAGATAGACAAAAAAGTTCATAGAGAGTTTGTTCGTTGGTTTTCCAACCGTGTAAGTGTTTATTCATAACTCGTATAAGGATGTGAATTACATTTTTATAAGGATGTGACTAACAATTTATTTTTCGATAACCAGATTGGCATTAATCTTGGCCTTCTTAGAATAGAAGATAAAGATGTTCTTATTAGTCTTGCACAAGGTCCATTTGATCAAGCAAGAAGGTTCAACGCATATAATGTTAATGGATACAAATTCCAGACCTTAGCAAGAGACAAGTCATTAAAAACTCAAAATAGTGGAGTTTTTGGTATGTTTGGAACAAGAAGTTATTCAAGCACTAGTGATGGCCAAATGAGGTTTGGAGGGGTGCCTTACTATGGAAGATTAGTAGAGATCATTGAGCTATACTATAGCGGCTTCACTGTAGCCATGTTTAAATGTGAATGGGCTAATACTACTAATCCAAGAGGAATGAAGATGGATAAGTTGGGTTTTACTTCAATTAACTTTGCACGACTAATCCACAGCGAAGAGCATGAAGATGATGAGCCATACATTAAAGCATCGGAAGCTCAAATGGTCTTTTATGTGGAGGATGAGAAGGAACAAGGGTGGAGTATACCGGTTCATTTGAGGCCAAGAGACTTATATGTCATGGGTGAAGATGAGGATGAGATTATGGCATCCAATGAGACATACCCATCACAAAATTTGGAACAACTATTTTTAGATGATAACACACATATTCCTCTAGCAAGAGCAGTTTTAGATGATGATCTTGAAAATATTGATGATGATAATCATGATTGTAATTGATCGCTATTGTAATAAATTTGTTTTCTCCTCTTCATTAAGTTGAAAGAATAGTATCAATGAATTGAAGTGCTCACTTCCACCTGCATAATTGGGCCTAATTAGGCTTTATGGCTAGTTTTTTGTTCTTTGTTTTTGAGCTCTTGGCTCGGATCGTTTTCTATACTTAGTTGCTTGCTTCTGCTGCTAGTTATTTGTATATTGTTAGTGATCAGTGATTGGTTGGTAAATACTACTGCGCATCTGAGAATTGATATTACAAGCACAAGCATATATTGATTGGTAAAGCTATTAGTTGTAGGATATATTAATCACCCTTATGTGTTTGAAATTCGAGTTTGCAGGATAAGGATGAGTTCATCAAAGGGAAAAGCAAGAAGTGTAGCTTCTTCATCAAGTAATGCTGCTGCAGGTTGACTGAATAAGACTTTTTAGACAATAATTCCTGATGTGTATTAATTGTTACTAAAGCTTACAATCAAAGGGATATAAACTAAACCAGTTTGCCGCAGATGGAAACCACTTGAACAATTTAATTCACTTAATTGATTTTGTTCCTTATGCAACAAAGTGAGCAATTATTCCCAATGGAAAGTCATAATATGGTGGATTATGATTATGTGCTTGTGAATCTAATAATATATTCCCTTTTTGTGGTTGCTTATAATAGTTTAAAGCAAATTTATCAAGTTTTACAATTTATTACATGTCAGATGTATCTCTCACACATGAACACTCAAGTCTTACAGTTGAGACATATATGGCAGATTTAATTTATTTCATGTTTCTTACATTAATTGGTGATTTGTCTAAAATTGTAGTTGGCTTCTGTTTTCTATACAGGTATGGCTCCTAAAAGAAGAAATGGTCCACGTAGTTGTCGATCTATCTCAAATCAAGAACGCGGATCTTCTCGCAAGCATTCCTCAAGATGCACCAATACCGCAAGATGAGATTCCTCAAGATGCACCAATACTTTGCAAGATGAGATTCCTAAGCTTTGGGATGAGATTCATGAACCTATTTAAGATGAGATTCCTAAATTTGTTCTTAATGATGAAGGTTCAACCACACACTGTGCAAAGACTAATGCAAGTTGGAACGTGGAGATAATTGGTATATCTACTATAATTTTAGTTTCTCTTTTACTTGTCTATGGTATTAGTTTATGTTATATTAATATATTGAGTTATTTTGTGTTAGATGGGCAGGGTAATCGTAAGCAAACACACTTAAAGCTAAAAGATCTGATCTCACACAAAGTAGGATTTAAAGTACTAACTCAGTGGAATGCACGAGGCCAAGGAATGAGAGATTCTGCTGGATTGTTAAATGGGTATTTGGGAAGAATTGCTAGCAATTTCGAAAAATTTCCTATTTTGTATGAAAATTGGAAGAAAGTTTCTGGAGATTACAAACACAATGTTTATAACCTAACCATAAAGGTATGAACTAAACTAACAGAATATATTTTTTTAATACTCAAGTTTTGTTGCTAATATTATTCATTGTGGTTGTCTTAAAGAAAAATTTGTGGTCGACGATTTTCATAACAAGAAAATTATCTTACAAAGGATAGGAAAGAAATGGAGGGACAATCGATATAACCTTTTTCGTCAATACTATAACTGGGAGCTTACCTTAGATCAAAATCTGCTGAGGGTACCACCAGGCGTTAATCCAGATCATTGGAATATGTTTGTGCGTTATAGATTGATCACTAAAACTATGGTAATAAGTGAATTTGTGTTGCACCATATAGGAGATAGCTGACCAAAATGCAGATAACCGGTCAAAGCAAAAAGTTCGACATACATTGGTCACCAAATCACTAGCAAGGAAGCAACATGAATTGGTATAGTTCACTCAATGGGTTTAAAAACATAAATTAATTATTATATAATTATATTCTTATATTTATAAGGTGCAAATTTTTAGGGATTGCAAAATGGGCGAACCTACACTAGAGGGGACATGTATCAAGTTTCTCACATGAAAAAAGATGGTAAATTTGTCAATGATGAGGCGAGAAAAATATATGCAAGTGTATTGTATCACTCTTTCTCGTTACATGTGTTGCTGACTTATTGTGTACATTCAGTTGTTCTGCTGAATCACATGCTCAAGGAATTCACTTTTATTTCCTATTATTTCTGGTTGTTGGTCTTGATTTGATTGGAGAGCAAGTTAGTTAAGCTCCAGCTTTTAGATTTTGAGTGGATTATACAGTTGCCATATGACCATATCAGAACCAAATTTCAAATTTACTGAATATTGCTGCTCCAAATCCACATTAGATTGTATTAATGCTACATTTCCTTAAGATATCTAAGAAAGCAACCAGATCAGATGCCCTTCAGGAATCAAAAACACAATATAGTAACACTGCATTTATAGTTATAGCATTAATTAGTTATAGCATGGTTATCCAAATATTTACCTGAACCATAAGTCCAGTTTCCATAATTAGAACAAGAATCATAATCTAAAAGACATGTCTCAAACCATTCTGCTCCCATGCGCCAATCTATGCCCATATCACGAACTGGAAAGGAACACACGATCTGTCAAAAAGGTAATCATGTTTCGGTTCTTAATCCGTGTGCAAATTGCCATTAATTAGTAGTATTATCTACTAGAGTTTATGAATCATATTGTATGATTTCCTATCAACTACAATGGACATTGGTTTTCTTGCTGCCCTCGGTTTGACATGAAACCTGTAGTTGATAGTTCTTTCATGTTGGCATCTATCAGAGGATACCTGAAGTTATATATATTAAGCAACTGTATTATTCCTATTAAAACAGACAATACAATTCTGTAAAACTTCAATAGAAACTGTACCCTGTATGACCATCTCTCCAGGATTCGAATAATATCTTGTCTTGGCTCCAATTATGCTGAACATTCCTAGGGCCACCTAAATAGAAAAACAGCCTATACGTATGTAATCTGAACAACTTGATTCTAACAAAAATGTTCTACAAAGATGCATTTCCTCTTCAAATGTGCTTGTTTTATAAGTTGTATTTCCTCTTCAACTTTTAATAACAGCTCAACCTAATTGCTAAAAGATCTGATTTCAATATTCAATACTTGCAGGAACAATTACAAGAGGAAATCCAGAATTGTTCTAATGAGAATGAAGCCTTCGTTGCAGTTTTCGGGAAAGAGCATCTGGGGTATGTTCAAAGTATGGGATTGGGTGTAGTGCCATCTCAAATCAATGGAAGAAACCCAAGCTTTATGACAAACTCTGAATCAGACCCCAAGATAGCTCAAATGCAGATTCAGATTGACACCTTAAAAGAACAACTTGCTGAATCTAATTGTTTAAGGGAACAACAACTTGCTGAACAGGCTGCTGAATCCAAAAAAATTAAAGGCAAAGATGGCTGAATTTGATGTAGTTAAACAACAACTTGCTTATCTCATGCGAAATGCCAAAGGAAATCACCTAGGATCATCATCAAATGGGGCTATTTAGATAGTTTATTTTTATATTATGTACTTCAAGCACAATTTATTATGCTTCTAGTTTAATATTTTGAGTTATGAACTTAAAGAATATTTTATGTACTTCTTTATATTATGTACTTCAAATTAATGTACTTCTATATATCATGTACTTCAAATTATTGGCTTAAATGTTGTTGCAATTTATATTTTGGTCTAAGAATGAATTATAGATTTAGCAGTGTTTGTATTTTATAGTTCTCAATGTAAGAAAAAAAATAAAACTCCCAGTAGCGGCGGTTAGCACCCCCCCAAAAAAAAACCAGCGGTTAGCACCTGCCACAAATTTTTTTAAAAAAAATCAGCTCTAATATAATGGCGGTTAGGACCCGCCGCAGACAGGAATCAAGGCGTGGCGGTTGTTAAAACCACCTCAGCTTTACTGCCGGCGCATAAAAGAGCGGCTGAGCAAGAACCGCCGTGAGAGATGGTTACCGGCGGTTAAAACCGCCGCCGGTTGTGCCCAGAACCGCCGCAAAGCTCCTTTTTTTTGTAGTGTCACTCGCACTTTCAATTGTAACCTTGTGGCGGTTGAAACTGGCAGGAAATTGTTTTTTGATTCGCTACAGTTTACAACTGGTGCTATTTTTAAAAAAAAATTAGAAAACAATATTTTTTTGTATGAATGTTTTTTTTAATGTGGCATTTGTATACTAGCCTACTCATACTTGTTTATAATCGCACAAGCACAAAAATTTAATATGGTTTAAGCACTAAGAATTGATAGTGTTCAATATGAAAAAAAAAAAATTGGAGCATCACCATGAATGTTTATCAATATCTAACTCTACACTTAAGTTTCTAAGATAAACCCAAAACTAGAAATCAAACATGTCTTTTTAAATTTTCACATGGTTTTAAAACATCTTAGAATGTGGTTAAAAGTCAACTCAACCCCACAAAATCTGGGCCAGAAGGTGAGGACGCTTTCCACTTATAAACTCTTTTTCAGGCCATGATCACATTCGATGTGGGACTCTTAACAAAACATGATAGAATACAATAGATATCAAAGCCAAATAGGAAACTGGTATATTCATTCACGATTTCAAAAAAGTAGCCAACTATTGCTTTTTTGAATACATGTTAACTTCACCACTATACGTAAACAATATAAGGCGCTCAGTTGTATTTTGTTTTTTGTGATGTCAGCATTTGCAAGAGTGTAGTAGAAAATAAGAAGTACAAGTGGATAAGATCAGCATTATACATCAATTCCTCTTAGGGATGGTTGTTCATTCAGCTACCATATCTTGTGCACACTAGTACTGTACATGTGCATGCCACAAAAATGCAGACACCAGTCTAGCAAGCGAAACAAGTAATAAGAGTGTTAATAATGCAATGTGAGTGGTCAATGTTTACAAACTAAACAGATTCACGTTTAACAAACCAAAATTTTTAAGGAGTATTAGAGCTTGACGAAAGAGAGTACTTGGAGGACATCCTGTTACCAATTCAGAGAGATATTAATAAGGAAGACCAGTGGATTTGGATATTGGACTAGTCTGCAAGTTATAAAGTTAATTCGGCTTATAGAGTCTTGCTGTTGAGGGGCGCAGAAGCTTGGGTTGCAGAGGAACATAAACAGCCACCGAAGAATTTGTGGAGCTCAGTTGTACAGTCTAAATTCCTGGTTCACGCATGGAGAGTTTTAATGGACAGATTGCTGACGCGAGTAGCGCTTCAGCAGCGTGGAGTTGTCTCTCTCAGTCGGCGATCAAACTGTGCACTCTGTGATGAGACTCTTGAAGACACACAGAGTTTCTACGGGGCAGCAAGGCTGGACTAGTTTGGCAGCAGGTGGAGGCTTATTGCAGATCCCGCAAGCGAATTTTTTAGATCAGTGGGAGCATTTCAGCAACTTTGTGCTTCATAATGCAGTGAAGAAGCAGCAGAAAACTCTGCATATGATTTGGATAACTGTAGTATGGGTTATTTGGATAAATATGAACAAATTAATATTTAGGGGAACCATAGATGTATCTCAAATGGTAGAGCGTGTAAAACATTTATATTGGAGCTGGTTTGCATATAGAGTAGGTGCCAAATTAAATCTTAAACTTGAGGATTGGTATAATGATCCCATCACTTGTGTATCATGTTGTGTTTGGTAATCCAAACAATCAACAACCTAGTGTTGTGAACTACTTTTTCACAGCAAAAAAAGGAACCTACATGTGTAAAAATAACTAACTTCACCTACTCAAACAGATAAAAATAACTAACTTCACCTACTCAAACAAATTTCAGTTACAAAAACAGTTAGAGTTTGTTTTTTCTAAGTGTGAAACCTATTCCCTAACGGTTTATTCAAATTGGGGTAATTTGTTTCTTTCAAACCTCCCAAACTGACATGTCTATTACTACTTTGTGCCTAGTGTATATAAATAGTCAATCATTCAGTGTAAATTGTACATATCATACACACAGAATCAATAAAGTTTACAGTTCAGTTTTACAACATTTTTCTACGCTATTTTCTATTCTATACTCCCTGTTTCAACTGTATGCTCCTCATCATCTTGTGCTTCGGATTTGAGAGTGTTACAGTGAGAGATTGTACCTGCAAAACCAGAAAAGAAAGAGATTAGGTAATATTCAAAGGATCAATCAAGTAAGAAAGTGAAAACAGAGAAAATAGAAGAGAGTTTTACCTTTGTGAGAACTCTGAGAGGTTTCTGGTAAGTTTCAGAATCAGTTCCTCAAAGAACTCAGTTTAGTACATGCAATACACAGAAATACAATAACAGAGTTAGGGTTTGGGAAACTACTAAGAGAATCGAGGGTAAATCACATATGCATTGTGATTTACCTTGTTTGAAGTAGTTTGGACCTCAATCTTGAAGCCTTGTGCCTGAAATTGTTCAAAAGAATAAATTAGGGTTAGGGTTTCTTGATCGATCAAATAAATTAAAACGTAGAAAGTGAAGATTAGTGTGTGATTTACCTTCGATTGAAGGTTGCGTGTGAAAAAGCAAGGTTTGATTCAAGGTTTCGTAAATAAACGAAGGTTACGAGAGTGAGAAGACCTCGTAACTTTCGACTCAGTGCAGAAAACCAGTGAGGTTCTTGCATCATCATCATCGTAGATCATCATTTGTGTGTGAAGTAAGTCATTTGCAGCTTCAATCACCAAGGAAGAAGGTGAGAGCTGCAAACCCTAGTTTCTGGGTTCTTAGAAAGAAAAAGAGAAAACAAGAGAAGAAGAGAATTTAGGTTTCAAGAAAGAGTGAAGTGTGAATCTTGAAACACCTACAAGAGAGTGAAGTCAAGTATATATATCTCGGGTCAAGGAGGATCCGTGAGATATCCAACACAATGGGGTTCGAGTTCCGCAACAACCCGTTTTAATAAGTGTGTGGTATTTGTTTGAAACCATCATATAGCCTTAGTGGATTAGGCCTTTCATCACTTGGGCTTGCAAGTTCATATTTGCACCACCATTTTACTTCAACATCACTTGCATTAAAAAGGAAGATTTAACAAGTGGTTAAAAAAACTAACATATCATTGGTCAAATAGATTGTAACGGGTTATAGTAATGATAACTCTATTTTATATAGAGTTATTTATATGTCTAAACTTAGTAAATTGTTCTCTTTCAAGCAAAGATAAAGAATTAATATAGTATTTTATGTAATATGTGAATACTTGAGTGTTTGACATAGTTAAAGTTATTATTAGGCCATTTTGAATATATTGTGGTATGTGTTATACCCCAATTTTGTCCGTCTTCTTTTTCTTGTTTTAGTCATCTTATTTAATTTATTTGAGCAAAATGTAGTCCAAAAAAGTCAAAAAAAAATCAAATTTGTTTTTATTAAATTTAGGAGTGTCCAAGAGTCCAAAGTGTCCAAAAATACAAAAACATAATAATACAAAAAAATACAAAAAAAAATGTAAAACAAAATAAAAAAATAATAGATAAACAACAAAGAACAATTAGTAATTTTGGGTCTGTTTCGCTCTCTAAGACTTCTCGCCTAGCCCACATACCAGATCTCGCAAAAAGCCACCAAACCTGGCCAAAACACATTAATGCTAATGACCTAATTTTTACTTATAAAATGACAAATAATCCACAATCTAAGACACACAACAACACCGCAAGAATCACCTAAACAATGATTAGGGTTCAAAGTCGTAATCCTAATCCACCAAATACGAGGATTAGCAAAGCTTATCAATGATAAGCAGAACGGCGGCGCAGATCAAGGAAACCAAGAGAGCTTGTTCTCATTTCAAAGAGCAATTAGAGCCTAACAGTAAACGGAAAAGTGGTCTATAGTAATATTTTTGTTTTTCTCAACTTTAGTGCGTAATAGGCTACTTCACAAAGAATGGTATATATTATTGACATGAAATCGATGATGAAATTGTATATATAAACTAAGAATGATTAGATTAAGATTGATGCTGTAAAAATAACGAAACGTTAAAAATAGTGAAATCGGTGATGTATGTATGGAATCGGTGACGAATTGCATAATCAGGTTCTTTTTCTTTTTAAAATATTGATGTTGTAAATGTAGTGCTAATATGGGCTAATATTGATGCTGCATAATAAGGTTTAAGTTTATTGCTGTGAATGGAATAAAACAAATATGTGTTGATTAAAGAGTAGGAATAGCATAAGCTTAAACCGATTATGCCAATAGGAATAGTTTGAGATCTAAAACAGGGGGGCGATTAAAGCTCTCTCTCTCTCTCTCTTGCTGAAAAGGTGGGTGCAGCGGAAATGTAGATGAGCGAAAGTAGGTTTAATTTTTTAAGCTTCCCTTTTACATTCTGTCACTTTGTTTATAATTTTTAATTCTTTTTTCTTTTTTAAATCATTTTTATAATTAGACTTAAAGGTTTTAACTCACACACCCCCACTCATTCACTTAAGCCCAAATACCACAACCAACCAAAACGAACTGGGCTCGCTAATATCATCCCCGCTTCGATAATACACCCCATTCTTTAACTTACACCTCATTTCTCATTTTTTTTAATTCTTTTCAAACCAAATAAATTTTCATAAACCAAAAACAACAATTAAATATTTTTCCACCCAAAAATCAAATAAAAGACTAAATCGGTTGTACAACCGGGTTAGTCATCATTCTAGGATTAATGAGTCATGATACCAAGAATCCTAAAAACTTATAAATATATAAATAAATCATTTTTCTCAAAAATAGGGGACTAAGTCGGTTGTACAACCGGGTTAGTCGGCGTTCTAGGACGAATGAGTTGTACAGTTCAAGAGTCCTAGAATACCTATTCTAAAATCAACCCCACACCAAACCAATTTCTCTCAAAAACTCAAAAAAATCATTTTCAAAAAGTAGGGACTATGCTCGCTTGTACAATCGGGTTAGTCATTCCCCCAGATCGATGAGTTGTACAGCTCAAAGAGTCCTAGGACCCCTACACTAAAAAACACCGACCAACAAACCTTTTTCAGGAAGAACTACGTAGCTTTGATTCCTCCATTGCATTCAGAGGTACGTAGGAGCAAGAGTCCACTCTTGTCAAGCACTAAAAACTAAAAATTTAATTAAGTCTTTTTCTGTAAATAAAAGGGTAATTATTAATAAAGCGTAATTAATTAGACAAAGGATGTCGTGGGGTGCTAATACCTTCCCATGCATAACGATTCCCAACCCCAAACTCAACCTTATGTCAAACCTAAAAGGGATTTTCCGAATTTGCCCTTAAACTAGAATTTCGGTGGCGGCTTCCTATGAACCTTTCGAAGAATCCTTTCCCGATTTTTCTGGCCGCTACAAACAAGCACTTCACTGGGACTTAATTCTTTTAGAGAGTCAAAACCTAGTCTAATTATTTAGGATTAATTTAATTTTTACCCTTCCCTTATTTATTTATTTATTTTTGCATGTTATACTTTTATGTGATATATAAACCCTAGGGTAGAAGATGATATTTGTATGAATGTTTGTTTTGTTTGCAAAAATTGGGTTATTTTAAACCGCTCCTACACACACTACACTCTCTACACATCACACACATGTGAGAAAAGTCCTCTACCCGACTTGAGTGGAAACCTGCTTAGAACGAGATTGCGTGTAGTGATGGCTCATGGACGACGCCTCGCTTGGGTGGTCATGAAAATCTCACCTACGCTTTGATTCCTTTTAAGGATGCTATCCTTCTAATAGCTTGCCTATTGTTGGGGTCAGATTCTTGACTGGGTCCTTGGTCAGAAGAACCATGTGTAGGATTCTTTAGAACCATCCTCATGAGGTCCACTATAAAAGAAACCTTAGACCCACTCCATAGATACCTTCCTAGTGGTCACAAAGGAGCTTCATACCCTTGCATTCAAACAAATATTGATGCATACCATCTTTTATCAACAAAAAAATCAAAAACAAAAATTGTTATATTCCACAAGTTTTAGAAGTTATGTCTCATGCATTTTTCATTTTCTTTGCAATAAAAATCCCATGTCGCATGTATTTTTATGACTGCCTGAGAATTAAAAGCTTTATTTTGGAGAGGTTTCATGCATGCTAAAGTCAAAGTCAAACTTTGTACTTTACTCTCCAAACGTAAACTTATAATTCCCTACGGATAAATAAAATCATATGTTATCATTTCATGCACATACATTATCATTTCATTCACATTTCATGCACATTCATTTGCATAGTTACATCATGCATTATAAAAAAAATTAGCATAATTTTAGAAGAAAAAAAAAGTGGTGAGAGGTGAGACATTCTTGTGAAATAAATGATTCTTTTTGGAAAAAGTTTAGCCATACTTCGCTGTAAGCTCAAGGTGTTTCAAGGCACTCAAATTTTCAAATTAGAAGCACGTTCACATCAAAGCGTTGCATCTTATCCACCCCATGATGAATGACCAAAATGGTCCGCCAAAATTTTCTTTCATGTTTTAACTCGTGTTAACTCTCTACGGCATGTGTATAGTAACTTGTGTGTAACACGTGTCTTCATTCTTGTTTGAGTCGCTTAATGTCCAGCACTTTATCATCATCCCCCGTCCAAGTCTAATCCCACCCTGACCATCCTAAAGTACATACTCCCCTAGCTAGTCGACTTTTTGGTTTGTTCTCACTAATGAAATAATGCTTTAGGCCCTCCATATTGGGGCAAATTTGTGATCTCTAAAATACCTTGTCAACGTTGTATTCCCTCGTGCAAGTCCTTTACAAAAAAATCAAAAGAAGCTCAAGTAGGTTGAAAACTCGTAAGAGCAAAATTTCTAAGCAAAAATTAGAGCATGAAAAGAAATAAAGAAAAGAGCAAGTATATAAAATAAGTAAATTATTGTCCTTGAGTTAATTTTTGAGAAATCGAGCAATCATGATTTGAAATGAAGTTTTACCATCTTTGACCATCTTCCCATGTCCTCGAAAAACCTTTGCTACCCACCTTAAGCCAAAATCCAAAGAAACTTTCAATCACTCCTAGACAAGGATCGATCCACATAAAAAAATGGTGCATTAGTTTTATCACCACTCACCCAAAAAAGAAACAAAATCACAAAAGAGTGAAGTCAAAAAGAGGATTAAAAATCCCAAAAAAAAAAAAAACAAGAAAAACAAAATGGTACAAATCGTGAGCTGATACTTCATTACCGTCAAAGCATAAGAGATACTTGTCTAAAATAAACCTCAATATCCTATCTTCCATAAACCCTTAGCCACGTTAAAATCCTAAACAAGTTCATCCAACCATGAGGCACATCAATTACTCAATAAAACCTCAAACACTCCTTTTTTAAACCATTTCCTTCATAAATCATCACCCATTAGCCAAGTTACATCACCAAATCATTTGTCCCATCAATCATCAAACACCTCTTTGAGCCCAATTATCCATTCCTTCATAAATCATTAACCACCGGCCACATTACAACCCTCTAGAGTTCATTCTGATCATTGACTGATTGCTTTGGTTTTCTCAAAGTTTTAATTTCAGGACAAGTAAGTTTATTTATTTATAATATGTTTGCTCAAAAAAAAATATATCTCAAAAAAAAAAAAAAACTCAAATGAAAAGAAAAATCAAAAGGCTTGCACCACAAGATTCATTCAAGTTATAGTTATACTAAGACAAGGTTTAGTGATCACCAAGAGTAGTTTCCATCATAGCAAACTCAAGACTATCATAGTCTAAGAGTCATTCTAAAAATGACCAAAAGTTCATGCTAGGATCATCATCTAGATCCTAAATCAGGGCATCCCTTTCACCATTTGTTCCACTTAAGCTTGGGGGAAATGTGTCCAAATGGCCATCCCACACCACACCCAATCTATACAAATTATATTTGACCAAACCCATAACCTTAACTCACTACTTTCCACAACCTCACCACGCAGCTTGTTCGAGATCCCATTATCAAGTGGGACAACCCTGTCACACCCTTCACTCCACCTACAATCGAGAAATTCACCTACACCCATCTCATCCCTCATATATTCACGCCCGCCAAATCATATCGGGCAATTTCTCAACTCTAGTCAGGGGCAATTTTGTCCTTACCATAAATGGGCCAACAACATACTCTATGGATCGAGATAAAATCTCTTGCTTTCCGCCTCATTCCAAAGCCAATGCATTCCAATTCATCATCTTCTACACCCCAAGCTTGTCACCACTAGACAAAGGCACACTCACCGTCATCAAATCTAAGTCAGCACCCCGCATTTCTTGGCTTGGAAAAACATACCTTTGATGACCTTGACAAAGACCAAATACTATTCACCCCTTCATGTGCCACAAATATCCTCACCCTAGGCCTTTAGAACCCCAAGTTAATCGACTCATTCATACTTGCACTAACATATGTCTTTACTAAACAAAGCTTCAGAGAGAGAGAACACAAGTTGATCATGTGATCCACTTAGGCAACTTTGTGGACATAAACTTCGATCATCAAGGGGCATCATAATAGAAGGAAAAATAAGCGAGCTTGCAAATACGGCCAAGTACTTTTTCATATCAATGTCTCAGAGATAATGACCTTGAGAATGCCAAGTTTGAATCAAAACTAATTTTTCCAAAGAATGATCAATATTCACCCATGCTTCTCGTGATCCAAAGTCTCGTGATCTTATCATTACAAAAAGAAAAAAAATTTGCACCCAATCACTCATATCATATCATATCATATCATATCATCACATCATGCATGCACCATGGCATTAACATTCAATCATTTCATTTGCATCATATTCACATTTGCATTTCATGCATTTATTACGTAATAAGCAAAAAGCAAAAAAATGTAAGAGAAAAACTCATTCCACCAGATACCAATCATTGCACGCACGCAGTGCACCATTAATTGCATTGCCAAATGAAGAAAGCTTTTCCTCCTGAAGATGCATTTGGTAGGTGTGCTCTGATAAACACATAAAGGGTTAGTCCCTATATTCTGCTCCTCTAATATCGCCGCTTTAAGCGCTGATCTCATATCGTATCACGCATCACCGTGTCGATCCTCGCACCCCGCGTGGTCCTTCGCAGCGCGCCCTGCGGGCCCAGTCGCAACGTTGAGTCGAGCGCGACGGACCTTCGCAGACCTCGCGCGTGGTCCTTCGCACTAGTTGTGTCACCAAGACACGCGGACGCCCTTCATGGTCAACATATCGCCTCTAGACCCGATCTTGACCCATCATGGCCGCCGAGTATAAAGGCCCCTATAGACCGCTTAACTAGTACCGTAGCTAGTTGCGCCCTTCTGACCACGATGGTCCTTCAAATAAGGCCTAGGCAGCCTTCCGCACCTGTAGAGTCGCCCTTCGTAGCCTTAGTGCTCTTCCGCATCCCAAGCGATCCTTCGCTTTGTACTCTGCTAATACGCCAAGTGTTAACCGCTCCTTGTTTATTCTCAAACCTCTATTTTCCTCTAAACGGATAAAATTGACGTCTATTCTATCTTTATTTCTATTTCTACTACGAAAATTTGAATACATTTCACCTTTTCTAGTAAAATATAAATAAAGAGGGGCAGCTGTTATACCCCAATTTTGTCTGTCTTCATTTTCTTGTTTTAGTCATCTTATTTAATTTATTTGAGCAAAATGTAGTTCAAAAAAGTCAAAAAAAATCAAATTTGTTTTTATTAAATTTAGGAGTGTCCAAGATTCCAAAGTGTCCAAAAATACAAAAAAATAATAATACAAAAAAATACAAAAAAAAATGTAAAACGAAAATAAAAAAATAATAGATAAACAACAAAGAATAATTAGTAATTTTGGGTCCTGTTTCGCTTCTCTAAGACTTCTCACTAGCCCACATACCAGATCTCAAAAAAGCCTCACCAAACCTGGCCAAAACACATTAATGCTAATGACCTAATTTTTACCTATAAAATGACAAATAATCCACAATCTAAGACACACAACAACACCGCAAGAATCACCTAAATAAGGATTAGGGTTCAAAGTCGTAATCCTAATCCACCAAATACAAGGATTAGCAAGCTATCAATGATAATGTAACGGCGCGCAGCAGATCAAGGAAACCAAAGAGCGCTTGTTCTCGCTTCAAAGAGTAATTAGGAGCCTAATGTGTCGGAAAAGTGGTCCAGTAGTAATATTTTTGTTTTTCTCAACTTTAGTGCGTAATAGGCTATTTCACAAAGAATGGTATATATTATTGACATGAAATCGATGATGAAATTGTATATATAAACTAAGAATGATTAGATTAAGATTGATGTCAGAAAAAATAACGAAACGTTAAAAATAGTGAAATCGGTGATGTATGTATGGAATCGGTGACGAATTGCATAATCAGTTCTTTTTCTTTTAAAATATTGATGTTGTAAATGTAGCGCTAATATGGGCTAATATTGATGTCGATAATAAGGTTTAAGCTTATTGTTGTGAATGGAATAAAACAAATATGTGTTGATTAAAGAGTGGGAATAGAATAAGCTTAAACCGATTATGCCAATAGGAATAGTTTGAGATCTAAACCATCAAAGCTCTCTCTCTCTCTAAAAGGTGGTGCAATGTAGATGAGCGAAAGTAGGTTTAATTTTTAAGCTTCCTTTTACATTCATCACACTTTGTTTATAATTTTAATTCTTTTTCTTTTTTAAATCATTTTTATAATTAGACTTAAAGGTTTTAACTCACACACCCCCACTCATTCACTTAAGCCCAAATTCAACCAAAACGAATCGGCTCGCTAATATCATCCCCTGCTTCGATAATACACACCATTCTTTAACTTACACCTCATTTCTCATTTTTTTAATTCTTTTCAAACCAACTAAATTTTCATAAACCAAAAACAACAATTAAATATTTTTCCACCCAAAATCAAATAAAGACTAAGTCGGTTTGTACAACCAAGTTAGTCATCATTCTAGACCAATGAGTCAGCATACCAAAGAATCCTAAAAACTTATAAATATATAAATAAATCATTTTTCTCAAAAATAGAGGACTAAGCTCGGTTGTACAACCGGTTAGTTAGTCGGCGCTTCTAGGACGAATGAGTTGTACAAACAAGAGTCCTAGAATACCTATTCTAAAATCAACCACCACACCAAACCAATTTCTCTCAAAACTCAAAAATCATTTTCAAAAAGTAGGGACTATGCTCTGGTTGTACAATCCAAGTTAGTCAACCCAGATCGCTGAGTTGTGGCAGCCAAAGAGTCCTAGGACCCCTACACTAAAAAAACACCAACCAACAAACCTTTTTCAGAAGAACTACGTAGCTTTGATTCCTCCATTGCATTCGAGGTACGTAGGAGCAAGAGTCCACTCTTGTCAAGCACTAAAAACTAAAAATTTAATTAAGTCTTTTTCTCAGAAATAAAAGGGTAATTATTAATAAAGCGTAATTAATTAGACAAAGGATGTCGTGGGGTGCTAATACCTTCCCCACGCATAACGACTCCCAACCCCAAACTCACTTTATCTCAAACCTAAAAGGGATTTTCCGAATTTGCCCTTAAACTAGAATTTCGGTGGCGGCTTCCTATGAACCTTTCGAAGAATCCTTTCCCGGATTTTTCGGTCGCTACAGTATGTTTGATGAGTTTTTTCAGTGCAGCCTACAGATGCACCTGCACTACAATGCTCCTGCACTGGATTAACACAATGCACCTGCACTAGAATTCATCTACATAGAAATTGTTTCAGCCATCCACTTGCACACCCACTTGCCTTGATGACCTCATGCTTAGTCACAAGGGGAAGTGCAACTTGCACATTTCGGCGCCCACAATACCAACATAGCTTTGAAGACTCACTCACTTAGGGATACATGCTCATCTCTCATTGGACCTCCCTCTACACTTGAGTGTATGCTTCAACTTGAGAGACGACTTCTGAAATTAACCATGGTTACACCTCTAGTTTACTTCATCTCCAAGGAAGGAAGCACCTCTACGAAGAATATATAAAGACCTCACTCCTTCACTTGGAAATATATCACAATCCATAAGTTAGATTCAAATTTCAATAGACATAGTTAGTTTCTATTTTCTAAGAAGGAAAGGAAGGAATTGACAAATCCTCCTTTACCTCACTTCGTAGTATTTACTAAGTGCTGAGTAGTTGATGCAACTGCATTGCTAGGAGAATTCATGCAAAGAGCTTCAACTTGTGTAATCTCTATCTTGTTGTTTCTCTTTTGTGATTTCAATTATATAAACATGATCTATTCAGTCTATATATACCTTGCAATGTCTATCATGAGCTAATTATCTCTTAGTTGGAATGTTCTAACCATTTAATGATCTTTTAAGTAAATTGATGCATGTATATGATGTGTGCACTTTAATTCTTGCTTGATAATTCTTTCATTACTTATTTTGAGATTGATCACTTAGAATAAGTTGATTGTAAAAGCATACATGGTTTACAATTAAGAATTCAAGAACTAATATAGGTGAGTGTTTTACATAAGGGAAACTTTCTTAAAACCATGCTAAGTCCTAGACATAGGATAGCATAGTCCATAGGGTGACACTGTGGGTACTTTACAAAGACAAGAGTGAACTTATTTAGCATCTTAGACATAAGAGCTTGTAATGAAAATTTGAAGACAGTGACTAAAAGGCACATTGCAAATGCAACAGCATTCAGTGCATGCACTGCATCACATACTGCATTGAACACTTGAAAGTGAATTACTGTGGGGAAGACATTCCAACTATCATCTCTATTGCATCACCACTACTTGCATACTGCTTTAAATTACTTGATTGTGATATACCTCACCTCCCAATATATTTGCTATCTTGTTACCCTACATTAAGTACATTGTATTGAAACTTGAAAGATATAAAAGAATCCCTGTGGGTTCAATCTTTTATACTACTTGTTAGAGACTGTGTATACTTGCACAAGCTTTTCTCACACCAAGTTTTTGGCGCTGTTGTCGGTGATTGTATATTTGCTATCTTGTTACCCTACATTTAGTGTTTTATTATTTTGGTATTTTAGTTTCTGTTATGCAGGAGCACATGGTGCTTTAGCATATGCACAAGACCAGAATACAGCTTAGATCCAGAGATAGAAAGAAGATATAGGAGATTAATTGCTAAGACTCCGGAAGCAAAGAAATCAAAATTGTATCATGTCTCACAGTGAAGGACAAGGCTCAAGACCACACTCAGTAAGAGGAGGTCCTGGCTCAAATCAAGATTCTGAAGAAGATCACAGAGATCAATTCATCCACATGGATCCCATAGGTATGATTAATGATAGAGATAGACCAATGAGGGAATATGCTCAGTTTGATCATCAAAATATGCAAACTAGCATAGCAAGACCTCATATAGATGTTGTGCATTTTGAATTTAAGCCTATGATGCTTCAAATGCTTCAAACTATTGGTCAATTTGGAGGACTTCCTCATGAAGATCCTCATTTGCATTTAAAACAGTTTCTAGAAGTAGTAACATTATCATTCCTGGTGTTAGTGAAGGTGCATTTAGACTAAGATTGTTTCCTTATATTCTTTGAAAGATAGAGCTAAGGCTTGGCTCAATGCTTTAGAAACTCTATCCATTCATGGAATGAAATGGCTGAAAAGTTTTTAGGAAAATATTTCTCACCTATCAAAAATGCCAGGATGAGAACTGATATTACATCTTTAGACAAAAAGAGTTTGAATCATTATTTGAAGCATGGGAAAGATGGAAGGAACTTTTGAGAAAATGTCCTCATCATGGTTTACCTGTTATCATTCAACTGGAAACATTTTATAATGGTCTAGAACCTCAAACCAGAATAATGCTTGATGCATCTTTTGGAGGAGTGTTGTTAAATCTGTCATACAATGAGGCATGTGAATTGATTGAAAGAATTGCATCTAATAGCTCTAGTTGGCTCAATGAGAGGGTAAGTACCCAAAAGAAATCATCAAGGGTGCATGAAATTAGTGAAGTCTCAGCTCTATCTGCTCAAGTAGCCTCTTTAACTAATTTGATAAAAAAATTCACTTTACCTAGTGCAACTGCATCTAATGCAGCTACATCAACAGACAGCATTGCAACAGTAGTAGAAAAAGCACCCCAAGGCACCACTAGTTGTGTATATTGTGGGGGAGGTCACTTGTATGAGGAATGTCCTAGCAACCCTATTTCTGTAAATTATGTAGGATATAATAGAAATAATAACCCTTATTCTAACACTTATAATCCTGGTTGGAATAACCATCCCAATTTTATATGGAGCAACAATAGTGCACTTGCATCCAATGCTGCTACACCAACCACACCACCAGGATTCCCATATCAGAATTACCAAAGACCATCACAACCTACCAATGAGAATTCCTTAGAAAATATGCTCAAATCATTCATAGGTGAAGCAAGAACAGCTTGACAACCTCAAGATGCTTCAATTAAAAACTTAGAAAATCAGGTAGGTCGGTTAGCCACAACTCTGTATCAAAGACCTCAAGGTGCTTTGCCTTAAAATATAGAAGCTACTCCTTCCCAAAGACAAGGAAAGGAACATGTTAATGCTATATCATTGAGAAGTGGTAAGGATCTCTTAGAATCACAAGAGAAGGAAAGTGAAGAAAAGGGAGAAAAAGAAAAAAAAATAGGAGAGAAAGGAATGCAGAAGCATCTAATGCTCCTACATCAGAAGAAGTTCATGTTCCACTACCTAAGTTAGTACCTGAGTACCCTCCTCCTCCTTATCCACAAAGTTTGAAAAAAGCTCATGAGGAGAAGCAATTGAGTAAGTTTTTAGAGGTACTAAAACAGTTACATATCAATGTTCCCTTAGCAAAAGCACTCCAACAGATGTCAAATTATTCCAAATTCATGAAAGATGTGCTTACCAAAAGAAAAAGATTAGGGGTATTTGAGACAGTTGCTATGACTAAAGAGTGTAGTTTGCTTATGCAAAATAAGATCCCTAGGAAATTGAAGAATCCAGGCAGTTTTACAATTCCATTTTCAATTGGAAAATCTTATACTGGTTGTGCTCTATGTGATTTAGGTGCAAGTATCAACTTGATGCCTAAATCCATATTCAACCAGCTTGGAATTGAAATTGCTAAGCCAACAACAGTGACACTTCAATTAGCATATAGGTCAATAGCTTATCTAGAAGGAATTATAGAAGACATCTTAGTTAACGTAGACAAATTTGTATTCCCTGCAGATTTTGTTATTCTTGACTTTGATGCAGATAAAGAAGTGTCTATTATCCTACGTAGACCATTCTTAGCAACTGGCAACACATTGATAGATGTGAAAAAAGGAGAGCTAACCAAGAGAGTGAATGATCAAGAGGTGAAATTCAATGTAATGAATGCTCTCAAGTATCCTACTGAGGATATGAAGAATGTTTATCAATAATTTCTCTAGATCAATTGGTAGAAACACAATTTTACAAACAGTATGATCATTTGGTCAATGTAGATGCACTTGATGCACCTGCATTACTAGATGAAGAATTACTAGAAAAAGAAGATCTACCAATAGAGAATTCATGTAAAGAAGTGTGGGCTAGAACTTATGAACCTCTCAATCTTGAGGATCCAAATTCTCAAGAAAACTTACCATCACCGTAACAACCTCCCAAATAGAAATGAAAGAGTTGCCTAAGCATCTTAAGTATGCCTTTTAGGAGAAAATGAGACTCTTCCTCAGAATTATTGTTTCGACTTATCATCAGAGCAGGAGCATGACCTCATTGACACCTTAAAGAAGCACAAAAAGGCAATAGGATGGCAAATGGAAGATATTAAGGGAATTAGTCCTTCAATATGCATGTATAGGATCATTCTAGAGGAAAACTCTAAGAATAGCATAGAAAGCCAAAGGAGACTAAACCCTATCATAAAGGAGGTTGTAAAGAAATAAATCATTGCTGGCTTGATGTTGGCATCATATACCCCATATCGATAGTGTACGGGTAAACCCCGCCCAATGTGTACCTAAGAAAGGGGGTGTGACAAAGAATAGCCAATGAAAAGAATGAGTTAATACCAACAAGAATCAAGCATCGGTTGGAGGGGATTACAGAAAACTCAATATACACTACAAGAAAACCTTGTTTTAGCCACCAACAGTTGCCACGAGCTTATTCCGCAAGAATTTGCCACTGATTTGCGACGGCAAGTGCAAAATATGTAGGCGCTAAATTTCACCGGTGTTTGCCACGGTTTGCCACTGACATGTGAAAGGACAAAATTTATGGCATGCACATGCCGTGGCAAGTCCGTGGCAACGATTAATAAAATTAAAACACCCCGATCACCTCTCATATCGCTCTCACTCTCTCAAGCAAAGATCACGCTGCCTCACTCTCACCCTCACTCTTCACCCTCACCGCCCCCTCCACACAATCGCCTCCTCCCTCCACCCACCGTCGCCTCTCCTCTCTCCTCCCTCCTCCCACCGCCGCCTCTCTTCTCGCCTTCTCTCTCACGAGTTTTTGTTCACCGCACTTTACGCTAGGGTTTTATCACTCGATTCTTCTTCTTCATCTTGTTCCTCCATGGTCGCCGATCTTGAAAAACCCTAATCTCTCGCAAATCTTCAAATCGCGGCCCCGCAGATTTCTTGGCTCTTCCATTTTTGAAAACCCTAAGCTCCAGTGAGATTTATTCATTTTTAACATGTTAGCGATTCTTCCTTCCGAAAACTCTTCAATCTCTAGAGATTTTGCGATTGATTCTTCTCGCTTAATGATTTGTTTGATTTACCACCGCGACATGATTTCCTTCCTTACTTGTATTATTTGCAGGACCTTGATTAGGGCCTTGAGTTTTGCATAGTATGATGTTCATATGTGATGTCGATTTCCCATTTTGTATTCATGATCGTATAATTTGAGAATAGGTTTTGTAATTGCAAAATCGTTATATCAAAGCTTTGTAAAAGGCTAAAAGTCGATGGTTTTGAATAATGATATATTTATTTTTATAGTGATATATTTATTTTAGTTTTGGCATAGTACAAGGTATTTTGACTTGCAATCGAGTCACCTCCCATTAGTTAGCAAGTTTTAATCAAGAAAATATTATCAATTATCAGCCCCTTTGGTGTGTTATGGTCATCTCAATGTAATGATGCAGATTGTTGTGATTGAAGAACAAAAAAGGGGTTATTGAAAAGGTTGAACATCAACCCACAACTAAGAGTGGAAAATTGACACCTAGACAAACAAATGTGACTCATGAGGTGCATTGAAGGTGGATATTAATTAAATTTCAGCGAGAGACCAAGGTAAAGTAGACTCGATTTTTCAGCTTCGTTTTAGTGGTTTTCACCATTTCCCCAGCTTTCAATTGATGTTCTTCAATATTCTTCTTATTGCAAATAAAGATAAAAAAGAAGCACCGAGTTGTTGTCCGCTATCGCTTCGCCAGCCTTCCTATTCTCGATCAATCGTGTTTTCAAGTAGACATGAGTATTGTTATGTTTTGAGTTGAATGGTTATTTGATTAGTAAGTTCCTACCTCTGATTTGAATTCTTCTATAAACATGATTGAGTTTGGCCGAGATGAGCACTAATTGATCTCTTTCTCCAAAGAATCCAACCCGACTTTGACAACATCTCAGATTTGGGAATGCATCCATGTTTGAGATCTTGAAGTTTCCTCGTTGGGTTAATCAGTAATACCACCGCAAATTGTTCTATTTGGCGATACCGAAATTTTGTTTAATTTTACTCTTAATAATTCAATATCTCAAGTAATCGATAACTTTGATGACTTCGAGGAAGAATTGAAGTTTGGGTTGTATCTCGACTCGATGAGGTAAATCACAACCTGCTTTCACTTGCTATTTTTGGGCATTGCAATTTTGGTTTTATAAGCTTAGACTTCACCCAAAAGTCAAAACCTTAAAGTTATAATGTGTTTCTTGTTTCTTTAAAAATCAACTAGAGTTTAATCAAAAAAATTTCTTGTCACTTTTTTGTGTTCGCACAATTTATCAAAATATCATGGAAGGAAAGGAGAAAGCAAATTTCTAATTTTTAAACTTAGAGAACAAAGGTTGCGCACGCTTACTCCATAAGAAAGATTCATTGGTTATTATCGTTGTTGTTTCTATTCTTGTTATTTTGCATTTTTTGGGTCAAAGATAACTAATGCTCTATTGGTTACTACTTGCTAGAAGTCGATAACTTATGGTGGGTCTCTCGTGACCTTGTTGGTGATATTCAAGGATGAACCTTTCTGAGTGGGTGGGAAACAATGTCTTTTCTAATACAACAAAAAACCAGATACATCACCATTTTTCACATTCTTAATTTTCATCTAATTTTGTTTTGGTTCAATTTTGTACTTTTCTTTCTTTGCCTAATCAAGCAAGCATAGCCTAAATCACGAGTTGATTAAGAATGAATAGTTTGCCATGTTTTATAGCTATTGAAATTTCACTGATGAATAAAAAGTCAATCTACTGGTCTACCTTATCCGTATTGTCGAGATCTCGACACGTATTATATCTACTTGCAAGAAAACTTTAGATGTTGGATTTAAGTCCATTCACAGATTGCTATAAGCCTATAACAAGCATCTGCCTTTGTTTGCCATTGCAGTAATGTGTTTGTGCAAATAACAAATGAGCATGGCTCAACAGCCTCCTCCCGTAGTAGTGCAGTGCTTTAGTCATGGAAGGGTTCAGGGAGTCTTTTGCCTCAAGATTGAAACAGCTTAGCTAAAAAACTATAACAGTGCTCGCCTCACTAAAAGGAACATTCTCAATCAGGTAATGTTTCTTTTCTTTCTTCTTCACTCATTTGTAATTGCATGCATATATGAATGAACACAATTCCCAATAAATGAATAAATGAATCAACTTTTTACTTATTTATTTCAATTGAAATTTTAGGTGTTTTTTTTTATTGATGGAATTTTTGTGGTTTTTGAAAATTTTATGGTAACATGACATGACATTGCAGTGGTATGAGTAGAAAACCGGTCCATATATTGTCCGGTTTGCTTTTTCTTGTTTCATGGCCAATTTTCATGTATCCTGCTTTTTGGCAGCAGTATTTGGTTTTTCTATATGAGGAAGGTTCGAGGCATTGATTGGTTTGTTTTGTTTAAATGTTTTGATGTTAATGTTAGGATAGTAACTCTCCTAAAGCTCAAGCATTTTTGTCGCTTTAGTTCCTCTTGTCAAGATCGGCATCCAAACCCCACCAAGCAAAGATCGATTAATTTCTTTTCTTACTTTCCTTTGAACTTGCCATGGATTTTCCTAGTTGTTGAGATTCGGATTATATATTCATTCTGCTTTTACAGGGTTATTTGTTATATTCAACTTTATTTGTGTTGCCATTCTTTCTTGTTTTCATATATTTCTCTCAATCGATTGGTAATCCGACAGCTTGTTCTTTATGGCTCGCCGTAGGTTGGCCAAGATGTAAAGTGGGAGAACTAACTAAGTCCTGAAAAAAAGTGGCCTCGATATGCGGTTTACAAGACTAGTCACTCACTCTCCTTTGTTAGGATTTCTTTATTTCTTATAGTGAGGATTTGTGAATGATCGTTTTCCACCACCTCTCTCGATGTAAAATTTTTGGGTTCTAAGGTTTTAAGGTGTCATTTTTTATCTATCTTTAGCAATTATTGGTTGCTCAATATCTTAACTCAAAACAGAATCTAACTTGATGATGTGATGTAGGTTAATGATACCATTGAACATTGGTCGGAGGCGTATTCTACAATCGTGATGTCATTGTCATTGAATTTTGGTACGGGACAAACGCAAAGATATGTAGAACGTGCACATGCTATTCCAAACATGAGTTGTATGGCTCCAATTTGTTGATTTGTTTTCATTCTCTTCTTTGTGTGATTTGTTTGATTCAAACCGCATGTTGTCAACTGTATGTGCTTGATTATCTCATATATGTCTTGTGAAAATTTGATCTAGTACTCACATTGGTGACATTATTTTGCCCTTTCTTTTCTTTTTGTTTTCTCACGTTAACATGAACAAATTCTATTTCCTATATCTATTAACCATTCCCTTAGCCATTGATATTGTCGTTGTAACTTCCGAGAGTCTAGATGACTTCTTATATGTAAAGATGAGCCTTGAAAATGTGTTGATTCTTGGAAGAAATCTTCGTTGATAGTTTTCCTCTCTAATGGAACAAATATATTTTTATGGAAATTTGTTTATGGAAATTCTTCCAGAGATGAAAGTTAAAATAATGCATTCAACATTAAGACTATAAAGGAAAGTCTTCTCCGGCAATGACCTTCCGACATCATCTTTGTGTGTAGTCTCTCTCTCGCTGTTAGCTTTTCACAATTTCTATGCTTTGAATTTGATAATAATTCTTCAAATTCAATCGTGATTACACAATTCTTTTGGATTCCTAGTCTTGTATGAGTGAAGATATTATTAAGCAAGCATATATCATGTTGTCTGATTGTTTCAGGTTGTCTCTGATTAATATAAATTTTTGGATTTCTTGCTGTTTTAGTATCTTTAAGTATCCATTAAAGTTTAATACTGCCCAAGATTTTAATTAGTTATATATGATGGAAAGGCAAAACGCTGACTTGACTTTGGTATTCTTGCTTACAAGAGCTCGACTTTATAAGATAAATGCTCTCTTTGATTGAACAAAAGTTTTTAATTTCTTGTATCTTATGTCTTGTTCTCGTGATTCTTCAATTCAAGAAATGAGATGGGGAGTATGATGTTTTCTCGATTTGGTTTAGATTAGTGGTGACATGTGCATTATCGCAGCTTATTCATCGAGTGTCCGGCTTATTGAGTGATTTTTTTGATATTTTAACACACTATTAACTTTCACCTTCCCATCCTAGTATAATCTCAAAGGTGAAGGTTTGTTCGCAGTGGCAATCATCACTCCCTTTAATTTTCCCTTGAGATTCCAAATTCTCAATTAATGGGTGCACTCTATACGGGCAACAAGCCACCCTCAAAGTCGATAGCAAGGTATTTGTTGGTTTTGATTTATGGACTTTTATGACATTATGTATTTTTGTTGCCATGCAATATTACAAGATTTTGATTTGATTAAATTTATTGGTGATGAATGGTCAAACATGACTTAGGTTTGATTGACCATGTAAGTTTATAATCCGCTTTTTTAGAGAAAATGAAATGTTCTCTTTCTCCATTATTTCTTTCCTAATATTATCCGGTTATTTTTGTTTGAGTTTTAGGCGCATACTCAATTTTATGGATCACCGACTTTCCAATGTTTGAGTGGAATGATTCGCAATGCAGGCTTGAGGTCGGGCTTCAGCTTTTTTAATAACATCCAACAATGTATTCTCAATTTAATTACATGTCTAGTTTTGAAATTTTCCGATTGTTCTTTGTCATTATTTTCACTGTTCTTCTCTATGCCATCAGGTAGATTGGCAAATTTCTCTCCTCAAACCAGACTAATATGTGTTTGGGAGGTTATCGAATATTATTCAATTCTCAGGTGTGTGTGTGTGTATATATATATATATATATATATATATATATATATATATATATATATATATATATATATATATATATATATATATAAGTCATGATGTTTGATGGTTTTACCAATCGTGAACTCAAGATTAGCTTGTTCTTGGTTATTTTCAGATTGGTGGGGGAAGTCTCGAGAATTTATAAACGTGACATACAACAAAAGGTTCTGAGATTGTAGGCATCTCAATGGAGCAAAGTTAGTATTTGTAAAATGTTTCAATTTCAATGTTAGCCGGACAAATTTAGACTCGATCATAAATGGATTATTGGCTTCCTCGTGTCCCATTCTTTTTCTAGCTTCACCTTTGATCTGTAGATAATTTCCTAGAGTAGTAGCTTCATATTTGTAGAAAAAGCATCAAGGCATTGAAGCATTGAATAACTCTTTTTAATAAGTCTTTTTAATTGTAGATGGAACATACAAGTGAAAGGGTGCAAAAATGGGGTGGGCAAGTTGGCAAGACAAAGGGCTTCGTGATAGATCGCATATATCTCCCACCTCTATTCTAGTCAAATTCGAGTAACATTTGATTTGCTAACGTGTTCTTAGTAAAATTAGGGCTAGTGGTCTCAAAAGTTCCTTTTGTCCATTTTGTATTGTATTGTAGAAGTTGCTATCTTTCCATTAGGTACAGACATAATGCTATTGTACAAGACATAATCATTTATTTTACTAATTTAGATTTCCAAGTAGTAGATATTGCTTTTAACAAGTTGTTTTAATTCATAGCTTCATTTATAAGTATAGATATTCGGATTATTTGATTATAGTTAGGTTGAGAGTATTTGATTATTTAATATATATACATATCACTATTAAACAAAGATTTTGGATATATGGTTTAAATTTTTTTGTTTTTTTATTAAAATTTGCGACGGATTTGCCACGGAACTTTGTGACGGATTTGCCACTTTAACTTAGTGTTGCGACGGATTTGCCACTTTAACTTTGCGACGGATTTGCCACGGAATTTTGCGACGGATTAGCGACGGAAATATTTGCCACGAAAAGTCCGCGGGCAAACGATTTATGATTTGTGCCGCTTTTGCCACTGATTTGTCCGTGGCAAATGTTGTTTTGCCACGAATTTAGTACATTTGCCACGGAAATGTCCGTGGCAAATCAGCGATTTTCTTGTAGTGATAGGCTACCAAAAAGGATCATTTTACTTTACCCTTCATAGACCAAATGTTAGATAGGTTAGCAGGAAAAGAGTTTTATTGTTTCTTAGATGGATACTCAGGCTATAATCAAATATCCATAGAGCCTAAGGATCAACATAAAACCACCATTACATGCCCTTATGGAACCTTTGCCTTTAAAAGGATGCCATTTGGATTATGTAATGCACCTGCAACATTCCAAAGATGCATGATGTCAATATTCTCAGAGTTCATTGAGCAATCAATGAAAGTTTTCATGGATGATTTCTCTGTCTTTGGAGAGACATTCTAAATTTGTTTATCAAATTTGGAACAAATTCTCAAAAGATGTGAAGAAACCAATTTAGTGTTGAATCGGGAAAATGCCATTTTATAGTAGTACAAAAAAGCATTGTGTTAGGATATAGAATTTCAAAGAAAGGTCTAGAGGTAGAAAGTCAAAATTGAGGTAATTGAGAAATTGCCACCACCAACAACAAATAAAGGTATTAGGAGTTTCTTAGGTCATGCAGGTTTCTAAAGGAGATTTATCAAGGATTTTTCAAAAATTTCAAAACCATTATGTATGCTTTTTTTCAACATGATGTGCCATTTAACTTTGATGAATATTGTATGGAAGCTTTCCAAAAGCTTAAAAGGGCATTGGTGACAATACAAGTGATTGTAACACCAGATTGGAACCGGCCATATGAACTAATGTGTGATGCTAGTGACTTTGCAAAGAGGGGCAAATTCTAGTGGCAAAGATATGATAAAGTTTTTCATTCTATTTATTATACTAGCAATAAATTAATTTGAAAAATTTAGATCATACTTAGTTGGCACTAAGGTAATTGTTTACACTGATCATTATGTCATTAAGTACTTAATTTCAAAGAAAGATGCAAAGCCAAGGTTGATAAGGTGGATTCTCCTCCTTCAAGAATTTGATCTTGAAATCAGAGATAAGAAGGGGGTGGAGAACGAAATAGCTGACCAGATGAAAAGTGAATCACTAGGTACACAAGAAGAAGAGATCAAGGAAAGTTTTCCAGATGAAAAGTTATTAGCAATCACAGTCAACGCACACAGTGCAGCTGCATTAGCTATAAGCAATGCAGGAGTATCAAATGCAACTTCACCATGGTATGTTGATATTGTGAGTTTCCTTGCAAGTAGAGTGGTACCATTGAATATGACATATCAACAAAGGAGAATATTCTTCCATATAGTTAAGCAATACTTTTGGGATGATACATTCTTTTACAAGATGTGTTCTGATCAATTGATGAGGAAGTGCATTCCTAAAGAAGAAGAAGAAGAAGAAGAAGAAGAAGAAGAAGAAGAAGAAGAAGAAGAAGAAGAAGAAGAAGAACAAGCAGTGCTCTGCACTGCCATGCTACACCATATGGAGGACACTTTGGAAGCACAAGAACAGCAGGTAAGGTATTACAGTCTAGTTATTATTGGCCTACTTTATTTAAAGATGCATATCTTATGGTCAAGAACTGTGACAAATGTCAAAGAGCTGGAAATATTTCTGAAAAACATGACATGCCAAGAACCAATATTTTAGAAATTGAACTTTTTGATATATGGGGAATGGATTTCATGGAACCTTTTCCACTCTTGTTTGGAAATTTGTATATCTTAGAAGCTGTTGATTATGTGTCCAAATTGATATAAGCACTAGCATTACCAAATAATGATGCTAAATCAGTAAGTAAGTTCCTTCAAAAGAATATATTTACTATATTTGGAACCCCTATAGCCATTATTAATGATGAAGGTTCACATTTTTGCAATAAAATCATTGAAAACCTTCTAGCTAAATATGGGGTTAAACATAAAATTGCTACAACTTACCACCCACAAACAAGTGGACAAGCAGAGCTATCAAATAGGGAAATTAAAAGAATGCTAGAAAAAATGGTGAGTCCAAATAGGAAAGATTGGTCTTTACATTTGGATGAAGCTTTATGGGCATATATATAGGACAGCATTCAAGACACCCTTAGGAATGTCTCCCTATAGAATAGTTTATGGAAAAACATGTCATTTACCTGTGGAGTTAGAAAACAAGTCATATTGGGCTATAAAGAAACTCAATTTTGATTTGAACAAAGCAGGTTCACAAAGGTTTTTAGAGCTCAATGAATTAGAAGAAATTAGGCAATTCTTTTATGAGAATGCTGAAATCTATAAGGCTAAAACCAAAGCATGGCATGATAAAAGAATCCAAAGGAGAGAGTTAAGAGAAGGAGAAATGATCCTGCTATATAATTCTAGGTTGAAATTAATTCCTAGAAAGCTTAGATCAAGGTGGCCAGGACCATTCAAATTAGTTAAAATATATCCTCATGGAGCAGTTGATTTGTTAGATGAAACCTCAAACACCATCTCCAAAGTAAATGGCCAGAGAGTTAAGATGTATTATGGTGAACATGTGGTGAGAGACAAAGTCACCACTCATTTTAAAAATCTCTAAGCAAAGGAGATAGTCAGGCTGATAAGACTCTTAAAACAAGCGCTCAATGGGAGGCAACCTATCATTTTTATATAATTTTGTTCAATTTTATGTTTTCAAGTGTTTTGTAGGAATGCAGGATACCCAGTGCAGCTGCACTGCAGAAAAATTGTGCCCTACATCAAAGTTGCACACTTAAAAATTGTCTAAGTGCTGTTATGCCAACTCATCAGAGGGTAGAAAGGAAAATAAGGGATAAATGAAGTGTTTAGTAGTTAAAGGTTACACGTGGAAGCTTGCAAGTCTCCCACGCAACACCTAACGGCTACTATTCCATCAAATCAACTTCCACTAACATCTCACTTCAATAAAACCTTCACCACATTACCGTTACCCCTTCCTTTCATTCCTTAACCACAATCCTCTATCTAACAGTTACCTTACAAATTCCATCACCCCCTACATTGCGCAAATCATCAAAAGACCTTGCAACTTGCACAATCAAAATGGCAAAGAAGCAATCAGCCTCAAAGTCATCAGGAAAGCGTGCAAAATCATCATCGCAAAAGAGCAAGAAAATCAAATCCAGGGTAGGATAGCAGAATCAGATGCTCCTTGGGAAAAAGTTTCAAGAACTGAGATTAAATTAAGAAGCACTTATTTGATAGATGCATTAGGCAATTGGCATTTATTTATGGCTGCATCAATCCTCCCAACATCACACACTTACACATTGACCAATTGATCGTCATGGATACAATCGTCTCTAAGGGCAATGTTGATGTAGGAAGATTGATAGCTAGGGAAATCCTCTCATTCACAACAAAATCAAAGGGATTTCTGCATGAAAGAAGGAGTTCCAATAGCTGCAAATGATCAAAGAAAATTTCCCCCTGGGCCATTGAATGCATAGATGAGAGAAAGATTGAGAAAAGTTAGAGGAACAACTTCTGTAGTGCACGAGCACTTCATGCATAAGTCATAGCAGTGTGGAAATTTCAAAATGAGCAACACAACTAGCTGCAACATGTGTTTCAGAAACTATCTGATGCATTAGGGTATGTGGAAACCCCTGTATTTCCAAGCTAGGTGATTAGAACTGAAGGAAGAGGAGCCAGTGAAAAAGAAAAGGGTGACTAGAAAACAAGTAAAAGGTAAAAAGAAGACAGTAATTGAGCCTGATGTTGAGGAGTTATATGACTCAGATACTGAAGAGGATGAAGTAGTTCAAAGAGCAGTAAAGGAAATGGAGAAAGATGAAGAAGAGGAAGATAGTGATAGTGAGACTGAGACTAAGGAAAATAATGCTGAAGAAGGTCTTGACATGGAGGAAATTGCAACGCATAAGTATGCCAAGACACCACCACTAATCCAACAAAAAACCACTCACATATCACTTGTAACATCACCAATCTCATCAACCACTCACTCTCTTAATAAGGAAACATCATCTCACCCAAATTCACCAACACCCTACCTTCATGAGCGACAACACTAGTCACCACCACCAACAACACCTATACCCTCCCTTAACCAACCTGCAGTTGAAGAATCACCACAGAATGAACAAAGAAATGAAGAACCTAGCCAAACCATAATCTGGGCCACAAATAGTTTAACCAATCCCTACCAGCTCAAGTGATATTATTGCTAATGTTGTTTCTTCTGTTGAGAAGGACTCTATGCAGGTTAATGTTGAAGAACCAATCGAAGAAGGTGATCCATCACCATAATTCCAAAGAACAAAGAGGCAACAATCTAACTAGTTTTGAAACAATTGGCTAAGAAGAAGAGGGAAGAGCTAGGGAACACACTAAAATTCTTCAGCAACCAGGGGAGAAAACCAAAGAGAAAGCTGCCTAATGCAGTGTAGAGTGTAACACCCCCAAAAATAATTTTATTAAATTGTTTAATTAAATTATTAAATTATTGGAGGCGTGATATAAATTTAATAAAAGAGGAATATTTTTATGATTTAGGGGTTGAAACGAGTAACGGAGGAGGTGTAACAAAGCAGCCCAACGCGCTGGCGGCCCACAAACTTTAAACCCCAGAGTCCAAGACCACTCTCATTTTTCGCAAAACCTAGTGAAGTCGCGAAATTGAGAGAGGAGAGAGAAGCGGAGAGAAGCGCAGGGCGAGAGAGAAGAGAAAGAGAGAGTTCGCGAAATTTTGAGGCTGAGAAGGAAGTTGTTGCCGAGGTTTTGTTCGTGGTTTCTTCATCGTGTTCCGAGCTTACGATTCGAGGTAAGGTGGGTTTTTAACATTTATAATGGGTCATGGCGGTGGTATTTGGGTAGTTAAGATTCGGGGTGATTTTCGCATGATGTCGTGGGTTTCGTTATTGTTGTTATTTGCGTGATGATGTTGATTTCGTGATCGAGCCATGATTTTGTTAAATTGATGTGTTAAATTGATGTGCGCGCCAAGTGTTTGCGCTGTGGCGTGGAAGAGTGGCACGGCCGGGCCAAGCGCCAGGCTCGTGTGTGTGTGTGAGTGTGTGTCGAGGTGTGTGAGGGTGTGCCGAGGTGTGTGAGTGGGTGCCAAGGTGTGTGAGTGTGTGTGCTGAGGTGTGTGAGTGTATGTGCCGAGGTGTGTGAGGGTGTGCCGAGGTGTGTGAGTGTGTGCCGAGGTGTGTGTCTGTGTGGGGCGCCAATGGTGGCCTGCCTGTGGCGCCCAAAGTGGTGTGCCTGTGTGCGTGTGTTTTGTGTGTGGCGCGCTCGCGCCGCTCAGTGTGTGTGTGGCGCCGCCAGCGCCTGCGGCGCATGCCAGCCAGAGTGGCGCGCCATTTTGTGCAAACGTGTCTCGGGCAGGCAGGCAGGTGTTACGACAGGGGCGCCATGCGCCTGTGCCCGTGAATGCTTGGTGCTGTGTGTCTGTGTTTGAGTGTGGTGTGCCAACTGTGGTTGTTCCCGTGAGTCGACAGTGTGCCGTGTTGCCTTGTGCACCCGCGGCGTGTTACGTGAGCCGAGTGTTCGTGGTTCGCACAAGCAGCCCGCGGTTGTGTGTTGAGTACAGTGTAGCCTTGCTACGCGGTGTTGCCGTGTTGTGCACTATTCATGGTGCTACGTGTGTCTGGGTGTCCTGTTTGAGGTCAGTACTTGTGCAGGTGTATGCGATGTGGCAGTTGTGATGCTGTAAACTAGTGAGAATTACGGGGTAGCTGTGGTGCTACAACACGTGGTATTTTTGTGAGATATTTATAACGAGACATGGTGGTATAGTATTTATTAATTAAAATACTTTGTGTATGTGTAACCGGTGCATGAGTCATGAGTCGCATTGTTGTCATACCCCAATTTTTTCCGACTAGTTGAAAATCAAATAAAATTGTATTTTTGTAAACACCCAATTTTAACGGGTATTTTTTTCTCGTTTTAAAAAATGTTCAAAAACACGCTTCGTTGTACTCTCACATTATTCTACTCGTGACGCATGCGCTTAGTCTTAACGGTCTTGTACTGTTTGTTTCTCGTTGTTGCGCGTGTTATTCTTAATTGGATACACGCGTTTAGTGATTATGCGTGTCATAGTAGTTGTGTTATCATTATTGTAGTTATTGGTTGAACTTTTATTTATTATTAGCATTATCAAAAAAGGGACACAACAAAAATAGTCCAATTATTTGTTTTATCCAAATCTGTCCAACTTCATTATAATAATAGTATTACATGTTTTTTTTTGTTACAAATAAAACAAAATGTAAAAAAAAGTAAAACAAAAAAAAAAGCGTAGCAGCGTCCCTTCATGCTTGTGTCTGATAACATGTTGTTATTTTGAGCTCCAAGCTCACTTTGCCTTCTCCTTGTCTCTTTGGTTGGTTATCATTTGTGGCAAAAACATTTCAGCTTTGGCAAAGCACCACCTCCACCCCTTGTTGCTGCTGCCTGCATTCTCAGTCTGGTCTCCCATGAGTTTTGATATCCTGCTCAACATACACACCTACACAACATATTTTGGACTATAAATACAGATGCACAGTAAACACAAAGGGGGAGAACGGTCACTAAACACACACAGATACAAACCGTAAAAACACCACACACAGACAGGGAGGGGGAATCAGACACTGAAAATAAGTGGAGGGGAGAAGAGAAAAGGTGAGGAGAGGAAGTAACAGTGGCATCAATGGCACCCAAAATTCTTTAAAAACCAACTTTCATTCTCACTCTCAAACTAATCAAAACACCACCACTCACCCCACTCTTCTCTCTAATAACCACCTCCATCCTATTCTCCTCCATTTTAGCACCACCACAACAACCTCTCCGTTTCACTACTTTCCATTTTCGCAAACTCCACCCTCACAAGAAAACAAACCAAAAAGCAAAGAGAAGAAGAAGAAGAATCGAATTTCACCTCCTCTCCCTCTCTCTTCACGTTGAACTCTCTCTCTCTCTCTGTTGTTTTTCTCTCTCTCTCTTCAAAACAAACGGCGATGAGAGGAGATAGGAGAGAGTGAGATTAGGTTTAATTTAGATTCAGTAAGTGACCCTTTATTTTCTTCTTATTCTCCTTTTTTTTTTTGTTAATTAAAAATAAAATAATTAGATTTGTTGTTATGTTTTACACTACCTGATTGCATTACCACACCCCTTGCCAACCACTCATTCTTTTACAAACCAACGACCCTATAGCCCAAAGAATGTGGACTGGGCTTGCTGAACGCACTTCCCATTTTAGTCATACAAGACCCTTTTGTGCTAATTACACTCTATTTTTACTATCTCACCCTCCTCTTTAATGATTCAAAGACTTTTTTTTTGTAGTTTATATGCTTGCTTGTCATTTTAAGTTGATGATAGGCGATATGACTCTCACTTGTGCCTAGTGCACCTTGCTTAACGTGATGAGGATTGTTCTATATGATTCAACCCTTTTTAGTTTATGTGTTGTTTAAAATTGATGATAGGCAAAGAGATTCTCACTTGTGCCTAGTGCACTTTGTTCTAAGTGATGAGGATTGCTCTATGTGATTCAACTTTGTTTATGTGTTCTTGTTTTAGTTTGCCTATTGTTAGTTGTTGATGATAGGCAAGTTGATTCTCACTAGTGCCTAGTGCACTTTTCTCAAAGTGAGAGGATTGCTCTATGTGATTCAACCTAGTTTTGATGTTTATTTAAATCTTGTTTTAGTTTGCTTATTGTTAGTTGTTGATGATAGCCAAGTTGATTCTCACTAGTGTCTAGTGCACTTTTCTCAAAGTGAGAGGATTGCTCTATGTGATTCAACTTGGTTTTAGTGTTTACTTACTTGCTCTTGTATTCTAGTTTTATTATTGTCCATTGTTGATGATAAATCATATGATTCCCACTTATGCCTAGTGCGTCATGTTTAAGGTGGTGAAGATGATCTTAGATGATTCAACCTTCCCCTTTTAATTTCTTAGTGAATAACAAATGAGATTGTATGTTTAGGGTTTAGGGTTCGTGAGGTATTGCAAAGGATAGGCTTACTTTAGCCTTGATGCAATTCCTCTTAGTTCATGTTATTAAGAAATCGTTGCTCACATGTCATTAATTTAATTAAGATCATTCTAGGCCTATGATCAATTGTTTGCTTGTTTTTGATGCTACTTAAATTGTCTTGATTTAATTGTGTGTCATTCCCTCCATGTGTACGACCTCCTAATGAAGACGTAAGCCTCACATGAGGAAATTAAGTTCGCCCTGACGACTAGTGGCGTGACTCCCTTTTTCAAGAGTACTTAGCGGTGATTACACATAACCTTTGTTAGTTTAATCATTCACTGAATACTCATCCCTATTTCAAAACTCACTAAAAAGATAAAAACAAAACCTTTTCATGACAACCAAGAACTACGTAGCTTTGAATTCTCCATCGCACTGTGAGATACGTAGGAGCGAGAGGCCAACTCTCGCTGCGCCAAAAATAGAAATTTTCATTAAGTTTTCCCATTTATCTTCAAACAAGAAATAAATAGGCAAATCTAGGTATTTTTCAAATCAAACGTTAAAACCACACATTTAGTTAGAGGTTCCTTTTCGGTAGAAAGGACGTGTGCGGTGCTAGTATCTTCCTCACACGTAATCGACCCCCGAACCTATATCTCTAGTTTTCAAAAGACCATCCGCCTTGTTCAAAAGACCTTTTTTCAATGTTTTCGTATTAAAATTAAAATATTGGTGGCGGCTTCAAAAATTTTCCACGTTGTACACTGAGAAACCCAAACCGGATTTTTCGGGGTGCAACAATTGTCATATGCATTTATTGGTGGTATAGGCTTCGGCCTCTTTGAGATTATTTTTGAGGTATAGGCTTCGGCCTCTTGCCCGTCGTGGCTTATTTTACGAGATCGGTACCGCATGCATATGCCCAGAGGGGTTGCATTGTTTCATGGTCCATATATACATATATATAACGTGTTTTGGTGTTTCCATTCTGATGGAGTTTGTGCCTTGTGATGTGATATGACGTGTTGATTTTCTGTGTTGCTATGAGTTACCTGTTGCTTACATATTGCTATCATTACTTATTATTTCTGTTAAGCTCACCCCTTCTGCTTGGAATGTTGCTCTTATGTGGCAACGCTGCAGGTGATCGTTAGCACTCGTGGAGGATTGCTAGGTGTAGTCTCCTTTTCGTTGGGTCTGTGTTAGCTCTGATGTGTAGCTCCGGGGAGGGACTATAGTATTTGTTTTTGAACTGTTAGGTCTTTATTTTGAGGAGCTTGATGTTTTATGTATTTCGGGAGATGTTCAAATGAGTTTATGATTCCGCTGCTTAGAGATTAATTATTTATATTTTTGAGGATTTATTTTAAATCAATTGGTGTTTCCATGTGGTGAAAAATGTAGCGCCCTTCGAGGTGACTCTGATATGTGTGGTAATATATAATTAGTAAAGGGGGGTGTTACATGGAGTGCAAATGCATCGCCTCCTCGTGATCAACACTGTAAAAGAGTGATGCAACTGCATCAATGGTAGAAACTCCAACAACTATTAAGCAACCAAAGGAGAAGAAGATGAAGGTCAAACACACCTCCTTCGAGGCAAAGAACTAGGCTCAGGAGTGGAGCCAAGAAATGAGTATTTGTTTACATGCTTAAGTGTGTTTGTTTTCATTGTTTTGAACTTAAGTCTCTACTAACTCTTTTCCCTGGATGTTTGAATTTCCCCTTCCCTGGTTTTGAACAATATTTCCTAATTTTGCTACCTCCAACAAGCAAAGTGAGGACATCACTACCCTTTAAGTCAGGGGGAACTTATATACTAGTATGCATGTGTTATAAGTATGTTTTATTATTAATATTAAGTACTAGATGTACTTAACAAAGTAGTATTTATACATGAAACTATTTTCTAAAAAGGAATTCTCTTTGAAAATAGTAGAAAGTATGGAAAATACTATGATTGTTAAGAATATTTTGATAATATAGAAGAAATTATCAGCTTGAAATCTTTTCTAGAAAATAATACAATCCTATGAATTGTCTTTTAATGATGAAAAGAGAAAAAGAAGTCTTATTTCTTAAAGATAATCAAGTTTATTTTAACCTCAACACCTCAAAACTGAGTTTGTGAAAAGAACCTTGCTATTTAAAGATTAATCTAATGCAAGGGGAATTTTTGGTGAGCTTAGGTCAAATCAAGTTTTTATTAAAAAGTTAGAATAGCTTAAAGAATTAAGTTTGGGGGTGTTTTATGAAAATTAAGGCTGAGTTTGAAAAGTTTAGTGTAGTCAATGTTATAGGTTATAAAGTTGTACCACAAAAAGTCTCAATGTACAAAGTCATATTGATCTGAAATCATAAGTTGTACACGTGCCAAAATGCATCAAAAAGAAATAAAAGAAAAGAAAAGAAAAGAAAATAAAAATAAAAATGCATCGTGGGTCAAGAGGAGGGCAATATGAGCTACAAAATCTTGCAAAGCAACAACAATGCAGAAGAACAATGCAGTTGCACTGAAGAAAAAAATTTGATGCAGAAATACTCGATGCAACTGCACTTCGAAGAAGTGAGCGCACCTGCATCAAAAGAACCACAAAAATAGGAAATAGTGCATTGACTCAATAGCTTTGAAAAACTCAACCAAGCCCTTTGTTGTACTTAAAACTCCCCAACACTTGAGGATTTTGTTAGTCTAGTCTTCCTTTTGAAAAATATTTTGGTGTGACCAAAGGTAAACTAATTTTTCAAAGGCTACGAGGAAGTTTTCACTTAGTCTTGAACTAATCTCAACTCTGTGGGACATACACACACACACATAAAAGAGTGTCAATAAACCTTGGCTGCTTTGAGGAATAAAGGCACAAGAAAAATTGCTGAAAATTGAAGTTCATAGAAAGCATCTCATGAATATTCAAAGAATAGAGCTGATCTATCTCTGAATTATGCAAAAATATGTTTAGTTTGTCTTTGTCATTACTTGTGGACAAGCAATGGTTTAAGTTTAGTGTGATAACTCTATTTTATATAGAGTTATTTATATATCTAAACTTAGTAAATTGCTCTTTTTCAAGCAAAGATAAGGAATTAATATAGTATTTTATGTAATATGTGAATACCGAGTGTTTGACATGGTTAAAGTTGTTATTAGGCCAATTTGGATATATTGTGGTATGTTTGATGAGATTGTTCAGTGGAGCCTACAGATGCACCTGCACTACAATGCTCCTGCACTGGAATTCATTGTTGCCTTAAAAACACACTTAGAGCAAGTGTACTCTTTTGCAGAAGTAGTATAAAAGAATATCGTATCCACAGGGATTAATTAACAAGTACTAAACTAATCGAGATTATTTAATGTTTAGACGAACAAATGTTTGATGGTTGTAGAAACTAAAAGAAACAAAGAACACTAATTAAAATACTAGATTTAATAAATGGTGAGAGACCTAGGGTCACAGTTTCACTTGCAAGCTTCGATTCCCCTATTTTATTTAATTAACAATCCCTTTACTAAAACTATTAATCTGTTTGGTTATTCAATATTAATATTATTTTTCCTAAATTAACCCTTGTTTGGTCATGCAAGAATTTAAATTCAAGAAAAGCATAAAGAACAAAAATGTTGAATGATTGGAAGACTAAATTATGGTTTGGTCATGCCCTAATTATTGCCCCAATTATCTTATAGGTCCACCAACTAATTGCAGTACGGTCGCTGATCAACTAATTGATTATAAACATGCAAAGGGTAGTTAATCCTAATCATGTGATAAAAACAATAGGACAATATCAATTAAAATAAAAACAGGAATTCAAACTAGAAATTAGAACATAAAAAGGTCTCTAATCATGCAAGATTCACCTAAGACCCTAGAAGAGGATTTAGGTATCCATAGTAATTAAGAACAATAAAATAGAAATAAGGTTCATAAAATTACAAAGATAAGAATAACCCGAAAATAGAGAAAGTCTTAATCTTTGTCTTCAATCTCCTTCTTCTGCTCCAAAGCTCTCTCACGATATCAAGAACGATACTAAGTCTTCCAATTTCCCTCAAGTATTGCCAACAGGTGGTTTTGTCTTTTTTATTCTAATAATACGGCTACCGTTAATTCCATGATGCAGCCTATTTTATAAATGATGATTGCCTAGGGTTGTGTGATTTACTTTTCCTCCAAGTCACATAATCTCCTTTGCTATCTTGTTGCTCAAGCTTAGGGTATAGTTAATATCCATAAGTGATGAGAGCATGAGTTCCCTAAGCATGTGGAAGGAATTCTACAAAGAAAAATACGCAGCTCCAACATTTTAGAAGTCAAAAACACATCATAAGAAGCAATCATGGAATAACTAATATTTCCTATTTTATTTTTAATTTTCGTATTTAATTTTAATTAAATAATTTTAGGTGTCTTTTGATATTTCCTAAGTTAGTTTGTGGTTTTAAAGGCTTGTTAAGTCATTATAATGACTAGTGGAGTTTTATTTTTACAATTATGTTTATTTACTAGGAATTAACATAATGTAAATGCACTTATCAATTTATTTGATAAATGCATGATAGTGGAAATTTATTTAGTTTATTTCTAGAGTCACTTAGGTTTCCAAAGGTTGTTAGATTAGCCTATAAATAGGGATATTTTGTACTAAACAAATCGTGATTATGAATATGAATGAAAATTGAGTTTTCTCCTCTTGTGAGAGCTTCCTTGTGTTCTCGGGTTAAAGAACAAATTGATCTTATCAAGGAAACTTGTGGCGATCAAAACCTATGACCTCTACACCCTCAGAACCTAAGGCGAGACACCTACACTTCGGTTTATGCGTCCCTACTTCTCGTTAATGGTGTTTAGACACATACTCTCCTCAAACTCACCAAATGACTTTCAACCCTAAGACACTCTAGGCGCTGACAACCTCAACTCGCTTTCCATCACTCTAAGTCGGTGGGAATTCTGGCCACGCGCTGCAATAAAGCGCTTTAACCCCATTTTACTTCTTTTACTCGCTTTCTCTACTTAGACTCAACATGCAACTCGCTTTCTCACCACCACACTCATGCATACTCTGGATTACTCACTCCTTCGCCCCGATCCTCTCCTTAACTCTACATGCAAGCTCATTTTCTCCACACTACACCGATCACACTCTTGATACCTCACCATGCAATGCTCTCCTCAGACCACACGTAATGCAGAGAGTTACACTCCTCTCTTTCCAAACGATCCACCGTCGATCTCACCAACAATCACAAAGAAAGAGCAAAACACAAAGAAACATGTCATGTATAGCACATAAAACACACATGCAAAGTGATCGTAACATACTCACACCAAACACGATCAAACACAAGACATTACAGTATTGAAAGGACCTCCTAACCTTAACAACTTGAGAAGATTGAGAACCCTTCACTCTCCAAGTAACTACAAAGAATAAGCTCTCCTCTCCACTTGAACTCTCCACGCCCGCTTCTCTTCCTTCTCTCTAAGTTTCACTTCTCTCTTCTAAATTTGGTAACTTAACTGATTTTTGAACATGAATGGGAATGTTCCCTACGGAGGTACCATTTAACATGTCCTTAAAGGACTTAAATGGGGCCTTGGCCTTATTAGGCCGTGGGCTTTCTACTACCCACACACCCTTTCCCTATTTAGACATTTTCCTAAAATAGCAACATATGCTTAACACTCACTTAATGAATTACTTGACTTAAACATTAAAATGTTGTAAACCCTTAATAACTCAACTAAGTTAATTAATTGAATTATTTTGGGGTGTTACAATATCCTTCTTTTAAGTCTCAATTTCAACACGGTCCTTCCCTAGTCTGCCATCATTTGGTATCAAAGCTTAGGTTCTACTCACTGTTTTGTTTTTTGTTTTTTGTTGTTCAGGATGGAGGGAAGGCAAAGGGATTATGGTATATACATTAGAGATTTTGTGATGGATCCTGCTTATGTGAAATACCTTTATGAAAATGGGCTAAAAAAAGAGCAGAAAGAGTAGAAAAGTTAGCCTTTAGAGAAAAGAAGAAATTGAGAGAAAAAAATTAGAGGAGAAAATAGAAAGAGTGATTGCAGTAAATATTTTCCCACCATCTCTATAAAGTCCTGCACTACCAACCATTCACACTAATATTTCTTCGCCTAGTTCTAAAGCTATTCAATTTACTCATGTATCTTTATCTCCAATGGAGGTAGAAGAGGAAGAGACAATTTCTACTTTTGAGAGAGAACAAAAGGAAATCAAAGAAACTGATGAAGAAGTACAAAAAAATATTGTTGGTCATATAGTGAAAGATTTGAAGTTTATGAAGGAAAGAAAAATATCAATTTAAAAACAAAGGGGAATGAAAACTTGTAGATTTTTTTAACCCTTTGGTTTATTATGTAGGTTTGGATTTGAGGACAAATCCTTTCGAAGAAGGGGAGAATGATGAGAGCATGAGTTCCCTAAGCATGTGGAAGGAATTCTACAAAGAAAAATACGCAGCTCCAACATTTAATTTTCGTATTTAATTTTAATTAAATAATTTTAGGTGTCTTTTGATATTTCCTAAGTTAGTTTGTGGGTTTTAAAGGCTTGTTAAGTCATTATAATGACTAGTGGAATTTTATTTTTACAATTATGTTTATTTACTAGGAATTAAATAATGTAAATGTACTTATCAATTTATTTGATAAATGCATGATAGTGGAAATTTATTTAGTTTATTTCTAGAGTCACTTAGGTTTCCAAAGGTTGTTAGATTAGCCTATAAATAGGGATATTTTGTACTAAACAAATCGATTATGAATATGAATGAAATTGAGTTTTCCTCCTCTTGTGAGAGCTTCCTTGTGTTCTTGGGTTAAAGAACAAATTGATCTTATCAAGGAAAACTTGCATGATCAAAACCTATGACTCACTAGTAAAAAGAGGATTTAAAGTCGATATTTTGACATTCAAAGTCGGATGTGCATCCGACTTCTATTGCCGACTTAGAAAGTCCAAAATTTTGAAGTCGGATGGACATCCGACTTTAAAAGATTTCGCTTTAAAGTCGGATACATTCAATAATCCGACTTTAAAAGATTTGGATTTAAAGTCGGATAAATTCAATAATCCGACTTGAAAAGTTTTATCAGAACGCGTTATGATATCTCTGAATACATGTAAAGTCGGATTAAGATGATATCCGACTTTAAAAGTTTTATTTTAAGTCTGATATGTTCTCATATAAAAAGAATATCCGACTTTAAAAGTATTTTTTTGGGTTTTAATTATTTTTTGATTGACTTACACAATAATTTCCTCGCATACTTTAAAAGTAATTAAAATACTACAATTTCAATTTAAGCAAAAGGAACACATACAAACACGATAATTAAACTACTTTACTTAAATATATAGAGTTAAATTGATAGATTTCATACCAAAATATACGCTAATACAACACTTCCATCGATTCAAAAAAACAAGTAAATAAATTGTTGATATTCTAATAATATATTACAAAATGTACTACACATTCACTTAAGTTTCTTCTTTCTTCTTTCTTCCTTTTCAATTGGCTTACGCTCCTCCTCATACAGCATGTGTCTAACTATGTCTGCACAACATTCTTCTTCAGAAACCAAAATGGCAATAGTTAATACTATATACGCACTATCTAGTCTCATCAACTCAAGATGCACTCCACCTTGATTGGAAACGAAGTTTTCAGTGAATAGATTAAAAAGATGTTCCTCAAGTTCCTCATCTGAAAGTTCACTTGGGTTTTTAACAATAGAATCCATTATAGGTGCAGTCTTTCAATCCAAGGGTCACTCTGTGTGAAATATTGCAACAACTGAAACATTTCAAAATATAAATGGTTAGTATAAAAGAAGGTTTGAAGTACTATCAGATTTGTCAACAAATACACACAAGTACAAATAACAAAAATACAAGATAACAATATGAGAAAAATATAGGTGGAGCTTCAATTTTGTGAAGATAGATGAATAAAGCTAGTCAAATCATAGTTTCTCAAGATGATGGTACTGCCTTGTTTACTCTTTTGTATAACTTTAAAGATTACTCTTTACTTAATTAAACTTCAACTCAACAATTTTCGGTCCACATCCATGAGGTGTGGTAAGAGTTTCGCTTGCAACCTCAAGGGACAGAGTTCAAGTCCCCTAGGACGATTGTAAAATGCCCATCAGTGTAATTTTAATAAATAATACTTTTCACTTTACCCAAATTAAAAAAATACAATTTTCAAACCTCATTCCCTTAAACAATATCCCAACCAAGTCTCTACAACTAAACTGACTCTGTTAAATTTACCAAAAATACAAAGTTGGAGTATTTAGAGAAAATGTTCATCTTGCCCATTATCTTGTGTGCACAAGTTGACAAATAGGATTAAGGAATTTTCAGCTTCTAAAAACTAAACACACTCTAATTGTACTGGTTTGCCAATTCTTCAGCATTGTCCAATCTAGTAGTTACTAGGAGACTTTTGATACTAACAATTCCTTCAATATGATCTACTGGTCTAGTAAGAAAACATGAAGGCTTTAAATTGAATCAAAATTGAAACCTGGGAATTGTTTGAAACCCAGTACATGTCACCATCAAAACCACCTCCAGCTATCTCATCCGCTATAGAGCGAGGTCCAACACATGGGAAAAAAATTGCATATTTGCTATGCCCAACATAAGATTCTAACCTGGATTTCGATAAACCAGCACATCCCCAGAAATCTGGCCATTTTCACTACAAAAAAAAAAAAAAAAAAACTTCAACAACCAGCATAGACCTGATAATTTAAATTTCAAACATAACTCTCTCATAAAAATTACACTAGGGCACATGGTTGAATATGTTTGTAGCATTTGCCATTTGCCATATGTAACAAATAGGACAGTACATAACTTCAACTTAATATTTGATGTTATACATACAAAGTAGGAATCTGGATAAGGTAAGTAACATATATTGATAAAAAAATGAAAATTAGACCAATTTTACAAATTCTCATAGAACAATAACCATATCAAGAGACAAACTATAATCGAATCATAGCTGCTGAAGACAAGGAACTGAAAACTACATAAATATGCTTACACAAATATAAAAGCTTAAGGATTAAATCAGTAAAATAGAAACCAAAGCAACAAATTTTATTCAGAGATTAAAGAGAAATTGCAGGCAATGCAGCTGCAGCAACTTAGGTGGGAAATACTTGTAGAGAAAAATTCTATATTATAGCTTTGAAGATAGAATAGAGCACATCAAACATTAAGATTTTTTCTAAAAGATCATTTGATTGGGAAAATTATGAAATTTATGCTTACTGAATTATGCAAACTTGATTCATTTGCAGGAACCCAGTAGGATCAACAGTCCCCATTAAATAGAAACAGTCCGCAAATATAGCTTCCTCCTCTAAGCCTGTTCTTTTCTGCATTTGCAAGTTTAGACAGATGATGCCGTAAAATGGTTCATCAAGAGGAATACCACATAGAATCATGTTCATGCATTGTATTGATCCATCTCACCGTGGTTGACACAAACTGCAAGCGAATCAACAATTGAAAATCACTTCTGAGGGGAACTCATGTGTTTTATGCAATGGAACAATTAGAGTCATATCCAAATAAAGAGCAGATTATCTTTAGACATGAACAAAGGAAGTATTGGTAATTAGAAGTATGAAGGAAAACTACCTCTAAGTGCGATACGCTTATTGAGTAGACATGGTTAGCATCCTCCAAATTACTATTAAGTACATCCATGAAGAAGTCATTTGGAACTCCGCCATAGCTCAGAAGTGCAATCAAATTTTTAGACAAATATGCTCGTTTTGGTTTGTTACTGAAACATGGAGGCATCAGATCAACTTACTTTTCAAGCTATCTTAAAAAGGCTAGTCTAGCCCACTCCATGAGCTAGTTGTCCCACATGTAAAAACAAGTCACACGATAATATTTAAGACAATACTATCAATTAAGAACTTGTTTATCAACAACATATACCTTATCAATACCATACTCCATAGAATATCAGAATCTGTAACTGATTGTGATTAAGCACTAATTCTTACAGAAAACTGTAGTGAACTGATTATGTCATTATGTCAAATGGAATTCATATATAAGGCATGGAATTCAATTTTTTATGTACCCTGTAATAAGATCTCTATAATTATGAGCTATTATATAATATTATATAATAACAATATTAATAATAATATTAATACTTGTGATACAATTGAAACAATTGCTAAAACTAACTAGGAAACCCAATTAATGTAAGAACCAATATTACAGCAAAACATTGATGTGGCAATGAACAAAAATCATAGAGATAAATGGAACACTGAAATATACTAAAATAGCTGTCCATATAACTCAGGAATATGATCCTACATACAGAAAAAACATAAATTGGGTGGGGGGTGATGCTGCACAATGATACTTTGAAACCTCAGTACAACAGTGTGCACTGAAGATAGAAAATTGAAATATAATCGCAAGCCATCCCTCTCCGGCGGAATTATAACCTACACAATGCACCATTTCACAAGTCAATATTTAGTTCAGCAACAAATAGGCTAGACAAATATTACTTCAATCATCTTCGGAGCCAAGAAATTTGCAGAACACAAACAGTTTTCAATGAATACAAAATGTAGGATATGCATGCATTACTACAAACAGGAAATACATATAAATAAACACCCAAGTAACTGAACAAAAGAATCCAAGTAGAATAGTAGATGCCTTTGACATGCCAAATGCAGCAAACTAGGCAATAACTCCAAGATTAAGATCTGTGATTCAAACTAAGAGACTCGTTTATGTCCTGTTTGCTGAAAAACTAGCTAAAAGAGGACTATCAGAACTGAGTGCTTTTTCTAAAATGCCTCCACTCGTTTATGTTCTGTTTGCTGAAAAACTAGCAAAAATCATAGAGATAAATGAACAAAAAGATCCAAACCCAGAAATTAAGAAAAAACCGTGATGGGTTTTGTATATAACAAGCTGTTAATAATAATAAAGCTGCACAAACCTAATGTTAGCAACGACGATGGAGTTAGGGGAAATTTGAACAATGAAATTAGGGGAAATTTTTTAGGGGAAATTTGAACGATGTTAAGCTCAGACATTCAGATTTGAACAATGAAATTAGGGGAAATTTTTTAGGGAAATCCGAATTAGGGTTTTAACTTAATGTTAGCAATTGATTTCTTACCAAGTTGTGGTTTGCAGAGGAGATTGGAGGCGGAGGAAGTCGAGAACGAAAAAGCTTAAGCAGTGGTTTACAACGACGATGGAGTGAAGACGGAGTGAACGATGAAGAGGAAGCGATTGCAGAGAGTGAACGATGAAGAGGAAGCGATTGGAGTGAAGCTGTAGTTGAAGCTGTGATTTGAAGCTGTAGTTGAAGATGAAGCGATTGCAGAGAGTTTCGCTTTTAGGTTTTTTGTTTTAGGAGAGAGTTTTCAAGCGTTGAAGAGGAAGGCACGATCGAGTCGATCTCTCAGTCTTAAAAAAAAAAAAAAACGAGCCTTATAACTTAAGTGGTTTTATGCAAAAAAAAAAAACTCTAGATTTAAAGACGGATGTAATATACAATCCGACTTGTAAGTTGAAAGACTTAAAATTTCTTTCATCTTTATTTCAAAATTGCCATCGCTGCCTTATTCGTTTCTGATATTCTCCCATCCGACTTAAAATCTCCCATTCTTTCCCTGCTTTTTTACTAGTGACTTATCACTCACCTTCTCATCTATTTCTCGAGCCACATACAATATCCTTCTTTTTTAAGCCTCAACTTCAACACTATTCCTTCCCTACCGCCATCAATAAGCCAACTGTAAATCTGATCTTTGTTAAACAGGTCGTGGGCCTTGTTTTTAGCTTAACCTTCATTCCATTCTTTTCTCTTTGACTTAATTTATATATATATATATATATATATATATATATATATATATATATATATATATATAATATTTTCTTTTGTTTTTTTTTTCTCCTTTCTACAAAGTAAAGAGCAAATTAGGTCGCTTAATTATATAATTAGTATATAATTGTTTTAAAAGTGATCCAAAAATATCTCTAAAAATGCACTAAATTGTAGCTTTATCATTCATCTACATAGAAATTGCTTCAGCCATCCCCTTGCACACCCATTGCATTGACCTCATGCTTAGTCACAAGGGGAAGTGCAACTTGCACATTTCTGGCGCCACAATACCAACATATCTTTGAAGACTCACTCACTTAGTGGACACATGCTCATCTCTCATCGACCTCCTCTACACTTCGAGTCTATGCTTCAACTTGTGAGACAATTTCTGAAATTAATCATGGTTACACCTCTAGTTACTTCATCTACAAGGAAGGAAGCACCTCTCTATGAAGACTATATAAAGACCTCGCTCCTTCATGAAATATATCACAATCCATAAGTTAGATTCAAATTTCAATAGACATATTTAGTTTCTATTTTGTAAGAAGGAAATGAAGGAAATGACAAATCCTCCCTTACCTCACTTTGAAGTATTTACTAAGTGTTGAGTAGCTGATGCAACTGCATTGCTAGGAGAATTCTTGCAAAGAGCTTCAACTTGTGTAATCTCTATATTGTTGTTTCTCTTTGTGATTTCAATTATATATATAAACATGATCTATTCAAATATATATACCTTGCAATGTCTATCCGTAGCTAATTCTCTCTTAGTTGGAATGTTCTAACCATTTAATGATCTTTTAAGTAAATTGATGCATGTATATGATGTGTGCACTTTAGTTCTTGCTTGATAATTCTTTCAAAACTTATTTTGAGATTGATCACTTAGAATAAATAGATTTGTAAAAGCAGACATGGTGTACAATTAAGAACTCAAGAACTAATATGGGTGAGTGTTTTACATAAGGGAAACTTTGTTAAAACCATGCTTAAGTCCTGACATAGGATATCATAGTCCATAGGGTGACACTGTGGGTACTTTACAAAGACAAGAGTGAACTTATTTAAAGATCTTAGACATATGAGCTTGTAATGAAACTCAAGACAAAGGAGTGAAAGGCACATTGCAAATGCATGCAACAAAGATTCAAAGCACTCCGCATCACATATTGCATTGAACACTTGAAAGTGAATTACTTGGGAAGACATTCCAACTATCATCTCTATTGTATCACCACTACTTGCATAACGCTTTAAATTACTTGATTGTGATATACCTCACCTCCCAATATATTTGTTATCTTGTTACCCTACACTAAGTACGTACATTGTATTGAAACTTGAAAGAGATAAAACAATCTCTCATCGGCTCGATCTTTTATACTACTTGTTGTAGAGATCACAGATATACTTGCACACATGTTTTTCTCACATCAGTGTATTCTTTGTACCTAAGATCAATAAAACTTTGACTTGTATTAAAAAAACAAACCAAACTTTTTGGGATTATGGTAGAAAGAAAATGCAACTTGCTGGGTTTTTGGAAGCAGCAGGTGATGAAGGGAGCATGACGATGGAAGCAAGACGACGAGAGCAGGCGTGGTTTGACTTCCTGGGAATGTGATAGGGTTTCTTGAAAGCACAAATGTGAGGAAATAAGAGATGTTGGAGGGAATTAAAAAAAATTGCAAACCAATATATAGTGTTAGCAAAAGCTCTGTGTTATGGTTTTCAATAGTGCTTTCAAAGAAGCGCTAGGGCTTTCGTGTTTCCGTTTTACCGTTTTAAGTAGCGGTTTCAAGGAAGATCTACTAAAGGTGGTTCGTGTTTTAATTTTACTAACACTTTCAAACTATGCACTAATAAATGAATTATGTGTTCTTTTATAAGTAGCGCTTTACAAGAAACACTAATAATATATGATGCCACTTAAAAATTCAGGCATAAAGCATAGCGGTTTACATAAAAATATCATAAAATCTTAATAAAAGAAACAATTATACCCTGGTATAAAACATGCCATTCATAGAAAAAAAAAGTCTAAAAGGAAACCAATTTGTAAACGTAAGAAAAGAAATTAAAAAATCCGTTTGAAATTAAACAAATATATGATGTTTGACTCACATAAACAAACAGTTTACTTTAACTTATTGATGTGAAAATCAATAGTTGATCCGTAACGCTATCCAATAATAGCAACTATTATGAAATTTCCATGAAGGTTAAAATCCATGAAATTTCCTGCCATGCACATCTATGATGCCACCAACAAAGTCAACTCTTTCAAGGAATAACTTTTTGAATAAAAAATGTTCAATCTTATAGCTAAGAGCCCAAGACAATGACACAACATAAAGAACTCAGTACTTACTACTAATATTTATACTGCAGCATTCGCGATATCGTATTTATTATAATTTCTTATGACTGATAAATAATTTGAAAACTGTAAAAGTTAATAAAAGAAAAAGGAGATCTAATATAAGATATGCACCTCCGTTGCCTATCTTGTTGTCGGTTCAGTTGCCGCTTCCCGTTGCCCCTCTCGTTGTCGCTCTTTGTTGCCTCTCCTGTTGCCGGTGTTTTTTTTTTACAATTGTTAGTAGTTCAATTAATTGGTTTTAGTAAATTATAGTGAGTAAATTGTTTTTTTTTTTTTTTTTCGCCTACCATAAAAATAAATAAAAATTCCCCTCTCTCGACGCATCAGATATTTTACACAAGCAACTTTCTGTCTCTCTTTCTCTATTTTGCTTTGGCAAATGGCAGCTTTTGTGGCTTCTTAATTTGTTGTAGAAAAAGTTGACCCCTATTTGTCTTTTAGCAAAAATTTTGCATGAATGCCCTCAATTTGGGACAGGTGGCAGCCTCATATTTGGACTAAAAATGACATTTTCCTAGCATGTTATTTTATGGGATTAGATTTGAAAATTTTAAGAAAATGAATATCTAATATAAGACATGCACCCCAGTTACATCTTTCGTTGTTTGCTCACTTGCCGCCGCCTCGCGTTGCGCTTTTTGTTGCAACTCCTCATTGCCTCTCCTGTTGTCAATCTCGTTGCCGGTATGGCTTTTTTTTTTTACATTTGCTAGTGGTTAAATTAATTAGTTTTAGTAATTTTCGTAGATTATAATGAGTAGATTGAATTTTTTCTTTTTCTCGCCTACCATAGAGAAAGAAAAACTTTTTCTCACGCCTCGACACGCCAAGGTGTCACCGATGTGTCAAGGCGACAAACAGAGTAATCGCCAATTTGGCACTCTCTTTTCTATTTTTCTTGACAACAGAGCTTTTGATCTAATATAAGATATACACCCATGTTTGCCTCTCCCGTAGTCGGGCCTCGTTGTTGGTTACGTTGCCGCCTCTCATCACGCCGCTCCTCGTTGCATCTTCAAGGTCGGCCTTGTTGCTCTGTGATGGCTTTTTTCTTACATTTATTAGTGGTTAAATTAATTGGTTTTAGTAGTTTTAGTAGATTACAAAGTGAGTAGATTGATTTCTTTTCTTTTTCTCTCCTACCTTAGAAAAAAAAACTCTTTCTCCTCTCTCTGATGCGCACCCCTAGTGTGTCAATGTGCAGCTTTTTCTCTCTTTCTATTTTTCATGGCAACAGAGAGCTTTTATGCTTCTTAATTTGTGGCGAGAAAAAGTTGACCCTAATTGTCTTTTAGAAAGAATTTTGCAAGAATGCCCTCAATTTGGGATAGGTGACGGTCTCATATTTTGTATATAAAATTGTACAATACAAGTGTATTTTTTTTTTGTTAATTGAATTTTGACTAAATTTTTATGTTGAACTAGTGGTATATTTGTGCATCTCAGCACATGTTACGTCTAAGTGCGTCTCGATATTTTTGGTAGTTTGTTACATTTTTATTTAAAAGTGTTAAGTGAAAAGTTCAAATTGAAAAATAGGAAGATACATTTATTAATTGTTGCAAAAGGCTATAAAAAATTTTGAATAATTGTTTCTCGAGAGACTTTAAAGTTAGGATATTTAACAACAAAGAAGCGGTTCTATAAAAAAATTTGAATAATTGTTTCTCGTAGAGACTTTAAAGTTAAAAATAATTGACAAAATCTAATATGTCGAGATGCAAAAGCAAAATGTTTCTATATAAAAATGGTAAATAGCATTTTTGGTCATTTATCTTTGCTCTTGGTTTCTTTTTATTCCTTTATCTTTTTGTCTCGCTTTGGTCCTCATCTTCCATTTCAATTTCACTTTGGTCCTTTTAAGTATTTTTCGTCCATTATTTTTAACTGACGCCACTTTGGCAGCTTAACTCATCAAGGTGGAATCTTAAATGTCAATGCTTGACTTGGAATTTATTAAATTATGTGACAAATAGAGGATCAATTTGAAACTAAAAACCATATAGGGGCCAAATTGAAAAAATTAACAAAAATAAAAATCACTAAACAAAATTAGAAAATCTGAAAAACACCTATAATCTTCATCTTCCCCAAATTCTATGAACGCTAAATCCCCAAAATTAGAACACAAACATTTATTTTATGAACACTAAACACAACAAGACTGCTTTGCAAACTAAACCAGATTATCCTGCATTTCAATAAACATTTAAGGCTCAGAAAAAGGATTAGTTGTTCCGAGATCATCTAGTTGCTATTTGGTGCTCTGAATCCGGGCTCCATTTGTGGAGGTCCGAGCATGCCCACGTCAGGTGGGGGGTACCTGCAAAACACTCTGACGCTCAAGTCAGAATATGTCTGAGGATATGTAGACAGACAAGATAAGCATGCAGAGAATGAAAAGAGCGAGAGAGAGAGAGAGAGAGAGAGAGAGAGAGAGAGAGAGAGAAGGCTCAGAGAGAGTGATGTAGCACAATTGAGAATTGCTTCAAAATGAGAGAGACATATCGGGGTAGAGGGGCTAACCTCTATTTATAGGGAAAGGAGGCGTATCGTAGTCGTTGGATCGGGTGGAAGGATCCTAGCTGTCGGCCTTGTTGAAGCGAGAAGGACAGAATGGACCGGAGCATTGGGTCGTCCCAATGCTCACTGGGGCGCTGCAGCCCGGGTCGGAACAATGGCCCCCCAAGTCGGGGACGAGCGTGGAGCTCTGCCTCGGCTTAAGTTGCCTTTTCTCCTTTTCTGAGCCACGTGTCACATGGAGATTGGTACGACAAGGATGCATTGTTTGTACTGTTCGAGGAACTCTGTCGGAGGAAGTTGATTCAGGCGTGACTACCCGCTTGTAGGCGTGAAGAGCGAGCATATAAAAGGAGAGAGGGGAGAGGTTCCCATCATTTGCAATTGGCGAACGCTTTCTTAGAGAGAGAAAGAGCACATAATTCTTGTGAGAGGAAGTCCCAGGCCACTGTACGAGTTCATCCTCGCCGCGCGAGTTCAAGCTTTGGTCATACCAGGTCTGAGCCACTCGACGAGTTCACTTCCCTGCATACAGGTTAGTTCCGAGTAACTTTATTCTACCAATACTTTTAGAGATTAGTACCTATAGAATATCGTAGGGTAGTTGAACCGAGGCGATCTCCTGCCGGGGAGATTTGCTCCGATTCGCCTTATCTTGGCCCTACTTGGCCCGAGGCATGTAAATAGCAAGTCGGAGGGAGAGTGATGTCGCAGCGTGCCTCCTATTGCAGATGGTGAGGACGAAGAGTGAAGACAGGAAAAGCTCTGTGCCATCGGGAAAACTGATTCTCAAGAGGAGGGCAGATGGCCACCCGATGTCGGCGCCAACGGGTTCCCGATCCCTGCTCAAAACAACTTACCACAACATGTCGACGAAGTCAAGCTTTTCGAAGCCTAAGTCGGGTTGGAAGAGACCGCCGACCCTAGTTTTGAGGATGATGACGGCAACATCTCGCCTTTACGCCGAGGTAATCATGGAGAACCACTCTAAGTTGCTTCGAGAATGTTTATGATTGGGTATCGCCGAGATCCGCAAGCTTTCACACAAGTCGAAAATCGGACAAACCTCGCAGAGTATTATGAAAGATATTACCCGACTCACCCGGCGCGGAAGTGAAGGATCACCTTGGTGTCGGGGTTCTCGATAACTCATATTTATATGAGTTATTTATGCCTTTATCCATGTAAATCGTGTGAGTTCTCAAGTAACATTAGTATCTTATGTCTCTATTTAGTATAGTTGTAGGAAAAGAAGGGTTAGAAACTGCTTTTGTATGAATTAGGCACATCCGTGCCCTTTTAGCAAGTTAATGTGTTTTGTGAGTGTCGCAGTTGAAAAAGCGCTATAGCGTCTAATGCTATAGCAAAGAAGAGGCACCTCGGCATGAGGCGGGTAGGCTAGACCTCGGCAAGAGGGGAGCTCTCGCTTTGAAGCAGTCGGCTAAGTCTCTAAAGCGTAAGTGTGCTTTTGGCGCCAAGCTCTTCACTCAAAACTTCGCATCGTAAGCACTGTCTTGATCGTCGCAACCGGATTTTCATGGATATTATAGGACAAATGGCGTTGTGTGAATGGGACGCTAGCCTCGCTTGGTGCGACGGCCATACCGACTTTTTGCGCTAATTCTGGGCGCGTCAACTGCTCCTTCTTCCTCTACAAATATACATTCAGACATTGGGATAGAGATACTGAGAGTTTTAAAGAGAGATTTTCTTCATTGTAAAAACACTTTTAAGCTTCGTTTTGTTTGTAATTTTTAGTTTAGTATTTTGCTTCGGTGTGAACTCGGGGTTTAGCATCATCTCGTTGGATGAAGTGGAAGCTTCGGTGCGTATCTTTTGCCACTGTTTCTTCCCATTCTGTCCTAGGTAATATGAGCGTTCTACCTTGTATTATCATTATGATGCCAACATGAGCTAAACACTTTGAGTTGGATTGCTCCGATCTTTGTAATGAACCGATAGTATTGTATTTATATTGTTGCATGTTTTGCATTTCAATCTTTGTGTTATACTTCTTTCAAACTTGTTTTAGAAATGATCACCTAAAATGGGTATATCCGTAGGTACGCATATGGTCCATGGATCGACTTCAAAGATTGATATGAACGAAAGTCTATTTAAAGACATTTAAATAGATTTTGCTCCTCTAGACATAGAAATGCAATAGTTCATAGAGCAAGAGTCGTGGGGTTCTTTATTATACAGGTGAACTTATTTAGAACCTAGACATAGGCATCTTGTAACGAAACCCTCGGCGTTAGTGATCCGAAAGGCACAAAATCATTTGCAATGAAGACTTGACGCTATAAAGTGTAACGTTATAGCACTCGTACTAATCGGGAATTTACTTAGAAAGAGCAATCCGACTTGTTTCTCTCATTTCTCACAACCAATCTTTTTATCGCTTTCTTAAACCATCACTTTTTAACCGATAACTCGTTACTTTAAACTTTTGCTACTCGGTTCGCTAAGTGCTAGTATTACTTAAACTCTAAAATTAATACCAATCCTCGTGGAGACGAACTTTACTTACTACTTTATTACTTGTTGCGATGTGTATACTTGCACAACTCTTTCGCGCACAACAGGTTCCGGTCTGTAACGAGCATTGCTACATTGGATATTTCTTCTATGGAGCGGCCCTTGAAGCCATGAGTGTCCTGTTGCCATTGAACCCTTTCCAACAACAAAGCCGAGATACTTGAGATGCGCGCTGTTGCAGCTTGATGCCGAATCACGGGGCTTCCTGATAGGATTCGAATTAACAATGAAGTACCTTGGAAGGAGACCGAGTGCTAGGGTATTCTTTGCCCTCTTATCATTATCGAAAAATAGAGCCTTGCGCAGGGGGCATGAGATACGGCATATCTCGGTTTTAAGAACAAACCGCACCGATCATACTTCTTACCAAATAACGACTTAACCTAACTTCAAAGAAAACTACTTTTTCGTGCAAGCGGGAACCAGGCGGCCAAGAAATCTATAGCCGAGATGGCGTGAGGAGCTCTATTGAAACCTCATTTTCCATTCAGTTGGAGCCGAGCTCATTTCTATACCAAAGGAGGACATGTCATTTCTAACCCCGACTATTATGTTGAGTCGAGTAGCTTAGATGAACATGATAAGGAGTCATTCCGACTGATAGACGAGTGGGGCAAGAAATTGGCTGAGCAGAATATGAAGCTGAATTGTGGCATAATGTTCGATGCCTTGGCTAAGTCTAAGTAGGAGTTGCACTTGAGAAAAGTAGACCTTGTATTTACATCTTTATATTTCCTTGTTTTCGGTAGACCGGGCCAATACTGATGCCGAATTCTTTTTGCTTCTCTATTTTGCAGATAAAATGGACGATCTTGATACACTTTTTGCTGAGACCGAGCTGGATACAAACGTCGAGATACCTGTAACCGTGTTGACGAGCACGCAGAAGAGGAAAGAGGACGGACGAGCCTCATACACCCGCAGAACCGGCTCAAACCCAACTCTTCTAACGCTACCAAGGCGACATAGCAGAGAAAGAAGAGAAGAAAGGACCCCGAGAAAAGCATCTCCAAGGCTGGATCTCCCACCGGCCCCTCGGGACCTGTCGAGGCCACTCAATCCGACGTTGACAAGGGCCGAGGAGCCGGGAAAAATCTTGACAAAAGGCTGAAGAGCTCAGTAGACCCGGCAGAGGAAGTCACCGCTGCCGACTTCGCTGCAATGGCTAAGGGGGCCAGATTGGGCGCCGAAGCCTTCGAAAAAATGAGGAAAGTGGTCTTGGTCAACACACCAGAAAATCTGGCAGGTGTGTACTCCGAGTCTCAAGCATATAACAACTGTTTAGCTCGCAAACTCGCTTGGGCCTGTCTTGAACTTAAATGCCCGCCGTGAATATGTAGAGCTGCAGAAGGAGAACCGAGAAATGCGGGCTGAATGCGACAAGAACGCCGACCTATTGAACCGGCTGATTGTTTGCTTTATAAGCCAGCAGATAATAAAAAGAAGGCTATTGAGCTTGACAAAGTCTCTGAGGATCTACAGGCTGCTCGGAACGAACTGGCCCAAGCGCGGAGAGACGTGGAGACTTCTGAGGCCAAGGCGGAGGAGGCAGGTTAAAGAAGTGCTGCATCAAGAAATCCAACGCCGAGATGGCCAAACTTGGATATACCCGATGTCTTTCTCAGGTCTTGGTGCTCGACCCCGACTTCCTAGTGAACCGAGTGCATCTGACCCAACGGGTCGAGAACGGCAAGATTCTGGGGAGAGATGGGCAAGTAGTCTACGCCCTCCCGAGGTTGAAGAGAAAGCAAATGAGGAAGAAGGGAAATGCACCGGCACGCGGGAAGGCACTCTGGCAAAAAACCAGGAGTTCCCAAAGAAAAGGCAGGGGAGAATTGAATCTTCTGATCTTTATTTGTGCAATCGTAAATTCGTTCTTTTTCGAACAATGAGAGGTGGCCTTGGGCATCTCTGGGCCATCCTAGGAGTGTAAGTACAGCTTGGGCGCCAACCCCTTTTTTCGGCTTTTTAAATACCGCAGCTTCAATTCAATTGTTAATACTCCGAATATGAATGTATGTTTGAGTGCATACATGCAATGATAAACTAAGATAGGTTTGTCTTTGCCGCCGGCATTTAGAGAGAACTAGGAATCGGCAAAGTGGGACCTTAACCGAGAAGAGATGAGGCCGAGGCGCTTGCACAAATGAGCGCCGTGAAGGCGTGCTCATTGCCCTCAGAAGATAGGAAGACCGCCGCGGTACCCTTTCTCCTTCTTCTTACCGATGCCACCAGTGTGGCGATCGGCCTTGGTACCGATGATGTCAGGGTGCCCGCCTTCATTTTCATCCTACCAAGGCCACCAGTGGTCGATCGGCCTTGGTACCGAGTCCGTGATAGCGCCTCGGCGCTTTTCTTACCGGTGTCGCGTGAAGACGACCAAATTTCGGGACGAGATCGCAAGAATGGGTCTCTTCTTCACGACCTTCTTGATGGAACTCATCGGCCTCGGACATCAAGAGGAAGGACGGGCACGATATAAAGCGTAATTGGGAAACCGCTCGACCCTCGACGGGACTCGTCGGCCGCGCCGAGGAGGAAGGGCAACTTGACGATTCTGCGTGAAGTGAAAACTTAACAAGCCGTAGAATCGCTGAAGCCCAAGAGGCTATCCGTGTTTGATGAGGTCGGGTTCTCGATGACAAAGGTGAAAACTTAACAACCGAGAGAACCGCTGGAGCCTAAAGAGGCTATTCGGCCAGAGCTCTGGAAGCGAGTGCTGGAGCCTCAAGAGGCTATTCAGTGCAGAGCTCTGAGCGAGCCGTTGAAGCTGAAGAGGCTATTCGTGTAGAGCTCTGCGCGAGCCGTTGAATCTCAAGAGGCTATTCGTGTGGAGCTCTGAGCGAAGCCGCTGAAGCCCGAATAGGCTATTCAGTTCAAAGTAAGCTCGGGCGTGATGAGTTCGAAAGCTAATCGCTCTCCCATCAGGTCGCCATTGTTCGGTACCTAGGCTTTGGAGAAGCTTGTCGGCCAGGGGTACTTAGCTGTCCCGAGATCATGTTGTTGCTATTTGGTGCTTGGAATCCGGGCTCCAGTTGTGGAGGTCCGAGCGTGCCTACGTCGGGTGGGGGGTACTGCAAAACACTCTGACGCTCAAGTCAATATATGTCCGAGAATATGTAGACGGACAAGATAAGCATGCAGGGAATGAAAAGAGAGAGAGAAGGCTCAGAGAGAGTGATGTAGCACAACTGAGAATTGCTTCAAAATGAAAGAGACGTACTGAGGTAGAGGGGCGGACCTCTATTTATAGGGAAAGGAGGCGTCACTGTGGCCGGCTTGGACGGCGAAGGATCCTAGCCGTCGGCCTTGTTGAAGCGATGAAGGACAGAATGGACCGGAGCATTGGGCCGGCCCAATGCTCACTGGGGCGCTGCAGCCCGGGTCGGAACAGTTATTATATTATTATATATTGATTTTCTAGAAATACACCTTGGGTTTTTGGCCACGTGAATATATAAGGGGAGAGGAAAACAAAACCATAAAACAAGCAAGTATAATGGCACCAACAAAGTCAACCCTTTCGATATATTAAAAATGTTCATGCGTTGTCAAAAAAAAATTGTTCATGAATTTTATAGTCAGACAATTCAAAAGTTCCTAAAATGAACTTAGTATAGTACTATATATAAGTTATGCAAGTGCTCTCCATTTATCACAAATTCTCTACCTTGAAGATGGGAAAAGACACTTGCTTTTATTTTTATTTCTATTTCTCTCATATCTCTTTTTCTCTGATCTCCTCTGTTTTTTTTCCATATTTTTCTATGTTCTCTCTCCTCTTATATGCCTAAAATCACTTAAATGTATGTGTTTTTTCCGGCCATCAAAATAGACAATTAATTTCCCATATCGTATGTATCAAATGGCATCCCCATTCTCTAGTAATAACAGAGAAAAGCACGAGGTGTTCCTTAGCTTCAGGGGTGAGGATACAAGGAATACTTTTACAAGCCATCTTTATGCTGCTTTTCAAAGGGTCGGGATCAAAACCTACATAGATTACAATCTTGAAAGAGGGGATGAAATATCAGGAACCCTTCTCAAGGCTATAGAGGATGCACAACTCTCTGTGATTGTGTTTTCTGAGAACTTTGCAACCTCCAAATGGTGTTTAAACGAAGTCAAGAAAATAATTGAGTGTAAAAAAAGAAGGGGGCAAATTGTATTTCCTATATTTTATCATATTGATCCTACACATGTACGAAATCAAACTGGAACCTATGCAAGTGCATTTGCTGAACATGAGCGCCGATTTTGGTATAACCCAATAAAGATGAAAAAATGGAAGAATGCTCTTGTAAATGCTGCCAATATCTCTGGATGTCAATGTTCCATTAACAGGTAACTCAATAATCCTCTCAAGCTAAACGAATTTCTAATATATATACATATATGAATGCTCCTTTTTATATGTTGGTGATATATATTATATATTTGGTAGGTTGGAATCTGAAATTGTTGAGGAGATTGCTAAGGACGTGTTGGAAAAATTAAATCGTGTATATGTGGGTGATCTAGATAAAAAAATTGAGATGTATCAATGGATTGCGAATTACCAAAAACAATATTATGATGCTACTTGTCGTCCAATTTATTTGAGAAATTACAGAGTAGCTGTCGGAAAGCTCACAAAACTTCAATCGGAGAGACATGCACGTTTGCTACGAGTACCTCCGACAAGTAGCCAATGATTCAATGCTATGATTTTCATAAGATGTAGTCATATGTATCTTATGTATATTTTATGTATAGAGAGGATTAAAGTGTTGTCTTGGAGATTGAAATACAAAAACTAACGAATATAACTACTTTGAAATACAAAAAAATTATCTTCGCCACCACCACCATCATCGTCCAGAGCCGTCGCCGCTGCCGTCGTCCTCGCCGGCACCACCATGTCACCACCGTGGTTGGTTCCCTCCGGCATGATTCTCTCCGTCGCGCCGCCACTACCTCCGCCAAACAGATCACCACCGTCGCCGTAGAGGTCCCTGTTGCAGCGCCGTTGCCGTTGCTGACCACCACGCCTCCGTCACCACCACTGTTACCGTCGGCTCCGCCAGCAACCTCCTCCGACCCTCCCTCTCTCGCGGTCACTCTCTCTTCTCCCTCTCCTTTTTATGAGTTTGATGTTTAAACAAACGACGGTGCTGCTTCTGTCTTTTCTCAGTTAGGCGAAGCAGGGGAAGAGAGTTGGATTGCACCGAAGGTCTATATTTTTGTTCATATTTGTGTGGCTATCGTTGGATTTTCTTGGTAACATTATCAACTATGGTTTTCATACCATGAAACACTGATTATTATCACCCTCTCTCTCTCTCTTCAAAACTGAAATGGAACGGCGCAGGGGATGGGTTTTAGTTTAGGTTTTTTTTGCTTTCTTTGTTTGGGCTTCCCTTTCTTTTGTTTTAAGTTCCTTTTTTTTTAACACCTGATTGTTAACCACACCCCCTGTTTATGTTATCCCCTTTGTTATTAATTACACCCCGTTTTACTATTTCACCCATTTTCTCGTCTTCACTTAATTCTCAAAAAACCAATTGCTCTTAAACAAAAAACTTATAAATAAATATTTTCTTCTAAAAAATAAATAGGGGATTAGGTCGGTTGTACAACTAGGTTAATCAAATAGTTCTGGGACGAATGAAATTGTGCATTCAAGAATTCTAGAATCATTTTTAAAATCAAACATTGTTAGTAGTCTCGTGAAACCTTTGCTTGCATGATTATTAACAATGAGGTACTAGTGGTGATCACTTGGAGCCTTTGCTCAATTGATCACCGTGAATGCCTAATTTTCCTAAAGATTTTCACTAAAATCAAAAACTTTGTTAGTAGTCTTGCGAAGCCATTTGCTTGCATGATTATTAACAATGGAGTGCTAATGTGGGTCACTTGGAGCCTTTGCTCAATTGATCATCATGAAAGCTCGATTTTCACAATTAAACAAAGATAAAAAACAAAAACATTTCCTAGACAAAAACAAGAACTACGTAGCTTTGAATTCTCCATCGCACCCGGAGATACGTAGGAGCGAGATGCCAACTCTCGTCAAGCGCCAAAAATAAAAAATTTCATTTAGTTTTCTCATTTATCTTCAAATAAGAAATAAATAGGCAAATCTAGGTATCTTTCAAATCAAACATTAAAACCACGCACTTAATTAAAGGTTTCCTCTCAGTAGAGAGGACGCGTGAAAGCTAACACCTTCCCCGCACGTAATCGACTCCCGAACCCATATCTCTAGTTTTCGAAAGACCATTCGCCTTGTTCAAAAGACCTTTTTTCAATGTTTTGGTCTTAAAATTAAAATATTGGTGGCGGCTTCATAATTTTTCCACGTTGTACATCGAGAAATCCAAACCGGATTTTTCGGGCGCAACATTACTTGATTCTTACATTTCTTCCAAAAATTCACTTTGTATATCACTTACTGTTAAATGAAAATATATGTATTGATTTAATTCTACTTTTCTTAAAATAAGGGCAAAAAGGGAATAAAGAGATTATAATTTGTTCCATTCCGTTGACTTCACAAACAATGGAATGGTAATTTTGTTCCGCTCCATCATAAAATATCCAAACAATGGAATGGCAACTTCGTTCCATTCCGCTCCACTCCGTTCCATTCCAGTACTCCTCTCCATTTTGTTCCGCTCTGTTCTTTTTAAACTATCCAAACATACCCTTAGACTTTTAATTAGTAATAAATGTTTCCTCTTTCAATGATATTTTCTTTTGGGTCGAATTATGATGGGATGTTTGTAGATGTGACCGACTTTTTTTTTACTAACTACATCAAAGCAAAATGGCTCATCAAACTAGACTGGTATGTAGTACTCTCTTCGTTTCTATACTTTGGTTCTTTTGGGCTGTTTCACACCGATTAAGAAACCATAAATTCGCATTATCTAATGATTAAAGTACCCCTTTCTAGCATTAACACCCCATTTGTATTTTATTTTTTTGAAATTATTGGAAATAGAAAAGATGCAAATTGGTTGATATAAAAACTTAGAAAGAGAAAGCTTTGCAAAGCTGTGATTTGTTGGAAAGGTTGCGCTATTGAAATGAGATTAGAGAGAACTCTGCAACAACAAAACTCAACTCTTTATCATCCTCTCTATTCAGTTGCCTCAAAACTTTTTCCACTCTTCCCATGAAAATATAAGCTGCACTAATTTGCTTCAAATAATTCTTTCCACTATGCCAGATTTGTCAAAAAAGAGCACCCCTATAAGCAGCGCTTTAAGTAAAAATGCCACGGATGACCAAAACAGCTAATACATACCCAGCGTTTTTAAAAAAAATGTTGCACATTGCCTTTAAACGCACTAGCCATACCCAGCGCTTTTTAAAAAACGCTGCCCATCGCTGCACTATTGGCTAGCGCTTTTCAAAAAGCGTTGCTTATCGCTAAACACGCTCAACCAATGCTAGCGCTTTTTAAAAAGCGCTGCTTATCACTAAACACGCTCAACCAACGGCTAGCGCTTTTTAAAAAGTGCTGCGTTTTGCTAACACGCTCCACATATGGCTAGCGCTTTTAAAAAGCGCTGCCTTTCGCTTATTTATTTTTTTCAACTCTTCCCTCATTCTTTCTCTCGTTCTTTCGAACTTGCGACATCAAACCCCAATAGATTTTCGCCGTCGTTTGATTTTCTCTTCTCCATTAGCGCTCTCCAATCTGCGATTATCCATCACCGCAATCTTTAGATTCTTTTATCCATCCCCCTTCTCACTCAATTTATATTTGTGTTTTCTGGATTTAGGGATTTCAGTGTTGATTGGGGGAAATGAACTTAGGCGACCTACACAAAGTTTGGGAAATCAAAGCTTTGAAGAAGAAGCCAGGTGAAGAAAAAGCCACCAAAATGTTAGAGAAGATCGCCCAACAGTGTGCGATTTCATCATGCATAAACGCAAATGGAGGGTTAAGCTTCTCTCTGAATTCTAGTAATTCATCACTCCCTCTTTTTTTTTGTTTCGGTTCCTTTAATTAATGACTAGTGCAGGAAAAACAACAAGTAATGAAATTAAAAAGGCAAAGTTTTCAACTTTAAGTGAAAAAAGCATTATTTTTCTTGATGATTTTTTAGTACAAAATTAGCATGTTTTGATGAAATTGTATTTTACCCTTTTTGAAATCTTGAAGTAAAGCTTGTTGCCTTGTTCATTCATAGGTTGATTCTGCATAATTATGCTAATCATAACTTGAGAAAATAGTTTGCACGTAAACATTGGTTATCGTCGCTTATGCTACTGTGTGCCTTTACTTTGCTTTTTCCTTTGGGCAATGAATAGAAATGAATTTTTGATTTTTGTTTTCTTGTGGACAATGACTGAAGAGCTTGTGTACATGAATGTAGCCCAAGCAATCCAGCTCTTCTGATAAATCAAAAGCATCCTTTAATCGATGGCACAAACCCTAGCATTTTCTGTTTGAATCGAAAACATTTGAATCATAAATTGTGTTTTGTTTGTAATAAATGTATAGCCAGCTTTGTATCACTACAACAAAAAAGACAAAAGGTAGTGCTTTTTTTGGCCCTTTGACAGCGCTTACAGGAGCTCCTAAACCTTGCGCTCCAAAGGTAGTGCTTTTTTTTGGCCCTTTGGCCCAAAGGTAGCGCTCCAAAAGCGCTACCAATGAACAGGAAAGAGTAGAGCTTTTTAGTGTAAGCGCTCCTTATTTTGAGATGCGGTTAAACCAAAGGTAGCGCTTTTTGTAGAAAGCGCTCATTATTCCTAGATGCAAGAGTATCGCCTTTGGGTACAAGCGCTCCTTATCTCAAGATGCGCTAACACCATTAGTAGCGCCTTTTAAACAAAGCGCTACCTATGCCTATTTTTTTAAAAAAAATTATTTTGTTTCTTCTCTATTACCATTTCCTAGCAAATCACTACAGCACAAACAACAATTAGAACTAAAGACACTACGACTCGACGACTTTGGTCGGACGGACCGAACTGCTCTGATACCAACTATGTAACACCCCAATTCTACCCGTTTACTTTATTTAATTATCAGAGTGCGAAAATTGAACTTCATCATGCATTGGAACGTCACATATCAACTTTTCAAACTTAAACAACATGTGATCAATTAAATCATTCAAAAACTAGCAACGCATTTTTTCCATTTAACGACCATAAAATACGTAGCACGTCATATTATCTCGACACCATACAATTCAGAAAAATCCAACAACTTAATAAAGCAATAGTTTATAATAGTAAAATAGCTAATGAAACTAGCGTTCGTTTCCCCCAAAAAGCTACGTGATCGTGAAACCGACACCGACTCGATGGGTGAAGGAAAAGGAAGTCTTTCACTAGCGTGTACCTGAACGTTACCACAAAGGTAACATTCAACAGAGAAGGGTGAGTCTCGAACAGCATAAAAAGCATATGATAGGTAATATACTAGAGACTAGCAGCTATAATAACCACAACATAACAACATTTTGATACAACTATCACGGGGCAACACCCACAATCAACGACATAAGCAACGACAACAAGCAACGACAACATGAGCACGACATATGTGAATGAAATGCAACCCACATCGGGTATATGCATGTGGTACCAATCAACGTATAGCCTTTGTGGCTTCATAAACAACACTGAGCAAAGCTCTACGGTCGAAGCCTACAACGTGGTAATGCATTATGCTATGAATGAGACCATGTACAACACACCGAAAAAACAATCAACAACCACAATCTACATATGTGCAACAACATCATCAACATCATAATTTGGTCATTTTGACCCAACGACAACAACCTTAAGTTTGAGTCTTATTTCCACATACAACAACATCAACATATTTGGTCTTTTTGAAACACAACAACACATCAACATATTTGGTCTTTTTGACACATAACAACACATCAACATAGTTTAATTGTTCCCTGACACAACAAGACATTACAATACTAGGCAGCACGGTATGACACCCTTCAACAACACAAAACAGCAACTTAGACACATTTGGGCGCCAAACAAAGACTAAAATTGGCGCTGGCGACAACTCGCGCCACTCGCGCACAAAACTCAACAAATCGGGCGCTGGGGCAACGTAGTGCTACCAAGCGCCAAACAGAGCAAAGAAATGGCGCTCGTGGCACTGCGCCACACTGGGCGCCGAATGATGTGAAATCGCTTCGACACACACACACACGGCACTTCGACACACATACACTGCACTTCGACACACACACTGCACTTCGACACACACACTGCACTTCGACACACATTGGCTTCGACACACATACATTGCACTTCAACATACACACACTGCACTTCGACACACACAGCACTTCGACACACATACACTGCACTTCGACATACACACACTGCACTTCGACACACATACACTGCACTTCGACACACACTGGCTTCGACACACATACAATGCACTTCGACATACACACTGCGCTTCGACACACATACAATGGCTTCGACACACATACACTGCACTTCGACATACACACTGCACTTTGACACACACACTGCACTTCGACACACATACACTGCACTTCGACACACACACTGGCTTCGACACACATACACTGCACTTCGACATACACACACTGCACTTCGACACACACACTGCACTTCGACACACTGGTTTCGACACACATACACTGCACTTCGACACACACACTGGCTTCCACACACATACACTGCACTTCGACATACACACACTGCACTTCGACACACACACTGCACTTCGACACACATACGCTGGCTTCGACACACATACACTGCACTTCGACATACACACACTGCACTTCGACACACACACTGCACTTCGACACACATACACTGCACTTCGTTAGTTTTTTGTATTTCAAAGTAGTTATATTCGTTAGTTTTTTTCTATTTTTTCGATTTAGATAAAAAAAATTGAGAAGTATCAGCGACTTGCGAATTACCAAAAGCAATATTCTGATGCTACTTCTCGTCCAACTTATTTGAGAAATTACAAAGAAGCTGTCGAACACGTCAGAAAACTTCAATTGGAGAGACATGCACGTTGGATATGAGTACCTCCGGCTCCGACATGTAACCAATGATTCAATGCTATGATTTTCATAAGATGTAGTCATATGTATATTTTAGTTGTTTTTTTGAGCAAGAAAATTAGATTATATATTATAAAAGGAGTAAAAGGATACTCAACAACACAATTTCAAATTGCGGTCCGCAATACACATCGCAGCCACAATATTGTTGTTGTGGTGTTTGTCGCATCAGCATTGCAACGCAATTACGGAGTGATCTGTATTCACCTAAAACTAACGCATCGCAACCGCATCACACACCCGAATGACTGCAAAAAGCCACATATGTCTCTCTTTGAGAAAAATAAGAAAAATCAAAGGGGAAAAAATAGTGCGAATTTTAAATTAATTCACGCTGCACCGTAGCGACCGCAATAGCCGCAAAAACTATGACTGCATCCGCAGCCGCAACTGCAATCTAAAACCTTGCTCCACCGTATTGTTGTACCCTAATTTTGTCAGAAGAAAAAATATCAAATCAAAAAGGAGTAAATGTACATTATATATTGGTAGAATGAAATTTGAAATTGTTGAGGAGATTGTTATAGATGTTAGAAAAATGAAATTGTTTGTACTAAAAAAAGACAAAAGAAATCGTGTATAGGTGATGTCACACCTCCTCCGACGTTACCTCAAACTAGTGCGGTGACCCGTTCGATGGACGTGGCCAATGCTTCAGGTTCTATGGAGAGAGGGGGCAATGGTTTAGGTTATATTAAAGACAAAGCTGAAATTATGTGGCATGATTATTATGAATCTAAAATTAAATTTTCAAATGGCATACAGGTAAAAATAGTCATAGACTATAAAGATTGTAATAGTTTTGTTATTTTATGGAAAATTTTAGAACGGGGATAGAAGTTATTGAGATGTTGTTTAAGTCAGGCTATACAAAAAAATATGAGCATATATTTGCAAAGATGAAAGTGTTTTGTAGTAGGACAATAGACAACAAATTGTCGAACAAAAAATAATTTGTGTTAAAGTTAGAGTAAATGGTTAGCCCATATTAAACAATATTTCCGAATGCCAAAGTAACCTGAAGCACACTATCTAATGTCGTACTTTACGTTTTTTGACAGTAAATTATTTTTTGGTCCGACCAAACCAAGTACTTAGAAACAAACTCTGTATATTTATACAATCTAAATTTATTTCTGAATCCTAAGTCAACCCAAAAAACACTACTTAGCGTCACACTTTACATATTTTGGCACAAAATTAATTTTATATTTTGTTATAAAATTAACTTTTTTAAAATAAAATTTGTTATTAAGTTATAAACTTAGCATATTTAAACAATTAAATTTTTTCAGGCACTAAAGTACCCAAAAAGTATACTGCATAGTGTCACACTTTATATAATTTGTTACGAAATTAATATTTGATTTCTTTACTAAGGAATAAACTTCGCATATTTAAACAATTGAATTTATTCAGATACTAAAGTACCAAAAAGGTACACTGTATAGCGTTACAATTTATATAACTTGTTACGAAATTAATGTTCGATACAAAAAAATTGATTATGGAGGTGCAAATTTTGCCTATATAAATAATTAAATTTTCTATTTAATCCTAAAGTACCACTAAAATAAAACATGAAAGAAGAGAGAGAGAGAGAGAGAGGAGAAAAGAGGAATAAAAATATGAAGGGCAAAAAAGAGGGGGTGTGAGGGTCGATTTTTTTTATAAGCGTGGGGTAAATGGTTTGGTGCCAAAAGGGAGACTACATCAAGATGTATTTTGTTAGATGAGAAATTATGAAAAAGGTAGTAATATTACATAGTAGAAAAGAGCAAGCTCACTACGTTTGTAGAAATTAAATATGGATTTTTTTTACCCCCCACATCCTCCCTCCCACCCCCATAACCCATTTTATTCCAAAACTACCTCAGCTTTTAAAAAAAACTTTTTAAAAAATTTCCGGAAATACCTCACAAAATGGTATTTCCGGTTCGTATTTTTTTGGAAAAAAATTATGTTGGGGATTCCCGGATTTACCTCATAGGTAGGTAAATCCGGTTCACAATTTATGAACCGGATTTACCTACCTATGAGGTAAATCTGGGAAACCCCCTTTTTTTTAAATTTTATTTTTAAAAAGATACGCGTCTGTTACAATTTAAAATACGATACGAACGTGTTACGATATACGAGTAAAGATACGTCTAAATACGATCTAAAATACGTCAAAATAGACGGGCAGTCACGCCAGGAAATTCCTCCTCATAGAGCGGTTGCTGCATAGGATCATAAAACGGTTGCTGCACTATCAGTCGCCGGCGCAGATTTTTTTCGGAGTAGTAGACGGGCAGTCACAGGAAGTAGTAGATCGTATTTAGACGTGCCTTTACTCGTAATTGGAAATAACCCTCTTTGCAGCAAGGTTCATCACCTATGAAACCCCGATACTCCAAAATAGGTCACGTACCCGTATCCGATACGTATCCGATACCGATACGTGTCGGATACTTCCGGATACGTATCCTGAGAGTATCCTAGAATTTATGTTTATTTTTAAATAAAAAAAGATCAGACACTTATCTGATACTTATTGGATACTTACCGGATACGTATCCGGCTGGGAGTATCCTAGAATTTATATTTATTTTAAATCAAAAAACAATCAAATACTTACTCTTTTATCCCTATTGTTTTGGTCGAGCCCAGAATATCCACTACCGAACGCATTGACTAATCCCCTCGTCAGTACTCTTTTATCCTTTTGTAACATGTTCGTAGGAGGACAAATATATTTTAAAATGGGCGGGGAAAAGACATTTAACTATGCTTACTTATTTTTTTGGGTTACTGTGTCATTGGTGCACAGTTTCCACCAACTTTGTCGATGACTAATCTACGTTGGGGAACTTGACTGGCCACAAGTATTCGGCAAACTCGTGTGGTTCTCTCATCTTAATAGAGTTTTTGTCACACTCAATATTCGAACCCGAAACCTTGGGGTGGGATCCGAGGCCAGTTACCACTCGGACCAATCCTTGTTGGTACTATTCTTACTTATTTTGATCAAAAGTATCTTTATGTTTTATATTTTTAAATTTTAATTTAATTTTTTATTAAAGTATCCCTGCCGTATCGTATCCTGATTTTCTAAATTTTCCCGTATCCACGTATCGTGTCGTATCGTATCCCGTATCGTATCCCGTATCCGGGCTTCATAGTTCATCACCCTCACAAAGAAAAAAACATATTTAAACCCCTTATTGGAGTCGTTCACTAGCTTGAAGTAGGATTCGTTCCGGGAAAAGCGGAAGGCAACATGCCCATGCCGAGATGCGTCACCTTTCTCCGACAGGCGAAAAGTCTCAGTCAAGGCAAAAAAGACCTGGACCGAGGGACTGCGTCCCATATAAGTCATCACAACCTCAAAAGCTCTGATGTAACCCCAAGCATTGGGGGCCAGTTGAGTGGGGGCCAGCCGCAAGTGTGCCAGCACCATCTGCTGAAATTCTGTTAAAGGGTCTCAGATCCCCATTTTCTCCATACTTCTCCCGTGGAAGAAGTAATCGACCATCTTTCCTTGCAAGTCAGTACAAACCGTGAGGTGAGCGCCTCCTCCAGTCTCCACTTCTGCTCCGGAGGGGCCACTATAAACTGTTCGAAGTAAGAAAGGGGCTTGTTCTTTGTAAATGTAGCAACTGTATTCACCACCTCAGAAGACACCCAATGGTACCATTTCGAATTATCCTCATACGTTTCGATATGACGGCCGCAGCATCGAACCCCGACTAGATCTCAACTGTAACGCCCCAAATACTCTAACTATTTATTTAATTGAGATATTTAGGTATTTTATTAGTATAGTTATATTAAAATAATAATAGGGTGTTTCATTTAAATCATGGGGTGGTGTTAGTAACTAAGTAAGTGGTAAAAAGGGCCCAAGACACTAGAGCCCAATGATATAAGTACTAAGGGTTAGAGTTATTCACACAATGGGAGAGTAAAAAAGAGAAAGAAAGAAAGAAAGAAAAGAAAGAAGAGAGCGCTAGAGAGAGGGAGGAGACGGCGCAAGGAAAGAAAGAAGGAGAAGGAGAGAAAGTTGTTGTCGTGGTTTCTTAGAGTTTCGTAGAAGAGTCCCTTATTCGGCAAATTCCAAAGTAAGGGTGGGTTCTAATATTATAATGGGTTGTATGATGGGGTGTATGTGGGAGGTTAGGAACTATATTGCATGTGATGTGTTTGATAATATGATTGAATGATTCTTGCATGTAAAAATATGTGGTGTTTGATTTCGTTTTGGGGTTAATGACTTGTGTATGATGTGATGGTGAATTGATGCACATTAGGTTTTTGATAAAATGTGTAGGTGGTGTCTAGAGTGTGTGTTAGGTGTTTGATGAAATGCCATGTTGATTTCTATTGGGTGTTTGGGGATGGTAATGGTGGGAAATCAATAAAGTTGCTTGTTAAATCAATAGCGCCGCTAGCGCCATTTATCTTCTTGTTTACGCCTGTGCACCCAAGGCTGCCACTGGGCGCCAGTTTGCCTGTGTTTTGGCGCCCTGTGTGGCTGTGTTGCCACTGGGCGCCAGTTTTCCTGTGTTTTGGCGCCCTGGGCGGCTGTGCTGCCACTGGGCGCCAATTTTCCTGTTGTTTGGCGCCTAGGCATGCTGTGTTGCCCCTAGCGCCCGGCTTGTGTTCTTGCTTTGGCGCCGCATGTGGTCATGTGTTGCCACCGGGCGCCGCCGAACTCCTGCTGCTTTGGCGCCAGGCATGCTTTGTGTTGCCCCTAGCGCCGCTTCCGTGCCGCTTGGCGCCCAGGTGCCCTGTGTTGCCACCAGCGCCATTTTTGTTGTTGTTTACGCCAGGTCCGTGTTGCCCCCTAGCGCCAATTTCTTCTTGTTTGGCGCCCTGTGTGCTGTGTTGCCACCAGCGCCATTTTTGTTCTTGCTTTAGCGCCGTGGGGTGCTTTGTGTTGCCCTGTGCACCGATGTCTGTGTTGTTTGGTGCCCTGAGTGTGCCGGTGTTGCCACCAGGCGCCAACTATGTTGCTGTGTGGCGCCAGGGGGGTGTTGTGTTGCCCCTAGGCGCCAGTTTTGTGTCTGTGCGCACCCCAGGCCTGCTGTTGTGTAAACTAATTTTTTTTACGCAGTTGTGTAAACTAATTGGTGTCTTAGGTTTTGGTGTGGTTGGGGAAATTGGTGTTAGATCCGAATGCTATTATTGATGTGTTGTATTAACTACGGTGATAGACGATGGGTCAAAATCTGACCACTTAATGATGATGGTGTTGTTGGGTCAAATGTGACCACTTAACGATGATGGTGTTGTTGTTGCATGATGTTTGACTGTTGTTCATGGTGTCGCATGCATTCATATGCATATTCCGGTGATGTATGGTTTCGGCCTTAGATCTATGCTCAATGTTGATGATGATGCCACGAGATGGCTATTTTTCTGATGGTACCACATGCATATGCCCGCGGTGGGGTTGCATTTCATTTCCCATTCATTACTTTGATGATCTCCCTTGAGTGATTGACATGGATGATGTTGTTGTTAATGATGTTGTTGATTAATAATGTTGTTGTTAATGATGTTGTTGTGTGATGATGTGGTAATTATGGTTGCCTGTGTAACACCCTCTTATCTAATCAATTCGATCTACTAAATTAAAATCAGAGTTTCAAAATTCCACTCAAAGGAGGGCTACATTTGATGATTTAAAAAGGAAAACAGAAATTCAATTAAGTTCAAACAGTTGCACAGCATTATACTAAACATGTAATCATGCGCATCACATCGGCAAAAGGGTCTAAGCCCATAACATAAGGCACCTCGGCCAGTAAGACATCAAGTCATAACACATAGTAAAAGTTACAACAAAATGTGATAGTTTTAGTTCAAAAGACTATCTAGCAGAAAATACACAAGATCGGCATAAAAAGCACTAAAATCTACTCGGCCCCAACCCAAGTGTTACACCGGAGGCGCATACACAACCGACTTGAGCTAGGCACAACCATCACTCATGTGTACCGCAAGTTGCCGACATGAGAAGCAACATAAAAGCAATAGGGTGAGTCTCTTAACACAAGTAATATAATGTGAAGAAGCTTAAGGTTAGAGATAGCACTAAAGCACCTCGGTTAAATTAATACGACCACTCACCGATAGTTCAAATAACCACAACAATTATCAATCACCTCAAACACATTAAATTATGAAATGTATGCATGTATGCAACCCAACCACAGTGCAATTATGCAATGAGGTACCTCCACCGTCGTTATTTAGCCTATCGGCTCTCGTCGTTATTTACTCCGTCGTTATTTGATATGGAGACCGAAGTCCTACCACATCGAGGCCGAAACCTCCTCCGTCGTAATATGCACATGAACATGTGACTTCATGACAAATGCAATCACACACAAATCAATCATAACGCATGTGAATGCTTACACCGCTGCTTCACCGTCGTTATTCTCGTCGTTCTACTGCACGCTTCTACTCGTCGCTCACCGACGCCCACACCATCTGCACATCATCACGGTGCTAAGGTCGACCCTACTACACCTGGTAGAATCACCCTGGGAGGACCTACAACCGACCCTCTCAATCACCTCGGCACTCCATGGTGGACTAATTGTCACACCGAGGACCGCAACGACACTTAGGGACCAAAATGTCACCTAAGGACCAAAATGGACTCTATCGCTCCCTTACTTATGCACATTTGGTGCTAAAGTAGCACTCTCGGCGGCGCCCACAATGTGCTAGGCAACATTGGCGCTAACATCACTTCTCAACACTATGTGTGTACCTCTACTAACTACTCCAACTCGGTATTCTACATCACCTCGGCACCTAGCTCACCTTTGGAACCTCGGCATGTTACACTCAAACCCTCACTTCGAGACATACTCACAATTACGCGCTCCCTTACACTAAAAATCGTCCTAACTCATGGGGATTCACTTCTCGGCATTCCCGGTTTCGGTTCACCTACACTTAGGCATTTGGGCGTTTCACCTCTGACCTTAAGGCGAAACACCTACACTTCGGTTTATGCGTCCCTACCCTCGCTAATGGTGTTTAGACACATACTCTCCTCAAACTCACCAACAGACTCTCAACACTAAGACACTCTAGGCGTTGACTTCCCTCAACTCCGGTTTCTCTCACTCTAAGTCAAGGGTACTTGGTTTACTCTGCTTTCTTTACTTAAACCCAACATGCAACCCATTTCCACTCACCACACTCATGCACACTCGGATACTCACTCCATTGGCTCCGATCCTCTCCCTAACTCTACATGCAAACTCATTTTCTTCACACTACACTGATTTACACTCTGATGCCTCACCATGCAATGCTCTCTTCGTACCACACAGAACAGAGAGTGTTACACTCCTCTCTCTTTCCCAATCGATCCACCATCATACTTCACCACAAATCACAGCAAGAGCAAAAACACAGCAAAACATGTTATAAACAACACATAAAACACACATGCAAGGTGATCAGAACCACTCACACCAAAATACTACCAAACACAAAACATTACAAGGATTAAAAGAGCCCCCTAACCTGATCACAACCGTAGACACACCCTCTTCACTAGCACTTCTAGGAATCCTTCAAGATTCAGCTCACTCTTCCCGTCTTCTCTTGGATTCTCCCTTCGGTTCTCTTCCTTCTCTCTAAGTCTCACTTCTCTCTACTTTCTTAATTTGGTAACTTTGACTATTTTTGGAGCAATGTCAATGGTCTCCTACGAAGGCACCATTTAACATGTCCTAAGGGACTTAAATGAGGCCTTGGCCTTATTAGGCCGTGGGCTTCTTCTACCCACACCCTTTCCTAACTTAGACATTTTCCTAAAATGCAACACATGCTTAACCTTCACTTAATGAATTATTTGACTTAAAAGTAAAATGTTGCAAACCCTTAATAACTCAACTAAGTTAATTAATTGAATTATTTTGGGGTGTTACAGCCTGAACTCTAGTATACTGCTTATCATACATGCTTTTATACTGTTAGAGACTCACCCCTTCTGTTTGAATGTTACCCCTATGTGGGTAACGTGCAGGTGATACTAAGTGAAGGCTTGTCTACCTTCGTCAGCTGAGTCGGTGTCGTCTCTGATACGTAACACTCGGGGAGGGGATGAACACTGTTTTACGTAGTTGTTTTATTGCTTTATTCGATTTGAACTTAAAGTTGTGGATTTTGAAATGTCTGTTATTTCTCGGTAATGTAAACTCAACCGGAGTGATTCCACTTTTTATTTGATTTCTTGTTGTTTGGCTTTTAAATGTCGAATGTGACACTCCATTGCATGCTTAGTTTTAAATTTCCGCACTCTGATTTTAATAAAACGAATGGGTAGATTTTGGGTGTTACATCTACCTCCTCATCCACAACACCAATAAAGCCGGAAGAATTGGAGCCTTTGGCCTTCATCTCGGGTTCCTTCGACAATGAAGGCGTTGAAGGTTGATCTCGGCGTCCTTCCTGCACAAGTTCCATCTGGGCAAAAGTTGACATTTTTGATGATTTTGCTTTGAGCCCTAGAATAATGAACTCGGATGGAGCAGAAACCCAGAATTATAGCACCATGCGAGTAAGACTCAACTTAGGACGGCTGCTGAAGAACACAAAGAATGCTTAACAACACACGAAATCGGGGAATGTTCTCACTCAATGAACTGCACTTGGTGAAAAGAATGAAGTTCCCCGCGAATGATTTATACGCTCCTAGGCCTCAAAAACTGAAACGGCACATCAAATCAATGAGTCTCTTCATAACTCTCACGTGGGGAATTGAACTACAATAATGACAGGCGCATCGGTTCCCTAGACGTCACTGACACCTGGCACGCGAATCATTACTCTCCAACATGGACCTCAGACTGATTAAGTCGAGGACGATCTCATGCCTCGTCCGACCTTGACTTATGGGGCCACTGTTTCGGACTGGGCTAAATACCCACATGAATGAATTGGGCCAGGCCCAATATGAGTCCCAGCGACAACCTGTCGCTCATGAGTACGATGGTGTCCCACACTCAACGGTTAGAATCCATCGCCCGGATCCAACGCCTAAGATACGACATCTTCCTCTATAAATACGGGTTCTACCCCTCGATCCCAGGTACGTTTTCCATTCCATACTCATCCCTAAATGCTCTCATACTTACTTAAGCATCAGAGTGTCTGCAGGTACACACCACCCGACGTGGAAATCCAAACTTCCTTGAACTGACCGAACTAAAGAGCCCGAAGTTCATCTTCAACTAAAGCGGAGCAAGACAGCAAGTACCACGGATCAGGTACGTTCCGAGATCCAGTACCGAACAATAATGACTCTAAAGATACTTACGAACATATCACAGTTGTATCTCGGAAAGGTCATTGAGAAGGCAAGGTTCAGAAGCTAGTGCACAAGCTTTTGAAGCACAAACTAATATTATCACTCTTCTCCAAACAGACAAAAAAGCACATCAACAATGGTACTATGCTAAGAATATTTGTTTCAAGTGAAAGAAGCCATCGCTAGAAGGATTCATGTGTTGACAAGCTCAGAAGCTCTCAACGGTCACCTGTTGCATATGTACGATACCTGCTAAAGTGGTCCCATCTAGGCGCAAAAGCTATAACGAGACTATTTCTCATTGCTAAAACATTCCAATGGATCTTTTAAGGCAAATGGCCTAAAAATATATCATTGAGGCCTCAGAACTTCTTTAAAAGGGAGACTGCACGAAATTGTTCAAGACATGATCAAAAGCTTCCCAGTGGCTTTTGAGTCTCTCCTAAACACAATCCTTTGGATATCAACATATCCGAGACTTTCTTGAGTGTGTCCATAGCTTGGTGTCAATAGTCAAATGTATTTTACTTAAGCTATTTTCTTTTATCCCAGTTCAGAAACCAAACATATTTTCATATATGAATGTACCTTCTAAGCAATAAGCATATGTTATTGTATTGTGAGGAAAGAGGGCTAAGAAAGTGTTTCTTAGAGGTTTAAGTTGCTAGACTTGGAAAAAACTAGTGGGGCATTTGATAGAGTTGTGTTAAGAAAACTACCAGGGATTAGCGATTGGTTGGCTTGTAAACTATTTGTGGAATAGTGGAAAATCTCACTGGATGTGAGGAGTGGACGTAGCCCTTGGCGAGTTGGGTGAACTACTATAAATCGACTAGGCCTTCATAAAATCACTGTCGAAAGTGATTCGAAGATTCTTGTTGGTTTTTTTTAGATAAGATTGTTGATATCACTACAAAAAACGGAACAAATTGCGGGGGTTTTTAAGTCGTTTAGCGGGGGTTTTAAACCCCCGCAATGTAAACTGCGGGAGTTTTAAAAAACGCCGGAGTTTCAAGTGCCGCAATCGTTTTACTGGGGTTTTTAGAAAACGCTGGTATCATGTCTTTTAGCGGGGTTTTATCATGCGGAGGTTTTAAACCCCACAATTAGTGGAGGTTTTACTAACCCCACTCACAATCAAGGGAGGTTTTTTTGAGGGGGTTATATAGGATTTTTTTGTGGGGTTACAACCTCCTATAATAGACATAATTTTTTTTTGCAATTTGAGAATTTCGTTTTTCCTTATCTCATTATCATATTTAATTACTAATATACATACATCTTACATAACACTTACTTAAAAAACTGAAAATTTCATTAAAAATATAACTGTGATAACATAAATGTAATGTCAAATATTTATGTCATCCAACTCAAAAAATAATAAAAAGAAACAATTGTAGCTCAAATATCTATTGTCATACAGCTCAAAATCCTAATAACATCAAAAAGATCATATACTAAAGGATCCTAAAACCACTAAATGTTGCTAGCACCGAATGATCCACTTGCATCCAATGGAGAATCACTACTAGAAAAAAGGCTTTTTATATCGGTTAAAAAAGGCTTTTCATATCGGTTCCGTAACCGATATAGATAAAGGGGATATTAAAAATAGGCGCTTTCTATATCGGTTAAAGAACCGATATGAAACATGTTTTTATATCGGTTCCCGATGAGAACCGTTATGGAAAGTCGCTTTTAAACCTATAAAACGTTTTTTTATATCGGTTTCGTTGAACCGATATGGAAAATCACTTTTATATCGGTTATTTAAAGGAACCGATATGAAAAGTCTTTTTTAAAAAATAAAATAAAAATTCCTCAATTGGATATACAAAGAAACAACAAAATCTCAACAAATACAATATTTATATAAAAATACAAAGATCTCAAATCGAGTATATGAAAAGTCTTTTTTTTTTTTTAAAAATAAAAATAAAAATTCCTCAATTGGATATATTGCAAACAACAAAATCTCAACAAATACAATATTTATATAAAAATACAAAGATCTCAAATCGAGTATATTGCAACTGGCCACCAAGGTCAAAATGTTGGCTACAGAACTAATAGAAATGTCCTTGCAAAGACGAGACTCACACATCGCTTTAAGCCTTTCCAAGTCATACTTGTCTCGCAGCAGCCTAACAATTTTGCTATCAATGTCTCTGGAAGTTGAAAAATCAGTGAGATGTGGTTGATGGAATCATGTCCACCTCTTCTATAAGGGTATCCTCAGAGATAAAATGCAAAGTGAACTCAGAAAAGTAAGAGGAAAATCGAACACCTATCCTCCCTAGTTGTATTTTTCTCTTTTCTCCTATGTGTGTGGATCCTCTCCTACTAAATACAAAGGGACGAAGGAGAGGGAATAGAAAGGGGAAGGGTATAAAAGTAAGAAAACAATATAGACATAGAGAGGATTGAGAGAATGTGAAGGAGGGGATCCATATTCCATACCCAATGTGACAATGGAATCGAAAAAAGAAAGGGAAGAATAAAATGAAATATCCTTGAGGAAATCAGAGCTTTCAATAAATCACACATGTTGCTCTCTTCTGACTTACAATGTGGACAATCCCCACACTCTCCTGTGAATACAGGGAGGGCATGATCCCCTGGTTTCACATGGGTTACACCCTCACCTACACTCTCCACAATCTTGATCAACATCATGCCAACACTATCAATAACATGATCCATTCCACAGTACATATATACTAGAAATCAGACTTGAGTATATCAAACTATGTTACTCATTTTTGCAAGCAATGTTAAGAAGAGAAACAATAACATACCCTCCAAATTTTCATGACCAAATATACGAGGAAACAATGGAGTCCGCCCCGATACACAATACGAGAATAAAATCAAAAATCTAATTAAGAGGCACAGACCAATTAAGAGCTCAATAATTCTGTCCAAGATTCCTCTGACGGGAAAACCAAAAGGCTACTATATACAAAATCTCTAGAAATACACGAGACCTCCAACATGAAAAACAGCAAATAATATATACAAAATCTCTAGAAATACACAAGACCTCCAACATGAAAAACAACAAATAAATGAAACTAAGATTCACAAACTTGGCAAAGAAATATTGAAACACAAAAGAGTGTCACAATCCCTACCACAGCTTTCACATGTTTAAGATTACCACTCCTGCAAGCAGAAATCACAAATTGAGAAAACGAAAATCTCAAGAGCAACAAAGAAAGATTGAAAAAAAAATTATCATAATCTACTTAGAGACCACCAAATCAAATCTCGAAGTTTCATGCTATGAAGGACATCATTATTTTGACACAACAGGCTGCAGAAAAACAAAAACAGGTTCAGAATCATGTCCTGCAACAAAAGCCATAAATCTAAAAATAAAATGGAAAAATTGCTACTATGCTACGCACATACATTTTCGTAATCGCTTCCTCTTCGCCGTCGTTCCTCTCCTTCTTCCTCTTCACCGTCGTTCCTCTTCTAACAGAGAAATCAACAATCTAACAGAGAAACCTCAAGAAAACCTAGCAAGAAAACCCAGCGACGGCGCAGCAACGACGTGCACGGTGGCTTCGCGTGGGTTAGGGTTCGCGTGGGTTAGGGTTTCTCTTCTCTTCTCGCACGTTTCTCTCTTCTCGCTCTGTTTCTCTCTTCGCTGCCCTTTTCATTATTAAGCTTCAAGAATACTGTTGTCAATATATTCATTTCTTCAACCAATAGCTGTCAGTTAAATGGAAGGCATTAATAAGAAAATCTCAAACAATGATATTAAATTTGGTCATTGTGAATTACCTCAACACCGCTCTATAACACATCGATCACCAACGTCAAATGGATGCATTACAAACACGAAAATGATAGCTTCAAATAAAAACCATCTCCTTATTTCAACACAATAAAAGCTTTAAATTGGAAGGTAACATTATTGTGATGTTCAACATCTTCCGAAGCTTCCTCCTCATACAAAGAAGTATAGCAACAAAGCAGATAAAACTAATGAATAGGCGAGAAAGTCATTACATACTTCTGCAGAAGGTCAAGAAACAAGAAATTGAAGTTAAATCGGCAAAGACACGATGTGTTCTAAACCTTCAGTTAAGTTGATAAAGACAATATTACTGATTTATCGCTTTAGATTGCGCGACAAAGTCATGAACAACACTTTATCTGAGGTGAAAAATCTAAACCGAATGCATATAATATTATGATCTTAAAATAAACTAGATCAAGTCAAATGTTAACCTTATTAGCAAAAAATAAACGCAAAGCGAAACAGAATGGTCGAGATATAGATTCATCATTTAAAGCTAACACACTAGTGTTATCGGTAACTTACATATTGGCCTATTAGTTGCAAATAAAGAGCAATCTTTGAAAATGTTCCACAAGGAAAGAAGCATGTCTTTACACTGCAAATCAAAATATTTACTTATTACTTAAGATGAAGAAAGTAACTACGATATACTTATAGTATAAGTATATAACCCTATGAGGTGAAGAAAGTAACTATTCTTTTATTGTTGGCAAAACTAAAGAGAATCAAATTAACAACGAGGAAAGTACATACAAAGACAAGGTTCGTAACAACAAAATTACACGCGCACTAAACAACAAAATTACAACTTAATTTGTTATTTAAGATTCCATGTCTTCGTGAGGTTGGGGGCATGTGTTGGTCTTCTCAAGACCTGCAAAATGGTTTAACAAAAGCATTTTACATGCATTTTTAGCACTAATTAGTATGCATCATTTTAATAATGCAATAGTAAAATTGAAATAAATCACACTAAGGTTTTGAGAAACTCTTCATTTAAGAGGTTTTGAGAAAGAAATACCACAACCAATTCAAAAGGCTTTGAGAAAGTCAATGATGAAGTCATACCACTATTGTGCGAATCTCTACTTTCTCCATTCTTGCACAAGAGCACAAAGAACAAAGACATCAAGTGAGAAAGAAAATCATCAACAAAACCTCCTCGCCATAAAATGTCAACCAAGAAACATTTGAAGATACAGAAAATCCAAAAGGAAGTCTCCATAGTCCATATAACATTGAAGAACACTAAAACTTTAACAAACAAATTTATACTAAGTCGCCATGCAAAGTGGATACTCGTGGATCGAGTAAGAAACAAATCGAGTTGGTACAAATTCCATAAGAAAAGAAGAAAAAAATAATACGTAATATTGAAACATATTCTAGAGAGAGAGGAGAAAAAGAAGAGACTCGCATATTACACTTAAGCATCACAAACAAACCTCAAATCAGTATGATCATTCCCTTTCTCTTATATCCTTATATTATCCCTCTGCTCTCCCTCACAACAAAACAAAACCTCTCCACTCTTACATTATTTCCTCCGCTTCTCATATACAATTTCACAAACACATGGTGCTCTTTCCACTCATCTAGACCAAACCTCTCCAAAAACACCTACCCATTTCGAAGACTCCAACCTGCATAGAGAGACATTGCAATATGTAATCGAAGAGAAGGAAGATGGAGATTTATGAGGATGAATCGAAGAGGCAAAAATAAATTCTAAATATTTAACTTAAATGAAAGATCAAAGTCGACTGAGAATGCCAAAAAAAATCTTGAAGCGAAACCAAACTCATTCCTCTTGAGCTTAGATTTCACAAAGCGTAAACGAGACCAAACAAAATCTTGGAGCGAGATTGGGGTTTCGGGTTTTCGGGCATCAATCGAGGGTTTATGGGTTTCTTCGCTTTTGGTTTCGGGTTTCTTCATCTCTCGCTTCGGGTTTCAATCGAATAGGAGAGAGCTTAGAGTGCTAGGCCGTCGTGAGGGTTTCATTGAGAGAGAGCGAGGTTGTGAGAGGGTTTTGTTGGATGAGCGTTTTCACTTTAGCGTTTTCTATAACGGTTATAGCATAAACCCGATATGAAAGACTTAAATTAGCGTTTATATCGGTTTGAGAGGCAATGAGATATAAATATTGTAAAAATAATTACAAAACTGCCACCGCGTCATTTTTAATATCAGGTCCTTTTTAACCGATATGAATTGTTGATATAAAATGCATTTTTTCCAGAGGTTCACTTGCACGCTCACTTGCCTGAAATAACAAAGAAAAAAAAACTAAATTGATACATATTTAATTCCAACTAAAAAATTGAAGAACATAGAAATTTGATTGACCTAGCCCATTGAAAGTGTCCACAATTGAAGCACTCAACAATGGGACAAGAAAAACATTAGTCGAGAAGATTACAACGTGCGCTTCAAAACTTATGAGCCACTACATCATCACAAATAAGCACCATAAAACAAATCTAACAATTATAAGCTCACACATGTTAATAAACAGAATATATGAAGCTGTATGTATGTATGTTATGTAATTAAGGAAGGGGTATGCATAATTGAATATGTATGTATGTATGCATAATTAAGGAAGCTGCAACACTCCATCCTTTATTAACCACGTCATCTACATAATACACTAGTTGTGCTTGAGATGCCTCAATGTAAGGGTCATGTTCTTCACGATCACCATTATGAATCAGTCTTTCAAAATTTACACAATTAAAATTCCAACTATCCTTTTTATACCCTCTATCTCGTGTAGTTTCCGCCCACTTGCATTTAAAAAGAACAACATTGAACTGCCCATAGAAGTTAATCTCAATAATATCTTCCAACTTCCCATAATAAGGTATATCTGCCTGTCTTGAGTTCCTATCAACACTACTTGAAACACAAGATGTGTTGGATGTTAAAAAAACTCCACTATTTTGTGTTGGATGTTAAAAAAACTCCACCATTGTGGCTAGAGGGTTCTCATAATGAAATGTCCCTTGCACATGATCTTCATTTCTAGTAGATTGTGGTACTTGTTTCTCACCATGACGAGTCCATATGATATAGTTTTTAGGGAATGGTTTCGATTCTAAGTGTGATTGGACTACATCTCTGGTTTGCCAATCAACAATCCCGCAATCAGGACACGGACATTTTATTGTATCTCTAATAGCGCTATGCTTAAAAGCAAAATCCAAGAATTGACTTATTCCATTTAAGTACTCACTTGTATTTCTTGGCTTTGCAATCCAAGATTTGTCCATATTTAACTGGCCTCTAAATAATGATAAGAAGGTATAAAAGAAATTAAGAAAACCTCAAGAAGTGAATTAATGATGGAGAACACTAGCAATACAAATAGTTGCAAGTAATACAAATAGTTGCAAGTAACAATACAAATAGTTGCAAGTAATACAAATAGTTGAATCTAATTATTTAACTAAAAAAACGCATGACAAGAAAAGAAAAACATAGTAAAAACAAAAGAGTGCATCAAATCATCTCAAGATTCAACAAAACCCACAATCTAAATAACTCACTTTGTAAGTTCAACTTGCTTTCATAATGCTTCCTAATTTTACTTACAAAGAATAAAAAAACAAACAGAAAGCAAGTAACTTTGGCGTGCATTTGTTGTGCATCTGTTTACACTGCATAGTTTAATACAGTTTAATATATGTAATGAACCAGCATAGTTTAATATATGTATTACAATCTAATTATTACAGTTTAATATAATTTTACCTCCAAAATAGAGTTATATGTAATGAACCAAAGATAGTTTAATACAGATTTAATATATGCAATGCTTCCTAATTTTACTAACAACAATCTATAGGAACACAATGTCTCTTTGTGATCATTTTCTTTGTCAGTACTCAAATTTTCTCAAGTGTATTCACACATTATTCTATCAGCAGGGTTATATACATTATTCAAAATCAATAGCACTATAACCTTTTCCTTTGTGCCATGACTCATATAGGAACACAATGTGAGAAAAAAACCAGAGAAATACATTTATTACACTTTCATATCATATCATAATATAATATACAGGTTCTTGTCTTTTCTACTCATTATTATTACTTCTTTTTCAAGCTCAAAATATGATCAATTCAACATTCATTTATTCAGTACTGTTCCACAACAAGATTCCAAAACTGTGCAACAGATGCTACCAGAGATCATTTTAAAGAAACCGATTAATGTGAGACACTTACGAAGCAAAATACAACAGATGCTACCAGAGATCATTTTAAAGAAACCGATTATTGTGATCATTTTCAAGTACTACCAGAAATCGAATCTTCATAGGCAATTTGCAATACAGCAAAGACCATAGCAGATTATCATGTTAAAGAAACCCCACCAACCCAAATACAACAATACGAAGCAATTAAGTGAGGAAGATGAAGGTGAAAGTGAGACACTTATACAAATCACGAAACCCCTAAACCCTTACCTCCAAAATGAAAGAAAAGATGCACGCCAAATGAAGGAGAGACGCACGAAATAGGTGAAACGCCCTAGAAGAGGGATAGACGCACCTTCTCCTTCCTCACTCTAGAAGAGAACAAGTCTTCAAAGGGATAAACAGAGGGTATTGCGAGAGAGATGGGTAGAAACAAATTGGTAACGATTTCAAGAATGAGGGGAAAGGGTTTCAAGAATGAGGTAGGATGTTGTCTTGTGTTTCAGGAGAGATGACGATTTCCAGAATGAAGCGAGAGATGAACGTTGGAGGAGATGGAGAGTTTCAGTGCACAATCGATTTAGTGGGAGGAGATGAACGTTGGAGGAGATGAACGTTGGAGGAGATGGAAAGATCTCTGAAGCGAGAGATGAAAGTGGGAGGAGATGGAGCGTTGTTTCAGTCTGGGAGGAAAGGGGAAGGGTTTCAGTCTGGGAGCTAGCGTTGTTTCACTTGAAACGATTTGGTGAGAGAAGAGGGAAAAAAGCCGCGCAGGGTTTCACAATCTCCGGGGGTTTTTTTTTACAATCTCCGGGGGTTTTAAACTCCTTAAAATAGAATAAAAAATTAACTAAAAAAGAATCTGGAAGTCTCTTTTAACATCAAATTGAGGAGGTTTTTAAGACCTCCGCAATAAAACCCCCGCTATTTGTTCCGTTTTTTGTAGTGTATGGTTAATTTTGTTGGGCATAATTCAATCTCCAATTACACTTCAAGTAAACTTATTAACAAAATGAGCCAACTGTATTTGGAAATCAAGTTTGTTCACACTTGGCGAGAAGGAAATAGGTGCGTGGATTGGCTTGCAAACTATGGCACGCAGTTAACTTATAATGACACTATGGAGCTTGACCTTCCTCCTGATGAGCTTCAAAGTCTCATGGCTGATGATCTGAACGGGGTTCCTTACCTCGGAATATTAGAATAATTTAGTTGTTTTTTGTTTCTCTCTCTTCCTCACTATGTACCCAAAAAAACATTAAAACGACATGATTGTAAGAAAAAAATAACACTGTGTATTATGAAAGGATGAAGGTTTATTAGCTTAAAAGAAAAGTTGACAACTAAGATGCCCATAACATAAATTTGAGTATTGCAATCAAAGTGTGTTGTCGGTGCATTTTCCACTTGTAAAAAAAAAAAAAAAACATCCCGTTTCAATTTGGTCAACAAAAAAAAATTCATCACATTTTGCCTTATACATCGGGTGCAGGTGAAGAAATTCCTCACCCAAACACGTAATGGCCATCGCCATGGCAACAGGTCTAACTCCTCTTATTTCCACCAACAGCAACAACCATAACCACGAACCCTTTATCCATAACAACCTCACACGCATTATCCACTTATTAAACAAATCCAATACCATCTCCCACTCTCACCTCAAGCAAATCCACGCTCAAATACTACGCACCATTAACACCAATCATCCACAATCCCACTTTCTCTACACAAAAATTCTTCATCACTCTTCTTTAACCAATCTCAACTACGCTACTCGTCTACTTCATCATTTTAACAAACCCAATTCCTTCATGTGGAACATTCTCATAAGAGCCTATGCACGGAGCAACAATGATAAACACAAAGCCATTTTGCTTTACAAAGAAATGATGATGGAAGAAGAAAGTGAAGTGCTTTTGATAAACACACTTACCCATTTGTTTTAAAAGCTTGTGCTTACTTGTTTTTAATATGTGAAGGGAAACAGGTACATGCCCATGTTTTGAAACTTGGGTTTGAGTTGGATACTCATATTTGTAACAGTTTGATTCATTTGTATGCTTCTTGTGGGTTTTTGGATTTGGCACGGAAGGTGTTTGAGAAAATGTGTGAAAGGAGGAGTGAGGTTTCGTGGAATATTATGATTGATTCTAATGCAAAGGTTGGAGAGTTTGAGACTGCTTTGAATTTGTTTGGTGAAATGCAGAAGGTATATGATCCTGATTGTTATACAATGCAGAGTGTTATTATTGCTTGTGCTGGTTTGGGTGCACTTTCATTGGGTATGTGGGCTCATGCTTATGTTTTGAGTAAGTGTGAAAAAAATGTGGCTGATGATGTTTTGATCAACACTCGATTGGTGGATATGTATTGTAAATGTGGGTCATTGGAAATTGCTCAGCAGGTGTTTGAAAGAATGCCTTATAGAGATGTGAATTCATGGAATTCAATAATCTTGGGTTTTGCCATGCATGGCAAGGCTGAGGCAGCATTGGATTATTATATCCGTATGGTGAAAATGGAGAAACTTGTCCCCAATTCTATAACTTTTGTTGGTGTCTTGAGTGCCTGTAATCATAGCGGAATGGTTAGTGAGGGTGTTAAGCATTTTAACATGATGACTAAGAAATACAATATTGAACCCACATTGGAGCATTATGGATGTCTTGTTGATCTTTTTGCTCGAGCGGGACACATCGAAGAGGCTCTGAAATTGGTTTCAAAAATGCCCATCAAACCAGATGTTGTGATATGGAGGAGTCTTTTGGATGCTTGTTGCAAGCAACATGCAAGCGTTGAGCTAAGTCAAGAAATCGCAAAGCGAGTGTTTGAGTCGGAGGGAAGTGTTTCTGGTGGTGGTGGTTATGTGCTTTTGTCAAAAGTATATGCTTCAGCTAGAATGTGGAATGATGTAGGATTGCTTATAAAGCTAATGACTGATAAGGGTGTGAGTAAAGAGCCTGGTTGTAGTTTAATAGAGGTAAATGGAGTAGCTCATGAATTTTTCGCTGGTGACACCACTCATCCACAAAGTAAAGATATATATAAATTTATGAATGAAATTGAGGAGAAGCTAGAATCATTAGGGTATTTACCTGACTACTCAGGGGAACTTTTATTTGATGAGAATAAGGAAGGAAAACAGAATACTATGAGGTGGCACAGTGAGAGATTGGCCATAGCATTTGGGCTCTTGACTTCAAAACCAGGCATGCCTTTAAGAGTATTTAAGAATCTTAGAGTATGTAATGATTGCCACAAGTTTACTAAATTAATCTCTAGAATATACAATGTGGAGATAATTGTAAGAGATCGTGTTCGATTCCATCATTTCAAAAATGGGACATGTTCTTGTATGGACTATTGGTGATAGATGCTATTGTGTCGGGGATCATGTAATGTTAGCTGAAATTAAGATTACTATTGTATTAGGATTAGTAAAATATATGTAACTTTAATTAGAAATGGCTATGGTTTGTTAAGATAAAATAAGGATAGGGAGCAATTGCCTCATCAGTTGGTGACTTAATCAACTTATGCAAATACCAATTACAGAAACACAACATTTTACTGTACCTGGCTAAAAGAATATGCCTCTGGCTAAAAGAATATACAAGGAATAGTATATTTAAAATAGATAATTAACATAATGATTGAAAGAGACGGAAACAACAAAATACCCAAATCCTACGCTAGCTCTAATAATAAATAGGAAGCCTAAAAAAGATTACCATCTCCATTGAGAAGATAATGCTAATATAAGCTTAACAAAGCAACATTAAGGTACCTCCTTAGGACGTTTATGAATTTTGCTTTTAAAAAATACAATAAATGCAATGGACTCAGTCTTGCAAGGTGAAGTTTAGCAACATATACTGAAACGCTATCACATAAGAGTTTGTACATAGATAGGCCTTGCAATTCAATAAGTTACTGACTCCAAAAATGTAAGTTGTCATAGTAAACCTTGTTCTTCAAACTCTCTTGCCACTGAAACACCAAAACAGTAACTAAAGGTTAGGATAACTAGATAACAGACAAGGTAAACACAACTGAAAGTAAAAGGAAGCGATATTATGTAATCATATCAAATTTTCATTTCACAAAGTGATATTATGAAATCATCAATATAATCCCAATTCTTCAACTTGAATACTTTTATAGTTTAGAACAACATCCATTAGATCAGTTTGATAACGGACTCAAGGGGAAGAGCTTCTTAAGCCTTCTTCTCATTTCACTTCAGGATTTAATAAATCTTAGTTCATAGCACTGAAATTTGGTAGGAAGACGTAACGGAGACAAAAGAACAGCTAAGCTAGAATTGTAGTTTAATCAAATTCTCAATTTCAAGTTATCTTTTCTCAACTTCATCTACTGACTGCTTAATCTGAACTTCAGACAAAATAGTTGTCAAACAAACACTACACAGATTTCATTCCATAAACAAATTCTCACATTACCCAAAATCAGCATCTGCTATAGCCTAGACAAATCTAGGAACATCAAATTGCTATTTCTATATTCTAAATTTTAGCAAAATGATGAATGTAAAAAAGAATATTAAGAATCCAAAACAAGAAAATTTGACAAGGGAAAAGGAAAGTCACCTTTTGAGTCGGGAAGAACCAAAACAACTTGCATGGTAACATTGTTTGGAGGAAGCTGTAAGCGAAGAGGGTAAAGTTTTCCATTCAAAGGACTTCGAGTACACACAATAACATCCTCAAGCCCTGTCTCTTCTTGAAACTTCCGAGTTAACTGCTCAACTCCATTCCCATTGAACACTAAGGAATAACCCTGCACATTGTCATCATCAACGTCTCCACTATCCTCAGCAACATGGTAGTATATAGTTCTCCCCTCGACCTTCGCCTTTGGCGGTAAACTTACACTATCTGTTGACTACAAAATCAACCAAATAAAGATCATTACAAACCAATGGCATTTACCAATCATACTAGTTCATTGAAAACATCAAACCAGTCAAAGACATTAGTTTCATTTTCTAAATCACTGTAAGTCAGTTTGGATAAACCTGTCAAGAAGCATTTGCAATAATCATAAGCTTTATGAACTAAAGTTTCTCATATAAATTGAAATTAGCTTCTACATAACCATTCATTTAGGAACCCTCTCAATTAACTTTTCTAAAAACATTTATAAACTCATAATGACTATTTTTCGCAACTGAAGATTCATTAACTTATTTCAATTGAAAAGCTCCCATAAGTCATAAGCTAAGTTAAACTGAGCATATTTTAATGTAAAACGTCAATCAATTCAAAGATGTAACATCATTCATATAAGTTTCTAACACGTTCAAAGTCCTTAATGTGTATTTTGAGTTCAAAGCCCTCTAAAGTAAGACACATTCAAAAGACTAATTGGATAAAAAAAAAAAAATACACATTCAAAAACTAATCTGATAAACAAAACAAAGCACTATTCAAATCAATGTTTTAAAAACCGAACCAGCGATCGGATCTCCAGATCATAGTTCAATTACTTTAAACGGCTCAAATCAACATATCAAACCATCAAATAGCGGAACATTAGACATAGGTGATTCTCAATTCAACGGTCAGATCTGATTCGATTCTTAAAACATTGATTCAAAGTTGTTAAGTAGAATACTGAATATTTCAACAACTACCATAGAAAAACACACTAAAATCAAAAAATAACAAACCTCTTGTCTAGAAAATCGATCAGATTTGATGGAAAGATCAGAAGGAGTTGACGATTCAAAGTCAAGAGAATCAGAATGAGGAATAGGAGGAGGAGCAGGAGGAGCAATATGAATCTCAAGAACATCAACATCCCAAAGGATCCAATCTTGAGTAGCAGACCTATGAGGAATATCATGTGTAACAGAATTTCTCCAAGGTGGTAAACCACCATTAGCTCTAAGAAAATTACCATACCTAGTTTTAAGTTTAATTTGAGCACCATCTCTAATAGGTTCCCATTCAACAGAAGAATCAAGTCTACGTGGCACAGATTGAACCACTTTACGACCTGTAACACCAAGTAGTAATGGTTGGTTTGATGCTGTTAGGTATTTGTTGTAACAGCTTTTGAGACGAATTATGTTGTCGTATTCTGGTACTTGTTCTATGAACCATTTAGCTGTTTTTGATGATCCGTTTCTTTCTTGGTTAACTGATTCTTGGTCTTCTTCTGCGTTTAGGTACTTGTCGTGGTGGCTTTTAAGTCGTACTGCTTTTGCTCGTTGGAAAAAATCCATCGCTGATTGGGGATTTGTGGTGGTTGCGGTGGTGGAAGTTGTCTGCAGAAAGTAAAGTGAAAAGGTTAGTTAGGTGAGAAGTGAGAAGTGAGAATTGAGAGGTGTGAATTGTGATTGATTTCCTTTGAGTTGATTCAAGAAGGAAGGAAGGTAGAGACTCGAGGTTTTGTCGTTGATATTGGTAATGAGTTGAGTTGGGTTGGGTGTTCCGTGATTTTAGTCACTGATTTTTTTATTCTTATTTTACAAACACGTATAGTCAAGTCACTGATTTCTCTCTTATATTTAATATTTAGTTAATTATAAATTAATTATATGACAACCGATTAAATAGGTAGAAAATTTTAATTTCTTGAAAAAAAAAGAAGAAAAAAAAAGTAGAAAATTTTAAGGAAAAATTTTAGTGGATAAAGATAAATTATAAAAGAGTATTAAAGGATTGGTCAAAAAAAAGTATTAAAGAACAAAACTTTTACAACTTGTTGGTATTGTTGGTCAATAAAAACATAACACATAATGTGATTTTAATGTGAGGTGTTATGTTTTTATTAGCCAACATTAACAATAGGTAGTGGCGGAGCCAGCCTCTTTTATATGGGGTGGCTAATTATAAATGTAATTTTATTATATGTAGAAGGAACTTGTGGCATAGCTAGCATAAATTTCACAAGAGAATTAAATATAAATGTTTATTTGCATTATTTGTCCTGCAAATTTTTTTGATTGACGAGTTTAGTAATTCTACTTTACTTTGTGTCACTTTGCTCTCCTAATTTGGTAATTTTGGTCTCTGTAATTTTTTCATTGGAACGGTGGTCTCAAAAATTGTGGATTTTGTAATTTAAGTCCTTCATTTTCTCAAAATCTAATATTTTTAGGCATCAAAAATGCAAATAATTCATAATTTTAAGGAACTAAAAGTTCAATTAAAAGTATGAGGACAAAAATTGTCTAAAGTAAAATAGTGGAACCAAAATCACCAAGTTGACAAAAATCATCATGTTTGTTTGGATTAATAATAGACTAATGGGCTTAAACAAATGATCTTGTTATTGTTCTTTTATCTCTTTAAACAAGTAAAACTTACTTGAGGTAGCTAAACAATATATTATTGGGTAGGTAAAATAAAATATAGCTAATTATTCAAGTATATCTATTACTTTTGGGGTAGCCAAGACTAACACATAAACTAACTACCCTCCGCCATTGCCAACAGGTTGTGTGGTACTGTTTGTAAATTTTGTCCTTATTTATTACTTAATAGATTTTTACTATAATTTACACTACTTTTGCAATTTAATTTTCTAGCTATTGAATTACCACGTTGACATCGATCACGTCATTTGCCACATTACATAATTTGGCATCTAGTGATTAAAGTGTGATATCATGTCTCAGGTTCAAATTTAGAATGTCACAGTTATGTTCATGAGTTTCTAGTGATATTTGTCAATTCGTTTGCAAACAAAAAAAAAAGAAGGACAAATTAATGTGAGATGGGTAACAGTATGAATGGAACTCATAACCATGGTATGACTACTTATCATGATGGACGTCTGTACATTGGTAAGCTAACTTCAGAAGAGAAAGAACTAGTGGCTAGAATGACTAGGAATCATACTCGGCCTAATTGATCCTTAATGAACTGAAATTGATGAAGCCTGATGATAACTATACGGTTGTCAAACAAATATACAACTGTCGTCAAAGGCAATGGTTGGCTATGCGTGAGGGTAGAACTGAGCTCCAACAACTGATGTTTTATTTTCAACGCGATAATTATGTTTACTGGACTCGACTTGCAGAGGGAACTACTATTGTGAAATACATCTTTTGGGCACATCCAGATTCCATTGAGCTTCTAAACACCTTCCCCGTTGTTTTGTTGATTGATTCCACCTATAAAACCAACCTAGCATGCATCCCGTTGGTTGAGATCGTTGGTGTAACATCAACAGAGAAGACTTACTCTACTGCATTTGCTTATGTCAATTGGGAGAGGATGGATAACTTTGCATGTGTTCTTGAGAAATTGAGGGGTTTATTTAGGAGACAGGATGAAGTACCACAAGTCATACTTACTGACAGAGACACGGGTATGATGAATGCTCTAGCAGGAATATTTCCAACATCTGCAAACTTGTTGTGCCAATTTCACATTAAGCCTGGAAGAGTATGGTTATGAGTTGGGTCTGTTTAACGACTTGGCAGGACCTTATCCCAATTTCATAGAGTATGTCAAGACCACCTGGCTAGACCCCTTCTAGGAAAAATTTATTGATGCATGGATAAATAAGCATATGCACCTTGGCAACACTACCACCAACAGAGTTGAGTCTGCACACTCTCACTTGAAGCAAATATTACGAGACAGTAGGGGAGATTTGTGTAAGTGTTGGGATGGAATGCAGACAATGCTTAGGATACAACATTCTGACCTTAAAATGCACTTCGAGCATAGTTTGAGTAGAGTGAAAGTTCACCACTTGAAGAAGAAGATTTTTGATGAAATTAAGGGTTTAGTTTCATCTAATGCTATAGACAATATTTTGGATGAGATGCAGCAGACTGGATTCGTTTCACTTAACCCATCATTATGTCGATGCACGCTCAGGACCACACACGGACTACCATGTGCATGTGAGCTTTCTAGGTATGATGTACACTTATCTTGTTATTATGTCTACTAACTCGACTTGTTTTGGTGGGTTGTCACTATATCAACGTCGCTTATTTTGTAGGGTTATGATGAACTACACTCCAATTTCGTTGAGCCTGAATCACCAACATTGGCAGAGGTTGAATTTCAAAATACAGACAGAGGTAGTGGATGATGAGTTGAGTCTCGACATTGAACTTGAAGCTATCAAAAGAAGGTTTGAGGCCTCTGATCACGCCGGTAGAGTTATGATGAAGGCAAAAGCACGTGAATTGGCATTCCCAGACACGACTTCCATGTGTCCACCTCCGGATACGATCATTACAAAGGGAGCACCAAAAAAAGATAAGAAAGGGAAAGTTGATTACTCAACAAAGCGAGACAAGTCATTTTGGGAGCATGTAGATGACAAATTTGACTCCCCCTAGGGTTCATCTAATGGATGTTTTGCTCAGTCTCGTAAACTCCCTACTCCTCCCCAAAGTAGGAGTGGAACGCCTACAAACCCACACAGTTCGGGTTCCACTCCTACTTTGTCAACGTGTCTAGCACCTAATCCATCACAAAGCAAAAAGATAACTCAAGCTGACAGTGCTACTACAATCCCTACTCCTCCACTACATAAGAAACCAACACCCACACCTATTGCTACGCGTGTCGCTACTACTACTCGCTTTCTACAACTCTTTACTTTGACACCAACACTTACTTTGACACCACTCCCGCTCTTACAATCGAATCCTGCGAGCTTATGGATGTTTTTAATACATACATAATAGGGATGCCAGAATACATGCGTTCCTATGTTGAAAAAATTGTTAATGTGGTAGGTGATGGAAATTGTGGCTTTCGATGTATTGTTGCATTTCTTGATAGGGGTGAGGCGCTTAACCAATACAATGACTTCTACACTCTACTGTATGGTGGAATTGGTAAGACGTTGTTGAGGGCACATCATGGGAATAATATTGAAGATAATTGGATGACTACACCAGATATGGGGTATCTAATCAGTAACAAGTACAAAGTCGTCCTGACTTGGTCACCTAATTGTTGTTACACAATTTTTCCATTCAATGTTGCACCATTCAGAAGTGTCCGACAGTTCAACATCCTTTTGGTACCACAACACAAACACTTTGTACAGGTAAAGTGTTTGCTATTTAGATTCAATGTAGTTATTGCAAAACATTACATAACATTCTGTTTTTTTGTTGTATTTTTGAAGGTCTTTATGAAGCCTAGAAGTCCAATGTCTGTGCCGGATTTGATATGGAATACTAATAGGGCACCCATAGCAAAGGGTTGGGACTCGCTTTTTATTAGCCGGATGCAAAAGTGGAAGTGTTTGATCCTACAATCACAACCCCCATCCCCCTCCTTGTGTAGATTTAAGTAAAGATAGTGATGGTAGTCAATGTTAAGTTAGGTTTATAATTTTGGTACACAACGTTGTATATGACTCTTGGTAGACAACTTTTGAAATCACCAAAACTGTGTTTCTGGTTTATTAAGTTTCTGTTTCTGCATAACACTAGTTCGCATGCAACCATTCTAACGCATGTTCGAACGCTCCCCTTCGAACAAGTTCGAATAACTCCATTCGAGGCAGCCAAAACACACCCTCACACCATCATTTGGCAATATTCCTTAACACACATGAGTTTATTCGAACATGTTCGAATGATGTCATGCGAACAATACAAATTCCTTAACACGGATAACGTCGTTCGAACAGTCACTTAACCCGTGCTGCACGAGCGTCTCATGCAAGGTCATTTTAGGAAAAAATAAGTTAAGGGTCGTGCGAAGAGTAAGAGGGTGTGTGAAAAAAGCAAACGCCAAAGGAGATCAGCCAGCCAAATCGAGATCACGCGGTTTGTGCATTGTTTTATTTTGGGCTTAGCGGTGATGAAAACTGACAAAACTGGGCCAGTTGGAGATGAAAAGGCCACATTGCATGTCCATGAAAATTGTTATAAGCACATCCGGTTCATATGTAACACCTCCATATTTATTTTATTGGACTAAAATACTCTTCCTTATCACACCATTATTTTCCAAAACAGAGACAAAAAAAAAATGTTAAAAATTTATATTTTAAGGGAGCAAAAGTGCAATTATAATCCATAATCCAAGATTTTTGAGGACTAAAAATGTTGAAAATTAATATTTTAAGGGAGCAAAAGTGCAATTAAAAGACATAGGCCGGCCTATCCATATTATTTTGGTAAAAAAAATCTCGATGAATCTAGATGAAACACACGAAACAAAAAAAAAAATTATAGTAGTGTTTTTTTAATCAATTAATGAGAAAAAAAAATCTCTCTACAGCATGCAAAAATCAAGTTGACCATTAAACATTATACACGCACCTGCAACGAAATTGAATCTTGACGATGCAACGAAGACCGAGGCGAAACCGGTTCTGAACCGGAAATAACACTTCCATTGAAGGAAACCACATTCTGAGGCAATAACTCCAAAGCCTCCACACTCCACAGAATCCAATTATGGGTAGAAGAGCTATAAGGATCATCGTGAGTAATCGAATTTCTCCACGGTGGCGTTCCACCATTGCCTCTCAAATACTTTCCACACCAACTCCTCAACTTTACGTATGATCCTTCTTTTATAGGTTCCCATTCATATTTCCATCCCAAACCCGTGTCTAAATCAGCTTGAACAACCTTGTTCCCCGTCACGCCGAGGAGAAATGGCGCGTCGGTCGCGGTTAGGTACTTTCCGTTGAAGCTCCTCAGCCGTATGCGGTGGCTCTTGCCTTCTGTTACCGGTACTAGTTCGACTAACCATGTTGCCGTTTTTGTTGTCCCTTTCCTGCTTTGTCGGAGTTTTTCTTTGTCTTCGTCGGCGACTAAGAATTTTTCAATGTGGCTGCGTAATTTCACGGCCTTGGATTTGTTGAAAAACTCCATTGCTCTGCGATTATTATATTTAAGGATTTGCAAATATATATAGGTATAAGGTTTTATGTATTTTTTATTGGTAATAAATGGTAACGATTGTATATGATGTGCGTGAGTAAACTTGATGTTGGGATTTAAATATATAAGAGGATATCTATTTATTGGGGTTGAACCGGTATGGAAAAATATTAAGAGGGTTGGTTGATTCTGAATTAATCAGAGGAAGTAAAAATATTAAGGCAACAACAGTTATAACGTTATGTATGTTGTATGGTTGGACCGTGTTTGTGTTGTATAATAGTCAATGGTGATGTTTCTTAATTTGGCAAGGTTACACGTTATTTAAAAATAAAGAATAAAGAAAGGGATCAGAAACTGGATTGTTGTCTTTTTTCGTTGACGGAGTAAGCTCAAACCTGAGAAGAATGTGAATTACGTGTTTTGAGAAAATGAAGTTTGAAAAGAGACAAAGGAAATGGTGTGGAAGTTTAATTTGAAAATATTAAAAATTAGGCAAAGGAAAGTTGCTGGTGACGGCGGATTGGGGATGAAGCTATTTGATGTCCTCGGGTATAGTGTTTTGTAATGAGGAAGAGAAATGTGTTTTTACATCCAATTCTTATACATACACCATATTTGTAGTATCTCATTTACATATGATTTTAATTTTTTATTTTTTTTTTCTATCCTTCAAATTCCACATACAGTTAACCTAATTGTATTTTATACGGTGTAAACTATTGGTTGTAAAATTAGGTTGTCTAAGAAACATTTCTCGATGAGAAATGTGGGGAAGTTTTTTTTTTAGATAAGCAAATTGTATGTATTAAGCATATGGGACGAGGATGTCAACCCTTACACCTGTGAGCGCCATTAAAACCTCCAAATTGAAAACGCAGTGGGAAAAAGACCCAAGGAGGAAAAAAGAATACCTCCACTATTACATGAGTTCATTTACAATAAAGAAAGACAACCTATAGGGCAATTATACCAATCAGACCAACTGATCCTACAATTGCTCCCTCTTCACGCCTTGAACCAACTCCACGCACCATCTTTTATGTCCGAGACAATAGACGGAATTGATACCATCTCCCCTTTAAAGATTACCTTGTTCCTTGCCAACCATATATTCCACAAGACCGCCAACCAAATAAGGTGTTTAACTCCTTTTGCAACACTACATGTCAAAAAAAGATGCTCCACCGTCTCATCTTCCTTGAAGCACAATACACAGCATAACTCAAATCTTGATTGGATTATACCCCTCCTAGACAAAGCATCGCGGGTGGCAACTCTCTTCAACAATACCCTCTAAGCAAATTAAAAATCAACACTTTCGATGGAACATCATTTTTACAAATTTTAGCACATGTTGCAGAGGTATCGGGCTGCACATTATTCACTCCACCTACAAGACGATCAACCAGACTTTTGTAGCAGCATTTCACGGTAAAACCAGCGACCGAATCCGGCAACCAAGACCAAAAATTCCCCCTGTTGCATCGGTTTGGCAGACTGCAGAATATCCTGCAGTTGCACCATGGCCTGGTGCTGTTCAGGCAGCAACACAATAGTCCAACCCTCACTCCCACCGCCAACACTCATCCGTCCATACACCCATGTCTTTAATGATGGCTTCCTTATTATCACAGCCGTTGAAAACCGACTGGAATAGCTCACTAAAACGATCTCTCCCCAACCAAGCATCTAACCAAAACCTCACTTTGTTGCCTCGTTGCACTTTTAATTTAATTTAATTGTCAATCCAGCCCTTCTCAAGATTTGCACTATCACCTAAAACGCACAAGTCCCTCTACCAAATAGAGTATTTTGCCCACCCTTTTCTATAGACATTCTCCTCGGGTCACCTCCCCTCCAAACCATATCTCTCTACCAATACCTCTTTCCAAAGTGGAGTGCCTTCCTCAATCAAAATCCTCCACCGCCATTTCATTAGAAGGACAATATTAAATAGCTCTAAGTTTTTGATTCCCAACCCACCCTTGTCTTTGGGTAGGCAAATTGTCTCCCATTTCACCCAAGCCATCTTATTGTTCTCCCCATCACCACCCCACAAGAATCTTCGTTGTAGCTTCGTAATTTCATCAATTACTTTCTTTGGCGCCTTGTAAAAAGAGAAAAGATACAAAGGTAATGCCGCAAGCACCGAATTTATAAGTGTCACTCTCCCTCCAATTGAATGTTGCCTACTCTTCCAACTATTAAGTCTTGCTTTCATAGAGTCAATAATTGGTTACCAAGTACTCATCCTTCTTGGGTTCGCCCCTATCGGTACTCCTAGAAATTTGAAGGATGTCAAGCCCACTTTACATGCAAGAAAATAAGATATTCCTTCCATACACCTATCCTCCATATTAATCCCAATGACACTATTCTTTGCAAAATTAACCTTCAAACCCAAGACCAATTCAAAACTCCTTAGAATAGATTTTAAACACCAAATGCTCTTCTCCCCACCTTCGCAAGAAAATATTGTATCGTCGGCAAATTGTAACAGCTCTACCGAAAGTGCTTGGTTTATTTTAAATCCTTGCAAGTTGCTTGACTCCACCCCCTTTCTTACTAGCCCTGCTAGGCCCTCAGCCGCTATCAAGAACAAGAACGATGCAAGAGGATCGCCTTGCTTCAACCCCTTCGCCGCCACAAACTCCTCCGTTGAGCTACCATTCACCAAGAGAGAAATAGAGTTGGACGAAACACAAGCACGCATCCAACTCCTCCATTTCTCGCCAAAACCTAACCTTCCCAACATGTAGTCCAGGTAGGTGTTGTGCGAAAAGGTGATGTGCAAGTATGCACAATCGCAACAAGTAATATAATGATAAGTAAGATTGTCTCCACAGGGATTGTTGAGTTTACTTCTATAATTAAATTAGTAAATTAGCTAGTGAGTAAAACAAGTAACAATAACAAAGTGTAGAATCATTAATGTTATCAACATAAAGCTACAAAAGCAAATAAGATAGATGGTAAGTAGAAATTCAGAATGAGAGTAGTTGGAATGCTCTTTGCTAAGTAAATTCTCAGAAGTAAAGCGTTATAACGTCACACGCTATAGCGTCAAGCGCTGTCGCAATGATTTTGTGCTTTTCAGTCACTAACGCCAGGGTTTCATACAAGAAGCCTATGTCTAAGTTCTAAATAAGTTCACCCCTGTATAATAAAGAACCCACAGCTTTTGCCCTATGAACTATTGCCTTTCTATGTCTAGATTTAGCAAACGTTGGTTAAATGTCTTTAAACAACCTTTCATTCATATCAATCTTTGAGTTCGATTCATGGACCATGTCTGTACCCATAAATATACCCATTTTAGCTGATCAATTCTAAAACAAGTTTGGAAGAATTAAAATACAAAGATTGAAAAGCAAAACATTAAACGTTAATAACGAAATACTAAAGATTCATTACAAAGCTCAAAGCAATCCAACTACAAGAGAATTAGCTCATGATGAGCAACAACACAAGAAATACAGCATAAAAGTGTTACCTAAAGCCATAAAACCGAAATCACAAAGAGATGGAAAACACTCCAAATGATGACAGCTCCTGTGCCGCTACAGCGCCTGCCGCTATAGCGTCTCTCTCAGCACTGCAGAATTTATACTATTTATTGTGAAAATGGAGCTTGGACGAAAATGGAGTGCAAGAGAGTTATTTCTAACTCTTCTCTCTTCTGAACCAGCAACCAAGATGAAGAAGATGAAGTTTTTTGACTTCTCTATATAGAAAATATCTCCCAAAAAAGGTGACAAGCCATCCCATCAACTATTCTCATCTTCCATTACAAAATAGACAAGTGTCCTATAAAGTACAAAGTGGGTGGTTGCACAGTGGGCACAGAAACGAGATTTGGAGTGAAGAGCTTGGCGCCAAAAGTACACTTTTGCTTCAAAGACTTAGCCGAGCTCAAAGACTTGGCCGAGCTGCCCTCTTGCCGCTATAGCGTTAGGCGCTATAGCGCTTTAACACCGCAAAGACTCACAAAACACATTAAATTGCTCAAAAGGGCACCAGATGTGCCAAATTAATACAAAACAGTTTCTAACCCTTCTTTTCCTACAACTATAATAATTAGAGAAATAAGATACTAATATTACTTGAGAACTCACTTGATTTACATGGATAAATGCATAAATAACTCATATAAATATGAGTCATCACACCCCCAAACTTAAACCATTGCTTGTCCTCAAGTAATGACACTTAACTAAAACAAAACTACAAACATATATGTACAACACACATCACATGATCAATTCTGCATTTCCAATGAACATTTGGTCAAACACATTCTCAAGGGGCTAACCATTCCGATTCACACTCACACCTACACACCAATGCATTTCAATAACTTCTAAGCTTATTACTGCTCATTAGTGTGTGTGTGTGTGTGTGTGATCTCTGACTCATCTCAATTCCTAGCTAGATTTGGATTTCTCTTTAGCCTTGGAAAGAGTGGTCTTCTTTTGGTGAAATCAAGAACTTTTTCAAAACAAAGACTAGACTAACATTTTCACACAGAAATGGGGAATTTCAGGCATGACAAAGGGTTTAACTAGGCATTTCAGGTCTATGGTCAGTGTTCCTATTTATTGAGACTAACACGATGCTATAGCGTTTGGCGCTATAGCGTTGGATTGTGGCAAACAGATTTACTAGCTGTAGCCCCCTCATTACTGGGCTCCTTAGCAATTATTCAACTTCTTTTTGTTTTTTTTAGGCTTTGCCTTTTTGCCTTTGGAACAGCCCAGCTTTTGTTTCGGGCAACTACAGCTTTTACACAATATATACAACATAGAGCATTTACATTGAACTTCTAAGTCACTGACCACCCTAAAACCTTTGTACCTAACCTTTATATAGCCCGAGCACCCCCAAACTTTGCTTCAAAAGCTCTTCAAGTTTTTAGTCAAGCTTTAATCTCACCTTGGTTAACCAAGACTAGCCTAAGCATCAGATAGTCCTAGGCTAACTAAGTTTCTCCTTAAGCACAGAGATTTTTATGTGTGGGAGCAACAATAAGCAGAGATATTATTTAAAAGCATGACTTCTCTTTACTCACTCACACAATCATCACTAAGATTAGCCCAAACAGAAGATATTCATTAAATATAAACTGAAAACAAAGCATTGATCAAGCAATTCTACTAAATTTTTTTATTTTTAAAAACCTCTAGGTCCTCCCCCCCAAATAAAAGGGAGCAGTGTCCTCACTGCTGGATTGGACTGGGGAGAGGCCCATGACTTAACAAAAACACAATTCGACATAATTAAACAAGTTCTTAACAGTTGTGAAGCGCAAGAACAACACTATAGCGCTTCACAACTTATTTTCGACTACAAACTACCTAAACTACAAAAGAAGGGTTTGAAATTATTTCTTAATGATGCCAAACCTTGTTCTGGCGCTGACACGACTTGGCTGGGCCGGCTTGGTGGCTTTCTTCTTCTTCTTTTCTTCTTTGCCGAGGTAGTTCCTGCACACCCTCTTGCCGAGGTGGTTCCTGCACACCCTCTTGCCGAGGTGGTTCAATTATTTTCTGTTCGGCCACTTTATTGCGTGATGGGCCGCTCTGACAAATACAGTGCTATAAGCGCTTCACAATTAAAGCTTACTTCATTAATGCAATGGGACAGCCCTACAACATCAAAAATAGAAACAAAAACAACAAAGATTAGAATAAAAAAATCTGTGTTGCCTCCCAGTAGCGCTTGGTTTAAGAGTCCTCAGCCAGACTTGGAATTCAAAACCCAAGTTAGGGTGGATAATAGGACAAGAAGAAAATATCATCCTTCCGCTTTCTCTTTTTGGTCAGAAATCCCATGTATTTGGCATATGGAAGCAAGTGTTCCCAAGCACCAACCAATAAGCATTTGGGATAGAAATTCTTCCTCTCTTGAAAAAATTGAAGCTCATTTTGCGGATGATTCTTTTCTTCACTTACCAAAGGTTGAATCTCAATTGTCACATGACTCTTTTCATACCTCAACCTTGGATTTTCTTTCTTGTCACTATTTTTGAATTTTTGTTTTTCTACAACTACACTATTTTTTTCTTTTTCTTCCACCATTTCCAAATGACCACATTCAAGTTCACACTCAACACTCATCTCTTCCTTTTGCTCAACCATATCTTCAATGCAACTCTTTTCTTCTAGCTCAACCACTTCTTCAACACAACTCTCTTCTTTTAGATGCTCCAAAATTGTGTTAATGTGAGCTTCTATATTCTTACATGAAGCTTCAAAGTTGTCATGATACATCTTCATATAATCAATGGAATGAGCTAAGAGTTCTTTGAAATTATCTTCATTTTGCTCAACCACCTCTTCAATACAACTCTCTTCCATATTATTGCATGACACTTGAGAGTTGTCTCTATCCACTTTGATATCCTCAAGGAATTGAGCTAAGAGTTATTTCAATTCAAAGTTGTCCTCATGTAATCCTTCGGTTTGAGCTTGAGAATATGAATCTTGCTCACACACATCCCATGCTATAATCAATATTTTGGGGAGTCATCATGGGCATGAAATTTGTCTCATAACAGCCCCTTTCATGTTCACTCCCATGAAAATCATAGTTGAAACATTGTTGTTGAGCATTCAATTCATTCATTTCTTGCATAAAGTCAAAACTCCAATGGTCCATGGCATAAAGTGGATTTTTTTCACAAAACAACAAACACAAATAGTAACACTAAAAACAACAAAGAGAACACACTACAAACATAAAACACAATGCAAATTAAAAAAAAATTGCTGAAAAACAGAACACACTAAAAAAAAAAACCAACTAAACTTACTAACTAAATAATAGAAATTAACTTCCACAATCCCCGACAACGGCGCCAAAAACTTGTTGTGCGAAAAGGTGATGTGCAAGTATACACAATCGCAACAAGTAATATAATGATAAGTAAGATCGTCTCCACATGGATTGTTGAGTTTACTTCTATAATTAAATTAGTAAATTAGCTAGTGAGTAAAACAAGTAACAATAACAAAGTGTAGAATCATTAATGTTATCAACATAAAGCTACAAAAGCAAATAAGATAGATGGTAAGTAGAAATTCAGAATGAGAGTAGTTGGAATGCTCTTTGCTAAGTAAATTCTCGAGTAAAAGCGTTATAACGTCACACGCTATAGCGTCAAGCTTACCGCCGCAATTGATTTTGTGCTTTTCAGTCACTAACGCTAGGGTTTCATTACAAGAAGCCTATGTCTAAGTTCTAAATAAGTTCACCCCTGTATAATAAAAAACCCACAGCTTTTGCCCTATGAACTATTGCCTTTCTATGTCTAGATTTAGCAAACGTTGGTTAAATGTCTTTAAACAACCTTTCATTCATATCAATCTTTGAGTTCGATTCATGGACCATGTCCGTACTCCATAAATATACCCATTTTAGCCGATCAATTCTAAAACAAGTTTGGAAGAATTAAAATACAAAGATTGAAAAGCAAAACATTAAACGTTAATAACGAAATACTAAAGATTCATTACAAAGCTCAAAGCAATCCAACTACAAGAGAATTAGCTCATGATGAGCAACAACACAAGAAATACAAAGATAAAAGTGTTACCTAAAGCCATAAACCGAAATCACAAAGAGATGGAAAATACCCAAATGATGACGACTCTGTCGCTTCTGACGCTATAAATACCGCTTATAGCGTCTCTCTCTCAAAGATCAGAGAATTTATACTATTTATTGTGAAAATGGAGCTTGGGCCGAAAATGGAGTGCAAGAGAGTTATTTCTAACTCTTCTCTTCCGAACCAAAGAACCAAGATGAAGAAGATGAAGTTTTTTGACTTCTCTATATAGAAAATATCTCCCAAAAAAGGTGACAAGCCATCCCACCAACTATTCTCATCTTCCATTACAAAATAGACAAGTGTCCTATAAAGTACAAAGTGGGTGGCTGCACAGTGGGCACAAAAAACGAGATTTGGAGTGAAGAGCTTGGCGCCAAAAGTACACTTTTGCTTCAAAGACTTAGCCGAGCTCAAAGACTTCATGAAAAACCAACAAACATCAATAGCGCAATTTAACAACACCAGTATGATACATAGCACTACAGTCAAAAGGACGAAGTCACAACAACCTCGGTTCAAGGACATAACAGTCCACAAAATCACCACGCAGCAGAATAAAACATACATCACCAAGTACAGTACAACAACATAATTAAAACTACTAATAGCCTACTCGTCCCCCCAGTGCTACATATCAGAGCAAGACGCCACGACCGACTAGGAGAAGGTATGAGGACTACCTTCACTCAGGATCACCTGCACGTTGCCGACATAAGAAGCAACATAAAAGGCAGAAGGGTGAGTCTCTAACACATATAATAGGATGTATGATAAATATTATGTTAGAGAAAACAACTAGAAACACCTCGGCTCAATCAATAAACAACACACAACATCAAGTAATAACACATCAACTCATAATCAACAAGACTACATCACCAATCGCATGAGTATATGCATGAATGCAACCCAACACCAAGGGCATATGCATGTGGATCCCATCACCAAAATAAGCCTTGAAGGCACATCACCAATAATTTATTTCTCATTAGAGACATCACCACTTAACACACCTCCCATTATAGCTCTAAGGCTAACGTCAAACTCACCGAACACACCGACACCAAAAGTAGTGGACTAAACTGACACTACAAGGACCAAATCGTCACATAAGGACTACACCGTCACCTAAGGACCAAACTGGCTTCACCATTCATCCACTTAAACGTACTCGGCACCAAACAACACTCACAGTTGCGCCTGGCAGCAACCTACGCTACCCTGGCGTCAAAACAACACCTCGGCACACTCACATTGCACCTCGGCACACTACACTGCATCTTGGTACACTACACTGCACCTCGGTTCACTACACTTCGTCACACTACGCTTCGATACACCTACAATTCAACACACCTACACCTCGGCAACACTAGTTTCGACATACATACACTACACCTCGGTACATCTACACTTCGGTGCACTCACACCTCGGTAGATATACACTATACCTCGACAACTGCACTTCAGCAAATACACTTAGGTATATATACACTACACTTCGGCAACTACTCCTCGGTATACCTGCGCCACACTTCGGCAACTACAAGTCGACACCTACACTTCGACTCACACACCCTTACACCTCATCACTTACACTTAGTCACCTACACTTAGTCGCCTACGCTTCGACACACTTTTACGTCGACTCCCATATACACCACATCTACACGTCGACTTCCATAGACTTCGACACACCTACACTTCGGCTCATATGTCGCCCAAGGCACCTAACCTTCATCTTCCCTCGTTTCTTTGATCCTCATACTATTGATAAAATTTAACCACAAATACTACAACACCTATTCATTTGAAATTTGTTCAACACACATCAAAGTACTCAACAAAGAGCCAACACCAACAATAACGCCCTGGGACTGAGGGTTCCTCAACTCTCATTTCTCTCCTAGGTATCTCAGATGACCAACTCACCAACAACACATACACACATCACAACTTCACCAAAGTGAAGCAAGCACAACATCAATCACACAACAAGCAACACAAACCACTCAAGAATTATCCTAGAGTCTAACTCACACATAATACTCATCATATACACTATTATAGATGAAAGAGAGCCCCCTTACCTCAATAGATTGAAGAATAAGTACTCTCTCCACCAAGACTTCACGATCCACTAACAAACAAGCTCCTCTTCCTTGAACTTGAGCTCTCCACGCCAAGATCTCCTCTTCTTCTCTCTAAAAGCTTTCGCACCTCTCTCTCTTACTTTACTCTTTGACTTTTCTTTGATTTTTGTTGCAAATGAACTCTCTCCTTCGACACCTTCCTTATATCATGGATATGGGCCTCTTAATGGATCATGGGCCTCTAATCACACCTCCTCCATTACTCAAACACCTCCTAAATGAAATGAAACTTCCAAATTAATTATTTGACTTAATTAAAATGTTGTAAGCCTTAAATAACCAAATTAAATAAATAATTGAACTATTTTTGGGGCGTTACATGTAACACCCCCTTTTTCCACTTTATAATTTAGTTTAAAATCAGAGTTCAAAAATTGCTTTTCTTTTAAAAAGATACATCCTCAAGGGAATGCTACGTACGCCAAAACATGACTTTAATTTAGTCAACAATACTTTTCATTAACAAATATAATTGCGTGATAAATAGCACGACTTAATGGGGCGAACCCTCAAAACATCGGTTCTTTAAATAATTCTTACATCCCTAACTTACAGTTCAACAACTTAACTTAAAACAACTAATAGACTACTCATTTGATGCCACGTCCGCAGCAAGAGACGCCACAACGGTCGAGGAAGGAAGTACCTTCACTCAGATCACCACGCGCTTGTTGACATAAGAAGCAACATAGAAAGCAGAAGGGTGAGTCTCTAACACATATAATAAAATGTATGATAAGCATCATGCTAGATAAAAGACAACTAGAAACACCCCGGCTCAACAACCAACACACAACACCAAGCTATAACACCTCAACTCATAGTCAACAATAAACATCACCAATCACATGAGTGTATGCATGAATGCAACCCAACACCAAGGGTATAATGCATGTGTACCATCACCGGCTTAATGGTACCTTCATCGTCGTTATTTTTCCTTTCGGGCACAAACGTCGCATTTGAGCATAGCTCCAAGACCGCAGCCTTCGTCGTTAGATGCATATGAGGCATGAGACTCCATGACAATGCATCAACCACAAACAATCACATCATGTATGCATTAACACCGTCGCTAGACAATCACATCATGTATGCATTAACACCGTCGTCTATTTCACCTAGACAACATCAACACACCGTCGTCTATTTCACCTAGACAACATCACACACCATCGTCTATTTCACCTAGACAACATCAACACACCATCGTCTATTTCACCTAGACAACATCAACACACCATCGTCTATTTCACCTAGACAACATCAACACACCGGTTATAGCTCTATGGCTAACATCAAACTCATCGTTCTCTAGCTCTATGGCTAACATCAACCACTTCGGTCACTTCGACACCCCAAAATAAATAGCTCTATGGCTAACGTCCACCTCACCGTCACATAGGGACCAAAACATCACCTAAGGACCAAACGTCACCTAATGACCAAACGTCACCTAAGGACTAAACGTCACCTAAGGACCAACTGGCTTCACAATTCAACGTCTTAGATGTACTCGGCACCCAAGCAGTACTCAAAATTGGCTCGGCAAAGAACTGCGCTTACGCCGGCGCAAAACAAAGACTCCTAAGACACCTCACACCGCACTCTCTAAGACACACACACCGCACTCCTCGGACACCCACTCTACCCTTCGTCTCACCACCGCTTCACTTTGGCGCACCACACTGCACCTCGGTACACACACTCTACCCTTCGTCTCACCATACTGCGCTTTGGCGTTCCACAATGCACCTCGGCACACTTAAACTTCGTAACCACTACAACACTACACTTCGGTACTCCTATGCCTTGACAACGCTAGCTTCGACTTACATACACCTCACTTCGGCAACTACACTTCGGTATCCATACTCTACACTTCGGAAACTACACGTCGACTCCCATACACTTACACTTCGTCACGTCTACACGACGACACTTACACTTAGATCCATCTATACCTCGACACATACACCTCGGTATATATATACCATACCTCGACAACTACACTTCGCTCCAAATGGACTACACCTCGACCACCACACTTCGCTCCAATGGACTATACCTAGACCACCATACTTCGCTCCAAAGGGACTATACGTAGACCACCACACTTCGCTCCAAAGGGACTATACCTAGACCACCACACTTCGACTTAGATACACTTTACTTCGATCACTACACTTCGGTTTATATATACTACACTTCAATACATCTCCACCTCGACAACACTACCTCGGTATATATACACTATACCTTGACAACTACATTTCAACCTTCATTCATTATACTTCAATACCTCTACACCTCGGCAACACTAGGTTCGACATACCTATACTGCATTTCAATACATCCATACCTCGGTTACACTTCCTCAACTCACCATCACTCACCTCGGTTACGCTACTTCACCTCACCATCAATCACCTTGTTACACTTCCTCACTTAGCCATTACTCACCTCGGTACTTCTCTACACTTAAGCACAACACTTCACCTCGGCTACTACACTTAGGCACTCCACTCCTAAGCACAACACTTCACCTCGGCTACTACACTTAGGCACTCCACACCTAAGCACAACACTTCACCTCGGCTACTACACTTAGGCACTCCACACCTAAGCACAACACTTCACCTCGGCTACTACACTTAGGCACTCCACACCTAAGCACAACACTTCACCTCGGCTACTACACTTAGGCACTCCACACCTAAGCACAACACTTCACCTCGGTTCTACACTCGATTACTACATACTTTGACGCACACATACTACGACGCACACATACTACACTTCAACACACCCACTCTCCTCGGCACACGCATACTTCGACTCACTATCCTTCAGCGCACACACCTACGACGCACACACATTCGACGCACACATCCTACAACGCACCTACCCTTCTCGGTACATAGTAATACTTCACTAACACCGGCGCAACACTTCACTTTGAATAGCGCCCTAGGCACCTAATCCTCATCTTCCCTCTTCTCATTGATTCTCATACTATGATCAAACTTAACACCATAAATACTACAACACTTATTCACTTGAAATTGGTTCAACACACATCAAAGTACTCAACGAAGGGGCCAACACCAACAACAACGCCCTAGGACTGAGGGTTCCTCAACTCCCATTTCTCTCCTAGGTCTCTCATATGACCAACTCACCAACAATACATACACACATCACAACTTCACCAAAGTGAAGCAAACACAACATCAAATCAAGCAACAAGCAACACAAACAACTCAGCAATCATCTTAGAGTCTAACTCACACTTAACACTCATCATATACTCTATTATAGATGAAAGAGAGCCCCCTTACCTCAATGAAGAACACAAGTACTCTCTCCACCAAGAAATCACCAACCATCACCAACAATCCAACTCCTCTACCTTGAACTTGAGCCCTCCATTACAAGATCTCCTATTCTTCTCTCTAAGCTTTCGCACCTCTCTCTCTCTCTCTCTCTCTCTCTCTCTCTTACTTTACTCTTTGACTATTCTTTGATTTTGGTTGGAATGAACTTCTTCCCTTCGACAACTTCCTTATATCATGGATTTGGGCCTAATTAATCATGGGCCTCTATTTACACCTCCTCCACTACTTGCACTACTCCCTCTTTTAATTTAATTACCACTCCTTTTTACTAACCACCACTCCTCATTTAAATCAAATACCCTATCATTATTTTAATTTAACCCACCAATTTACCACTCAATTAAATAAATACTTGAATTATTTTTGGGGCGTTACATTACAGCTGCCCTCTTGCCGCTATAGCGTTAGACACTATAACGCTTAACACTGCAGCACTCACAAAACACATTAAATTGCTCAAAAGGGCACCAGATGTGCCAAATTAATACAAAGCAGTTTCTAACCCTTCTTTTCCTACAACTATAATAATTAGAGAAATAAGATACTAATATTACTTGAGAACTCACTTGATTTACATGGATAAAGGCATAAATAACTCATATAAATATGAGTCATCAGTAGGACCAGCTCACAGAGTCGTAAGCCTTCTCAAAATCTACTTTCAACACTACACATTTCTCCTTTCTTCTCTTTGCCATATCCATCACCTCATTTACTACCACCACACCATCTAGGATATTTCTCTCTGCCAGGAACGCACTTTGGCAATCCGATATCACACCCTTCAAGACTCTTTTCAATCTCCTCGCCAGTACTTTCACAAGCATCTTATATAAGCATCCGATGAGTGATATTGGGCGATACTCCCCTAACCCTTGTGGGTTGCTCGTCTTGGGAATAAGTGCTAGAAAAGAGGCACTAACTGCCTTTGGAAATTAAGCTAACCAGTGGAATTCATCAAAGAACTTCATAACCTCCAAGCTAATAATATCCTAACAATTCTTTATAAAATTGAAATTAAATCCATCCGGCCCCGGGCTTTTATTGCCATCACACTCCCACACCACCTCCTTGACTTCATCCATGGAGAACGGCACCAACAACAAGTCATTATCCATCAAAGAAATTTGATTAAAATTGAAACCATCAAGTTGCGGCCTATTGAAGTTTTCTTCTTTGAACTTTGCTTGAAAGTGATCTTTGACCGCCCTCTTTACTTCCCCCATCTCTTCTACCCATTCTGCATTCACCATGAGCTTCAACAATTGAGTCCTTCTCCTATTGCCCTTCATGCATGCATGAAAGAAACGACTATTTGAGTCACCTTTCGTCAAACACCTTATTCTTGATTTTTGTGCAAGAAGGCTTTCATTTGCATGTAATTCTTTCCAAAATTCATCGTTTAACTGTCTCCTTAAATCATCATCGGCCCCTCCTGTAACACCCCCTTACTTTTAATACTACTTAGCAAATTAAATCAGAGTTTTTCAAAAAGACCACTCACAAGAGAGTGCTACATTTTCTACAAGACAAACATACAAGAAGCAATGGCGCAATCAACAGTTATCAGTGTGACATATAACACCTCGGCCAAGTGGAACGAGTTCATAAAAACACATGTTTTAATTTACAACACAGTCGGAATAAAACATGTTCCAAAATAACATCAAGTTACATTTCAAAAACCAACCCAAAACGACCTCTAAACTACTCGACCTCTAGTGTTACATATCAGAGCAATGACGACGCCAAACGACACTGAGTGAGGACACCTCTACTCGGGGGTACCTGCAAGTTGCCAACATGAGAAGCAACATAAAAGCAGTAGGGTGAGTCTCTAAACACATATAATAAGGTTTATGACAAGCATTATGCTAAGCAAACACATATAAACACCTCGGCACACAACACACAAATAACACAATTATTTAGTGCATGAGTTATATGCATGATGCGGACCAAAACTCCAAGGGCATATGCATGATGGATCCATTAAGACCAAGTCTTCTGCTATCACCTTAGGACCAAAGTCCTCCTCTGCTTTCACCATAGGACCAAAGTCCTCTCGCTTTCACCATTATGCTTATGATTTATGCGACACCATGAACAATGCATAACACACAAAGATATACATCATTCAATTAAATCATAACACAACTCCAAAGAACTCACCATTTAGACCGCAACCTTCTGTTCATAATTAGGACCTAAGTCCTCTGCTCACCTCTAGGACCAAAGTCCTCTGCGTTCACTCTTTTCGTTTATTTAATGCCCCTCAGGGACTTCAACATTTATTACTCCTCTACTCGTAGCCCTACGGCCAAACAACTCTCACACATCATTACGGCACTAAGGCCGACGCCTCTCAGACGGCGTGACAAATGCTAAGATCGTGTCTCCTCACTCACCAAACATCTCGGCTCCAAGTAGTGGCCCAGAAAGTCACCACGAGGACTACCATGTCAGAAGGACCATAAGAGCTTGAAGTACTAGATTTGAGGTGTTTAGTGACCATAAGAGCTTGAAGTACTTGTTTGATCAGAAGGAGCTGAATATGAGACAGAGACGTTGGTTAGAATTGTTGAAGGACTATGATTTCGGCTTGAACTATCACCCAGGCAAAGCTAATGTCGTGGCTGATGCTTTAAGTCAAAAGACCTTGCATATGTCAGCAATGATGGTTAAAGAGTTGGAGTTGATTGAACAATTCCGAGATATGAGCTTAGTTTGTGAAGTAACACCGCAGAGTGTTAGTTTGGGGATGTTGAAGATTGGCAATGACTTTTTGGCTAGTATCCGGGAAGCCCAGAAGTCAGATGTGAAACTAGTGGACTTGATAGTTGCGAATGACCAAGCTGTGGACGGGGATTTCAAGTTAGATTCCCAAGGTGTGTTGAGATTCAGGGATAGAATCTGTGTTCCTGATGATGCTGAGATGAAGAGAGTGATTCTTGAGGAGAGTCACAGAAGCAAGTTGAGTATTCATCCGGGGGCTACAAAGATGTACCAAGATTTGAAGAAATTGTTTTGGTGGCCGGGGATGAAGGGGGATGTGGCACAGTTTGTGTATGCATGTTTGACTTGTCGTAAGTCAAAGGTTGAGCACCGTGAGCTCGCGGGGTTGATGCAACCATTGGATATCCTGCAGTGGAAGTGGGGACAAGATTGCTATGGATTTTGTGGATTCGTTTGCCTCATCTTGCGAAAGGGTATGATGCCATTTGGGTGATTGTTGATAGGATAACAAAGTCGCCCCATTTTGTTCCTATTAATATCACGTATCCGGTGCCTAGGTTGGCGTAAATCTATATCCGGGAAGTTGTGAAGCTTCATGGAGTTCCTAGTAGTATTGTTTCGCATGGATCCGAGGTTTACTTGAGTTCGGGAGAAGTTTGCATGAGAAGTTGGGATCCAAGTTGAGGTTGAGTTCCGCCTATCATCCTCGAATGGATGGTCAATCGGAGAGGACAATTCGATCCACCGGAAGATTTGTTGAGAGCCCGTGTCTTGGAGCGAGGAGGCTCATGGGATTCCTACCTTCCATTGATAGAATTCACATACAACAACAGCTACCATTCTAGTATTGGGATGGCACCTTTTGAGGTGTTGTATGGTTGGAAGTGTAGAACCCCACTATGTTGGTATGAGTCCGGTGAGAGCGTGGTGCTTGGACCAGAAATTGTCCGCGAGACAACTGAGAAGGTTAAGTTGATCCGTGAGAAGATGAAAGCGTCGCAGAGTCGACAAAAGAGCTACCACGATAATCGGAGGAAAGATTTAGAATTCCGAGCAGGTGAACATGTATTTCTGAGAGTCACTCCGGTGACTGGTGTTGGGCGTGCCTTGAAGTCGAAGAAGCTCACTCCTCGTTTTATTGGTCCGTATCAGATTACTGAGAGGGTTGGAAATGTTGCCTACAGGGTGGCTTTTCCGCCTAATCTTTCGAACTTGCATGACGTGTTTCACGTGTCGCAACTTAGGAAGTATGTTCCAGATCCGTCTCATGTGATTCACATGGATGATGTGGAGGTACAGGATAATCTCACCGTGGAGATTATGCCTGTGCGGATTGAAGATCAAGAAATGAAGGTTCTGAGAGGGAAGGAGATTGCTTTGGTGAAAGTGGTGTGGTTGGGAGCTGCTGGTGAGAGTATAACTTGGGAGCTGGAGAGTAAGATGCGGGAGTCTTATCCAGAGCTGTTTGAGTCAGGTAAGAATTTCGAGGACGAAATTTTCTAAGTGGTGGGGAGTTGTAACACCCAAAATAATTTAATTAATTATTTAATTAAATTATTTAAGTGTTGCATTAATATTGTATATTAAAATATTAATATATTGGTTTATTTTAAAAATGAAGGAAGTGGTGTCGGTAATTCCGGGGTGGTAAGGAATGGCCCAAGAGCCCAAACCCATTGACATAGGCTCCTAGGAGCTAGGGTTGAATGCATTTTTCGCATCAATTGAGAAGGAAAGAAAGAAAACTTGCGAAGTGAGAAGGGGGAAGAGAGAAAGAAAATCGGGCGCCAAGAGAGAGAGAAGAGGATATCGCGTGAGAGAGAGAAGAGAAGAAGGAAGAGGAAGCTTTGTTCTTTGCGCATTACTTGGTGCGTTAGTAGAGAGTCTTCATCTTCTGCATAACCAAGGTAAGGGCGGGTCTTTCCTTATAATGGGGTTTATAATGGGATGTATGTGGGTTTAGGGCTTATATCGCTATTTCTAAGATTTTTGATGATGTTGTGATGTGTGAAAGTGTTGAAGATGAATTAATGCACACTAGGTGCTTGTTGAAAAGTATATGATTTGTTAGGTGTATGCGATGATTGAAAATGCATGCTAAGTACTTGATGAAATGTGTGTTTGAATGATTTAGGAATATATATGTTGCCTCTTGATTTCGTTTTGGTGATTGATCATAGTGATTGCATTTGATGTTAATTAGTGTTTTGGTGAGCTGATCATGGGAAAAACCAAGAGAAAGAAAGAAAGGGGCCTGTGTATAATTTCTGGGGTTGAAGTGAGTGTGTGCCGAGGTGAAGTGAGTGTGTGCCAAGGTGAAGTGAGTGTGTGCCGAGGTGAAGTGAGTGTGTGTCGAGGCGAAGTGAGTGTGTGACGAAGTGAAGTGAGTGTGTCGAAGTGCAGGGTGTCAAAGTGCGAGGTGAGTCGAAGTGTAGGGTGTCTTAGAGGTCTTTGTTAGTGTCTTTGAGGTGTTGTTAGTGTGCTTGCGATGTCTTTGTTAGTGTGCCTATGTGCTGTTAGTGTGCCGATGTGCTGTTAGTGTGCCGAGGTGCTGTTAGTTTGCCGAGGTGCTGCCCGTGTTGCGTTTTGGGTGTTGTGTGGTGTTGTAAGCGATGTTAGGTGCCAATTTTAGTGTTGTTACGCTAATGATGTGGTGATGGGCCTTTGGCTACCTTTCTATACTAAAATTGATGTGGTTATTGACGATGGGTCTAAAGACCAAAATGACGATGATGATATGGAAGACGTTGTTGTTGTGGTGATTATGTTTTGACGGTTGTTCATGAAGTCACATGCATACATGTGCATATATTGACGATGTAAGGCTACGGTCTCGAGCTAGTGACGATGAATAAGGCTCAAATAGTGACGATGTGCCCAATTGGCAAAATTAAGGACGATGATGGTACCACATGCATGTTTGCACTTCATACATTCATACTCATCATTGACGGTTATTTTTGGATTGATATGTAATATATGTGTGTGGCAAATGTAAATATAGACGTGGTTGTGTAGAGAGTGATATATATATATATATATATATATATATATATATATATATATATATATATATATATATATATATATATATATGTTAATACGGTTGATATAAATATAAATTGTGGAAGTTGTTATATATGTAAATTGTGAAAATTGTTATGTATATATAAATGTTTATATATGTATTTCTATAGTTGTTATGTATATAAATAAATTGTAAACGTTGTTATATATGTATTTATAAATGTATGTAAATGTAATCTTGTGATCGGTATAGTTACAGACTCGACATACCGCTTATTATAAGCTTTATTATACTGTCGAGACTCACCCTTATGTTGATTATTACTACAAACTTAGTGAGTGAAGGCTCTTAATCCTTCATCCCTCGAGTCGGTCATGCTCTGATACGTAGCACTTGGGGGGCGAATATTAGTTATTTTAGTCTTATTTTATTTGACACTGTTGGATGTTGTGTTGATGTTGTTACAACAATGTTATAGAACTATTTCCTTTTTATTCCGCTGCGTGTTGATGAATCATACTTTGTAAACTTTTTGAGTTACTTGGGGGGTTCGCCCAACTTATTGAAGAGCTACGTATTATGTTCCTTTTCTTTGATATGATGAATTTTATTATCAATTGCGTATGTTGGAATTGAAGCAAATGTAGCACCCCGTTTGGATGAATTGAAAAAAAAAAATTTTAACTCTGATATTTTTAATTTAAATTGCCGGGTAGAAATGGGGTGTTACACTTGCCAAGTGTCGACACATCTACAAGCTCGATATCCTCCATAAAAGCTACAAACTCCCTCGGCCTCAGTGTGATTAAAACTAGCAGAACAACTACTCCTCTCACCTCTAGATGAAACTGCATTAAAATCCCCTGTTATGCACCAGTCCCCCATCTCAAAATCATTTTTTAGCTGTCTCAGATTGTCCCATAGTCTCCTCTTACCCGCTGCATTTTTACTAAGCCAATCAAATTTTGAGTCACCCCAGATGCTTGTTATCATTCTCTTCGTAATGTCACTGGTCTTAGTCTCCTGGATCATACAGAAATCAATTTTCTCCTCAACTATCAACTTCTTCAAGCGCTTTCGTTTCGAAGCGCCCCCCACCCTCTCATATTAAAAGTTGCAATCTTCATAAGGAACCGCTTTTTTCCCCTTCCTTTTGGCATTCTGGTCCCGGATCTCCAAAGCTCTAATTCTTTTTGCTTACTCCTCATCATTACTTCTCCCATTAACCCCCAAGTTGTCTTTTGCAAAGCTTCACATTTTATTAGCAATCGACATCTCATGTTCCACCATGAATCTTTCATTGCAAAACCGAATGTCGGAATCACTAACAGAGACGTCACCAATCACTGCTCCACCTTCGCTACAGTTCACAGAAAAAGAGAGATCGGAATTGGGAGGCTTTCGTGTTACCACATGCACCTTCGTCGCATCTGACCCATTGTTTGAAATACTTAGAGATGGAATCAAATTCCTGGCTTCCTCGTGCACCAGCCCAATTGTTACCCCTTGATTTACTTCACCCGACTGAGCGCTGTTACTGCTAGACTTTGTACAATTTTTAGAGGACTTTTTATTTCTTCTTAGTGTCGCAAAAGAATTGCTGAGAAGAGGTTCATTATTCCAAGTCTTCTTACTAATTGGCTCAAACGACGCCACGTGATCCAAAACCTTTTATCCTTTTGCAATTTTAGCGCAGTCTGATCCATTACCATTTTTGGGTTTTGCTTTTCCCACACCCCCTCCTACTCTAAACACACCCCACAAGGGTGTGAAAAGACCAAAAGGCCAGCCAAAACCTCTTTTTTTTTCACGAAATTTCACCAGTTCGAACACGGGCCTTCGAACAGGTTCGAATGACATCGTTCGTGTGTGTTAAATCTTGACTTCACACTCTCTTTGAGTGTTTTTCACCGTTCGAACGAGGTCATTCGAACGCGTGTTTGCATGACCTGTTGAACCCGTCGAACGACATCGCTCGAGTGTGTTAAATATTGACTTCACACCTCTTGCGCGTAATTTCACCTGTTCAACGAGGTCATTCAACGCGTGTTCGAACAAGGTCGTTCGAATAGATCTTTAAACACGTGAACTCGCCGCTTCACACGAGGTTATTTTGGAATAAAATTTGTTAAGGGTGTGAAAGAGTAGGAGGGTGTGGGAAAAGCAATAGCCCCATTTTTTCCGTAGTACCGATCCGGTCCACACTGTGTTTTTGGTCCGTGATTACGTGCACTGGTCCACCATTGTTGACATGGACCTTTCTTGAACTGGTATTTGGTCTTCTTGTTTGTAGATGTTGAATAGGCATCTCTCCACCTTTTCGTTCTTCATCCTTTCCTTTCGGCTTCTCCTTCCAAATCATGCGTTGGCGTTTCTTCATCTCCTTCTCACGGTTCTGCATTTCATTCTCCTTAACTTCATCGTTCATCATAGCATTCCCCTTCCTCTTCTTATCTTCATACTTCTCTCTTTCAAGCCTTGGCAGATTAACGTGAATTTTATCAGCACCAAAGATAATGTTATCCAACCTCGCCACTAATAACTTTGGATCTTGGACATCAGCAAATCTAGCAAACCCAAATCTCTTCCCCCATTTGTTTGTCTTTGGGGGTATGGAAACCTCCACCACCTTGCCATACAACGCGAACGCCCTAAGCATTTCCTTGGCTCCATGAGAATCAGGAAAGTCAGAAAAGTAAAAAAAATATAGTTTCATTCATAGTTCGATAGCCAGTTGTAGCTACATCCATTCGCCCCTTGAGTTCACCATGACCCTTCTTCCTTCTCTGAACTAAGCTCCAACCATCGTTCTCCTTCCCAAGCCTGGCTGCTATTTCACTGTTGATCTCCCGCTCCACAACCTCCGCGTCCGTATGTATCCCTTCGTTTTTCTCTCTCTCCATTCGCCTTGACTATGAGAGAAATTTCTTCCACTTCTATTCTATTATCTTCTCTTCCTCATTACTTAGATTTGGCATATGTTTAGAAAATTGGATTTCCATGTTGAAATGTCTCATTGAAATAGAAGTTACAATTTGTTGCTTTTATTTTTTTCACACTCAATTAGTGGTAGGCGTACAACAGCAGTGAGCCCTCGTGCTCCCAAACATATAATTTGTGTGGGGCTTTAACAAAACGTACATTGTACCTAAAGTCCTTATTAAGTATATATATAAATATGAGAAATGATTTTTGAGACACAAATTCGACACCAAAATACATGGTAACATAGATCAAATACACGATTAATTATGTTCAAGAGATAGTTAATATATTCACAAGATATCGAAATTCATTAACAACCAATGTACGTAACTTCATTAACAACCAATGTAAGTAACTTCAGTAACTGCAAATTTGAATGTGATTAACCACAATTTTCAACTGTTCAAATCATATCAATTTGAACATGATTTGAATACCTAAAAATTGGGGTTAATCACATTCAAATTTACAGTTACTGAAGTTATGTCGATGACTACATAAATCATTGTATTTTTGTCGTTTTTTGATGTCCAAATAGTATAAATATAGATTCAATACATAACTTAATTCGTCCCCAGACAAACTATTTGCAAGGGACTAATGTCAGAAAACATTAGTCCCTTGCAAGGGACAAACTACGTGCCAGAAAACACCACAATACTAACATGCTTGGTTTACAATCAAAAACTAATTTAAGGAATTGTACCACAAAAATAAATGATAAGTATTTAAGCACTTGGCGAACCCTCCCTTAAAAGCTAGCTATCAAGGTGGGATAACTAAGCCTTTTAAATACTCCACCGAGCATCCCATACTACCCGATGTGGGACTTGAGCACCCCATAATACCCAAGTCCCTATCAATAAATGACTTAGCGAATAGTGGAATTCAAATAGTTTTTTCATGACAAATGTCGTGACCGTGGTCTAGACACGGACGGCTCAAAATATATGTTTTTATGGAGTCGCCGCCCAATTTATTAAAATAGGAAAAATTGAGAAAAGCCTAACCTAAATAGTTAGTGGTCTGCGTAACTAGGCTGGATTCGGGAGTCGGTTATGCATAGGGAAGGAGCGAAAACCTAATTTACATGCACCCCTGACACATCTACCCTAAGACAGTTACCCTAAATTTGGTTTGTGCAATAATTACTAAGTCGTTTAATTATTCGTTTACCCAAAAATAAGATTGGCTAAAATTCGATAAGAAAATAATTGGTTATTACAGATAATTAGAATAATGACTAATTTGGAACAATTTAATTTTGACTTGACAGGGAAACCTGCTCCTACGTACTCTCCGTTGCAATGAGAGACTCAAAGTCACGTAGTTCTTCCTGAATATTTGTTGGTTGGTTGGTTTTAGTTTTGAAGGGGTTTAAGATCTAAGTTGTACAACTCGAGTCTCTTAAACCGGGATTGACAAGACGTACATCTCGGTCAAACCCATACTTTTTTGGTATTTGAAACTAGGTGCTACATAATAATAAATTGATTGGGGTTTTTTGGAAAACGTGTCGTTCGGTTTTAATTTTAAAGTGGTTTAGAATGAAGTTATCTGGCTGCCTCTCTTAACCTAGGTGTTGCGGATTTGATAAGACGTACGTCTCGACCAAAGCCTAATTATATTAATTTAGTAAAAGAGAGTCACAAATTCCATTAAAATAAATAAACAACTAAACAATACATGAACAAAATAAAGTAAATAAAATAAAATAAAAATGATGTTGAGGATCAGATGGAGGACGGGGCTTGCGTAAAAACAAAGGGGGTATGGACAATAATATGATTTTTTTACAAGGTATCTGATTGGTCAAAAAACAACAAAGATAAAAAAAACTAATAAATTAAAACATTAAAGAGAGAAACAGAAAACGTGGGGTGTCATAAAAGCTCACCCACAAATCACGTAACCCTAAATCATCTCCTCCCCTTTCATTTCCTCTCAGCCGCTGCAGCTTCTCTAATAGAGAGAGAAAGCTTGCGGAATGTTAGCAACAGAGAGAGAAATAAGGCTTCTGGTTTGAGAGAGAGGAAGCGAACTGGAAGAGAGAGACTCGTCGGAAAACGCGAGCCGTTCACCAGAGAAGACCAACCTCCCAGGTTCATTTTTTTCGTTCTTCTTCATCTCTTTTTGGCTTTGGGTTCCGCTTTCCCTTCACTTTCTCCTATTCTTCGTTTCCGATCTTAGTTTTTTGGACTGTTTGGTAATTTTAGATCGAGCTCTCATATGGTGGTTGCGTTTTAGGTCGTGGGTGGTTTGTGGGTTGTTCAAGAGGTTTCGGTTTTGCTGTTTGGTGTGAGGGTGGTGGGAGAGCGGGCAGTTTGGGGTGGTTGGAGGTTGTGGTGGTTCGTGGGTGGCGACGGTGATGGGAGGAGATGATGCTGGTTTCTACATTTTTCTGCTTTTCTCTTCTTCTCTATAGCTTTCGTTTCAGATTTGTCTCTGTTTGGAGGATTAGGGTTTCGGTGTGAAACCCTAATCTTGTGTGTGGTGATTTTTCTTGAAGATCGGCTCCCCTTTGACCATGTTTAGACTCTCTTTATATACTAAATATTTAGGTTTTTTCATTAATTACATTTGACTGCGTTTGACTGGGCCTGACTTTTGTTTGCAGGTCTGGGATTTTGATCGGACCCAAATCAACTCCTACTGCTTGCTGACCCTAGAATATGCTGAAGCTGCTGTTTAATTTATTAAATTTGTTTTTATTTTATTTTATTTTTTGGATTATTGTAAAAAACATTTTAATAAGACAATCAATTAAATCTACTATTTTTTTGTAATTTTTGAATTATATATATTTTTTTGTTTTGTTTTAAAAAGAGTAAAAATAATGCGAAAGTGACAAAAACGAGTAAAATGACGTATTCGACGACTAAAACACGCAAAAACTGCATATTTTCGTAATTTTTCGAGAAAACGTCAAAAATACCGTTAAAAATTGAGTGTTCACAGTTGCCCCTCCGTGCTTACTCTCTTACGATATAATACACAAAACCATGTTCTCCATGTTTTGTGGAATTATCAAAGTAAGAGATAAGATCTGATATATAACCTCAATTTTAACTTGGTGAAATATGCGATTGTCGAGGCGAATCGAAAACCAGGAAATTAAAAAGTACAATGTCAGGGCTATATTACAATGGAGACGATGCCAGGGCGAGACCGATAGCAGAAATTTAAAGACAATTCCAGGGCGAGACTGGTAGCATTAAAGTAAACAAATGCGTAAAATGAACGATAGCACGAATTTAAAGAGACAAATGCCAGAAACAACCGTTAGCATGAAATTTAAAAAGACAAATGCTGAAATGAACCGTTATCATGACAAATTAAAAGACGATTATCGTAATGAACCATTAGCACATAATTTAAAAGACAAATGCCAAGGCTGAATCGTTAGCATGAAAAATTAAAAGACAAAGTCTGTAATGTGACCGAATTGCACACGTAATTTAAATGACAAATGCCGCGCGGCGAACAGTTAGCATGAAAGTAAAAAGCGAAATGCCGTGAACAGTTAGCATGAAAAATTAAAAGATAAAGTCTGCAATGAATCATTAGCACGAAATTTAAAAAGACAAATGCTAGGGGTTGAGCTGCTTAGCACGGATTTAAAAAGACAAATGCCAGAATGACTGCTAGCATGGAAAATTAAAAGACAATGCAGCAAATTTGACCGTTAGCACAAAATTTAAAGGACAAATGCCGTACGAACTGCTAGCATGGAAAATTAAAAGACGAGCGCTTGAGTGTAAGCGTTAGCACGAAATTTAAAAGACAAATGTCGTAACGAACCAATTAGCATGGAAAATTAAAAGACGATGCGTTGTAATTTGAACCGTTAGCACGAAATTTAAAAGAGAAATGCCAAGGTGAACCGTTAGCATGGAAAATTAAAAGACGATGTCGGTGACCAGTTAGCACAAAATTTAAAAGACAAATGTCGTACAACAGTTAGCATGAAAGTAAAAAGCGATGTCGAAATGACAGATTAGCACGAAATTTAAAAGACAATGCTAGGGGTGAACCGATTAGCATGAAAAGTAAAGCAGCGCTGCAGTGAACCGCTTAGCACGAAATTTAAAACACAATGCCGTAATGAACCGTTAGCATGAAAAGTAAAGTAGCGCGTGCGGTAATGAGCAGTTAGCACGAAATTTAAAAGACAATGCCAGAAATTGAGCCGTTAGCATGAAAAGTAAAAAGCGATGTCGGTGAACCGTTAGCACGAAATTTAAAACACAATGCCGTAATGAGCAGTTAGCATGAAAAGTAAAGTAGCAGATGCGGGATGAACAGTTAGCACGAAATTTAAAAGACAATGCCAGGAAGTGAACCGTTAGCATGAAAAGTAAAGCGATGCTTGTAATGAATCGTTAGCACGAAATTTAAAACACAATGCCGTGAGAACTGCTAGCATGAAAAGTAAAGTAGCGATCATGGTTGTGGTGAACAGATTGCACGAAAGGTAAAGAGTGTACAATGCACATCTTGCTTTGAAAGACTCTTTTTTATTACTTTATTTACGAAGTACTGAATACAGATGTATGATTCTAGTCATGAAGTGGAATGCATGGATATAGATGGACATGAAATGTATGCAAACTATGACATGAAATGCATGAATTATGCATGAGTCTTTGAGTTGAAATTGAGATGCACTCGTTTTGAAAAACTAGATTCACTTAAAACGCTTTTTTCCTTTGTGTATGTTTCATTTGAAACCAATCAAGCTTGTCCTCTCATGGAAGATTATCCCCACCTTGCTAGCTTTCTTAGACCCTTTCTCTCTTTTTTATCACTTATCGCACAACACTTTTCAAATTGGACATTCGCTCTCTTTTTTCTCCCTTTTTTTTTCTCTCATGGATCGTCATTATATCTCTAAATCACATCACTGATTCCAAGTTGACTATTTTTGAAGCATTACTTAACGAACATGCATGGACTCACAGGTATTTGAGAGCTGAGATTTTTTTTGGGTTTCTGGATTTTGGTTTGAAAGTAGCAGGTATTTTGGAGGGAAAACATAGGGAGGACAAAGGCGACACAAGATGGTAGGAAAAAGTTATTACGGCAACCTCGAGTTATTGGGAATTCCATTTACTTGAGGTGCCTGACATGTTGGGAATTGGCTGGATATTGGAAACAAGTTTTACCACAGGAGAGACTACCGGAGGTAGCAAGCAAAATCTAACTCACGGTTATGCACACTTTTGCCCCGGTGTTGGTAGAAGGTATTGCCCATAGAGAACGCTACACCGGTGTGCCAAACAAAGTTTGACTCAGGAGAGGACCTGCAAAGATTTTGCTTCAAACAACTCAGGTGTGGAAAGGAAATTTTGGACTCATGACGAGTCTTGCACATGTTTTGCCCCAGTATTGATAAAAGTTGTTGCTCACAAGAGTGCACTGGTATGGCAAACTTGACAGATGTAAGGTATGGTAAGGATTTTGCCTCATTCTGGTGAAAGACATTGCCTTGAGAGAATACTATCTGGTGTAAGAAGAAACATTTGACTCCTAAAGGGTCTTACGAAACTCTGCCCCAGTGTGGGGTTTTCTCGAGACTATCAAGCTTATCCTTCACAAAGTTGCCCAAATGTACACTATTGTGTGGCCCAAGTAGAAGAAATTTCTAAATGAATTACATAAGCTTCTCATTGTAAGTCTCATTCCCCTTTTGTACCCTAATTTTTGCCTAGACTACCTTTGCATGTTTTCAGTCTAGCGGGCTTTATTTTGTTTTTATTATCCCTAATTTTTGCCTAGACCACCCTTTCGGGTTTTCAATCTAGCGGGATTCTCTTTTTTTCCACTTCATTTTTTATTAGAGCAAAGAGTAATTTAAAAGAAGCAAATGATTTATCTCAAAATTAACATTAAGAAAATGAAAACAATCATTCATCAATCAGAGCGGGCATTTGGAGGCTTGTAACGTGGCTATGGGTTACAGGTTATTGAAGAAATGTGATTAGAAGGCTCGAAGAAATGCTTTAAGGGTTGGGTTACGGTTTATAGAAGAAAAATGAATGGAGGGCTCACAGAAATGTTTTACGGATATGGGTCGTGGAAGGAAAATGAGTAGAAGGTTCACAGAAATGTGTTACAGGTATGGGTAATGGGTTATGAAAATGTAATGATTTGAAGGCTTAAATAAATGCCCTGCGTGCATGGGTTATAGGTTATGGGAATGGATCAAGGATCTTTTTGTGCATTCAGCTCTCTATTGTGTTCCTCACATCATTCACACTTGTTTTTTATTTTTTTTATTTTCACTTCTCTGCTTTTTCATTACTTTTTCTTTTGTGCCCTAATTTTTGCCAAAACTGACAATACTTGCTTTCAGTCTTGCGGGCTTTATCATTTTTCTCTTTTTCCCTTTTTTTTTGAACTTTTTCCACTATCTCTTTGATTTCATAACTTTGGAAAACTGAATGCACTAAATTCTATTGTAGCATCGATCCTTGTCCAGGTTTTAGTGAAAGGAAATTGCAGGCTCAAAGGCAACAATGAGGGTTCCTTTTATGGGATAGAGAAAAATGGCCACTCTTCATTTGAAATCATGATTCCACATTTTCAAAAAAAATCAATTTCGAAATTACATTTACTCTTTTACACATCTTTTGCTCTTTATATTTTTTTTTGCTCTTTTTCTTTTGTCTATCTTTTTTTATTTTTTTTTCTTTTGTTTTTTAGGGGAAATGGACCTTAAAAACTTGATATTTGTTCACGGGCTCATCCATGAATGATACAACCAAAAAGACTTTGATAATTATCGCTTGGGGCAAGAACTCGAGAAGGGTTCGGTGTTTTAAGGGAACATGGGTGAGAGATGATGGAAGTGGGTCCTTAAATCCATGCAAATCCATTAGTGTAAAGTTTCAACTAAGTTAACTTGGTTTCAAGCTTTCATGACTAAACAAGTACTAATGACAATCCTCTCTCTTTTCCTCTTTGCTTCGATATTGTGCCTCGTAAAGTCTTTTCTCTCACGTCACTTCCCTAAACCCTTGATAATTAACATTTTCGAGAGAATGATCTAATTCCATTTGTCTAAGCTTGATTGGTATCCACTTTCATACGAGCACAAAAATTTAACATGAATGAAGACTTAATGACTTAAAAACTATTTTTTATTGATTTTCTTTAAAGAGAAGAAAAAATGCTACATGAGAATGAGTCAAATAAACCAATATGTTATTAAATGCATGATATGTATGCAAGCATTCATCCTAAGATGTAAATGCGTTTGTTTTGTAATATTTTTTTTCATTATTTTACGGAAAAAATGCAATGCAAATTCTTTTTGTCCCTTTTCGAAGGGAACATGCTATGTGCTTTGTTTTTTTACTCATGAAGATGCACAATTTTTTTTAGCATACGTACAAAGAAAAAAAAATATGGAGAAATTTTATGATGAATGATTTTTTTTGACAAATGAGTATGATGAATGACAATAAAATGAAAATGTACACTACATGCAATTTTTTTAAGGACTTATGCAATACAAATGAATGACATGCGGTAAATTCTAATTTTTTTTAGATGAAATGACCTTCTTTTTACAAATGCAACATGATTTTTTTTATTTTCATGCATGAAATGCAAAATGACCCTTTTTTTTAATGTTTGATATGCATGAAATGCAACATGATTTTTTTTATGTTATTGATTTTTGTGGGTAGACTCATGAGTGATAACGAGAAAAATATATACAACCAAAAACAAGGATAAGAGGAAGAGTAGCTCCCTTTGTGGTCTAATTTGGTTAGCCCATGCTATTGGGCATTGGGACCTATAGGTCTAATGTCTTTATTGTGAGTACTCACAGGGTGGTAACTGCATCCTATGGATATTTAAGGTCTCTAGAGCCAAGTACCCTTTTAGAGAGTTAAACACAACAGGATGTACATCCCGGATGTGAGTACCCGCATAGAAGGATCGTGCTCTAGATGAGGAGTTCATGGAAGTCACATAGGATGTACATCCAAAATGAGTCCCACTTATCCTCGTTCTAACTTAGGTGTTTTTTGTGGCTCAGGTATGAGCTCAAACTCTCAGTGTGTGCTCACAGTGTAGGTGTAGGGTGTGAAGGGAGCATACAAACCTCAAAACTTAAAAATAAAATAAAATAAAATCACAAAATATTTCAATAAATACAACCAAACAACAAATAATACATGTCATCTAGCCTAGGGTTTATAAGGAACAATATAAATATAAAAATAAGATATATACAAAGAAAAACAATAAATAAATAAATAAATAAATAAATAAGAAACTAAAAGGGGTAAACAAAGCGTACCTTATAATCATTTTGCACAACCAAATATACCAGGCTTGACTCTCACTATCCCCAGTGGAGTCGCCATCTGTCGTGACAGTGGTCTCGACGCGGACGACTCAAAATATATGTTTTTATGGAGTCGCCACCCAATTTATTAAAATAGGAAAAATTGAGAAAAACCTAACCTAAATAGTTAGTGGTGGTCCATGTAACTAAATGGGATTCGAGTCGGTTATGCGTAGGGAAGGAGCGAAAACCTAATTTCACTGCACCCCTGACACATCTGTCCTAAGACAGTTACCCTAAATTTGGTTTGTGCAATAATTACTAAGTCGTTTAATTATTCGTTTACCCAAAAATAAGATTGGCTAAAATTCGATAAGAAAATAATTGGTTATTACAGATAATTAGAATAATGACTAATTTGGAACAATTTAATTTTGACTTGACAGGGAAACCTGCTCCTACGTACTCTCCGTTGCAATGAGAGACTCAAAGTCACGTAGTTCTTCCTGAAAATTTGTTGGTTGGTTGGTTTTAGTTTTGAAGGGGTTTAAGATCTAAGTTGTACAACTCGAGTCTCTTAAACCGGGATCGACAAGATGTACATCTCGGTCAAACCCATACTTTTTTGGTATTTGAAACTAGGTGCTACATAATAATAAATTGATTGGGGTTTTTTGGAAAACGTGCCGTTCGGTTTTAGTTTTAAAGTGGTTTAGGACAAAGTTGTACAACTCGGATCTCTTAAACCGGTGTTGCGGATTTGATAAGATGTACGTCTCGACCAAAGCCTAATTATATTAATTTAGTAAAAGAGAGTCACAAATTCCATTAAGATAAATAAACAACTAAACAATACATGAACAAAATAAAGTAAATAAAATAAAATAAAAATGATGTTGAGGATCAGATGGAGGAAGGGGCTTGCGTAAAAACAAAGGGGGTATGGACAATAATATGATTTTTTTTTTACAAGGTATCTGATTGGTCAAAAAACAACAAAGATAAAAAAAACAAATAAATTAAAAATTAAAGAGAGAAACAGAAAACGTGGGGTGTCATAAAAGCTCACCCACCAATCACGTAACCCTAAATCATCTCCTCCCCTTCCATTTCCTCTCAGCCACTGCAGGTTCTCTAATAGAGAGAGAAAGCTTGCGGAATGTTAGCAACAGAGAGAGAAATAAGGCTTCTGGTCTGAGAGAGAGAGGAAGCGAACTGGAAGAGAGAGACTCGTCGGAAAACGCGAGTCGTTCACCGGAGAAGACCAACCTCGCGGCGGCGCTCTCGCCAGAGACAAACCCAGGTTCGTTTTTTTCGTTCTTCTTCATCTCTTTTTGGCTTTGGGTTCTGCTTTCCCTTCACTTTCTCCTATTCTTCGTTTCCGATCTTAGTTTTTTGGACTGTTTGGTAATTTTAGATCGAGCTCTCATATGGTGGTTGCGTTTTAGGTCGTGGGTGGTTTGTGGGTTGTTCAAGAGGTTTCGGTTTTGCTGTTTGGTGTGAGGGTGGTGGGAGAGCGGGCAGTTTGGGGTGGTTGGAGGTTGTGGTGGTTCGTGGGTGGCGACGGTGATGGGAGGAGATGATGTTGGTTTCTACATTTTTCTGCTTTTCTCTTCTTCTCTATAGCTTTCGTTTCAGATTTGTCTCTGTTTGGAGGATTAGGGTTTCGGTGTGAAACCCTAATCTTGTGTGTGGTGATTTTTCTTGAAGATCGGCTCCCCTTTGACCATGTTTAGACTCTCTTTATATACTAAATATTTAGGTTTTTTCATTAATTACATTTGACTGCGTTTGACTGGGCCTGACTTTTGTTTGCAGGTCTGGGATTTTGATCGGACCCAAATCAACTCCTACTGCTTGCTGACCCTAGAATATGCTGAAGCTGCTGTTTAATTTATTAAATTTCTTTTTATTTTATTTTTATTTTTTGGAGTATTGTAAAAAACATTTTAATAAGACAATCAATTAAATCTACTATTTTTTTGTAATTTTTGAATTATATATATTTTTTTGTTTTGTTTTAGAAAGAGTAAAAATAATGCGAAAGTGACAAAAACGAGTAAAATGACGTATTCGACAACTAAAACACTCAAAAATTGCATATTTTCGTAATTTTTCGAGAAAACGTCAAAAATACCGTTAAAAATTGAGTGTTCACAACAACCATAATATTACTATTCAAGAATACAAGGGACACTCAACTCAACCCACCATACAAGAGAATAGGAAGAAGAAAGACCACCCACCATACAAGCCTAGATCTATCTCCTAGCAAGAGAAGAGTGGAATTAAAACTGTTAATGAAAGCCATATCACCACACCTTCATTAATGAACACGTATACAAAATAAAGTAGGAGGACCTATGCTACAGATTACAACACTAATCTTAATATTGAAGTAGAATGACTGACTGAGCTTTGTGAAAATAACTCAAGTACGTCTCATTTGGGGGGAAAAGAAAGAGTGTTCTGAAGCATAAAGGAGAGATCATGCATCTGTGACATCAACATCTCTGCATCATCTTTTGACCCTACTTCTGCAGTGGGAACATCTCTCGTGGTATCCACATCAGCCACCCTACAAATGCAACTTTATAGCATAAATAATTTTTTATTATGAAAGTACAAAATGACAATCAGAGATCAAATTTAGCCTGCAGAATGCTCAAAAACTACATCACTTAACCAGGGAATCAATGATAATAAAATGCAAAGCGTGACATCATTCAAAGAATAAGAACTTTTAGTGCTCCCAAGGAAGAAGTATACATACTAGGACCTCTGGGAAGGATAAAAGATTTTTGAACTTTGAGCATTGATTTTCTAATAAAAGATAAATATAAAGAGAAGGACCCTCTAGTTGGTTCCTTCCTGCATTATATATCCTTTCACTTAAAAGAGGGAAATCCTTTTCGAGTCACAACAATAAAAGCTATGAAATATGATTAATGCCATGCCATCAATCAGAATCCCATCCAACTTGTCCATCCAAATAGAAGCCTTAGTTTAAACAGATATCTTTGGCACAATCAGCAAATTAATTTGGCCTTTACCTAGATATGTTAGTTTCCTCACAGGACTATGACGGTATAGACATCCCCTTATGTTATAACTACAACTAAACGTAAACTGATATATTGAACTCAAACTCTAAAGGTGTTGGAAATAAAGCCAAAGTCCATCTTGACACTCAAAATATGGTTGAATTTAATTATGCATAATATTCTACAATAAAATAATGCAACCGGCATGATATCAAGCACCTGTCTAAAGAAGCAGCTGCAGGTTGAGCAGTGGTTGCTGCTGGAGTACTCAGTGGATTATTATTATTATACTGTTCGAAAAAATCATGCTGTGAAAACCCACTAAAATCCATATCATGTGAGTTGTTTGTTGAGCTGAATAAATTCATTTCAAAGGCCTTTTCAGAATGAGTTTGATTTACAGTTTGTTTCGGAACATTGCTGAAAGGATCTTGTGTAGTGGTCAGGCTGGTCAAGCTACTCCAGGCATCAAATGAGTCTCCAATATCCTTAGTAGTCGCGGTATCAGATGTTTTGCTATTGCTGACCTGCCATTGGTCATTTTCCATCCAATCAAAAGTTTTAACTGGAGAAGCATTAGCACCCTGTGCTGTTATGTCAGAGTGTGAAACACTACTGGAAGGATTTTGTAAAATGGCTGAGCCAGTAAAATCATTCCATGCATCAAATGAATCAGTAACTTCATTATTAGTCACAATACCATGTGCTTTGTTATTGCTCCCTTGCCATTGGTCATTTTGCATCCAGTCAAAATTACTCGAGGAACTAGTAGCACTATCTACTATTTTTGTATCATTAGGATCTTTGGTCAAATCAAACTTCCCACCAGTTATCTCAGAATTGGAAACACCATGGGATGTATTGGTTGAGCCAGTGAAATCATTCCATTCATCAAATGAATCCGTAGCTTCATTAGTAATGATATTATCAGTTACCTTGCTATTGTTATCTTTCCATCGGTCGTCCTGCATCCAGCCAAAGTCCTTATTAGAGGAACTAGTAGCACCTTCTGCTGTTTTAGTATCATTCAGATCAGCAGAAAACTCAGATTTTCCAATCTGGTTAATCATGCTCAAATCAAAGTCCAGATTAAAAGCATTATTAGAAACCTCTGCTGTTTTAGTATCATTCAGATCAGCAGAAAACTCAGATTTTCCAATCTGGTTAATTATGCTTGAATCAAAGTCCAGATTAAAAGCATTATTAGAAACCTCTGCTGTTTTTGTATCATTCAGATCAACAGAAAACTCAGATTTCCCAGTCTGGTCCGTTATCTTTGAGCTGGAAATCATACCAGTAGGATCTTGTGTGCTGGCTGAGCCAGTAAAATCATTCCATGCATCAAAAGAATCATCTGCTTCAACAGTAGCCACATTATCAGGTGTCTTGTTTTCACTCTCTTGCCATTCGTTATCTTCCATCCAGTCCAAATTTCTTGTAGAAGAACCATTATCAATTTCTGCTGTTTTACTAAGGTTAAGATCTACAGTCGTTTCTGTCTTCCAAGACTGGTTATGTACCTCTGACTTGGAAGTTCTCCATTCACCACCCTGAAACCAATCTTCTTCACTTGATGCTGAAGGATTGAAATCATCATTCTTCCGTACACCAGCTGAATCTTTCCAGTATCCAGATACTGCATCCGATTCAACATTAGAATGATCAACTGATTCAGACTGTTGGTGAAAAGGACCAGAACTAGCAGACTTAAAGTTGGCCTCCCAACCGGAAAAGGAATCATCCTCCTGATCTTCCACAGACAAAGCAGACGCTTCCGAAGCTTGTGCATTCTGAAACAAACTAAGATTTTCATTAGCTTGGAAAGTGTTATCTGAAGCAGAACCTAGTTTTCCTCCAGAGGCTAAATTCTGCTCAGACACATCGGAATCAGATTCCTTGCGATCGAAAAAACTATCAAGATCAGCACTAGCAAAATCCAATGAACTCTTCCCCGGGAATCCTGAAGAATCTGAATTACTTGACAGTCGTCTCTCCGCCTCAGAAGGCCATCTAATTTCCAAATCTAGTAGTTCAGATAAAGGAATCTCATCTTTTGCTTCGCTCCTTCCTCTGTACGACGCATTTTCTTCAGCCGTTGGTGCCACCATCTCCTGCAAAGCAATGCGTGCAGAGCTAACATTACAGCACATCAAATCCCAATTTATTTTAAACAAAAAGCATAACCTGATAAAACAAATAAGAGTAAACCCTCAATTTAGTCACTAAAGTATCACTCTCACTCCTATTTATTTAATCCCTAAGCTATGAAAACCTGTTACATAATCCTAAAATAATTTAGGTTCATCAATTTAGTCCCTAAAATTTGCGGCTTAGGAACTAAATCGATCAAATCAACTTTAGGGACTAATTTTCATAGTTTAGGGACTAGGTTTATTTTAAAACAAACTATCAAAATGGATAATGGCACATCAGAATAATATATAAACCTACAATTCCCAGTTTCAAGCATTAAGGGGAGAACTGTGAGTTGATTGAATCGACAGAATTTGACAATTTAAAAAAAAATTAAAAATATAATAATGGTGAGATTGATAATACCGATCCATCAAGGTTCAGGGATTCAAGTAACCATTTGTAGCCAAGAGTGTTCTTGAATTTGATGGGTTCGGGAGGAAGATCAGTGTGGGGATAGGTGCCACAAAAGACGCAGATGAAGGACTGCACTCCAAGGAGAAGTCTTCCATTGCAATTCTTGCAGCGAAGGTAAGGTGGTGAGGGATCGAGTTTTGCTATGGTGTCTGCTACGGAAGGTAGCTTTGGGAGCGGGAGATTCTCTTCCTTCTCTGGCTGGTACCATGAGAGGTTGGCCTCTTTACGGAGCAGAACCTTTAATTGATTTATCTGATCCACTGGCATTTCGAATGCCATTGTTAGGGTTTCGTTTTACGGTTTTAATTCAGTGAATCTCGCTTCTCGCTTCGCTTCTTCTTCTTCTTCTTCCCTCGTCAATGAAGAGGTTCAGTAGTGATCTTGTATCCAAAATTCAATAATCAAAATAAAAGAAGTAATGAGAAAAAATTTAAAATGACCATTTATTTTAAGCTTAAATTAAATATGATTTAGACCCCTTCAAATATAGCGTGTTTTGATTTAAGTCTCTATAAAAATATTTTTTTAGTGAAAATACCTTTACAAAATGCGGTGTTTTTTTAGATAAACAATAATTGTATTAATGGGAGCATTCTGAGTCATGCCACCCATTTATTGAAAGGGAATGATGAGGCCATTAAAAACCTCCCCAGCCAAAAAAGACTCGAGCGGTGAAAAGAGTCTCTTCAAAACAGATGAGGATTGCTTACAAAATGCAGTGTTTTAATATTAGTCCTTCTATTAAAGTTCTGTTAGTGCACGTTAAAATGCAATTTTTTTAGTAAAAAACTCTTGTAAAATTGTAGTGTTTTGATATTAGTCTTTCTGTTAGAGTTCTATTTATTTTTTAATTCTTCAATTATCACCTTCTTCATCTGTCTTTCAACTTCACCTCTCTCAATCTTCCCTGTTCTCTCTCATTGATGCCTTAAACTTTTTCTCATTCCTTTCCATATTTCTATTCACAAACTCCATCTTTGTTGTTGTTGTTGTTTTCAATTTGTTGCATAATCTGAATTTTACTATTCCCCGCTGCCCAACTTTGATGGACCCAGATCCTCCCCTCTCCAATCAAGGATCCCTCCCGTCACTCCAGACATCACAATCCCAAACCATTGGATTTTCCAGCTTCAAATCCTTGCCCTTAATTTTTCTAAACAAAAAAATAAAATAAAAACTGTGATAAAGAGAGAGAAAGACACAGGTGACACAAGAGGGGATCCAAATCCAACTTTGATTCACAACCAAGTTGCTCACTTTAACAAAAACTCAGATCAAATCATGTCTTTTTTTCCTAACACAAGTTTAATTCACAATCATGTTGCTTACTTTAGCACAAACCATATTAAAACCATCCCTCCAATTTTAGCATCTAAGAATATACATCTTGATGTAGTCTCCCTTTGTGGGACCTACATCATTTTCCCTCCAAAATCCACCCTCCCCCTCTCTTTTGACGCCAAACCCTCTACCCCACCCTCACCCCCTCCCCCTACCCCTACCCCCCCATCCCCCCACCCCCTTTTACTCTCTCTCCCCCTCTTTTTTCCCTTTTTTCTCTTTCATATTTTTATTCCCCTTTTCTCCTCTCTCTCTCTCTCTCTCTCTCTCTCTCTCTCTCTTATTTCATGTTTTATATTTTAGTGGTACTTTACGATTAAATAGAAAAATTAATTATTTATATAGGCAAAATTTGCATCTCCATAATCAATTTTTTGGAATCGAACATATATTAATTTCGTAACAAGTTATTATATAAAGTGTAACACTATACAGTGTACCTTTTGGGTACTTTAATTAATCTGAATAAATTTAATTGTTTAAATATCTGAAGTTTATTCCTTAGTATGTGAATCGAACATTAATTTAAGTAACAAATTATATAAAGTGTAACACTATGCAGTATACTTTTTGGGTACTTTAGTGTATGAAAAAATTTAATTGTTTAAATATGCAAAGTTTATTCCATAATAACGAATTTTATTTTAAGAAAGTTAATTTTGTAACCATATATAAAATTAATTTTGTGCCAAAATATGTAAAGTGTGACGCTAAATAGTGTTTTTTGGGTTGACTTAGGATTCAGAAATAAATTAAGATTGTACAAATATACAGAGTTTGTTTCTAAGTACTTGGTTTGGTCAGACCAAAAAATAATTTATTGTCAAAAAACGTAAAGTACGACTAAGGTAGTGTGCTTCAGATTACTTTGGCGTTCAGAAATATTGTTTAATATGGGCTAACCATTTACTCTAACTTTAGCACAAATTATATTTTGTTCGACAATTTGTTGTCCGTTGTCCTACTACGAAACACTTTCATCTTTGCAAATACATGCTCATATTTTTTTGTACAGTCTGACTTAAACAACATCTCAATAACTTCTATTCCCGTTCTAAAATTTTCCATAAAATAACAAAACTATTACAATCTTTATAGTCTATAACTATTTTTACATGTATGACATTTGAAAATTTAATTTTAGTTTCATAACCTCATAACTTAATCTTTGTCTTTAATATAACCTAAACCATTGCCCCCTCTCTCCATAGAACCTGAAGCATTGGCCCCGTCCATCGGGCGGGTCACCGCACTAGTTCCATGTAAAGCCTCATATGAACACAAGCAACAAATCTCCAATGAACAAACTAACTTTGATTCACAACCAAGTTGCTCACTTCAACCTCCATCACTTTGCAAAGGAGAGGCAGTGTGACTAACCACCATCAAAGTTGGGTAGCGAGGAATATTAGAATTCAAACTATGCAACAAATTGGAGCTACTACAAAAATATAGATGGAATTTGTGAATAGAAATACGTAAAGGAAGGAGAAAAGTTGAAGGCATCAATGAGATAGAAGAGGGAACATTGAGAGAGATGGAGTTGAAAGAGAGATGAAGAAGTTGATAATTGAAGAATTAAAAAATAAATAGAGCTCTAACAGAAGGGCTAATATCAAAAGACTGCATTTTGCAATGACTTTTTACTAAAAAAAAATCATTTTAACATGACACTAATAGAACTCTAATAGAAGAACTAATATCAAAACACTGCATTTTGCAAGTTTTCTTACTAATTTTTTTTTCCGCATGGCCTTAAACCAAAAGACACTATATTTGTAGGGGCCTAAATCATATTTAAGCGTTTATTTAAAAAAATAATTAAAAATGACCATTTTATGATTATAACAAGTGACCATGACCATCTCACAACAAAAAAAAAACAAATGACCATGACCATTTACCAACAAGGGTCGGTCCGAGTAGTAACAGGACTTGAATCCCATCTCAAGGTCTTGGATTCGAATCTTGGGTGTGACAAAAACTTTATTGAGATGGGAGAACCACACGGGTTGGCGAAGCCTGGTACTCGTGACTAGCCAGATTCCCCAACATAGATTAGTCATAAGCAAAGCCGGTGAAAACTGTGCACCAATGACATGGTAACAAAAACAAATGACCATGACAATTTGTCAAAAAAACAAAACAAATGACCATTTTATGATTATAAATTAATTAAAAACTAAAAATTTATTTTAATTAATAAAATATTATCAAAAATTAAAAGTCAATTAATGTTTGAATAATATGTTTTTCTTACAAAAAGCACTCAGTGCATTTCATTAATAATGACGAAATATATGAAGGACAAAAATGCATTAATAAGTGCATTTATAAAATCAGACATGGTTTATATTTCGAACTCAATGATTAATATGAGTAAGTGGTTGTTTTAAGGACACTTAAAACGACCCATGTTTAAACCTAGACATAGGAAAATATAGTTTATAGGGTGAATACTGTGAGAGATTAATATACAGGGGTGAACCTATTTAGAGCTTAGACATAAGCCCTTGTAATGAAACTCTGACGTTAGTGACCGAAAGGCACACATCACACTCAGTGATATAGCATCCGACATTGCATTGTTCTATTTTAAAGGATTTATTTAGTGAAGGTCATTCCAACTATCTTTTTACTTTGAATCTTCACACCATCTTTACTTGCTTACTTACATTTATGTTATTCACAATACTTGTTATTGTTACTTGTTTTCCATCACTATTCGTTATTATATTAAACTCTAAAATTAACATCAATCCCTGTGGGTACGATCTCTATTTTATCATTGTATTACTTGTTGCGATTGTGTGTACTTACACATCACCTTTTCGCACAACAAGTTATTGGCGCCGTTGTCGGGATTGTTAGTTTAATTTTGTTGTTTAATTAGTTACCATATTAGTGATAGTTTTTACTCTGGTGTTTTGTTCTCTGTGTTACAACATTATGGGCTATATCATCTGCCCAGGTTCAACTCACCAGAATTTCAATTGGATCCCGAAATAAGAAGGAGATTTAGGAGGTTGCCAAGAGTTCAAAATCAACAAGGCTTTAGAAGACTTAGTGTAACACCCCCTTCTATTTTAAGCTAATTCAATTAATTAAAATCAGAATTTTTCAAAACTTTCCACGCACCTCGAAGAGGGTGGTACATTTAATGAAAACGACGTCAAACATAATTAAAATCCAAACGCATCAACGCGTATCATGCATAACATAGTCAAGTGGTTACAATCCTCAAAATAACTTTGTTTAGCGTTTACATTAATCCATCAATAGTTTGCGAAAGACAAATGAAATAAAATTGAGTTCACATACTCAATACATAGGTTCAAAATAAGTTTAATACATAACCATAAATAATACTAAGACCCAACCCCGTGTTACTATCGAGAGTGACTCAATAAAACCCGGCAGGCACAAAGACTTCACTCGGAATCACTGTTTGTCGCCACGAGAGCAGGCAACAAGAAATGCTAGGGTGAGTCTCTTTACATAAATAATAACAAGCAAGATAAGCATTATATTCAGAAGACTTCTAGCAATAACAACCAATAGCTATTAAACATTCACCACTCAACAGGGACATCAACAAGTCACAACAGAATTAATTAATGAATGCGTAATGTATGCATGTGTGCATTATGCATGTGGATCCATATTCACCTCACCACCCCGTCGGGTAACTCATCAATTGTTGGCGAAGCCCTCATCAATTGTTTGGCGAAGCCACTCATCAACCGTTTGGCCGGCCACTCATCAACTGCTTTGGCCGAAGCCACTCATCAACCAAGGCCGAGGCCATGCATATGATTCATGTGACAATATGACAATGCATCACACCACACTAAACACACCGCATCAATTATTAACTACTACCTCGTTAGTTGTCCAACACCACCTCATCAATTGTTTATCACTCCCTCATCAATTGTTTACTATCACCTCATCAATTGTTCACCATCACCACACCAATTGTTTGTCACCAATTTATTAGTTATCAATCAATTCCCGCCTAAGGACCAAAACCACCCCACAGGGACACCTCTCCTCACTTGGGGACCATTTTGACACACCAAAATAAATTTAAGAACTTAGGAATTCAACAAAGACAAGGTTTTGGAAAAATCCCCACTCTGAGGCGCGCACACCGGCGCGCAGAGAGAAAGCGCGCAAGAAGCGCGCGGGTAGGTCGCTCTAACTCTCCAAAAGTTTACGTCCTTCGATGAGGGGTGTGCGCGAGGAGTTACTGTACAGCTGGAGGGCGCTTGCGCAAGATGGCGCGCAAGGACACCATTTCGAGACACGAGCGCCAAGTTGCCCAAAGAATCGCGCCCCCCCCCCACACACACACACACACAGTTTTAATCCCGGCGCCAAGTTGCCCAAAGAATCGGCGCCCCCAGCACAACCCCACGCGCACAATTTCAGCAAACCAGCGCCAAAATGCTAGGCATTTGGCGCCCCCCCCCTTCCAACCCATACCCAACACACTTCAAAAACCTAATTTCTTCCAAACAAATTAATTCTCACATAACCACACCAACATAGCCAATGAATTATTAATGCTAATTATCATATTTACTTGTTCATGCTCATATGACCAAATCATCAAACATACACTATGCATATGTCACAACTCATGCTTTCAAAACAACAATCAACATGCCATAACCAAATTCAAGCATTTAAACATCAATCATACAATCAACATACAATCAACATACAATCAACATACAATCAACATAATCATTCCTAGAGCTATTCTCACTATAATACACATCCTACAAGTTATCAAAAAATGTAATGGAGATTCCCCTAACCTTGGGTAAGCTTGAAAACTTCACACAATCACCAAAATCACCAACTAAAGCAAGTTCCCCTCCAAATACAGCTATGGCCGAATGTTCACTATCCTTGGGTAATCATAGAGAATTCAAAATAACAAGGGTGAGCTTATGTAACTCATGGGAATGGAACATGGAAGGAAAACAAGGGTGGTTAAGGCTAAAGACTTCACTTACCAACACAAAACTTGAGGAAAGTTTCCTCCTTTTTCTCCTTCAAGCTCAAAACGTGGACTCCTCCTCTTTGGGTATCCATGGAAGTTTCAAAATGAAAGGAATAAGCTCATGAAACTTAAGAAAATGGAATGGGAAGAAAAATGATGAAGAAGGAGATCAAAATCTCACTTACCAACCAAGAACTCAAGCAAAACCCTCACCTTTTTCCTCCCTCTCCCCTTACGCACTGCTTGAGTTCTTCCTCCTCCTCTATTATTTCAATGTTCCTTTCAATTTGGGGTTATGTGACCTTGTGTAGGGTTTTGGGGTTTTAAGGTAATTGGGCTTGGGTCATTTAAGTGACTTGGGCCCTTTTATTTGCATCACCCATTTTACTTATTCACATACTCCTCAAATTAAAATAAAATAACTCTAACTCAATTATTCCACTTAATAAACTAAGCCCCTTTTTGATAAAATAACTTTGACTATTTAATTTAACTTAATTAAATGTTGCAAGTTCCAAATAACTTAATTAATTAAATAATTAAATTATTTTGGGCGTTACAACTCTCCCCCACTTAGAATATTTTCGTCCTCGAAAATACTCACAAAGTAATACCCAACTCCTTCTCACCTCTACCCATACTCATCATAATCTATCGTACACTAAAGTAACAAACCACACACTTTCTCTACACTCTTACCCTTAGCAGATATTCTAACCTGTAGGGTATCCAGATTCTACTCGACTATTCGAATACCATCTATTCCGATGCGGGGACACCATACTATCAACTACGATTTGCGATTAGCCTACCCTATTTAAGTTTCCAATCTCTGGTGCTCACTTCCGAACTCAACCTACTAACCCAACCTATCTCTTTCATCTAATTGACCTACTCGTCTTCATTACTAATAATTCCACACCGAGTTCCTAACAATCCGCACTCCGGTGCTTAGCAACAATCTGAATCATGTTAACATCAAATGACATCCAGACTTAGGTGTATGCACACTACAAAGAATTACCCTTCCTTGCTCCTCGCTTTACTCACCTTGGTTACACTACGCTTGAGCACAACACTCTTAAACGCAACATTTCATCCCGGTAGATATACAGTATACTTAAACACCCACTCCTTTACACTTAGTTTATATACATCCCACTATACTTCGACAACTTCAATATTTCGACACTTCCACTCTAACTTAGAGAAATATACTTAGACATTACTCATGTCGACAACTCAATACTTCAACTTACCTACGTTTAAACAAACACTAACTTCGACTTACACTTTACCTCAATTTCTCCATAACTGTAACATACTAGATTTCGATATACTTAATTGCACATACCTAATACTAGATTTTCGGCAATATATATACTTCGACAGACATACTCCTCACTTAGATATTTACACCTATTTCAATAACTCTGCTCTTCGACCATGCTTACATTTCGACTCATCCATACTTAGTTAACACCACACTTCGATACCTATACACTTCGACACTCACTCATCAATCACCTTTGTATTTATAAAGACAAAGAATGAACCGCACCCTTTTTATCTATAAGGACGGTAGAAAATTCAACTCAAAAACAAAGAACGCTAAGTTGCAAACCAAAGACTTTTTTAGATAACAAAGCAAACAGCAAATTTAAATCACTACACATAACATTTTCTCAATTTCATTTACCTTCTAATCACACAATTCAATTACCACTTTGAACATATATCAAAATTCCTAACGAAAATTCGGCAGAGTTTCCCCTGAAATATGGACATTCCAAAAATATTTTTACCTGTATAACCAAATTGGACATAATTTCTTGTTCAAAACTCATTAATGCTCGCACATATATAAATTTACGGTTTTCCAAAAGATTTGTAAATTCAACTAACACAGACCATAATCGAAATCCATATTCAAGCATAACAATTAAACAATCAAATCTTTATGGTTTCGTCCTTAAGTTTCAAACAAACATAATTTCTCAAAATAGCGTTTTTGATTCGAAAATTCACGAAACTCCAATTTTCGAAAACCGTTCAAACATATCATAAACAACATTTTAAAATTTCCTAAACGTGAGTAAAACTCACCTCTTTGTTTTTCAAAAGATTTTACCTCGTCAAACCATGAAATTATTGTAAGACTTTGTCATTTTCAAACAACATCAATCCATGACCTAATCGGTCCTAAAGCTAAAATCACGTCACATCTCGTAATAAAATTTTAAACAACTTGGAACAGAATTTACCACAATTCTTGACATTACGTTCATTCCCAAAAACACGAATTTTTCCAAGTACCGCTTCTTTTGAAAATTATAGAATTCACAATTTTGTCCAAAGGAAAACTATCGTGACCCCAAATCTCTTTATAAGACGAACACGTTGCCACACAAAACAACCACTTATTATTTTCAAAATTTAGTTTTCCGCCATAAACTCGTAAGTTAGAAAAGTCAATCATTTCATCTTTGCCAAAAAGGAGACTATACGCGAATCCTAACCTTAATTGTTATAACCGAGCACCGCATTTCATTTCAAGACATACTTCAAACAATTTAGCACTAATCAAAATTAAACTCACGTGCATTACGAAAAACATCAATCTATAGCAAAACGTCAATCAAAGGTAACAATATTCACAAGCAATCCTTCAAATATTGTCTATCCACTACTCTTACGCTTATTCACAACTCACTTCATCAACTACACTTAGTCACTTCACCTTTGACTATTACACTTAGGCACACTACACCTAAGAACTCCCTAACCTCGGCCATTACACTTCACAACACCTCGGTACACTCTTTTGGTACCTCGGTTCTCTACACTACGTCACGCTAAGCTTCACTACACTTACTATTCAAACGTACCTAAACCTCGGTACTACATACTTTGACTCCCACATACTACGTCGCATGCCTATTACATTTCCACACACCTATGGTTAAGCAACTACACCTTAGCTCATATGTAGTCCTATGTACCTAACCTTCCCTTCCTTCTTTCCTTTGATCCTCATACTATGATCATACTTGAGCCAACTACTAAACACTTTCCTTCACCACTAGTCCAATGCTCATTAAGAACTTCACGAAGGTTACAACACCCTTAGGCATACTTAATCTACACCTTTACTTTGTGCCAAAACTCTATTTTCAGGTTACCAAAGTCTCACTCGATTTATTCCAACCATCATTAATTTATCGCTAGGGAACTACGCCATATCAATCATTTAAATACCAATGCTTCTATCTTACGTCAATCCTTATTTTGACATCTCCCTATCAAACCCCAATTCAAACTCAAACTTCCATAAGGCACCTATTTTTCTAAAAATTAATGGTCAACCACTTGCACACACCACTCGATCAATCAAGTTGAAATTAGTATATATTCAAAATTTATAATAATTACGAGTTATTGTCGCCTCTTTCATTGGGGATGAGTGATTGGGGTGATCGATCCCTCTCCTACTCATGCAACCAACTAATTAAGGTCACAAAAACTACTTTCTTTCAATTCCATATCTACCGCATTAAAAGACTTTTAACGCAATCCGAGTCACGAAGGCATCGTCACGACTTTCACTCCTTTGACGTCGTTAGAACTCTTTTAATCACACATATCTTAATGATACAAACAACGATCCGCGAGCAGACAAAATCAAGGCTACAACCACCGATTCGCAGCTTGGTCACATATACCTCAATAATACAATATCATTTCCAATCGTAATCTAACAATTAAGTCACAAGGCACGTCAATGAATGAACAACCAACAAAGTTAACGATAATACACAAAGAACATGATTTATGATTTAGAACGAGTACCAAGACTCGAGGGTTAACATACTCGACAACTTGGCGGACGGACGAACCGCTCGATACCACTAATGTAACACCCTTCTATTTTAAGCTAATTCAATTAATTAAAATCGAGAATTTTCAAAACTTTCCACGCACCTCGAAGAGGTGGTACATTTAATGAAAACGACGTCAAACATAATTAAAATCCAAACGCATCAACGCCGTATCATGCATAACATAGTCAAGTGGTTACAATCCTCAAAATAACTTTGTTTAGCGTTTACATTAATCCATCAATAGTTTGCGGCCTGACAATGAAATAAAATTGAGTTCACATACTCAATACATAGGTTCAAAATAAGTTTAATACATAACCATAAATAATACTAAGACCCAACCCCTGTTACTTATCGAGTGACTCAATAAAACCCGGAGAGCACAACACCTCACTTGGAATCACCGTTTGTCGCCACGAGAGCAGGCAACAAGAAATGCTAGGGTGAGTCTCTTTACATAAATAATAACAAGCAAGATAAGCATTATATTCAGAAGACTTCTAGCAATAACAACCAATAGCTATTAAACATTCACCACTCAACAGGGACATCAACAAGTCACAACAGAGAATTAATTAATGAATGCGTAATGTATGCATGTGTGCATTATGCATGTGGATCCATATTCACCTCACCACCCCGTCGGGTAACTCATCAACTGTTGGCCGAAGCCCCTCATCAACTGTTTGGCCGAAGCCACTCATCAACTGTTTGGCCGAAGCCACTCATCAACTGTTTGGCCGAGGCCATGCATATGATTCATGTGACAATATGACAATGCATCACACCACACTAAACACACCGCATCAATTATTAACTACTACCTCGTTAGTTGTCCAACACCACCTCATCAATTGTTTATCACTCCCTCATCAATTGTTTACTATCACCTCATCAATTGTTCACCATCACCACACCAATTGTTTGTCACCAATTTATTAGTTATCAATCAATTCCCGCCTAAGACCAAAACCACCCCGGGGACACCTCTCACTTGGGGACCATTTTGACACACCAAAATAAATTTAAGAACTTAGGAATTCAACAAAGACAAGGTTTTGGAAAAATCCCCACTGAGGCGCCGCGCACACCGGCGCCAGCAGAAGAGAGCGCGCAAGAAAGCGCGCGCGGGTAGGTCGCTCTAACTCTCCAAAAGTTTACGTCCTTCATGAGGTGTGTGCGCGAGGTTACGCTGCGCAGGGACGCTACACAAGCAAGATGGCGCGCAAGGACACCATTTCAGACACAGCGCCAAGTTGCCCAAAGAATCGCGCCCCCCCCCCACACACACACACACACACAGTTTTAATCCCGAGCGCCAAGTTGCCCGGCCAATCGCGCCCCCACACAACCCCCACGCGCACAATTTCAAAGAACCAGCGCCAAAATGCTAGGCATTTGGCGCCCCCCTCCAACCCATACCCAACACACTTCAAAACCTAATTTCTTCCAAACAAATTAATTCTCACATAACCACACCAACATAGCCAATGAATTATTAATGCTAATTATCATATTTACTTGTTCATGCTCATATGACCAAATCATCAAACATACACTATGCATATGTCACAACTCATGCTTTCAAAACAACAATCAACATGCCATAACCAAATTCAAGCATTTAAACATCAATCATACAATCAACATACAATCAACATACAATCAACATACAATCAACATAATCATTCCTAGAGCTATTCTCACTATAATACACATCCTACAAGTTATCAAAAATGTAATGGAGATTCCCTAACCTTGGGTAAGCTTGAAAACTTCACACAATCACCAAAATCACCAACTAAAGCAAGTTCCTCCAAATACTGACTATGGCCGAATGTTCACTATCCTTGGGTAATCATAGAGAATTCAAAATAACAAGGGTGAGCTTATGTAACTCATGGGAATGGAACATGGAAGGAAAACAAGGGTGGTTAAGGCTAAAGACTTCACTTACCAACACAAAACTTGAGGAAAGTTTCCTCCTTTTTCTCCTTCAAGCTCAAAACGTGGACTCCTCCTCTTTGGGTATCCATGGAAGTTTCAAAATGAAAGGAATAAGCTCATGAAACTTAAGAAAATGGAATGGGGAAGAAAAATGATGAAGAAGAGATCAAAATCTCACTTACCAACCAAGAACTCAAGCAAAACCCTCACCTTTTTCCTCCTCTCCACTTACGCAATTCTTTGAGTTCTTCCTCCTCCTCTATTATTTGAATGTTCCTTTCAATTTGGGGTTATGTGACCTTGTGTAGGGTTTTGGGGTTTTAAGGTAATTGGGCTTGGGTCATTTAAGTGACTTGGGCCCTTTTATTTGCATCACCCATTTTACTTATTCACATACTCCCTGAAATTAAAATAAAATAACTCTAACTCAATTATTCCACTTAATAAACTAAGCCCCTTTTTGATAAAATAACTTTGACTATTTAATTTAACTTAATTAAATGTTGCAAGTTCCAAATAACTTAATTAATTAAATAATTAAATTATTTTGGGCGTTACACTTAGCAGAACTGCTACAATATCTTAACATGGTTCTGGTAGAGGTGGCAGAGGTACAATCACTGATTTTTCTGGTACTCTAAGTGATCCAGAAGACTGGTACAGGCAGCAATTCATCAATCTATCACCCATAGGTATGGCTAATTATAGAGACAAGTTTATGAGGGATTATGCGTTTTTAACCCTCAAACTATGCAAACTAGCATAGTAAGGCCTGAGCTCAATACAAACCATTATGAGTTTAAACTTATGATGTTTCAAATACTTTAAACTAGTGGCGTATCTAGGATCTTGGGTTAGAGTGTGCAAAAATTTTTAGACACACCATCACCGTAAATATAAGAAAAATAAATAACCTTTAATATATTTAAATAAATTACATAACTCATAATTGGTCGCTTAAAGAAGGAAGTGAAAAAAGAACATGCTCGAGAGTGAGAAAATGCTTGAGTGAAAATTAGAAATGTGTAAGAGTGTGAGAATGGTGCATTAAATTGGTGCAAAACTAGGAGTTTTGGTGCAAAAAAATATTTCCAGAGTGTGCAAAATATTTTTTTAGTAGGATATTGGTGCTAATATTATTTCTTTTATAGGATTATTTGTACTAATATTATTTTTTCATGATGTGCGGTTGACCACCCTAGGCATCAAGTAGATCTGCCCTTGCTTCAAACAATTGGTCAATTTAGTGGTGCACCTACTGAGGACCCACATTTGCATTTAAAATAGTTTTTAGAAGTATGTAGTAATTTCATAATTCCTAGTGTTTCCGATGATGCTTTTAGACTCAAATTTTTTCCATATTCCTTGAAATATGGAGTTAAGGCTTGGCTAAATTCATTGGAGGCTAACTCTATCCACACTTAGAGTGAAATGGCTGAAAAAAAATTAACAAAATATTTTCCACCTATCAAAAATGTCAGGATGAGAAATGAAACTACTTCTTTTAGACAAAAAGAATTTGAATCATTGTTTGAAGCATGAGAAAGGTGTAAAGAACTACTGAGAAAGTGTCCTCACCATGGAATTCCAGTCATTATTCAGATGGAAACATTTTACAATGGGCTAGAACCACAAACCAGACTCATGCTTGATGCCTCAGCTGGTGGGGTGTTATTGAATTTATCCTATAATGAAGCTTGTGGGCTTATAGAGAATATTGCAACCAACAACTACCAATGGCCCACAAAAAGGGTCATTGCTCAAAAGAAAATAGCCAGGGTGCATGAAATTAGTGAAGTAACAGTTCCATCTGCCCAAATAGCTTCCCTCACCAACATGGTTAAAAATCTTAGCATGCCTAATGCTAACACATCTAATATTATAGCATCACCAAAGACCACAACAGCTACCATTGCGCAAGCCCCTCTAGGAACCACTAGCTGCGATTGCATACTTGCACCTCACCTTTTCGCACAACACCATACTGATCAATCAATCGGGATCGAGTCCCAGTAAACTGTTGCTAAGGATGAACTTGTTTTTAAGCTAGCCATGGTGGTCAGAACCCCTTGGAACAAGTTCAATCTGGGTCGAGTCCCGGTAAACTGCTGCCAAGGGTGAACTTCATTATAAGCAGGCCATGGTGGTCACAACCCCTTAGAATGAATTCAATTCGGGCCGAATCCCGGTAAACTGTTGCCAAGGATGAACTTCGTTACAAGCTGGCCATGTTGGTCACAACCCCTCTGAACGAGTTCAATTTGGGTCGAGTCCCGGTAAAGTGTTTCAAAGGATGAACTTCGTTACAAGCTGGCCATGGTGGTCACAACCCCTCTAAACGATTTCAATCTAGGCCGAGTCTCGGTAAACTGTTTCCAAGGATGAACTTCGTTACAAGCTGGCCATGGTGGTCACAACCCCTAGGAAAGAGTTCAATCCGAGATGAGTCTTGGTAAAGAGTTGCCAAAGATGAATTTCGTTACAAGCTGCCCATGGTGGTAACGACCCCTAAAAGGAGAATTAGAATTAGATCGAGTTCTTGTAACCCGTCCCCAGGGTATACCTGACCACAAGTTTACGATGGTGTTACTTTCTCGAAGATACATGTGGCGCAACCCAAGCCCGGTATCATTTGAAGTCGCAGTAGTAAAGGTTTGAGGTTAGGTCCAATTGTTTAGTGACTCTAATGATTCGTAAGTTGGCACATGGTAACACAGAAACCATCATTAAAAAGACCTAGATGGCAAGCCTCACCCTAGATAGCAAAACCTCACCCTCTCTCTTTATTTGGAGAAAGATCTCGCCCTCTCCCTCCCTGGATGCAAGATCTCACCTTCTCTCCTTTCTTTGAGAGTCTGCAAGTTCGCGCTTGGTGAAACAAATACCGACCTTAGACAACATCAACGATTCAATTAAATGAGTGTACTAAAGCAACAGTGATCCCAGAGGCGGCCGGGTCCTCAAAGTACATAAACATAAACCGAGGCGACCCCGAATCAATGCCGAGGTCCCCATCACAATTCAGCAAGTTCTAAAGGAATGCATGTAACATCCTGCATCGCTTCTAGAACTCGCGATCGCTCTCACGAACCAACACGAGTCTTTTCAGCATGCTTTGTCCTCACTTGCATGCTTTCCGAAACTTCCTGTAAGGTCACCCATCCCACTACTACTCCAAGCCAAGCACGCTTAACTATGGAGTTCTTATGTGATGAGCTCCCGAAAAGAAGATGCACCTTGTTGGTATAGGTAGTCCAAATCAATTCTTTTAAGCCTTCCTTCAATCAGATACCCCATACCGCATGTACCTCGGGATCCTCTCATTCCGGTGCGTATTCGGTTCATTCACGCGCCTCTTCGCTGAAGTCGCCAAGAGCTCTTTGCCATGCCACCTTTTTGGGCACCGACGATCACTCCTGCACACACACTTAGTCACGGGCGCCAGATTCCTAGGGAATTGGCGCCCCCCCTGCCAAACCACTCAAACCGGGAATATTAGGCACAAAACCGAGTCCTGGGCGCCAATTTGCCTAGCAAATGGCGCCCCTATCCAGCACAATACCACCCAACACTTAGACACCACACCAGGCGCCAGAATCCTAGTGATTTGGCGCCCGCACTGTTTCACTCATCGCCCAAAGACCTGGCGCCAAATTGCCCAAAGAATTGGCGCCCCCTTCACCTACACGCGCAGTGAAAAAACGAGAACTGGCGCGTAATGCTAGGCATTTGGCGCCCCCTTCCAACTTCCACACTCAATATACTACAAAACCCCAATTTCTTTTCAACAATTCAATCATCACCTCAACCATCATTCATCTAACATTAAATTAACATCATTAATTCATTATATTCACACACTCAATTTCATGGAATCATTTCATCAAATACCTATTATGCACAATTTCACAACTCATGCTCTTTCAACCACAACAACATGTTATGACCAACATCAAACATCTCAAACATCAATTAACATACAATCAACACAAAACACACAACACATCAATCCTAGAGCTAATCCAACTATAACACACATCCTACAAGTTATCATAGATGTAATGGAGAGTCCTAAACCTTTCTCAAGCTTGAACCTTCAACCCTACACCAAGTACCACAAGAATGGAGTATTTTCCAACCTCCCTAGTTCTTTGGAAAAAGCGTGGCCCTCCTACTCCTTGGTTAAAACGCAACAAGCAACAACAATGGAGGAATAAGACACTAGAACTTAAGGGAAATGGAACAAAGAGAAGGGATGGGGATGAATAGAGCTAAGAGCTTCACTTACCAACACAAAACTTGAGAAAAGTTCCCTCCTTTCCTCAACCTTAAGCTGAACGTGGGTTCCTCCTCCTTTGGGTATCCATGGAAATTTCAAAATAGTAGAAATGAGCTTAGGAACTCTTAGGAATGGAACAAGGAATAGAAATGGTGAAGATTAAGACCAAGAATTTGACTTACCACCAAGAATCAAAGGAAAAGTTTCCACCTTTCCTTTCTCCCCTCAAGCCGTCGCACACCTCCCTCTCTCTACTCTCCTTCGTTGCTTTCTTTCTTTCAAATGAGGGTTTGGTTACCTTAGCTTAGGACCCCTAACCTTTATGACTACTATTGGGCCTAAATAATGGCCCTTGGGCCTTATTCTCCACTCCTACTATTAATTCATCCCACCTCCTGAAAATAAAATAAATCCAACTTAGTAACTTATTTAAAATGAATTAGACCCCTTTTAGGTAAAATAAACCCAACTTAATTAATTAATTTAATTAAGTGTTGCAAGCCTTAAATAACTTAATTAGATGAATAATTAAATTATTTTGGGCGTTACAACTCTCCCCCACTTAAAGAATTTCGTCCTCGAAATTACCTGAATCGAATAATTCCGGATAGGCCTCCTTCATCTTACTCTCCAACTCCCAAGTCATGCTTTCGCCCACAGCTCCTAACCAAACTACCTTCACCAAATTGATCTCTTTGCCTCTTAAGACCTTCACCTCACGGTCCGCAATCCTAACTGGCATAGTCTCCACCGTAAGGTTCTCCTCACCCTCTACATCATCCATCTGCACTACATGAGATGGGTCTGCACATACTTCCGCAAATCGAGACACATGGAATACATCATGCAGATTAGCAAGATTAAAGCGGCAAGGCCACCCGATAAGCAACTTTCCCAACTCTCTCAAAATCGATGCACGGTCCAATAAAACGCGAGTTAACTTCTTAGACTTCAACGCATACGACCCACACCTGTTGGAGTAACTCTCAAAAATACATGATCTCCAAATGAAATTCTAGATCCTTCCTTCTCTTATCATGGTAACTCTTACATGCCTCTCTCGTGAGGCCTTCATTTTCTCCCTAATCATCTTCACTTTCTCTCGTGGTCTCACGCACCAACTCGGGACCTAGCACTACACTTTCTCGATCTCGTACCAACACAATGGAGTCCTACACCTCCTCCCGTACAATGCCTCAAAAGGCGTCATCCCGATACTCGAATGAAAATCATTATTGTAAGTGAATTCAATCAACGGTAAATGAGAGTCCCATGAACCTCCCCTTTCAAGAACACATGCTCTCAACAAATCCTCAAGTGATTGAATTGTCCTCTCTGTCGCCCATCATGCAGGGGGATGATATGTCAACTCAATCTCAATTTGGAACCCAAAGCCTCTTGCAAACTCCTCCAAAACTCGGAAGTGAACCTAGGATCCCTATCAGACACAATACTCAGAGGCACACCATGCAGCTTTACAATCGTCTTGACATAGATATCCGCTAACCTCGGAATCGGATAAGTAATATTAATTGGTAGAAAGTGCGCAGATTTAGTCAACCTATCAACAACCACCCATATGGTATCAAACCCCTCATTGTAGTCGGCAAAACCACCACAAAATCCATGGAGATACTATCCCACTTCCATTCAGAACATCCAATGGTTGCATCAACCCAGCTGGCTTTTGATGTTCTATCTTAGATTTCTGACATGTCAAGCAAGCATACACAAACTGAGCCACATCACGCTTCATGCCAGGCCACCAGAACAGTCTCTTCAAATCTTGATACATTTTAGTGGCCCCCGGGTGAATACTCAACTTACTCCGATGACCTTCTCCTAAAATTGCCTTCTTAATCTCATCATCACTAGGAACACAAATCCTCCCACGGTACACTTAGCACATCTTGAGCATCTACCACATAATCTTCACTGCAGGGAGTGGTCAATCCCAATCGCGATCTCAACTAGCTTAATGTCCTCTTTTGAGCTTCCCGAATAACATTCAAAAAGTCATTGTGAATCTTCAACACACCCAATCTCACACTCTTAGATGTCACCTCGCGAGACTAGACTCAAATCTCAAACTGCTTCAATTAGCTCAAGCTCCTTCACCATCATTGCGGATACATGTAAGGACTTTCTACTCAAAGCATCGGCTACCACATTAGCTTTCCCCGGATGATAGTTCAGCTAAAGTCATAGTCTTTCAAGGAATTCCAACCATCTCCTTTGTCTCATATTTAATTCCTTCTGATCAAACAGATACTGCAATCCTTTATGATCACTGAATACCTCAAACTTAGAACCATACAAATAATGTCTCCAAATCTTCAAGGCAAAAACAATTGCCGCAAGCTCCAAATCGTGAGTGGGGTAATTCTTTTCATGAGTTCTCAACTGTCTTGGCATACGCCACAACCTTACCATTTTGCATCAAAACACCTCCTAGCCCCATTTTAGACGCATCGCAATATACAACAAAAGGTTCTCCAGATTTGGGCAATGTCAAAACAGGTGATGTTGTCAACCTTCTTTTCAATTCTTGGAAACTTTCTTCACATTTGGAATCCCACACGAACGCCTTTCCTTTACAAGTCAATTGGGTTAGCGGGAGTGCCAACTTTGAAAACCCCTCAATAAACCTTCTATAATATCCCGCCAATCCAAGGAAACTTCTAATCTCCGTAACTGACTTAGGAGCCTCCCACTGCATCACCGCATCAACTTTGGATGGATCTACCGCAATCCCATCACCAGAAATAATATGGCCTAGAAAGCTCACTTCCTTCAACCAAAAGTCACACTTTGACAGTTTAGCATACAACTTTTTCTCTTTCAATACTTCTAGCACTAACTTCAAATGCTCTGCATGATCCTCTTCGGACTTGGAGTACACCAAAATATCATCTATGAAAACCACCACAAATCGATCCAAGTAGTCATGGAAAATACGGTTCATGTACTCCATAAATACCCCTGGTGCATTAGTGACACCAAACGGCATTACAGAATACTCATAATGCCCATATCTCGTCCTGAATGTTGTCTTCTGAATATCCTCATCTTTCACTTTAATCTGATGATAGCCCGATCTCAAATCAATTTTGCTAAACACTTTAGCACCGACTAGCTGATCCATCAAATCGTCAATTCTCGGAAGTGGATACTTGTTCTTGATTGTTACTTTGTTCAGCTGTCTATAATCAATGCAAAGCCGCATACTTCCATCTTTCTTCTTCACCAAAAGTATTGGCGCTCCCCAAGGTGACACACTAGGTCTTATGAATTTCTTCTCAAGTAAGTCCTCCAACTGACTCTTCAACTCCAGATAATTCGGATGCGGACATCCTATATGGAGCCATGGACACGGGTCTAGTGCCGGGCACAAGATCAATACCAAACTCTACTTCTCTTTCAGCGGCACATCTGGAATTTCGTCGGGAAACACTTCAGGAAATTCACGAACTATTGGCAACTCTTCAATCTTAGCTTGGCTCTCCACGGCATAATGATGCCATCAATGAAAACGACTTAGCTTCCTCCTTCAAAACTCTATGCGGTTGACGAGAATGTAACAATGCGATTCTTCCTCCTTAGAAGAAGGAAAGCTCACGGATCTACTTAGCACAATTGATATGTACTTGGTTATCAACTAACCACCCATACCAAGAATGATGTCCAAACCTCCTAAAGGCAAGCAAATAAGATCAACAAGAAACTCTCTTGCCAAAGACTGACAGAGGACATCTAGCACACATTAGGGATGTAGTTCTCGATCCTTTGGTGGGGTATCAATAACCATGTCCCTTCTCATTGTAGACAAAACAAGACCCAAATTCTCAAAGACACAATGCAAAGAATGAAAGAATGAGTAGCACCAATATCTCACTATAGCTATCAAAGGAGTACCGTTAATAAAACAAGTACCTCTAATCGCGTTGTCCCCCTCGGATCCCGCCAATGCAAACACCTTCCCTCTAGCTTTCTCCCTCTTGGGCTTAGGACATTTAGTGCTAACATGTCCCACTTCATCACAGTTGTAGCAGACTATCTCTCTCTTTTCACAATTATTAGACTTATGGCCCCTCTGACCACACTTGTAGCAACGGATCTCAGTGCACTCGCTACTCTTGTGTCCGGGTTTCTTGCAAGAGTAACACACAATACCTGCTGTTTCACCTCCCCCACTTGAACCTTTACCCGCACTTGCCTTCCACTTTCCTTTACTTCCACTAACATCATACGGCTTCCCCCGGAATTGAGCATTCTTCTTCTCTCTTACCATCTTGTATGCAGTAGCACTGTCTTCCTCATAAATTCTACACTTGTCCACTAGCTTGGCAAAGTCTCGAATCTCCTGGTATCCAATGGCTTTCTTAATTTCTGGCTGCAGACCATTCTCAAACTTCACACACTTTGAAAATTCTCGAATCAAAGATGGTTGTCATAGTAAGGGCAAAACTTGACCAACTCTTTCAAACTTTGTCGCATATTCACTCTGAGACTTGGTTCCTGTTTCAATTCCAAAAACTCCACCTCCTTTTTAGCCCGCACGTCCTCCGGATAATACTTCCTTGTGAACTCCTCTTTGAATACTCCCCAAGTGATTTCTTCTCCTACAGCTTCTAGTCTCTGTTTCTTCCTCATCCACCAATCATCCGCCTCCTCTTTCAGCATGTGAGTCCCAAATTTCACCTTTTGTGCCGGAGTGCACGCCATCACACGGAAGATTCGCTCAATTTCCTTCAGCCAGGTCAGTGCTCCATCTGGATCATATCTACCTTTGAAGGTAGGTGGGTTCTCACGTTGAAAAGTAGCCAACTTGCGATCCTCAAGATCTTCTCTACCACCCTCCTGCTTCCCCATAGCTTTGTGCATGGGCTTGCAGAGCCTCACCTAAGCAAAGATCAATCCTTCCGGGCCATTCTCAACCTAACACTGCAAAGATTAGCATTCGTTAAGAAACAATTAACACTACCTAGTTGTCATAGATGTTATGACAGACACACTTGGCCGGACAGACCGAACTGCTCTGATACCATTTGTAACATCCTGCATCGCTTCTAGAATCGCGATCGCCTCACGAACCAACACGAGTCTTTTCAAAGATGCTTTGTCCTCACTTGCATGCTTTCCGAAACTTCGAAAGGTCACCCATCCCACTACTACTCCAAGCCAAGCACGCTTAACTATGGAGTTCTTATGGGATGAGCTCCCGAAAAGAAGATGCACCTTGTTGGTATAGGTAGTCCAAATCAATTCTTTTAAGCCTTCCTTCAATCATGCATATCCCATACCGCACACCTCTCAGATCCTCTCTCATTCCGGTGCGTATTCGGTTCATTCACGCGCCCGCTTTTGAAGTTTGCCAGAGCCGCTCTTTGCCATGCCACCTTTTTGGGCACCGGCGATCACTCCTGCACACACACTTAGTCACGGGCGCGATTCCTGGGAATTGGCGCCCGCCAAAAACCACTCAAACCGGGAATATTAGGCACAAAATCGAACTCACGCGCCAATTTGCCTAGCAAATGGCGCCCTATCCAAAGACAATACCACCCAACACTTAGACACCACACACGCGCGAGAATCCTGGTGATTTGGCGCCTGCACTGTTTCACTCATCGCCCAAAGACTGGCGCCAAATTGCCCAAAGAATTGGCGCCTCCTCTCACACTACACGCGCGCAGTGGAAAAACAACAACTCGGGCGCTGCAATGCTAGGCATTTGGCGCCCCCTTCCAACTTCCACACTCAATATACTACAAAACCCCAATTTCTTTTCAACAATTCAATCATCACCTCAACCATCATTCATCTAACATTAAATTAACATCATTAATTCATTATATTCACACACTCAATTTCATGGAATCATTTCATCAAATACCTATTATGCAAAATTTCACAACTCATGCTCTTTCAACCACAACAACATGTTATGACCAACATCAAACATCTCAAACATCAATTAACATACAATCAACACAAAACACACAACACATCAATCCTAGAGCTAATCCAACTATAACACACATCCTACAAGTTATCATAGATGTAATGGAGAGTCCCCTAACCTTTCTCAAGCTTGAACCTTCAACCCTACACCAAGTACCACAAGAATGGAGTATTTTCCAACCTCCCTAGTTGCTGGAAAAAACGTGGCCCTCCTACTCCTTGGTTAAAACGCAACAAGCAACAACAATGGAGGAATAAGACACTAGAACTTAAGGGAAATGGAACAAAGAGAAGGGATGGGGATGAATAGAGCTAAGAGCTTCACTTACCAACACAAAACTTGAGAAAAGTTCCCTCCTTTCCTCAACCTTAAGCTGAACGTGGGTTCCTCCTCCTTTGGGTGTCCATGGAAATTTCAAAATAGTAGAAATGAGCTTAGGAACTCTTAGGAATGGAACAAGGAATAGAAATGGTGAAGATTAAGACCAAGAATTTGACTTACCACCAAGAATCAAAGGAAAAGTTTCCACCTTTCCTTTCTCCCCTCCAAGCCGTCGCACACCTCCCTCTCTCTACTCTCCTTCGTTGCTTTCTTTCTTTCAAATGAGGGTTTGGTTACCTTAGCTTAGGACCCCTAACCTTTATGACTACTATTGGGCCTAAATAATGGCCCTTGGGCCTTATTCTCCACTCCTACTATTAATTCATCCCACCTCCTGAAAATAAAATAAATCCAACTTAGTAACTTATTTAAAATGAATTAGACCCCTTTTAGGTAAAATAAACCCAACTTAATTAATTAATTTAATTAAGTGTTGCAAGCCTTAAATAACTTAATTAGATGAATAATTAAATTATTTTGGGCGAAGTGCGTTCAAGCAAACGATAAGGGTGAAACACGGCTTGGAGTGGGATGATGGCGTCAGAGATGACTTCGGCTGGATATTTGAATTCCCTCAAAGGTTGTCGCCATCTATCCTTCTCGCTCAATAGTCTCGCCCTCTCCCTCAGTAGTCTCGCCCTCTCCTTCCTTTCTCAAGGGATCTCGCTTTTTTCCTCTTGTGTGAAAAGTTAAAAAAGGATTTGAAGCGTCAAATTGAAGAGAAGGCACCTATATCAATACTAAATCAAAAATTATGAGAAGATCACCTTGCTAATTGGAGTCACAATACCACGAGGTAAAAAGACAGATTTCTACAAGAAAATTCTCAAATACCGCTAGGGGCAAGGACAAGACCTGCTAGGGGTGAGCAAGACCGGCCCAACCCTAAGGCCCGTCCCGTCTTTGTCCCATTAAACCCGCAAAATATCGGGTTTGTTTGGGTCTAAGGACGGGTTAGGGTCTAAAGAATTGACCCGACCAAAATTTAGAGACGGGTTAGGGTTAGGTATTACCCGTCCCAACCCGTCCTCTTACTCACTCCTCACTCTAATTTTTAACTCAATTATATTGGTAATAAGACTTTTAAAAATAAACTATTCAATTTGAAATCGATGTTAGTTTAAGTAGAAACATTATTGTAAAGTAATACTGTAAAAGCCATGTTTAGAGTTAGAATACATGATAAAATACTAAAAAGATTCAATTTATCACTTCTTACTTTTGGTCATTCTTGAGTAATCGCCTTATAATTTTGTTTCAATTGTCCTTCGGGCCAACCCGGTCTCGTCCTAAATAGACCCGGTCTTACTTTGTCCCTAAGAACATCGGGTTTGTTCGGGCCTAAGGACGGGTTAGAGTCTAAAAAATGACCCTATATTAATTTAGGGCCGGGTAAACGACAAGTGTAACCCGTCTCAACCCGTCCCTTGCTCACCCCTAAGACCTGCACAGACGACCCGAGATGTCCAACGACAACGAGTCGGCCGGCGAGGACGACCTAATAGACGACCCAGGATGTCAAACGACAATGACAACAAGCTGACCAGCAAGGACGACCTAAGTGACAATCTCAAGCCAAGGCCATCCTCTAGAATAGCCTCGATTCTGGGGCCATGAGGCCCACTCACCTAACTGGACCTGGATCAGCCTAATAGCTAGGATCCATATCCAGGACCTTATTTATCACGCATCAACGGCTCAGAGTTGGCACAGATCCCTACAAATATAAATACTGGCTCGCATAGCCACAAAAGGGATGCATTACTCGTTTCCTGCCCATTCTCCAATTCTCAATACCGACTTGAGTGTTGGAGTGGCTTTACAGGTACCCCGAGTTCAAGAGCTCAAGACACTGAGATCTGACCCGACTAGAGCACTACCAACTGTAGTCTTGGATCCTCTGAAAGACAGAACAATAAGCACTATTTATGAAGGGGTAGTGTGCATGAGCAACATGTTTAAAATCCCCTTCTGAACGGGTTTATTGTTTTTTTTGACAAGAACAAACTTAATTCATTTCAATCAATAAAAGAGTCTCAATACAGGTTGGAATCAAATCAAATACGTGGGAACTAGCAAACAATCTTGATGCCCGTGCTAACGTATGAGCAACAAGATTAGCTTGTCTCCGAATATAGCTAACCTTAAAGCTAGGAAAAAGAACTAAACGGTTACGACAATATAAAAGAATAGAACCCAACTCAGTATTCGGCAAAGGCTCTATCTTCAAGCCATTAACAACCGGAGCACAGTCCAGTTCAATGGAAACAGAAGATAGCCCCAAATCCTCCAACCAAGTTAAGGCAGCAACAACACTATGCTGTTGCTTCGGTTCCAGCAGAGCAGCGTGGTCTTTCGTGGACGAAAACAGCCTCCGGTACTTTTAAGTGTAACGTCGATGCGGCGCTCTTTGCGGAGGAAAATTGTTCTGGACTGGGCCTAAGAACTGACCCATCCCACATTAAGGCCAGATTTGGCCCATACCACCTAGGGTGGTCAGATCCTGATCAACTTCACGCTGGATGGTCAGGATTCTTTGCCTTCCCCGTCAACGGAGAGGATCGCATCACGGGAGATCTAACGGCTCTTGGCCACTCGGTGAACAGTATTTAACCCACATGTCAGACACTGACAAGGTAATTAATTCTTACCCAATTTCACAGTTCCTGCTCTTTGCTCACCCCACTGACTTGGGCGTCAGAGTGTAATTGCAGGTACACCACCAACTCGTGCAGAAAAAGGCATTCAACCGTCCCATGCGCTTCATCTGCTCTCTACTTGAAGGTCTACTACAGATCATTGGCGACCACAGTGAGAGTTGAAAGAGTTCCCCCACGTACCTTACGATGGCCTCCAGAGGGCGACCAAAGAAGAAGGGTGCCCCAAGGCGTGCAACACGGGCTATTTCAGAGCAGCCTCAGATGACCCCAGAAGGTGTGGCGGTCACCATGGAGGAAACAACTCAGGGCGACTCGGAGGAACCAGTCGCCCAGATCAGGACATCTTAGCAGCGGCCGGCCTTCCCCCCAACATAACACAGTAGTTCATACAGTTGTTGAACCAACGTGATCAGACCATAGCAATGCAGAACGAGCGACTCAACCAGATCGAGCAGCAGGTCGCCGCTGGACGAGCATCACCTGCCCCTGGGCGAGCAACACTCATCCTTGGACTACCACCCATTCTGGAAGCACGCAGAGAACCAAAAACTCATGGAGCAAGGTCTCCCCCAAGAAGACATTCAGTGCATAGATCGCCTCCGCGAAGGAATCATGTGCACCGATCCCCACCTAGGAGGGGCAGAAGTTATGGGTGCTCTCAACCCCTATCGCCCGCCGATCCAACGTATGACCTTTATGATCTTGAGCATTCCCCCACTAGATACTCGTCAACAGGATCCCCAAGACGCTCCAGGAGTAGGTCGCTCGATCCATATGGACCTTGTCCTTGAAATGAAGAGAATCCTAGGGGCTACGCCCCTCAAAGGTCAAGGTATGATGCGGACCGAGCAAGAGGCCGACATGGAGATGGGATCCCTAGATACCGAGATGTGGGGGGAGCAAGCCTGTTCACTCGAGAAATTGAAGATTATCATATCCCAAGGAAACTCGAGAAACCTCCTCCTCTGAAGATGTACAATGGGATTGGAGATCCTGATCGACACATCCGATATTTCAACAACATGATGCATTACCGGTCCGCTGCCGAGCCCGTGAAGTGCAAACTTTTCCCCTTATCCCTTGAAGAGGGCGCTCCGGATTGGTGGGAGGAGCTGGAACCTAACACCATCTCTTCATGGAGAGAACTCTGCTGAGTCTTTTCTGCCTAGTTCACAGCTCATAAGAGCAAGCCCAAGTCTGAGCATATTTTAGAAGCAGTGAAGCAGGGGGAGAATGAGACCCTGCGGGAGTACGTAGATCGGTTTAACAAAGAAGCGGCCTCAGTTCGTGGGCTGAATGACTGGAAAAAACTAAGTTATATGACGCGTGGCCTAAGACCCGAAAGTTTATTTGAGACTGAAGTCGGGATCAATCAACCGGAGGACCTAGCCACTTTCCTTCGCACAACGTTATATGAATTATGAAGAAGTGAGGATGGCCAGAGGGCGACCAAGCATTGGGAACGCCCAAGAGAAACCCCGAGAAGAGGGATCGAGAAGGCCCTTCCCGAGATTTCAAGTCAAAGAAACAGGTAGACCACACTAGATTGAACACCTCGTACGCCCAGATTTATGCCGACTGCGTCAACACAAAATTCAAAGATGTGAAAATACCTGACCCATTAGTACTGAAAGATGGGCAGCGAAAGTCAAGGAAATGGTGCAGATATCAAAAATGCAACGGGCATGACACCAATGGGTGCATGGCGCTCAAAGATGATATTTAAGAACTGATTCGGAAAGGGAAGTTGTCCCAATATGTAAGGAAGGATCAAGGTGATGAAAGGGAAGATAGACAGGATGACCAAAGAGCAGCCCAATCCCCCAGGAGGGGCAAGGCAGCAGTCAATGAAGTGACCAAGGTAAACAAGGAGGCTGACAGTGAGACAGATGACGGAAGGCCAAGGGGAGATCAGTGGCCATGTCCATCACGGGAGGATATCATATCAGTAGGGTAACAAATAGGGTGAACAAACGACGCTGGAAATAGATTATGAGTGTTGCCTTCACATCAATCAGAATACCTTCAAGCAGACCACCCTCAGCCTTTGGGGACGATGAGTTACTTGACGGAAAGCCGAACAAGTATGTACCCCTATTAGTAACGACAATCATGGCCAATACTGAGGTTCGGAGAATTCTGATTAATCAAGGTAGCTCGGCCGACATTATTTTCGAAGACCTCTTAGAAGTTTTGAAGATTTCTAAGGATGAACTCTCTCCTTATGAAGGAACACACTTGACCAGATTCAATGGCGCATCCACCACTCCTTTGGGTCATATCAACCTGAGGGTAACCTTCGGAGATGACACCGATGGTAAAGGACTTTACCAAACGGTTAAGACCACTTTTCTGGTCCTACCTTGCAAATCAGCGTACCAGTGCATAATAGGTCGACTAACCCTGGGAAGGTTGGAAGGGATGGCTTCAACGGTACACCTCAAGATGAAATTTTACTCAGCTGAGGATAAAGTTGTACCATACTGGGCGACTTGAAATCTGCCAAGCGTTCCTTTTACCTTAGTCTGAAAGAATCAGAAGGGTCTTTGGTCAACCAGGTAGCGACCATAGATAGGATGGTGGGGTCAGAAGTCAATCTAACCGACCTAGGTGCACGATACGACCCAGATAGTGAAGAAAAAGGAGACGATGCTCTAGCAAGGGAGCTCAAAAAGAGGATAAAGCGACCAGAACCAGATGGTGAATTGACAGACATAGTTCTAGGGGACGATCCCCTCAGGACGATCAAGATTGGGACAAACCTCCCTGAAAAAGTGAGGGACGAGTTGATCCAATGTTTGAGAGGTCATGCTGATTTATTTGCCTGGAGTGCATCAGACATGCCACGAATACCATCCGAAGTGGCGTGCCACAGACTAGCATCCGACTCAAAGGCCAAACCAATCGCCCAGAGAAGGCACGCTCAGAAAGCTGATAAGGCGTCAGCAGTTGTCAAAGTAGTGGACGACTTGATAATCAAAGATGTTGTGAATGAAATAAAGTATACCACTTGGCTGTCCAATGTTGTCTTGGTCAAAAAAGCAAATGGCAAGTGGAGGATGTGTGTTGATTACACAAACTTGAACAAAGCATGCCCAAAGGACGCTTTCCTTATGCCCAACGTGGACAGGTTAGTTGACAATCCATATGGATTCAAGTCGCTCTCTTTCCTGGACGCCTATTCAGGGTATAATCAGATTACCATGTATCCGCCCGACCAAGAAAAGACTGCCTTCATGACCAACAAGGGTAACTACTGTTACAAAGTCATGCCTTTTGGCCTAAAAAACGCAGGAACCACTTACCAGAGAGTGATGAACAAAGTTTTTCGTGGCCAAATTGGGCGAGTAGCTGAAGTTTACTTAGATGACATGATAGTAAAAAGCAATGAGGATCCTGATCACATAGGCAACCTAAAGGAAGTTTTCGCAGAAGCTCGAAGAAATTCCTTAAAGCTCAACCTTGAGAAGTGTACCTTCGGGGTAAGGGCGGGAAAGTTTCTAGGATTTTACTTGACAGAAAGAGGGATTGAAGCCAATCCAGATAAGTGCAGGGCGGTCACTAAGATGAGGCCACCCACAACAAAGAAAGAGATTCAGAAATTGAATGGGATGATTGCAGCGTTGTCTAGATTCGTGGCCAAGGCGGCAAGCAAGTCGTTGCCATTGTTCAAGTTACTCAAGAAGGGGGCAGAGTTTGAGTAGACACCTGAGTATGAGCAAGCTCTGACCGATCTTAAGAGCACCCTAATGAACCCCTGTCATACCCCAATTTTGTCCGGCTTAGGTCAAAACCCTAATTTTCCCCAAAAAAATAAATAAACAAAAGAAAAAGCATCATGCATTGCATTTAGGGTCCTAAAAGTCATTTCAAAGTTTCTAAAATCATTTTTGGAGTTGAAATGCACTTTTTGGACGAACTAGGATTTTTTTAGGGTAAGGGGCATTTTGGTCATTTTTCGCAACAGGATAATTTTCTCGTCAAAAGTATGCACACACCAAAAGTACATTTTTCTCCTATCCAAGAGAATTTTTGTACAATTTTTAGAGAGAATATCCTAGCCTAAAATAATTAAAATGCATTTTCCTATTTTTATTGCATAAAAAATATTAAAAGATCATTAAATATTTCCCAATTACTAAGTGACAAATTTTGTTGTCTAGAGTAATTAGGAGGTTATTTTATGATGACCAAAAACATGTAACATTTTTCTAATAGGTGCATTCCCATTTTGCATGCCCAAAATTCAAAATTCAAAATGCAAAATGGGAAGTGTCTCTCAATAAGACAAAACACCAAAAAAACAAGCATTTTTTTATTTTTCCTTCCCATTTCAGCTCATACCATGCGCATACCCCCTCCATTCCACTCTCTCTCTTTCTAGAAGCTTCTACACACTTCTTTTCTTATTCACTAAGATTTGATTTGTTCTATCCTTAACTTTGCCCTCTTTGGTAAATTACCTCACTCACCTACACTAATACTTCCACCCAAAAATGCAAACTTACTTCTTTGGTAACACCCCATTACAAAAATACCCTTAACCCTATCTCACAAGACACTCCTTTCCCAAAATAAATAAAAGTTTATTCCTTTTTCTTTTTTTTTTCCTATGGCTTACTTCTCTCCACTCTCTCTCACCTTCACTCTTATTTTGTGTTTCTTCAATACCCCTAATCCATGTGATGATCCATCCCAACCCTCCATTTAATTTTAAGACTCAATCTTAGAGGCACATCAAAAACAAAAAGACAATGATACCCTTTAAACCTAAAAATCCCTATAAATAGATCCTCATTTCCCCACCTCACAAGTTTTTGACCTCTTCACACTCATTTCTCTAAATCAAGCAACCAAAACCCTTCTCCCAAACACCCCAAAACCGAAGCCTCTCCCTCCTTCCTCTCCTCCATTCCTTCACCTTCATCCACCAAAACACCTTCAAACCTATCTCTCACTACCTTAGCTTTTCCTTCCTCACTCAAGAAAATCAAGCAACAAAACCTTCTCCTCCATCAAGCTCAAGGCCGTAGCTCATCCTCTCCCTCTCCTACATTTTTTTCATTTCTTCCTTCCTCTCTTAGAAATAAGGTAAAAACCATTGATACCTTTGCATCATCTTCAAGCATTTTACATTAGAACTTATTTTCTTTTCTTCATCTTGCATTTTCTTCATTATTTAGCATATTTATCATTTTCATTTTCATAATGTAGCTTGTTGTTGTTGGTGGGTGAGATTTGGCATCTCACCCTTAATAAATGGATTTATGATGCTTTATGTTAATTTTATTGTCATTTCGCTAAACAAAAAATATGCTCAAGTTGATTTTGTGTTGTGAGTATTTTATTTTAGTAATTATGTTGTTATTGTTAGTTGTTGATGATCTAGTCATATGATCTATCACTAGTGCTTAAGGCACTTTGATTTGAGGGATAGAGATGACTAGAAGGGATTCAACTCATTATATTTGATCTTATGTGTCTTGTGATTTAAATTTAGTTTTGTTTAGTTATTGATGATCTTGCAAAAGGATTCACCAGTAAGTACTTAGTACTTTTGATTTAAAGTGGTGAAGATTGCAAGAAGGGATTCAAGTTCATTTTTATAGTTTAATATTATGTTCATTTCGCATGTCTCAAATAAATTAGGTTTCACTTGATTTTGATGTATTTCTTGGTTTAGTTGTTGATGATCTTGCAAAAGGATTCCCACTAAGCACCTAATTGCTTTTGATTTAAAGTGGTGAAGATTGCAAGAAGGGATTCAAGTTCATTTTCATAATTTAATGTCATTTTCATTTCGCATGTTGTGAATAAATTAGGCTTTGCTTGATGTAGATGTATTTCTTGGTTTAGTTATTGATGATCTTGCAAAAGGATTCACCACTAAGCACCTAGTTGCTTTTGATTTAAAGTGGTGAAGATTGCAAGAAAGGATTCAAGTCTACTTCATAGTTTAAATGTTTAGTGTTCTTGTAACTTAATTATGTTGTTGTCGGTTGTTGATGATCTTGCTAAATGACTCCACAAAGTGTTTAGAGTATTCAATTCAAGTGGTGAAGATGGCTAGAAAGGATTCAATAGATTTAATTTTGTACAAATTGTCCTTTCATTCTTTGCTTTATCTCTTAATAGTTCTTGTAAAATAATCATAGGTTTTGCTTAATACTCAAAGGTTTCCTTGCACGCTTAGTTTTGGCCATGGGCCTATTCCATTGAATAATATTGCTTGGTCCATAATTAGGGTTAGATTTTAGGGTTTTGGTTTCACCATGTGTGCCTTTAGGTTAAGGTTTAGGTTTGAGGTTTATGTTGCTAGATTGTTTTTTAGGTTGAATAAATACATGCCTTGCTTGATACTTATCTTGCAATTTCACATGTTAGCTTAGATTTATGCCTCATGGTACTCTCGTGTATTAATTGTTGATTACCTTTGCTTATGAATTTGCAATTGTTGCGTTTTGGTTTAGAATAAAAAAGGATTTGCAAATGTTCTACTTTCTTTTCAAAGCCCCAAGTCAAATGTTTTCTAATAAAAACCTAAGGCACTTTTCATAAATAAAATCATTAGCCATCACTCGAAGCTTTCGCTTGTTTGATCGTTAATGATGGAGTTACTAGTGGTAGTCACTCGAAGCTTAGCTTGTTTGACTATCATGAAAGCTCCCACACCTTAATCAAATATAAATCAATTCAAAATCCAAAAACAATATGAGTCATTAGTGGTAATTATCACTATGACTCATCCCTTTCCAAAATCATTTCAAAAAGATAATAAAACGTTGCGACTAGTAATCACTTGAGTAATTGCTCGATGATTATCGGTCCCAACACTTTTCTTTCAAGTTAGTAGTGAACGCCACTCGAAGCCAATGCTTGTTTGGTATTCATGAGCGCTTGAGTCATATTTCCAAAACCCAAAAGATAAGATAAAAACAAAACACGCAGATTTTCTCAAAATCAAAAGAATTAAGAACTACGTAGCTTTGATCCCTCGGTCATTGAGGGTACGTGAGGACCGGTCATATCCCGTCAAGCTCGCTTTCAAAAATCCCAAAACCGTCTTGGACGCAAAAGAACTAAGAACTACGTAGCTTTGATCCTCGGTCATTGAGGGTACGTAGGGCCGGGTCATATCCCGTCAAGCTCGCTTTCAAAAATCCCAAAGCCGTCTTGGACGCAAAAGAACCAAGAACTACGTAGCTTTGATCCTCGGTCATTGAGGTACGTAGGGCCGGTCATATCCCGTCAAGCACTCTTTTAAAAATCCAAGTCTAGTTTCCTTTTCAAAAAATCACAAAAAGATTTCTCTCTCTTGTTTTCTAAAAACTCCTTCAAATAAAAAGGAAAAGAAAAGAAGTAGAACAATTATTTTCAAATCAAACAATCCAAACCACACATCGAATTAATGGTTCCCTTTCGGTAGAAAGGAGGTGTGAGAGTGCTAATACCTTCCCACACCTAACCGACCCCAACCCACATTTACATTTTGAAAGACCACCCCTTTTTGTAAAAAAAGACCTTTTCTAATGTTTTGGTCTAAAAACTAAAATATTAGTGGCGGCTTCACAATTTTCACGTTGTACAGACATGAGAAATCCCAAACCGGATTTTTCTGGCGCAACACCGCGCGACTCCACTGGGACATTTTTTTAAAAAAAGTGGGTCAAGCCTAATTAATCCGATGTGTGGTTCAAAGTGTTTGATTTGAATTAGTTTTCGTCTTACTTCTTCATTTCCTTACCTTTTCCTTTTCTTTCTTCATATGCTTACAACTATGCATGCTTTCCCCATCTATTACAATCCCCTCTTCTCTGCTCCCTTTCTTGAGGTAAGCTCTATATGGTTGTTGATGACACCTTAGGTTAGTTCATTTGTTTTGAAGTGATGCTAAACCTTAGGGTAGGCGACATATTATCGTTTGCTTCGCAGGTGGTGCAGTTTTCCTTGCGGTGGGGAGGGTAGATTTTAGAAAAGTATGTCCTCAATCACACACTTTCACACCTTATATTTTATATGTTATGAGTGGGCTCCTATGCCCGGATCCAACAAAAACCTAGGAGAGTGGAGAGCGATTAGTGGATCATTCATTCGAGACCTTTGTCCTGTCTGATACTCATGAAAGTCTCAACCAGTCACGCTTTCTCATGACGCTTCACACTTGGTAGTTTTCTACATTTGTGGGTGTCGGCATGAGGATTCTATAGCTCTGGTAGCCATTGTGAGGGTGTGAATTAGAACTACATGGGAGGAACCTTTGAAGTTGCCCTAGAACTTAGGATTTCCACCTGTGTAGGACACGAGGACATACAAATTGTGTGTTGCATTGTAGTTTAGACATGTCTTTCCTAAAAAAGAAAATTTTCAAAAAAAAAAAAAAAAGAAAAGAAAAGAAAAGATTGCTATTGTAGCCTTTTCTTTTGCCGGTCCGTACAAAGCGACATATGACCCACTTTTCAAAAAAAAAAGAAAGAAAGAGTTACCTCTGTAGCTTTCCTCTTACCGGTCTATATGAAGCAGTGTACGGTCCGCACTTTCAAAAAAGGAAACCTGAGTTATCGCAAATAAAGTTTTTTTTTCTAACCTTGCATTGGCATAAAGCATCATTGTCATTGGCATACATCACTGCATTGCATAAATTTAAGTTTCTGCAACTCACGCATTCATGGTGCATTTCATTTGCATTTGCTTGTCGAGGACCACCAAGTAATGCACCATCTTGTCATAGGTGTATCAAAATGGAATCAAGTAGCAAAGCTTCACTTACTCCTCGCCTCCCGATTGTGAAGAAAGTGGATGTTGGTAGTTTGAGGCGGTGTCAGCACCTCATGGGTCCAATTGAGAGAGATGCTTTCGACTTAGCATATGGAAATATCCGCAAGCTCTTGCAGTTGAATGTCCAAGAAGACGCTCTTGTGGCTTTAAGCCAATTCTATGATTACGATCACGAGTGCTTCTCCTTCAAGAATTTCCGACTTTCGCCCACACTAGAAGAGTACGAGCGACTTTTGGGATTCTCCGGACTCGAGCAAGGCCCTATCAATTCCAGAGGATGTATTACAATCGATGAGAGGTTAGCAACATTGTTGAGGATTGGTAAGATCAAGCGAGATTCTGAAACCGAAAAGAAATGGTGTGGCGGGTATCCACAAGAATACTTTGAAGACTTAATGCAATCTTATGCTCTAGCCAAGAATTGGGGTCCGTTCAAGTTGGTATTAGCTCTTTACCATATTTGGGGTCGTCCTTTTCCTCAAATAGAGAAATATATTGATGAAGATGCAATTGGAGCCTTCTTAGCCTTCAAAGATGCCAAAAACCCCGTCAATCCCGTGCCTGCCATTCTTGCTAACACGTATCATGCTTTCACCCGTCACAGTCAGTTCCGTACAAAGAAGATATGCCTTTCCGTTCACGTCCTCTATGCCTGGCTTAGTCTTCATGTGGTCCATAACCGTCTAGATGTCAAAGAGTTAATTTCCTATGCTCTAAGTTGTGAGGTGAAGGTCAGAACTACTTCAGAATGGTTCGAGTTTCTGCAAAACCTTAATGACCTCCAAATCCGATGGTACACTGCTGCATGTTGGAATGACAGACCTACGGTATTGCTCAGTTGTGGAAGCTTTCAGAACGTGCCTCTCATGGGGACTCAAGGGTGCATCAACTATAACCCCTCATTAACTTTAAGGCAACTCGGTTACCACTATGAAGAACTCATCCTCCGACAAACATCTTTGTCCGTATCTACCTCTATATAAGGGGATGCCTAGATCGCGGTGACTTGCTTCAAGAGTTCAAATCATGGGAATCAGTAGTGCAAAAAGGAAGTGAAGAATTGTCAAAAAGAACTAGTGATGTCACCTTCACCAATGGCTTAAGGACAAGCTTCAGTGTAAGATCACCAAATCAAGGGATGCTTACCCTTGAGGAGGAGATTCAAGAACCTTATGTCCCTACCCATGAGGAGTTGAATGAAGCTAAATTCACTTTAGCAAAGGTAGAAGAGGAGAAGAAAGCCTTGCAAACCAAGTTGGAAGAGATGACTCTAGAAAAGGAAAGGTTAGAGGAAGAAAATGCTATCAAGATGATGGTGTGGAAGAAAGTGTCAAGAGATTCAAGAGGAGGAACAAAGCAAAATAGAGGCCAAAGGATTTACGAAAAGAGCAGAGAAGAACTCGGAGTACAAACAAAAAGCAAGGAAGGCGCTTGAGGAAGCCCAAGAGTGGAAGATATTAGCCCACCGATCGGAGCAAGAATCACACCGGTGAGAGAATTGAAGGGTCACCGAGGAACCTTGAGAGGAGAAAATGCTTTGTTGAGGAGATCCTCAAAGAATATCAACAAGCCTTGAGTTTTGAGAGAAAATATTTGGTGAATTAAAGGTAACCTTCGCGAAATGCGGAGGAGGCCTACAGCAGTCCGAGTTGAGAGTCGATGATTGGGAAGAACGCTACTTGGAATTAATAGGGAAAATTGAGGAGCAAGAGATCATTAAAGAGCTAAGGGAGGAAATCCGGATGTGGAAGGGCAAGTTCTCAAAGTTATCCGAAATGGCTAGTCAAGCTATGGCAGAGTTCCCAAAATCTAAGAAGCGATCGAAGTTTGAAATGTGTTTCTTCAACACCCCTCCCGAGGTATACAAGTTTGTGAAGTATTGCCGGGCATTGGTCATGGAATTCAAGGAACAATCTCGAGAGAGCAAGAGTCGTGAAGAAAAGGAAGAGAGCCAAGAGTTTAAAGCCATTTGTAATTGAGTTGATTAGATGTATTTCTTTATCTAAAACATTTGCTCGAATATTGTATTACGAAATATTGTACTCCTTTACTTTATTTCATTTTGAATATGGTACCACCTTTTCCATTGGCAAAAGTCGTTAAAGCTTGTTGTCCTTGATGAATGAAGTGTTCGGTTTGCTATTTTGATTCCCCATTCCTTTCACTTTCTAAAAAAGGAAAGAAAAAAAAAAGAATAATAAAGAAAATAAAAAAAAATTAAAAAAAAAGAGAAAAGAAAGGAAGGAAAGATTGACGCGCCTAGAACAAGATGAGGCATTACGTGGTTCCCGACGTCGAGCAAGCATTATGCATACATTCATACATTCATCCATGCATCTTTCTTTTTTTCGCTCTTATGTAATAAACGTCTAAATAAACAGAAAAGGCAAGCTGGTGCGTCAACATCGGTATTGGACTCGCTCACAGGCCAGAGGAATGGCAATCTTGGCAGATATCGATCCACCTCAGCCAGCAGCGGAGAATCAGAATCCTCCGGCTCCAGACTCAGCGAATGGAAGTGGAACAAACCCGACCCTTACGGTACAGAATCAGAACCCTTCGGCCCCTGGTAGCTCCAGTCAGAGTGATCCTGAAATGAGGAATGAGATGAATGCTTTAAAAGCGCAGATGAGTGAGGTGATGAGGCTTTTGTTGTCCTTGAAAGATGGGAATGACTTTCGTCGCCCAGATGCTTTGCCTATGGCCTTCCTTTGGGATTCACTCCCCCAAGTCAAGAAACAAATCGGGATCTTTGGTCTGTGTGTACAAATCGAGAATGTGCAGCCAGCGTCTGTTGGGCCGGAAGGAGTAACTGCTAAACCCCGGGTCCAGATTCCTCACCCAATTGTTATACCTCAGCCCGCTCCTCAGAATCTCACTACACCACCAGCTGTTTTTCCGCAGACTCAGGGCTTCGTGTCAGGCAACTCTGCTTATCCCCAGGCTCAGTACTCAATGCTGCCACCGCAATATGTTGTAAGCAATTCTCCCCGGGTTATTCCATTGAGCAAAGAGCGGACAAGAAACAATTCCAAATGTTAGAAGAAAGGCTAAGGATGGTCGAAGGTTTTGGCTTCAGGGCTAAAGAGGCTAGAGATTTGTGCCTTATCCCCGATGTGGTGCTACCCCCAAAGTTCAAGGTTCCCGACTTTGACAAGTATAGAGGTGCCACTTGCCCAAAGAGTCATCGACAATGTCTTCGCAGAAAATGTCTACTTACTCCCGGGATGACAAGCTGTTAATCCATTGCTTCCAGAACACCTAGTGGGGCATCTCTCAACTGGTACATGAAGTTAGAGCCATCCCAAATCCGTTCTTTGGAAAGATTTGGCGGATGCTTTTCTCAAACAATATCAATACAATGCGAGATATGGCGCGGATCGGACACAAGCTGCGAGAACATGAGTAAGAAAGACGATGAATCATTCAAGGAGTATGCCCGGAGGTGGAGGGCTTTGGTGCGCAGTTACACCCCTTTCTTTGGACAAAGAGTTGGTTTCTATGTTCATGGAAACCTTGCCGTCGTTAATATTATGACCGCTTGATCACAGTGTCTCGTCCAATTTCTCGGATTTGGTGATTGTGGGAGAGAGGTTGGAAAGTGGATTGAGAAGCGGGAAGATTTCACAAGGACTCACCATGAATGCAAACCCCGGAAAAAGTCATTCTCCACTTCCTAAAAAGAAAGAAGGAGAAACCAATGCCATTACCATCAACCCACCATATCGGCCACCCAATATTCCGGTCCCCACTCCCATACAAACGGCCGTCCATTCCAAAACAACGATCAAAGCGACTACCAAAAAGCCTACCAAAATGAACCTTTGACCCAATTCCCATGTCCTACACGGACCTTTTTAACTACCTTATCACCAACAAGCTCATCAACACAAGGCCCATGAAACTGTCCGGCCGCCTTACTTTAAAGTGTACAATCCTAATAAGACTGTGCTTTCCATGAAGGAAGCGATGGGGCATGTTGTGGAAGACTGCAAAGCCTTCAAGATAGTGGTACAAGATTTGATAGATGCAAAAGGCATAACTTTCAAGCAAGAGGATCCAAATATTACCACTAACCCGTTCTTGGGTCATCGAGAGGCCACTACCAACGCTATAGAAAGTTACGGTGGGCGATTGATAAAGAAAGTGCACGAGATCAAGACTCCTCTAAGTGTCATTTACATTTGAATTATGCCGGGCCGAGGTTGTTAAAAAGGGTGTTGCCATGAGGAAGGGTGCGGCCCGACTCTTTGTGTGTGGGAGATTGTGAAACCTTCAAGAGGATCTTGCGAGGACTTGATGGATCGATACATGGTCGGTAGGAACTCATGGTATGGGGATGAAGTGTTGACCCTATGTTCGAGACAAAGTGGTGGGAGAGCCAAAAGCCAATTGAAATTACATTGCAACTCGATCCAAGAATGGTTCAAGTCGAGACTCAACCAACGATCCTTTGAAGACCAGTTCCTTTCTCATGCAAAGAAGAAATCATTGAGGACATAACACCTTGCAAAAAAGGATGATGTTGGGACACCCTAGGAGAACTAGCGGAAAATTTGACTATTTGGTCGAGATATGATGCTCCCGAGAGTGCTCGAATCCGAATTGAAGATATCCAGCCCACGGGATGGGGTGAGGAGGATGAGCAATACAATCAGATAGCCGTCATCGAGGAAGAGTTAGCTGAAGAAAGCGAGGGTCGGGATATGGTTTGTCGCAGTGTTGCAGGAGAAGAAGTTGGCAACTGGAAGATCGTCGATTTCCCTGTTGTTTTCATTTCAAAGTAATGATTTTTGTAATGCAAATCCTTTGGCTCTGCCCAAGGCCTTAGGACATTTTCATAAGGGCATGCATGTTTTCTTTTAAAATACCATCTATCAATAACATGTAGTTTTGAATTCTTAAATGAATAAAAATTGCTTTTTTGTGTCTTCATTTTGTGTCTCTATTTTTGCTTGTTCATTGCTTTTCTATTCCCGCAAATGCAGATCTAAAATGAATGTCTCTGGAAATAATAGTGCCAATGGTTCATATGTTAATTTTGATTACCAGATTAATCAAGTGAGGAGGATGTTGAGGATGACCGAGACTCCTCCGAGAATTGATGAGAATGGTTGAGCAAGAAGGAAAGGTTATTCTACCATATGAGAAACTGTTGAGACCGTCAATTTAGGCACAGAGGGTGAAAAGAAAGAAGTTAAGATTGGCACTTCAGTGAAAAAGGGGGAATATGAGAGGTTGGTCCAACTCTGCGTGATTATGTTGACATCTTTGCATGGTCGTATGAGGATATGCCCTGATTAGATACTAATATAGTGGTGCACAAGCCGCCATCAAGCTGAATGCTCTCGATTAAAAAGTTAAGAAGGATGAAGCTGAGATGTCTTTAAAGATCGAGAGATGAAGTGAAGAAACAGATTTGTGGCCCGGCTTCCTAGGCGTAGCTAAATACCCACAGATGGGTTGCTAACATTGTGCCGCACCCAAAAAGGATGGGAAAGTTAGAATGTGCGTTGATTACGAGATCCGAATCGGGCGATCCCAAAGATGACTTTCCGCTTGCCTCATATTGATGTACTAGTAGATAGCACAAAGACAAAGACTCTCCTTTTCTCCTTCATGGGCGGTATTCGGGTTATAATCAGTTAAAATGGCTCTCGAGGATATGGAGAAGACTACTTTCCACGACCGCTTTGGGGGCGTTACATTACAAAGTCATGCCGTTCGGTTTGAAGAACGCCCGGTGCTACCTATCAAAGGGCTATGGTCACGTTGTTTCATGACATGATGCACAAAGAAATAGAGGTCAATGTGGATGATATGATTGCAAAGTCCAAAACTGATGAGGAGCATATTGTTAACTTGCAGAAGCTCTTCGAGCGGTTGAGAAAATTCAAGCTCGAGTTAAACCCGGCTAAGTGCACCTTCTGGTGAGGTCGGGAAAGGCTGTTGGGGTTTATCGTCGATCAAAAAGGATAGAGGTGGATCCGGACAAAGTGCGTGCAATTCTCGAAATGCCTGCTCCTAGAACAGAGAAAGAAGTTCGGGGTTTTCTTGGAAGATTGAACTATATCTCCAGGTTTATCTTCCAGTTAACTGCCACATGTGAGCCGATTTTCAAATTGTTGTGCAAGAATCAAGAGACTAAGTGGAATGATGATTGCCAAGAAGCTTTTGAGAAGATTAAGAAATACTTGCAGAATCCACCTATTTTAATGCCTCCAGTGCATGGTAGACCTTTGATCCTGTGTCGGCGGTGTTAGAAAATTCTATGGGTTGTGTGCTAGGGCAACATGATGAAACCGCAAGAAGGAGCATGCAATTTATTATCCGAGCAAGAAGTTCACCGATCGTGAGACGAGGTACTCATTGCTAGAAAAGACTTGTTGTGCCTTGGCTTGGGCCGCTCACCGCTTAAGGCGCATTACATGTTAAGTCATACCACTTGGTTAGTGTCAAAGATGGATCCTATCAAGTATATCTTGAGAAGCTGCGCTCCACGGAAGAATCGCCAGGATGGCGGATGCGATTGTCGAGAATATGACCTTCTTTATGTCACTCAAAAGGCCATAAAAGGTAGTGCGTTGGCGAATACACCGCACATCGACCTATTGAAGATTATCGATCAATGCGATGTGATTTCCGATGAGGACATTATGGCTCTGTTTGAAGAAGGAAAGTCCCCGAGAATGAAAGATGGAGAGTAGTGTTCGACGGTGCTTCCAACGATTATGGGCACGGAGGCTGAGGCAAGGCGTGTTGATCTCCCGACAATCGTTTCATACCAGTCACCAATAGACTAAGTTTCTATGTCACAAACAATATTGCAGAGTATGAAGCATGTATTACGGGTATTCGAGCAACTCTAGATTGGAAAGTCAAAAGACTAGATGTGTACGGAGACTCGGCTCTAGTCATTCATCAAGTGAATGGAGATTGGGAGGCCAGAGAGATCCAGTTGATACTCTATAGAGATTATATCGAGAATTGGTTGAACCCTTTGAAGAAATCACGCGTTTGACATCGCCTCGCGAGAGAATCACCGGTGATGCATTGCTACTTTGTCTTCAATGTTTAATATCAATGCGATAAGAATTTGACCCGGATCGAATTCGACATCGAAGTTTGCCCTTTATTATCACCACTCTTGTGCGAAGATTGAAGATGAGGAGGATGATAGGCCTTGGTATCATGACATCAAGCGGTACATCCGAGCAGAGAGTATCCTCCGGGGGCATCGAAAAATGATAAAGAACACTCGGAAGGTTGTCGATGAATTTCTTCCTGAGCGGTGAAGTGCTCTACAAAAGGAACCATGATAAAGTACTCCTTAGGTGTGTGGCAAAGGAGGAAGCGAAAAGATCATGAGAGAAGTGCATGAAGGCACGTTCGGGACTCATTCGATGGGCATACTATGGCAAGGAAGATATTAAGGGTGGCTACTCTCGGTCGCGCAGATGGAAGGTGATCACTCTGATTTTGTGAGGAAATGCCACAAATGTCGATTTATGCCGATCATATTCATGTTCCACCGCCATTCATTAAATGTCTTGACCGCATCTTGGCCATTTTCAATGTGGGGCATGGATGTCATTGGTCCCATAGAGCCCCAAAGCGTCAAGCGGGCACCGCTTCATTCTAGTTGCAATTGATTACTTCACTAAATGGGTTGAAGCTGCCTCATATTCCAGCATAACTAGTTCCGTGGTTGCCAAGTTTGTAAAGAAGGACCTGGTGTGTCGCTATGGTCTCCCAGATAAAATCATCACAGACAATGGTAGCAATCTGAATAGTAAAATGATGAAAGAGTTGTGCCTGAGTTCAAGATTAAACATCACAATTCCTCTCCCTACCGTCCAAAGATGAGCAGGCGGTTGAAGCGACCAACAAGAATATCAAGAGAATTGTGCGAGAAAATGGTAGTGACCTACAAGGATCGCACGAAATGCTTCCCTTTGCTTTGCACGGGTATCGTACCTCAGTGCGCACTTCGACCGGGGCAACCCCTTTCTCTCTAGTGTATGGGTCAGAAGCAGTTCTTCCCATTGAGGTTGAGATACCATCTCTCCGAGTGCTTATGGAAGCCAAGTTAGAAGAGGCTGAATGGGTTCAAACCCGTCTAGATCGATTGAATCTCATTGAAGAAAAGAGAGTTGCGACTTTGTGTCACGGTCGGTTGTATCGTGAAAGGATGGAAACAAAGCGTTCGACAAGAAAGTTAAATCACCAGAATTCAACGAGAGACCTTGTGCTCAAAAAGATTACGCCTATTCAAAGTGACCCCGTGGGAAATGGACTCCTACCTATGACGGACCATATGTGGTAAAGAAAGCCTTTTACGGAGGAGCATTAATACTCACCAAAGCATGGATGGTGAAGAACTCGAGAACCCAGTCAATTGATTCGGTTAAGAAGTACTACGCTGAGAAAAATAAAAAAAGAGAGAAAGATGAGCCAAACAAGAAGTAGCTCGCTAGGTTGAAAACCCGAGAGGCGGCCTAGACAAAATTGAGCGACCGGTGGATTGAAAACCCCAAAAGGGCGGTCGAGGCAAAAATTAGGGTCGAGAAAAGTTGGACTTAAAGAGAGATAAAAGAGGCAAGCAGCGTCTCCAAAAGCTTGGATAAAAGGGTGATCAAAGCTATAGATATGAGCAGTTGGCATCAAGTGTTCCAGAGACAAAGAACATTCATAAGATCTACTGCGTCCATTTCTCTTGTTTTTTTTAGTTTCAGAAAAAATTTCCAATGTACTCCTTTCAGTCAGCGTGACATTCTGCACGTCTGGCTTCCATGTGAATAAAAGTCCAAATTTTTCACTTTATCAGTTTGCTGCTTTCTTTTCATTTCTGCTTTAAAACTACGTTTTATGGTAGATGATAGATAAATCATGGAAATGTGCATAAATCATAGCATTAAGATTATTGCGAAATTTTTGAAAATAACAACAAAAAGAGACGATCTTTCAGTCAAGTAAACTCACAAAAATCAAATAAGAAGCGCTGATCGCGTTGGAACAAGAGGACAGAGCTCGGCTCTCGAATCGTTATCATAGATGGTTGCGATGTCCCATGATACAAGTTCCAGTTGGTCGGGCGACAAAAGAAAAGCCAAAAGAGCAAAAGAGCAAAAATATATAAAAATGAAAAAAGAGGTTGAAAAAAAAACAAAAGACAATAAACAAAGTCATGCATTACTTGCATCAAGCATAAGATCATGCACTCATCAGTCATGCATCATAAAGTAGAAAAAGAAAAATTCGGCATTGCATTACATGCACCATAAAGAAAAGAAAAAAGAAAATAGCAATCATGGCATTTGCATTGCATGCGTTTGTTCATCTCACTTGCAGTGCGAAGAGGAATAGGCACTTCAAGATTAATGTTCGACTTCAAGTTCCAAAAGAACCCCTCGGTGGAAAGATCGAGAAGAGAAAAGAGGAAGAAAAAAGAGCGTCCAAGCGCGCAAAAGAAGAAAAAGAAGCGTCCCAAACGCGCAAAAGAAGAAAATAGAGCGTCAGTGCGCAAGAAAAGAAACGAGCGCGCCAGCGCGCAAGAGAGAAGAGAACACCCAAGTGTGCAAAAGAGAGGTCTCACATCGTATCACGAGCAACGCGATGGACCGCAGACCCCATGCGAGGCATAGTGGAATAGTTGTATCAAGCCTAAGATACGATGGGCGCCGTAGATTGATCTCGTATATCGATTCGGAGTGATAACGATCCCCGATCGCTCGAAAGACCGAGAGATTTTAGGAAACGTGCTCCTCCAAGCCGCGTGCAAACTCGGATTCGCCAAGAGTTCGTTTAAGGATTACAGGTTTTAGGCAACCTGGGCATTTTACCGCTTTTTGCACGCCAAGTGCCCATTTACTGCTTTCAGCACGCCAGGTACCCCTTTTATCTTTTTTGTCAAAAAAAAAAAAAAAAAAAAAATTCGAGTTTCCCCAAATGGACAAAATTGGCATGATTTCTGAATTCTTTATTTCTATTTTATCTTCGAAATATGTCTTGCGCGATTCATATTTCTTGATAAAATCCAAATAAAGAGGGGCAGCTGTCATACCCCAATTTTTTCCGGCTTAGGTCAAAACCCTAATTTTCCCCAAAAAAATAAATAAACAAAAGAAAAAGCATCATGCATTGCATTTAGGGTCCTAAAAGTCATTTCAAAGTTTCTAAAATCATTTTTGGAGTTGAAATGCACTTTTTGGACGAACTAGGATTTTTTTAGGGTAAGGGGCATTTTGGTCATTTTTCGCAACAGGATAATTTTCTCGTCAAAAGTATGCACACACCAAAAGTACATTTTTCTCCTATCCAAGAGAATTTTTGTACAATTTTTAGAGAGAATATCCTAGCCTAAAATAATTAAAATGCATTTTCCCTATTTTTATTGCATAAAAAAATATTAAAAGATCATTAAATATTTCCCAATTACTAAGTGACAAATTTTGTTGTCTAGAGTAATTAGGGAGGTTATTTTATGATGACCAAAAACATGTAACATTTTTCTAATAGGTGCATTCCCATTTTGCATGCCCAAAAATTCAAAATTCAAAATGCAAAAATGGGAAGTGTCCTCAATAAGACAAAACACAAAAAAAAAAACAAGCATTTTTTTTATTTTTCCTTCCCATTTCAGCTCATACCATGCGCATACCCCCTCCATTCCACTCTCTCTCTTTCTAGAAGCTTCTACACACTTCTTTTCTTATTCACTAAGATTTGATTTGTTCTATCCTTAACTTTGCCTCTTTGGTAAATTACCTCACTCACCTACACTAATACTTCCACCCAAAAATGCAAACTTACTTCTTTGGTAACACCCCATTACAAAAATACCCTTAACCCTATCTCACAAGACACTCCTTTCCCAAAATAAATAAAAGTTTATTCCTTTTTCTTTTTTTTTTTCCTATGGCTTCATGCTCTCCACTCCTCTCACCTTCACTCTTATTTTGTGTTTCTTCAATACCCCTAATCCATGTGATGATCCATCCCAACCTCCATTTAATTTTAAGACTCAATCTTAGAGGCACATCAAAAACAAAAGACAATGATACCCTTAAACCTAAAAATCCCTATAAATAGATCCTCATTTCCCCACCTCACAAGTTTTGACCTCTTCACACTCATTTCTCTAAATCAAGCAACCAAAACCCTTCTCCCAAACACCCCAAAACCGAAGCCTCTCCCTCCTTCCTCTCCTCCATTCCTTCACCTTCATCCACCAAAACACCTTCAAACCTATCTCTCACTACCTTAGCTTTTCCTTCCTCACTCAAGAAAATCAAGCAACAAAACCTTCTCCTCCATCAAGCTCAAGGCCGTAGCTCATCCTCTCCTCTCCTACATTTTTTTCATTTCTTCCTTCCTCTCTTAGAAATAAGGTAAAAACCCTTGATACCTTTGCATCATCTTCAAGCATTTTACATTAGAACTTATTTTCTTTTCTTCATCTTGCATTTTCTTCATTATTTAGCATATTTATCATTTTCATTTTCATAATGTAGCTTGTTGTTGTTGTGGGTGAGATTTGGCATCTCACCCTTAATAAATGGATTTATGATGCTTTATGTTAATTTTATTGTCATTTAAGCTAAACAAAAAAATATGCTCAAGTTGATTTTGTGTTGTGAGTATTTTATTTTAGTAATTATGTTGTTATTGTTAGTTGTTGATGATCTAGTCATATGATCTATCACTAGTGCTTAAGGCACTTTGATTTGAGGGATAGAGATGACTAGAAGGGATTCAACTCATTATATTTGATCTTATGTGTCTTGTGATTTAAATTTAGTTTTGTTTAGTTATTGATGATCTTGCAAAAGGATTCACGATGAAGTACTTAGTACTTTTGATTTAAAGTGGTGAAGATTGCAAGAAGGGATTCAAGTTCATTTTTATAGTTTAATATTATGTTCATTTCGCATGTCTCAAATAAATTAGGTTTCACTTGATTTTGATGTATTTCTTGGTTTAGTTGTTGATGATCTTGCAAAAGGATTCCCACTAAGCACCTAATTGCTTTTGATTTAAAGTGGTGAAGATTGCAAGAAGGGATTCAAGTTCATTTTCATAATTTAATGTCATTTTCATTTCGCATGTTGTGAATAAATTAGGCTTTGCTTGATGTAGATGTATTTCTTGGTTTAGTTATTGATGATCTTGCAAAAGGATTCACCACTAAGCACCTAGTTGCTTTTGATTTAAAGTGGTGAAGATTGCAAGAAAGGATTCAAGTCTACTTCATAGTTTAAATGTTTAGTGTTCTTGTAACTTAATTATGTTGTTGTCGGTTGTTGATGATCTTGCTAAATGACTCCCACAAAGTGTTTAGAGTATTCAATTCAAGTGGTGAAGATGGCTAGAAAGGATTCAATAGATTTAATTTTGTACAAATTGTCCTTTCATTCTTTGCTTTATCTCTTAATAGTTCTTGTAAAATAATCATAGGTTTTGCTTAATACTCAAAGGTTTCCTTGCACGCTTAGTTTTGGCCATGGGCCTATTCCATTGAATAATATTGCTTGGTCCATAATTAGGGTTAGATTTTAGGGTTTTGGTTTCACCATGTGTGCCTTTAGGTTAAGGTTTAGGTTTGAGGTTTATGTTGCTAGATTGTTTTTTAGGTTGAATAAATACATGTCTTGCTTGATACTTATCTTGCAATTTCACATGTTAGCTTAGATTTATGCCTCATGGTACTCTCGTGTATTAATTGTTGATTACCTTTGCTTATGAATTTGCAATTGTTGCGTTTTGGTTTAGAATAAAAAAGGATTTGCAAATGTTCTACTTTCTTTTCAAAGCCCCAAGTCAAATGTTTTCTAATAAAAACCTAAGGCACTTTTCATAAATAAAATCATTAGTCATCACTCGCTTTACGCTTGTTTGATCGTTAATGATGGAGTTACTAGTGGTAGTCACTCGAAGCTTCGCTTGTTTGACTATCATGAAAGCTCCCACACCTTAATCAAATATAAATCAATTCAAAATCCAAAAACAATATGAGTCATTAGTGGTAATTATCACTATGACTCATCCCTTTCCAAAATCATTTCAAAAAGATAATAACACGCTGCGACTAGTAATCACTTGAGTAATTGCTCGACCGATTATCGGTCCCAACACTTTTCTTTCAAGTTAGTAGTGAACGCCACTCGAAGCCAATGCTTGTTTGGTATTCATGAACGCTTGAGTCATATTTCCAAAACCCAAAAGATAAGATAAAAACAAAACACGATTTTCTCAAAATCAAAAGAATTAAGAACTACGTAGCTTTGATCCCTCGGTCATTGAGGGTACGTAGGGGCCGGTCATATCCCGTCAAGCTCGCTTTCAAAAATCCCAAAACCGTCTTGGACGCAAAAGAACTAAGAACTACGTGGCTTTGATCCCTCGGTCATTGAGGTACGTGGGGACCGGTCATATCCCGTCAAGCTCGCTTTCAAAAATCCCAAAGCCGTCTTGGACGCAAAGAACCAAGAACTACGTAGCTTTGATCCTCGGTCATTGAGGGTACGTAGGACCGGTCATATCCCGTCAAGCACTCTTTTAAAAATCCAAGTCTAGTTTCCTTTTCAAAAAATCACAAAAAGATTTCTCTCTCTTGTTTTCTAAAAACTCCTTCAAATAAAAAGGAAAAGAAAAGAAGTAGAACAATTATTTTCAAATCAAACAATCCAAACCACACATCGAATTAATGGTTCCCTTTCGGTAGAAAGGAGGTGTGGGAGTGCTAATACCTTCCCCACACCTAACCGAATTCCCAACCCACATTTACTGTTTTGAAAGACCACCCGCCTTTTTGTAAAAAAGACCTTTTTCTAATGTTTTGGTCTAAAAACTAAAATATTAGTGGCGGCTTCACAATTTTCACGTTGTACACTGAGAAATCCCAAACCGGATTTTTCGGGGCGCAACAACCCCCTATCCTGAGCAAACCAGTACCGGGGGAAACGTTGTATTTATACTTGGCCATCATAGAGGAGGCACTCAACGCCGTCTTAGTAAGGGAAGAAGACTCCAAGCAAAACCCAATTTACTTCACAAGAAAGCACTTCAAGCCCCGAACTCGGTATCGAGGGTGGAGAAATCGCCCCGCACCGGTCGTCGTGGCAGCGGAAGGATAAGACCCTACTTTGTTGCTCATCAGGTGGTTCTGAGAACAAACCAACCCATCAGGCAAATCCTGCACAGGCCAGACTTGGCAGGAAGAATGATCAAATGGGTAGTAGAACTCTCTGAGTTTTGGATCAACTATGAGGCAAGGTCTGCAAGCAAAGCACAAGTGTTCGCCGATTTCATTGCAGAAATGACACCCACCCCGGAGGGAAAGACGCCCATGACCTGAACGCTCCATGTAGATGGGTCGTCCAACCAGAAGGGGAGCGGGGTTGGCCTGATCTTAGAAAATCCTGAGGGCTTAACAGTTGAAGTATCTCTAACCTTCTCCTTCAGAATGTCAAACGGCCAAGCAGAATACGAGGCTTGCATAGCCGGATTACTGCTAGCTAGGGAATTTAATGTGGAACGGGTTGAACTCCACTCAGATTATTTGTTGGTTGTGTCACAGATAACAGAGTCCTTCAATGCAAAAGATGGAATACTGCAGAAGTATCTGGCAAGGGCAAGAGAATTGCTCGCACTTTTTGACCATGCTGAGCTCAAGCACGTACCAAGCTCAGGAAATTCTATATTTGAAAGAAGTATTTTGTAAGAACAATGACAAAATATAAGTTGTAATCAAACGGGAAAGACACTCTTTTTCCCACAGGGTTTTTTATTGAGGTCTGCCCGTCCGTCTATTAATAAGATGAGGCATTTTTGAAGCATGTGTTCTAAATAGTTGAAGCATTCACTATAGAGTTTAACGATTGACACAAAAGGTCAACAACTACCCGAGGCATTCAAACTGGGCCGAGCCTGGTAAACACTCGGGTAGGGCGAAAAGTCTCTCGAAACGAACGAGAGACCCTCGAAGCGATGAAGTATACATCGCGCCCACCCTGGGTGAGTTCAATCCAGTTAGAAGACTGGTAAACCGCCCAGCGGAGACCTTTAAAAAAATGTTTTTAACACTTAGAGTAATATATTAGCAGGTATATTAAAGACCAAGCAGTCTAGTATGGCCACACTAAGGGCGGCCAAGCATCTAAAAAGAACGGTTAATGTAACACCCCCTTCTACCATAACTACTATTTAATTAGTTTGAAAAATCAGAGTACGTAAAAACTTTTAGTGCGACCACTCGAGGGTGCCACATTTAAGCAAAACACCTTAAATAACTCCAAAACAATTAATTAAAATAAAACTCCAACATATAAGATACATAGCACCAACAATGTCCGAGGACAAAATACTACAGCAGTGGAAAATAACAGCTTAACGTAATAGTTCAAAATATAAAGGAAATAACAACTAAACATCCCCCCGGTGCTACGTATCAGAGCGACTCAACCACACTAGAAGAAGGATCTCTAGTCACCTTCAGTCACCGTCACCTGCAGGTTGCCGACATACGAAGCAACACGACGCAGTAGGGTGAGTCTCTATACATAGGAAATAATAAATAAAACAAGAAACACAGTAGAATAGGCACACCAAAGAACAATAAATTTCAATACACTATTAAGACAGTCACACCAGATACAGTTACACCAATTACAGTCACACCAGATACAGTTACACCAGAACATGTATGCAATGTATAATGCAACCCAAAACTCCACTGGGCATATGCATGTGGATCCATCACCACAATTGGCTTGAGGGCATTCACCAAACACCAAAATATTTTAAGAGGCCGAGGCCTATTCACCAAAGATGCATATGATTATGCGACACCATGACTATGCACAAGAAACACCAAAACACCAAAATAAAGCAATAACATGCTCACCAATAATTATAGGTATGTTCACCAAATCACCAATGAGAGTCATAGACCTCTCATCACCAATATACTCACCATTTATTTTATAACACCATAATTAATACTCCTACGGGGACTAAAAGGACACCACTAAGTATTTCCACACCAAAGGACTAAAGTCATCCTAAGGACTAAAGCCAACGCCCGGGACTAAACCCACACCTAGGGACCAAACACCTCATAGGGACCTATTCCACCCCCAGGGACCATTTTAACACCTAAGGACCAAATTGACACCATTAGGACCATTTTAACACCTAAGGACCAATCTAACACCATAAGGACCATTTTAACACCTGGGGACTAAATTGACACCTCGGGGACCATTCTGACACCTAGGGACTGTTTTGACACCAAAGGGATTGATTTGACACCTAGGGACTATTTTGAACCCACACTGGACCCGCGCAAGTTGCGCCTTGGGCACGCAAAATCGCGCCCATCACTAGACACCAGCAAGACCACCAGGGCGCGCGGGGGCGACAAAATGGCGCCCTTGCACAACACAACACCCACACACACACTGCACACATAGGCGCCACCAGCGCATTAGCAGCGGCAAAATGGCGCCCATCCACTGCCCCTCGCACCACGCTAACCCAAAGCCCTTGCTGCGCATACACAGCGCCAAGTTCCTCGCACTTTGGCGCCCGCTCTGCTTCACGCCCACCCGGCCACACTAGCACACACACAGCGCCAAGTTTGCAAAGAAATCAAGCGCCACCATCTGCACTCCTGCAAAGAACAACAACGAGAAACTCGGCGCCAAATTCATGCGACTGGCGCCCCCCAAAGACACACACCCAACCCACTCCAAACGAGAGCACAGCGCTAAATCCTATGGAATTGGCGCCCCTAACACTATTCACAGCACCTTAAATACAAAACTCAACTACAACTAAATATCTTCATAACCATTAACACCTATCACACCCCATATTACATTTAACTCATGCAATTCACCTTATGACTCAACCAAATAATTACTCCTAGTGTTTATATATTCAACACCATAACACCACAATCAAGAATTTATCAAATCAATATTCATATAACAATTCAATCCAGTCTTGCATAAAGTCAAACAATCACCCAATCAATTGAATACTCCAAGAATCAAATAAAACAAATACTCCTAACACCTGATAAACACATACTTTCTCCTATTTAAATTATGTTAAATTAATAATTAATCACCATATTACAATTGACATACACCAAGCCATTCAAGATTCATCAAGAAACATATTTACAAGTACAACAACAACATATCATCATGAAAATCAATCATATACTCACAAATCATTTATATACATTACAAATCAGTCACCTAATTACTCCTAACCCCTAATCTCTATGATTTCAATTATTAACTATGATTAGAGAGCCCCCATACCTTTTACAATTGAAGAAGACACCTAATCTTTCAAGAAGAATCCTCCCAAGACCCCAACACTCCAAGCTTTCCCCCTTCCTCCTTGCTCTTCACGCCAATCCTCTCTCTTTCTTTCCCTAGCCGTCGTGTTCCTCTCTTCTCCTCTTCTCACTTTCTAATTTTTGATTTTTCTCTCTAATGAGGGTTTCTCCTAAGACCCTAAGGTTTTATTAATTGGGTTTGGGTCACTTAACTCCAATGGGCCCTATTTGCACACCCTCAATTACTTTCTCATATCCCTCCCTATTTAACTAAAATACTCCCCATTTATTTACTACACCCCACTCCTTATTTAATTTGATTTTTAATTCCCAACCATACGCTACTTTTCCTCCCTCCTATAACCACTTTGGTTTTCCCTAGAAACTGGTTTTTAATAATAATAATAATAATAATAATAATAATATTAATAATAATAATAATAATAATAATAATAATCATCTTATATTAAGTATTTCTAACATCAATTTTAGTCGGATATTTGGGCGTTTGGCTTCGGCCTAGCGTCCTGGTTTTGTAATGTTATCTAATGCATCTATCGTCTTTTATTTACTCGATTTGTTTGATTTCCACCAAGTCCGCCGATTAACGTTAGGTTGGTACGCAGGTCGTCGTTGGCTAACGTACCCATGGGCCACTGTCGATTATGGGCCGTTCGTTGTTCTATTTGTAAAACAATAGTTGGGATACCATTGTCGCAGGTTGTTCGATGGTTGCGTTCGTTGTGGGGCGTTCGACGCCCTACGCTCGCAGTAGACCCTTCGTAGGTCTATTTGTAGTGAGCCTTTCGGTGGCCCAACCTCTTTGTAGGTCGTTCGACGGCCTACGCTCGTAGTAAACCATTTCGCCTGCTTACGTTCGTTTCATTCGATCCCACTCGTTGGGGTCGTTCGACGGCCAAACGGCTGCTCTGCTGCTACTTGCATGGTGAGCGACCGAGCATACATTCGTGCATGAAATAAATTTCAAGTGGGATTTTTAAAGGTCGGGCCTCAGTAAAAAACCCAGTGGGGAAAAAGAGCGCCCGCCTGACATTTATTTATTGATCGATCGTTCATTACAACTTTTGGGGTACTAAACGTAGTACTTCCTAAGTTTATCCACGTTCCACGTCCTGGGGATGGTCGCCCCCTTTCCGGTCTTGTTGACAACACGGTATGATCCTTCCCAGTTTGGGGCGAGCTTTCCTTGATGATCGTTCTTATTTCCAACGTCTGCCCGCCTTAGGACAAGTTGCTCCCTAAGTGACGCCTTTGTGTGCAGCTCCTCAACTAGGTCCAACTCTTCCCGCGTAGCTCGCTCGTTGTCGGCCATAGTTGGTGGATTGGCCGTCCTCCAGTTTAGCTCGCCCATTTCTATGGGAATGACAACATCAGCTCCATAGACAAGTCTGAAAAGTGACTCTCCGGTCGACGAATTGGGGGTCGTTCTATAAGCCCAGAGGACAGATTGTAATTCCTCGACCCAGTTCCCCTTGGCTTCCTCTAACCTTCTCTTCGGGCCGCGCAGAATGACTCGATTGGCCGCTTTAGCTTGTCCGTTCGTCTGTGGATGTTCGACCGAGGTAAAACGTTGTTTCACCCCTAGACCGATCAACATTTCCCTGAACTTCTTATCTGCGAACTGGGTTCCATTGTCGGTGATCAGCTGCCGTGGGACTCCAAACCAGGCGAGCACGTTTTGGCCAAAAAACTTGGTTACTTTAGCTGAAGTTATGGTTGCTAACGGCTCGGCCTCGATCCACTTGGTAAAGTAGTCGACTGCCACAATCAAGAATTTAAATTGGTCGGGAGCAGGTGGAAATGGACCTAGCAGATCCATCCCCCACCAGGCGAACGACCAAGGTGGAGAGAGACTTTGCAGTTTTGAAGATGGGGCCACGTGAACGTCAGCATGGACTTGGCATTTCTTGCATTTCTGGACCAATTTTCTTGCATCTTCGTCCATGGTCGGCGACCCTGAGGGCTTTCTTTGCTATGGAGCGACCACCCTGATGGCTGCCACAAACGCCCTTATGTATGTCCTTCAATATGTGGTCGGCTTCGACCGACGACAAGTGTAACACCCCCTTCTAATTAACTACCTTTTTAATAATTAAAATCAGAGTTTTCGAAAATCACTCGCAAGAGAGTGCTACATTCACTTCATGAAAAACCAACAAACATCAATGGCACAATACACAAACAACAGCGAGATATATAGCACCACGGTCAAAGGGACGAAGTCCCAACCACATCGGCTTAAGGACATAACAGTCCACATAATCACCACGCAACAGAATAAAACATATTCAAATACACCACCAAGTTACATTTCAACAACTTAATTAAAACGACTAATAGACTACTCGGCCCCCCAGTGCTACATATCAGAGCAAGACGCCATAACCAGACTGAGTAAGGAAGAACCTTCACTCGGGATCACCTGCACGTTACCGACATAAGAAGCAACATAAAAACAGAAGGGTGAGTCTCTAACACATATAATAGGATGTATGATAAACATCATGTTAGAGGAAAGACAACTAGAAACCCCTCGGCTCAATAAACAACACACAACATCAAGTTATAACACATCAACTCATAATCAACAAGACTATATCACCAATCGCATGAGTTATGCATGAATGCAACCCAACACCAAGGGTATAATGCATGTGGTACCATCCAGGCCGAAGCCTATATCCGTCACTGATATGAAGACCGAAGTCTACAATATCGAGGCCGAAGCCTATATCCGTCACTTTGATGCATATGAGGCATGTGACTCCATGAACAATGCATCAACCACAAACAATCACATCATGTATGAATTAACACCGTCACTGGATTTACCTCCGTCATTAATCCACCGTCATTACATCGTCATTTAATTCACCAAAACATCATCAATAGCGCTATGGCTAACATCAAACTCACCGGTCAATAGCTCTATGACTAACATCAACTTCACCGGACACCTCGACACCAAAAGTAGTGGACTAATCTGTCACTACAAGGACCAACCCGCCACCTAAGGACTAAACCGTCACATAAGGACCAACTGGGCTTCACATTTCAGCAACATAGACGCACTCGACTCTAAACAACACCCAAAATTGCGCCTGGCAGCAACTTGCGCCACACTGGCTTCAACAGCACCTCGACAACTCATACTGCACCTCGGCACACCACACTGCACCTCGGTACACTACCCTGCACCTCGGTACACTACACTTCGACACACTACGCTTCGATACACCTACACTACACCTCGGTACATCCACACCTCGGTAGATATACACTATACCTCGACAACTACACTTCAGCAACTACACTTCGGTATATATACACTACACTTCGGCAAGTATACCTCGATATACATACTCTACACTTCGGTAACTACAAGTCGACACCTATACTCGACTCACACACACTTACACTTCCTCACCTACACCTCGTCGCCTACACGTCGACACCTACACTTCGACACATCTACACGTCGACTTCCATATACTTTGACACATCTACACTTAGGCAACTACACTTTGCTCCAAATGGCGCCCTAGACACCTAACCTTCATCTTCCCTCTTTTCTTTGATTCTCACACTATGATCAAACTTAAACCACAATTACTACAACTCATATTCATTCGAAATTTGTCCCACACACACAACAAAGTAATCAACAAAGGTGACTGTTATACCCCAATTTTGTCAGTCTTCTTTTAGTCGCTTGTTTTATGTAATTCGTATTTCGAAGTCACACAATTATAAGTTTTTAGAATAGCGTCTCTTTTTCTAATTCAAGCCAATTTCAATTATATGTTCAATTAAACTCGAATACCATTACTTAAGCTAGGCATACGTGCGAATGATCGATCTTTTCACGCATTCTTCAGTTTAATCTCAGTATTTGGGCCTAGTTGAATCTAATGGGGCTTACTTGAGTCGTTTGTCTCGCAATTGGGCTTATCATTATGGTTTAGGCCTACGAATGTGATTCCAATTTAATTTTTAGTATCTTTCGCTTAACGGGTCTATTTTTTCCATTTGGGCCTCGTTCTAGCGTGTTTGTTTAGTCGGGTCCGATTTGCTTTTGTATGTGACCCAACATCTTTTTTTAATCGTTTTGTTTATTTAATTTATTTAAACAATATTTAGTCCAAAAATGTGAAAAAAATGTAATTTAGTTTTATTACAATGTATAAGTGTCTAAAAGTCCAAAAAAGGGTCCAAAATGCAAAAAATAGTAATACAAAATATATAAAAAAATATAAATCCGAAAATAAAATTAAAAAAACAACAACAAGCAATAAAGTAGCTCTTGAGCCGTCAAGCCTTCTAAACAATCCCTAACCCTAGCTTCTCTCATTGCTCACCAAGTATCCATCTCCTACAAGCCCAAACCCAAACCTGAAAATCAGATCAAAACACAATCAAAAGCATAAATGCCTTAACCTAGTTTTCTACTATAAATAAACAGCCAGCACCCAGTCCAAAAAGACAGAAACAAAGACAACAACACTGCAAAAATCACCTAAAAAAGGATTAGGGTTTAAAATCAGAATCCTAATCCATTGAAACATAGTTTTCAAAATTGCTGAGTAAAGAGAGATCTGCCCAGAAAAATTTGCGCAATAGGTGCTGTCTCCGGCCACCACCAACGTCGTCATAGGCTCAACGCAACCACGGCCGCCGGAGCCTTTGTTCACCTAACGTCGTTATCCAGCATCCTTTCCAGATCTCTGAGATCTGTTTGTCATCCCCACTCTCCGTCGGTCACGACTCCATTCTGATCTCCTCCCCACATATGTCGTTCGCTTCCGCTGGATCTCTCTCACTTAACATTGCATCGTGTTTACTCTTTGTCGTTATCAGTATCATGCTACTGATATAAAGCTCCTGGTACATATTTCCTCACTTTTACTACTAGCCTCCAAAAACTAATTAATATTTCTCTTGATGTTGATGTCTTGTCTTCTATGTTTGGGCTCTCAACCATTGGTACTGTTGATCTCTGTCTTTCTCACGTGGGTCTGGCTTTAAGTTTTTTAAATAACATGTTATCTTGTGTTGTGATATAATGATAATGATATGATAAAATAAAATATTGTGACTTTGGTGTTAGTACACATCTACGATACAAACATGATTATAATACTACTTGGTTGTGAATAAAAAATGAAGCTTTTTTTTAGTAAATAAATAAATACTCTCTGTAAAAAATTATATAAAAGACTAAGTCATTTATCTAACCTAGGTTAATCATTATTTTAGACCAATGAAATTGTGTATAGTTCAAGAATCCTAAAAACTTATAAAAATATAAATAGATCATTCTTCTCAAAAGTAGGGACTAAGTCGGTTGTATAACCTAGGTTAGTCGGCGTTCTAGGACGAAAGTGAGTCAGCATGCAGTTGGTCCTAGAAAACCTATTCTAAAACCAACCCACCTCACATCAAACCAATTTCTCTCAAAACACTCAAAAATTATTTTCAAAAAGTAGAGGACTAAGTCGGTTGTAGACAATCCCGGGTTAGTCAATCATCTAGAATCGATGGTAGACATGTCAAGGAATCCTAGGACCCCTACACTAAAAAAACACCAACCAACAAACCTTTTTCAGGAAGAACTACGTAGCTTTGATTCCTCTATTGCATCTGGAGGTACGTAGGAGCAAGAGTCCACTCTTGTCAAGCACTAAAAATTAAAAATTTAAATAAGTCTTTTCCTCCATCAATAAAAGGGTAAATATTAATAAAGTGTAATTAATTAGACCAAGGATGTCGTGGGGTGCTAATACCTTCCCCACGCATAATGACTCCCGAACCCTAAACTTGCCTTGTCCTAAACCAAAAGGGATTTTCCGAATTTGCCCTTAAACTAGAATTTCGGTGGCGGCTTCCTTTCGAACTTCGAAGAATCCTTTCCCGGCAGCAGTTTGGTCATGATCGGCGGATTAATCAAGGCTGCTTTCAGGTCGTCCAACGCTCGCTGGCATTGATCCGTCCATTCAAACTCTACTTCCTTCTTCAATAGCTTGAACAGGGGAAGTGACTTGCAGGCAGACTTGGGTAGGAATCTTGATAGGGCAGTGATCATGTCGTTCAACCGTTGGATCTCCTTCTTGGTAGTGGGCGACCTCATGTCGCAACCGCCTTGCATTTGTCAGGATTGGCCTCAATCCTCGAGGATCTCTCTCAGGTCGACCACATGATTTTGGTCGGTCTTGCTCTTGACGATCATGTCATCCAAGTACACTTCTTCTATCCGGTTGATCTGCTTCCTGAAGATCTTATTCATCATTCTTTGGTAGGTCGCCCTTGCGTTCTTCAGTCCGAAGGGCATGACCTTGTACTGGAAGTTGCCACGATCGGTCATGAAAGCGGTCTTATGGCGATCTGGAGGGTACATGGTGATCTGATTGTAGCCCGAATAAGCGTCTAGGAACGACAGAAGCTTGTAGCCCGAGGCGCCATCGACCAGCTTGTCGATGTTAGGCACAGGGAAGGCATCCTTCGGGCATGCCTTGTTCACGTCAGTATAGTCAACCCACATGCACCACTTACCGTTCTTTTTCTTCACCAACAACCCATTGGATAGCCAGGTCGTATATTTGATCTCTTCAATGAAGTTGGCCTTGATTAGGTCGTCAACGATGCGCCGGCCGCCGCTCGAGCCTTTTCCTAATTCTCGACCCGCTTTTACGTGCGCGACGGTTTAGCCGTCTTGTCGACCGAAAGTTGGTGACAAGCAATTTCTATAGGAATTCGAGGCATGTCTGATTCCTGCCATGCAAATAGATCTGCATAATCTCTCAAACACCCCACGTCTTGTCTGACTGTTGACTGCGTTCTCCCGCTTCTCCCCGATCGTTCTCGAGGTCGCCCCTAGCTGAACGTCGATCAATTCCCTGTGAGGCTCTGGCCTCTTCAACCTATTTTTCAGTTCACGGGCTAGATTGTCATCGTCGTCTTCAGGGTCGCTGGCAGGGTCATAACGGGCGTCCAGGTCGGCTACGTTGACCTGGTGCCCTTCACCGACGTCCCGAGGGTTAGCGCTCGGCGCCTGCTCCTCGCAAATGTCTTGGTACAGATAGTGGCTTCGCTTGGCCGCCTCCATGTCGGCCATAAGAGTTACTACTTGGTCATTCTTGCTGTAGAACTTCATCTTCAAATGGACTATGGAGGCAATGGCCTCTAACTTTCCAAGAGTCGGTCGGCCTACAATACATTGGTAGCATGACTTGATTGGGAGGACTAGGAACGTCATCTTGACCATTCTGTACAAGGTGCTGCCGTTCGTGTCGTCTCCGAAAGTGACTAACAGTTCCAGCGTTCCCAAGGGGAACATGGTCGACCCATTGAACCCAGTCAACGGGGTTGGATCGGCCTGAGGGATAATTTCGCTCCTGTCCACATTCAATTTGTCGACCAGTTCTTCAAACATTATGCCGGCCGAGCTCCCTTGGTCGACCAATATCCTTCTAACTTCAGTGTTGGCCATTACTGTCGATACCACCAACGGAACGTAGCTATTGATTCTCCCTTCAAGCAAGTCCTCATCTCCAAAAGAGATGGGCGGCCTAATCGAGGCCGGACTCAATTTTAGAAAAAGAATCACCAATTTACGAAAACGCTCCAATCAATCTCCAAACCTAGGTCCCTTAGAGCAATTCCCTGATGTTCCTGGACCTGCTACTTCCTCCTCCTCGGATGGGTCTTCCCCATCTAAGTAGCATCCTTAATCGTTTCCTCTTTCTTCCTCGACCTTTCTGATGTGTGACAAAAGCGGGAGAAGAGTCTAGATTAAGTTTATGGTCTTAGGATATTTTGTTATGCTTTGTATTAGCTAATATTTGTGCAATTAGGCACCTTTTGTGAGAAGTGATCTTCTCAATGTTTGTTTGTTCAATTTCTAGGCCACAAGAACATACCTGAAATGTAATCATGTTAATGATTTTTTGATGAATTGAAATGAATGTTCTGGTTATGTTTTCTTGTGTGTTATATTCTGAATTATGCATATATTAGATATAACTTGAAACATCAAACTAACAAGCATAAATTCAGGGGGGAGTAAAAAGAATAAATGCCTTAAGAAATTTTCAAACAAAATCAGAAAACTTAATCCATCTCAGTTGAGTTTGTCAAACATCAAAAAGGGGGAGATTGTTGAGGCAAAATCCCTAGTAATGTTTTGATGTTCTACAAACCTCAAGGATGAGAAGCTTAAGGTTTCTGATCATATGTATTACTAATGCTCTTGTTGAGTGATTTATAAGAACGGGACTTCAAATCATTCTCAACAAGATATCTGCTTATGAGAAACATCAATGTCAAGAGAAAACAGAAAAGAAACATTGCCTACACTACTACTAGAAAGGAAGCCTTCTTAAGCATAAAGGATTAAAGTTAAGAACCACTTGGAAATCTTGGAAGAATTCTGCTTGAGAAGATTCATCTTGTGAAATGGCAATATGAGAAGAACATCTAAGAAGATCAAGCATGAGAAGAGTCATGACAAAGAAAATTGAAGAAGATGGAATGCAATATCAAGCTAAGAAGAGTCATGATCCCAAGAAGGGTCATAATCATATGAATCATGTTAAGAAGAGTCATGAACTTGAGAAGGGTCATGACAAGAAGAGTCATCATCCTTAAAGTACTGCATCAACATGAGAAGATTCATCTTGAGAAGCATCATCTTCAACTTAACAAAGTCATGAGAAGAGTCACAAAGAGAGAAGGGTCACCGTGAGAAGGTGATGATGGCAGATTGTGTTCACTGTCTTTGAAAGTGACAAAGACAGAGCGTATTTCCAACGGCTCCAAACGGCTAGCTGTTGATGCAACGGCTCTAATTCTTGGACCAGGAGTTAAAAGGCTACAACAACTCTATATAACAACAGCTCTGGTCTTCATTGATCTTCAAGAGATTGAATTAAACTTTGAGCTATCAACCTTCTCACACATTCAAGTTTTCTCTCTTCCATACTCGACTAATTTTAAACCGTAAGGATTCATCTTTCTCTGCGTATGTATTAAGTCTTGTGTTGTAAATCATTCATGTATATCCTATATATGTCAACCAAGCTCTAAGTAATCCCAAAACCCTTGTAATCAAAGAACCTTGAATAGGGAACCTTCTCAAGTAGCATGTGTTGTTGTAGGACTTGAGAAGTGAGTGCTTTTGTGTTAAAAGCAGTCTAATAGCTTTGGAGAAGTCTATTAGTGGAGTATACAGTAGGTAGAGCTGTGAGAAGAAAACTTCCAAGAGCTTTCAACTTGTGTGAAGTGTGAAAGGGTGTAAACTATTTGGAAAATAGTGGAAAATCTCACTAGGTGTGAGGAGTGGAGTAGCCCATGGTTTTGTTGGGTGAACCACTATAAATCCATGTGTTATTTACTTCTTTAAGTACTTAGTTTACGGTTTGAGAAAAACTCCTCTTGAGGAGAGACTTTTGAAAACCTGAGAAGAGTTAATTCTGACCCTTCTCAACTACAACTAGAACAAGAGTTTTTCAACCCTTCTCAGAACTTTGAAAAGACTATAAAATGTTTTGAAACTCTTAACAAGCGGTTTACAAACTTAAATATATCTTTCATAGTAAGACTCTACTTGAAACAATTGGGAAACAACTGTGAGAAGAGTGAAGGAAGTTTTGAATGATCCTTCTCAGTTCTACATAACTGTGAAGACTATTCAATCACCCTTCTTGACTCATCAAGTTCATTAAGAGGATTGTTTCTGCATAACGCATAACACTCACTCTCCTGATTCTCAAGTGCACTTGTGAATCAAAGTTCTCTTATTTCAGGATAATTTTAAAAGGGTCACAATTCCAACCCCTCTTCCTTGTGACACTGGTGAAAGAGGAAAAGATCTTGGAAGAAGTCATGGCAAAACCAAACTCGGTTACCTTCTTGCCAGAAGGTGACTCATCTAACAGGCCACCTGGGTTCAATGGAGAACACTACTACTATTGGAAAAATCAAATGAAGTTATTCCTTGAATCTCAAGACACTGATATTTGGGACATTGTTGAGAATGGAACATTCACTCCAACAATAGCTGGTCCTGTTCCAAATACAAGGATTCCAAAGCCAAAAGCTGATTGGACAACAGAGGAGAAACACAAAGTACTCCAAAATTCCAAAGCCAAGTACTATCTTACATGTGCTTTGGGAAGAGCAGAATATGACAAAATTGTGGGAAAGGAAACTGCAAAAGAAATATGGGATACACTACAAACAGCTCATGAAGGAACAGATCAATTCAAAGAAGCTAAGAAAGGAATGCTCATCCATGAATTTGAAATGTTCAAACTGTCAGAAGAAGAAACCATTGATGAAATGTTTGGCAGATTCACTACTATCATTAATGGATTGAGTGCACTTGGGAAAACTTACTCAAATGCTGAGAAGGTTAGCAAATTGCTAAAATGCCTTCCAAAGGCATGGAGACCTAAGAAAACAGCTATAGAAGAAGCCAAAACTCTGTCTGAATTAGACATTGATCATCTGCTTGGATCTCTCAAGATTCATGAGCAAGAGCGCATGGATGAACTACATCCAAAGAGAAAGACAGTGGCTCTCAAAGTCTCTCACAAAGAAGAAAGCAACCCTTCTCACAAATGAAAAGGAGCTGCACTCAAAGCTTCTCAAGAAACTGATGATGAGCAGGAAAGTGGTGAGGATACAGAAGGTGAAGAGCTTGCATAGCAGACTACTGATGAGGTAGGCACCCTGGCCGAGAAATGCGCAATGGCTAGGAGTGAAACTTGCGCTCCACATCTCCGCGCATGGTCCTTGTTGGGCCTGCTATCAGGAATTGGGCCGCTGGTCAATTCTACGCTGAGTAGCTCTATTGGGCTTATTAGCCCACTCCTGAATAGACACGAAGCGCGAATGGAGCGTTTTCGTAAATCGGTGATTCCTACAGTTAATATGACCACTGCAACTGTTGAATCGAAGCAATCAAATGCTTCGCAAGGTCAATCCACTGAAGTTGAACGTGATTCTAAGTATTCTGGTTTTCGTGGTGACCGTGGTGGCGCTCGCGGTGGGCGTGGCCGTGGTCGCGGTGGTCGGAGCAATGTGCAGTGCCAAGTATGCCTGAAAGTTGGTCACAACGCCTCTGTTTATTTTCATAGGTTCAAACGTGACTATGTTCCTCAAGTTTTTGCTGCTGATTCAAATGCCTATGCTTCTAATCAACTTCATGTGGCTCAAGTACCTGTTTATGGTGCTCAATACTCTCCTCAGCCACCTTATGCGCACTTGATGACTCCTCCACTCCCTCCCTCACTGATGTATCCTGCAGCACCGTGGAACGATTACATATGGAATGCAATGTTGAATTCCAGGCCTGCACCACTACCTCTGATGTATCCCTAAGCTTCACCAGCTCATTTGCCATATGCTTCACCTGCTGCTATTGCACCAGTGACACCTGCTACTGCTCAACCATGTCCACAAGCATACCTTACAGCAACTACTCCACAGCCATCTAACTATTTTGGAGACACTGCAGCTTCACACCATGTATCTCCTCAGTCACAACAAATCCAACAACTCTCTCCCTTTGAAGGTCCAGACCAGATCTTCATAAGAAATGGACAAGGTTTGAAAGTTTCTGCTATTGGCAATTCTACTTTTCAATCACCAGTTGATCCTAATAAGGAGTTTGTTCTGAAAAATCTACTACACATACCCAATATCACCAAGAATTTGATAAGGGCACTAGAGAAGTTATACTTGAAGGGTTTACAGGTGCAGATAGTCTATATGAATTTGCTAGATTAACTCACAAGTCTACCTCTAAACCCTCTCCTACATCAGTTGATCATTGTGTTACACCTTCTATTAATTTTGCATCTACTTGTAACAACACATTCTCTACTTGGCATAGCAGACTTGGCCATCCAATGGCTGCTATCCAGAGAGCACTATTACAATCTGCAAACATCAAATTCATCAATAAAGAATCAACGGATTTTTGTGCATCTTGTTGCTTGGGAAAAGCACATAGACTACCATCACACACATCTACAACAGCATACACTGCACCTTTGCAACTAATCTACACTGACTTATGGGGACCTGCTCCCATCGAATCATCTACTGGTTTTACTTATTATATCTCATTTGTGGATGCACATACAAGATTCACTTGGCTATATCTTCTTAAGAAGAAGTCAGATGCTCTTGTCACCTTCCAGCACTTTAGAACCTTTGTTGAAAAGCAATTCTCCCACCCCATTAAGTTGTTCAATCAGTATGGGGTGGTGAATTTCGCCCATTCTCACAACTGTTGCAACAGTTGGGTATTGAGCATAGGTTGATTTGTCCCTACACACACCATCCCATCAAAATGATGTAATTGAGCGCAAGAACAGTTGGGACCATGCTTTTATCACAAGTGTTTACTTGATCAACATGTTGCCTAGTGCAGCTCTAAAGTTTGAGGTGCCTTACACCAAACTCTTTATGACAGTGCTTGATTACAAGTCACACCGTGTATTTGGCTGTGCATGCTTTCCACTCATCACACCATATAACAAGCACAAGCTTCAATTTAGGTCCAAGGAATGTATATTTCTTGGATACTCAGCAGCTCATAAGGGGTACAAATGCCTCTCTCTGGAAGGGCACCTATATATATATATATCTAAAGATATGGTCTTCAATGAGATCAAATTCCCATACACAACTGCACCAGCTCCATCCTCTCCAATTGTGCCACTTGATGCAACAATTCCTCTTGTACAAAATCTGCAAGTAAATGCATCTTTGCTGCCAAACTCTGTGACAACAATAGCTTCAAGCTCAAATGTGCATGCATCCTCTTCTGCTGAGTCAAATGGATCATCAACCAGCTCACCAACTTCACTCAATCACTCAACTCCTACTCACTCTACAAGCCTACCTGTAGCTACCAATCTTGCACAACCGCATCGCTACACGCCTACACCAAGATTAAAAACAATTTGGAGGCCACAAGCAAATTTTAATAATGGGGCCCTTGATATACTTTTATCAAATGAATCATGAAAATCTCAAACTATTTTATTTGAATTTTAAATAACAACTCTAAACTTGGTATAACTAATGCATTGAGCTTATATATATATATATATATATATATATATATATATATATATATATATATATATATATATATATATATATATATATATATTTTTTAAATATGAGAGGCCCTAAATTTTGAAATGATTTTATTTAAAATAAATTCCATTTTAGGAAAATCCACCTTAAGTGGAGTTAGAAACATGTAAGGAGTTTTAGTTCTAGAAATAAATAAATAAAATGAGGAGAAAAATAATAATACTAAAAGGTACAGTTAATTTGAATATAATAAAGTAATATTAACAAATAGATCAAACATGTGCAGCAGCGTAGTGGTAAGTCTTGACAATAGTAATAGTGTCTTTGGTAACCAAGGTTTGATCCTTTCCCGCACCTTTTAAATAACATTTTTTATGAAATGAATATTTAAAAAAAAATAAATGACGGCCGCAGGGATTGAACCCAGGTGGTGTTTTACTCAACAACCAAAGTCAACCGCTGCGCTACAAAAATTTATATATATATATATATATATATATATATATATATATATATATATTAATTAATATTAGTGGTCATTTTATTTTATATAACATAATATTGAGTTTAAAAATGAATTGGAGGCCCTAAAAATGGTATTAGGCTTGAGCCCTGCTGTATGTAGCAGACACATGCATGACACCTAGGGTCGACCACAGGTAGAAGGGTCCTTTGATGAAGTTGGGCAAGACAACTTAAATGTAGTGTGGTATCTAAGCTCTTAAGCAGCTTGGCATGCAATTGGATTTGGCATCCAATTTGGGGGGAATAATTTTTTGGGCAATTGGGTTTCATTTTTTTTGTCCATTTTTTTTTAAGTTTTTTTTTCTTTCTTTTACTTTTTTTTGTTTCCATCTTATTAGTGTGCGGGTTTCATCGCTTTATCGATGACTAATGTACATCGGGGAAGTTGGTTGCTTACGAGTACTTTCGGTTTTGTTGGTACTGTGTGGTTATATCCTCCCAACAGAGTTTTACCGATTACTAATCTACATTTTTTTTATATTTTAAAGTTGGATGCTAAATAGTGTGCTTTAGTGTACTTGATGGGGACTAAATTATTTTGTAACAAAATGCGTAACGTGAAATGTTAGACAGTATATTTTGGGTTACTTTAGTATTAAATTTTTTTTATCTATTCAAATACATCGTTTGTCAGTAATCTATTTGATGGAAAAACAATTTGGTGCCAAAATACATGAAGTATGATTCTAGGCAGTGTGTTTTGCCAAAATGAAACCCAATTTCTTTTCTCTTTAATTATAAGTTAAGTTTTCATGTGTACATTTTTTTGGTATAAACTGGGTATCCTCTACGCGCAACTCTAGAGACTAATCCCTCGAACCGGTAAGACGCTATTATGGGTTAAGTTTTTATGGTTACATTAGATGAATATGGATAATGTTATTATAGGTTGTTGTTTATTTTACAACTTTAAACTGATTGTGTTATGACTTCATCTAATATGTGTGATTACGCTGTTGTTTATGCTCCAACTTTAAGCTGTTTGTGTTATGACTTGATCTAATATGTGTGACTTTTGTCTTTAAATGTGATGTCTTTCTAATACTTAGAATTTATTTAGTCAAAAAAATACTTATTAGATTTTGTTTGATGTTATTATTTACTATTGTTCTTATACTTCTTTTCTATAGAGGTTTACTCTTTAACAAATTGTTAGTCAACCCGTAAGGCGAGAATCATGTTTACAATCGATTATATATATATACATACATACTTGACATGCATTTTTAATGTCAGGCGAGAATAATTTTTTAGTCTGCATCTCAATAAAACAATCACCGACCAATTCAAAATATCACCAATTGATTCTTCAATACGTTTCCCACATGAAAACTCAATAAAACAATCACCGACCAATTATTCCAACCTGCATCATCAGACACGTATATACACAGTGTATCAACGTTTTGTAAAAATGTTTCTAACTTCCCTACCCTTCTATTCCTAGCCAATCAATGTGGAACTAGCCTTTTTTTGTTTCCTTTCTTTTAATTTTTTTGTTACCATCTCATTAGTGTGTAGTTTTCATCGGCGTTATCGATGACTAATGTACACCGGGAAGTTAGGTGCCACGAGTACTTCGGTTTTGTCGGCGTGTGTGGTTTTATCCTCCCAACAAAGTTTTACCGATGACTAATCTACATTTTTTTATACTTTTATATTTTAAAGTGGGATGTTAAATAGTGTGCTTTAGTGTACTTGATGGGGACAAAATTATTTTGTACCAAAACGCGTAACGTGAAATGTTAGACAGTGTGTTTTGGGTTACTTTAGTATTCAGAAATTTTTTTAACTATTCAAATATTACGTTTGTCAATAATCTATTTAATGGAAAACCAATTTCATGACAAAATACATAACGTGTGATTCTAGGCAGTGTGTTTTGGGGTACTTTAGAATCTTGAATATTACATGTCCAAATTGGTATTTTCTTCTTTATTTAGATAATTTCGCATCAAGACGTATTAAAAGCATAATTAAATTGATATTTACTTTTAAATCAAACTTTGCATGAGACCCACGTACATGTTTCACTTTTTAATTATGTTGTGTTATTTTCTCTTTAATTATGAGTTAAGTTTTCATGTGTACATTTTTTTGGTATAAAATGTGTATCATCTACGTGCAACTCTAGAGACTAATCCCTCGAACAGGTAAGATGGTATTATGGGTTAAGTTTTTTTTTTACATTTGATGAATATGGATAATGTTATTATTTGTTGTTTAGGATGTTGGTATTAATGTTAAACTGATTGTGTTATGACTTCATCTAATATGTGTGTGAATATGATGTTGTTTATGCTCCAACTTAAGTTGTTTGTGTTATGACTTGATCTAATATGTGTGACTTTTGTCTTTAAATGCGATATCTTTCTAATACTTAGAATTTGTTTAGTCAAAAAAAATACCTAGATTTTGTTTGATGTTGTTACTTACTGTTGTTCTTATGCTTCTTTTTCTTAGAGGTTTACTCTTTAACAAATTGTTAGTCAACCCGTCTATCGGACGGGTCGTAGGGCTAGTTCTAATGAAATGTGGAAACTCTCACTCAATTTTTTCCCCTTTAAGCTAACACATCCACAAACAATCACCACAATAATCCACATACAAGGTACTCAATTATCATGCCTAAGAAATCAAGAAATTAAGGGCGTGTTTGAATCTGTTTTCAAAATGTGTTTTCAGTTTTCAAAAACATAAAAACAAAAAAACTTGTTTGGTTTGTATATTTTTTAAAATGGTTTTTAAAAACTATTTCCCATTTACTGTTTTAAAAACTAAAAAATGAAAACTAGTTATGCTTGTTTTTGTTTTGGGTTTTCAAGCTTTTGTAACTGTTGTGAGAAAAAAACATAAAACACGGAAAAGTGATCAATTTTTTAGTTTTCATTAATGGCAATTCAGTAAATAAATGCAAGTTTCACCTTTTTTTAAATTTTTTGTTTCAATAACCTTTATGTCTAGTTTTTCTTCCTTCATTTATTATTATATTTTTATTTTGTTAAACCAATGTATCCACCGCATACGCAGCTGCAGAAACTAATTCCCTTAGGTATTGAGATCGATTTAAGGGGTTGACCTCTCTCCCAGGTATTTTTCCATACGCACCGATTAGGGATCGAAGTACGCAGAGACTAATCCCCGAGGTACTGAGATCCATTTAAGGGTTGACCCCAGGTATTTTTCCATACGCACCGACTAGGGATCGTACCCTTGATCAAATGGTTAAGGAGCCCAAATATATACTACTTGTGGTATACCATGTTGGTTAGTTGCTCTATATTTTGTTTTAAGAAAGAAGAACATTGATATTAATTAACTTTGACTTTTATATAATTTAATGAGTATTTTAATTTACACGCATAAAAGAGACAATATATTTGAAAGTATATTTTTTTGTTACTGTATTATTAGTGCACAGTATCTGCTGACATTTCCGATGACTAATCTATATCGGGGAACCTGACTGACCTTGTATATACCGGCTTTGTCAGTTTGTGTGGTTCTCCCCTCCCAATAGAGTTTTTGCCACATGCAAAATTTAAACCCAAGACCTTGGAGTGGAATCCGAGCCCAGTGGCAATTATCGCTCGAACCAACCCCTCTCAATTTTATTTGAGATATTAAATGTGCTTGGAATTTCATTATATATAATCTAATAAAATATATAATTTTTAATCGAAGGATTATTTAATAACATGTTGGATTTAAATATGCTTCCTTAAAAATTTTGCAAATTTTGTTTTTATTCTTTATAAAAAATTGGCTTAAATATTATTTTGGTCCTTGTAAATACAACGAATATGCATTTTGGTCTTTGCAAAACTATTATTTTAAAAATAGCACTTGTGAAATTTAAAGTTATTCATTTTGGTCGCTATGAAGAGTTTTTTAAAAATAATCCTTACAAAATTTAAAATTATTCATTTTTGTTCCTTAAGGTCATTTCAAAGCTGATGTGTCACTGGGATCAAAATAAATAATGTTAAATTTTGCAAAAGGAGTTTTTTAAGAAACAAACTTTTTGTAGTGCCTAAAATTGAAATTAAGTTAAAAAATTATTGTGCATTTCTTATTTTTATTATTATTTAATATAATAAATATTATATTAAAAATACTTCTCCTCATATTCAAATTAAAATAAGCATATTAAAAAATAATAATTAAAGTAATTATATCAAACAAGTTTTAAGTTTTTTAGTTCCTATAACATATTTTGGAAACAATTAAACCAAACAAGTTTTTAAGTTTTTTCATCTTTAAAACAGTTTTTAAAAATAGATTGCCAAACAAGTTTTGTTAAATATTTTTCTTAAAATTAGTTTTCAAAAATTGATTTATAAAACAATTTTTAAAAACTAAAAAACAGAACGCAATCAAACAGATCCTAAATCACATATCAAAGCATCTTAACATCAAGCACTAATATCCAAAATAATTAAAATTTACTTTGGGTATTACTAAAAATAAGTAAGTCATTTGAACATACAATACTCACTTAGTCACATATCAGAGTGCTCCATTGTAGAAGCTGTAACTCCTACTTAAAGATGTAGTCAAATTATGAAACTTAAAGTGAAAGGGAGAACCAAAGCAAACCAGATTGTATGGCACTATCATTACAAATGAGATCACAACCCAATAAAAGGAGGATATTGCTTTTCCCACACCCCCTCCTACTCAAAACACACCTCATAAGGGTGTGAAAAGACCAAAAGGCCAGCCAAAACCTCTTTTTTTCACGAAATTTCACCCGTTCGAACTGGGGTCATGCGAACAGGTTCGCATGAGGGTGTTCGAACACCCTATTTTATTACAAAAAATGGACTCTCACACCACATTCATCTTTTTATTGCGTTCGCATGATGTTGTTCGAACGTGTTCGAACAAGGTCATTCGAACTGTCATAAAACATGTCCTCACAGCGTTTCATGCGAACTTATTTTTGGAATAAAATTTATTAAGGGATGTGAAAGAGTAGGAGGGGGTGTGGGAAAAGCAATATCCTAAAAGGAAAGGACTAAAATGATGAGAATAAAGTTAAGGGAAACTTTAATGCCCAATTACATGACCATCTACACATTGATTTTTATTTTTTAACCAATTGCATCACACACAAAATCATTTCAACAAGCATCTCCCATTCCGAAATTCTATTTCTTCTCAATAGCAGCTCTCCATTTAATCTGAAGAGACAAAGCAAGTTTAACAAGCCTGTCAGTCTCAGGTATAACTCCCTTCACAGCAGGGTCAACAGCAAATCTCTCAGCCCATTTCACCAAAAATGGAGCCTTTTGCTTCTTCAACTATAAATTTCCTTTCATACAAATGCTCTATCACACTTAGCCATCCCAAGAAGCTCCCAAAAGCAATATCAAGGAACCCAATTCTATCCCCACCAAAAAAGTGCTTCCCTTTGCTGCACTTTCCAAAAGCTTCTTCCATCCTCTCAACTACTTCCTCCATTAGTTCAAAGTATGGCTTCCTTTCCTCCACCCCTTCAAGAGTAATTATCCATTGCATGGAAGGAAACCACTATCTCATTTCCACACAAAGTTAATAATAAATCAAATAAATATATTCATTTTCAAATTAATTCAAATTTCATTTTAGGTTTAATTTGAAAATTTCTAAGTTTGTTCTTGAATTAAGAATGTTGAAATTTTATCTCCCAAACTCTTAATAATTTCTAATAAGTTTTGTGAATTTGAATATAGTCTTCATAAGCTTAAAAATTTAGAAATGAATCGTAGGCGGATCTACGTGTACTAGTGAGGGAGTGCTCTTGCACCCCTGAAAAATAAAAATATACACTTACATTTTTTTATAAGATTTTCATTTTGACCCTCGAAATTAAAATATTGCACATAGATTTCTCAATTATTTCAATTCTAATAATTAAATAGATAATAATCTTACAATTTAGTTTCAGAATTTACACTATTTTTTTCTACTTGATCCCTAAGTAAGTATAAAAAATAATTAGTCGTAAAAGTTTGTGAAATCTCTCAAATTAGTCTCTAAAATTTCATTAAAACTAACCGTATAGTTACGTATAATATTTAAAAGGTTTCGACATAAGCTTAAAATGGAGCCAAACTCGGTTACAGATCGACACACTCCTCGGATACCATCGACCACTGTCTTGCAATCCAGCTCAATGGTGACTCTCTGGACGTGTAATTCCTGAAGCCATTTGACTGCAGCTAATAATCCTAAAGCTTCTGCCTCTTGTGTTGGTGGTGATCCATAATACCATTCTGTCTTTGCTCTTACAAACTGACTCTCGCTGTCTCGAATGCACATTCCAACTCCAAACCTGTTGTCCTCAAATAGAGCCGCATCAACATTACATTTCACGCCCTGCTCTACACCTAGTGGTTGGGCGCGCGTACCGTCGCCGCATATAGTTGCTTTATTCTTTGTGAATGCGTTGTTGTTCTGGCGCTGATGTTGTGTAAATCTACTGTCATGCGCCAGAAGTTCTTTATTCTTTGTTGTAAAAGTTCTTTGCTTTGTCAAGTGATCTTCTTTGTGGACGCGTTGTTGCCGCTTCTTTGTGGAACCGAGCTAGCATTCTTGATCTTCTGCCGCTTGTTGCTTGAGGTTGTTGTTCTTTGTAGTTCTTCTTCTTCCGTTGTTGTTCTTGTTTGTACACTCCCAACGGACATACCAATCGGCCTCACTACATTTTCCCAGATTTTCCCATTCCTCCGCTTCCATAAGCACCAAAATAACATAGCCACACTAATACGTGTCACTGTAGGCGAGACTTCCATTATCCGGAAAATAACATCCTTAAACGCAAGGCTCCCCGAAGTAGTAAATTGTTGTATCGTGCTCCACAATCCCGCATGTCTCCACACCATTTTCGCTTGAGAGCGCCCAAAAAATATATGCCATTCACTTTCCTCTTCATGCTCACACCAGGGACATTCAGCTGGACAATCAACATGGCGCCGGCGAAGGTTAAGACGACTAGGAAGGACACCTCTAGCGCACCTCCACAAGTGAATCTTAACTTTATGTGGGACTTTCAGCCGCCAAATTAGATGCCAACACCCTGGATCCGCCACTCCGGAAGTATCAATCCACTCGTTCATACATGTGTAGTACGCTGACTTAACCGAATAACTACCATCCCTGCTTTTGTTCCAAATCAGTCTATCCTCACTCTCCCGACCAAGAAGAACCATCCTTCTAATGCGACCCTTGTCAGCATCATTAAAAAGTTGATTTATTAACGCATGATTCCACCAACCACTTGCATCCAAAAGACCAGCCACAGTAAGACCCTCCCACCCTGAAACAACATTAGAAGTAACATAAGAGCTTTCACCTCTTTTCACCCATGGATCCCTCCAAACATTGATGGAAGCGCCATCTCCAATTTTCCAACGAGCTCCAAATTGGACTAGTGCCTGTGAAGTGTGGATACTTCGCCATACAAAACTGGGATTATGGCCCAAGCGAGCCCCCAGGAAGTCCCCTTTTGGGAAATATTTAGATTTGAAGACACGAGTAACTATAGCATCCTTGTTGGTACACAAGCGCCAACCTTGCTTCCCTAGCATAGGCAAATTAAACCCATGGAAGTGTCGAAAGTCCATCCCTCCGAACTCTTTACGCATAGACAACCATTCCCAACTCAACCAGTTGATTCCTCTACGAGCACCTCGGTTAGAACCCCACCAAAAGGAATTGATCATCCTCTCCATTTCCTCCCCTAGAGATGTCGGAATCAAAAACGTACTCATGCAATAGGCCGGGATAGCCTGAGCCACAGATTTAACCAGAACCTCCCTCCCTGCCTTAGAAAGATGCCGACCTGACCATTGTCTCACCTTATTCCACACCTTGTCCCGCAGTAATCAAGAGTCGCTTGCTTCTTCGCTACCATAGAAAGCGGACTCAAGATATTTCCCATCTTAGAGGCATTCGGGCTACCCCAAGAATAGTCACAATTTGCTCCCTGCTGAAGTAAATCTCGGACTTTTGAAAGTTGACAGATTGCCCGGAGGCCTTCTCATAAGTTTGTAAGACGTCTTTAAGTTTTGTGCTTTCCCTGATATTGGCCCTGCAAAATAAAAAACAGTCATCTACAAACAATAAGTGTGTGAGGATAGGATCCCCTCGACACACCTTTTCACTCCATGAATCTCACCTCTCGCCTCACACTGTTTTAGTAATGCCGTAACGCCTTCTGCACACAATATAAAAAGGTAAGGTGACAGTGGGTCACCCTGCCTGAGACCTCTCCCTGGTGAGATAGAGCTAGCTCGTTCTCCATTCATAAGTACTGTGTAATGGACCGTTTCAACACACATCACCATCCACCTAATCCACCTCTCATCAAACCCCATCTTCGCAAAAACTCTACGCAAATACCCCCAATCTACCCTATCATAAGCCTTGCTCATATCTATTTTCATAAAAGACTACTTATAAAGCTTTAGGAAATAATATATTTGACAAGTCTCACATACTTTAAGGACTTTTGTAAAAAATATATATTTTATGAACTATTTATGATTTTCATATACAAATTAAGACTGAAATAGGAGAAATGGTATAAGGTTAGAGACTAAAATAATGATTTGCTCTTAAATAAGTTAGGAGATAAATAATTGAGTTGACTAGAACAAACAAGAGTATGAAAGGGAATAGCAAAAAGAAGCTACTCTCGTCTGTGTAAGTTGCCCAAAAACGAGCAAGTGCTTTATCATAAGCATCAGAGGGAAGAATAGAATGACCCGTCGACCAAGTTTCATCTGTGTAATCAACTATGATCAGAGACTCACAGATAGGTTTGTCTTTGTGGATGAGAACTGGGACTTTACCATAAACAGGATTGGATTGAAGAAGAAGATCACTTTTGGGGTTAAAGGTTTCATTCTCTTCGAAGTTTTCATTTTCAAGGGATTTGATATTGAGGGCAAGCAATCTTTGCCCTTATCACATAAGGACTTGACCATTTACCAATAAGTTTCACCTCACTCTTTGCCATGGTGATTGCAGAACTATGAGGAGCAATGGTGCTGACAAAAGTTTGAGGAATTGAATTTACATTGTTTGTATCAAAATGTTCTTGTTTTTTAATGGTTCGTGGAAATATCCTTGATTAAAAATAGGGACATAGCATCTTGATGATAATTAACAATATTCGGCAGACAAGACAAGAAGAAAATTGACACATAGCATCTTGATGCCAATAAACAATACTTACAATACATAATAATACAAAAATGTATTATGTAAATGCTGACACCCATCCACTTTTTCATTTATTTCTTGTCCTAAAGCTGCTGCTTATTGGAATATTCTAGGATTTACTCATTTAGTTAACAATGGGGTTGCTAATTTTACTATTTTTATTGACTATTTTTTCTCAGTCCTTACAGTGTTGAGCAGTGATTCCAAAGTGGGTTGGTGCATGACCCTTTGGAGTTTGTGGCAAGCTAGAAATGATTGTGTTTGGAATAATAAGAAGGTTGATGCTAATACTATTATTTGGACAGGTTCTTCTCTGTATAGCGATTGGTCTCAGGATCGCGGTCTTGGAAGTCTTGATGGTGCTAGTAGCAGCTCTTGCCCCGGTCCTAGTGATGTAACTTGGAGCAAGCCTTGCAGTGGTAGTGTGAAATGCAACATTGATGCCTCTTTCTCTTTAACCGAAAATAAGGTTGGGATTGGCTTATGTATCTGTGATCACTTAGGGAATTTCATTCGAGCCAAAACTCACTGGTTTACCCCAATGACTGATGTGCTTTTAGGTGAAACTTTGGGCTTGCATTTGGCTATCGATTGGGTTCGTGAATTGGGCTTTAAGGATGTTATTTTTGAGATGGACACGAAGATGGTGGTTGATGCTTTTAATTCTAGCAAAGTAGAAATTTTTGAATTTGGTTGTTTAATTACAGTTTGTAAGACTTTGTTATCTTATTTTAACAACAACTCTCTTATAGAGTTCACTAGAAGGAATGCAACAAGGTTGCTCATTCCCTTGCAAGGGCGGTCTTATTTACAGCTAGTCTTCAAGAGTATTATGACATTCCTTCATGTATTACAAATCTGATTATCAATGAAATGCACTGAGTGCTTATTGTCAAAAAAAAATCACTTTTTCATACTTTCGGACTACGTACCACTTCCTTCGTCACATTCTGTTTGATACTCTCTTTCAAATTTCCCTACATCTCTCTCTCTCTCATCATTAAAAACTATCTTATCATTAAAAATAATATTTTAATAATGAAAGAGAGTGAAATCAAGAGAGAGATAGAGAGGAGGAGGGAGCTTTTGCTTAAAAATTAAGAAAAGTATTAATACTTTCTTTTTTTGACCAAAGTATAAATACTTTTTATCAAAATTTTGAAGTAATTTTTTTATAAACAAATTTTTAGTTCAAGGTGTACTAGGAGTACTCCAACCCAAATACTTAAAAATGTCTCACTAAAATCTTCTGGGTCAAATCACTGTGGAAAAAGACCCAATGAAGAAAAAGAATACCCCTTAATATCAACAAAAAAATACTACAAATACAACTTTACATATCTAACACCAAACCTGCACATAATTGTTATACCAGACCATCTGTAGACCCAACCAGCAAAGTAGAAAAGCATAAGTGGTGCTACTACCCATACAAACCGTGATGGCACCTCAAAATACAACAGACACCTCCTAGACCTTAGCCAAGAATCCAACCAACAATCAGCAGCAAAAAAGCTCATAAAAAATGAAACAACACCAGCCAAAAAACGAAAGTAGCAGCATGCCCCCTATATCGCCTTGAGCAAACTAGCCACTTACAAATTATACAGAAAACTAAATGGTTTAACCCACCAATCCGATAAAGCTTGAGAAGAGTTACGACCCACTATGCTAATAAACCAGCTCCATGAGATGGGCTTAGCATGATAAAAAAACACTTAGACGTCAAATATTTTCCTTCTAAACACAACATCATTCTTATGCAACCAAAGATACCAAGAAGAGGCAGCAACCCAAAAAATAAATTTAAATCTATGAGACTTTTTGAATTGGACATTAACCCCAAAAGCCGGAAAATGGTCAACATCTACAACAGAAGTAAATTCCTCTAGATCTTAATCAACTCCTGCATAACAGTCTTGGGGGCCTTATAGAGAGAGAACATGTACAAATAGATGCTATGTAGCACCGAAAAATGAGTGTGACTCTCCCACCAATTGACAAAAAATGCCCCAGCCAAAGACGTTTTCTAATTGAATCTATAATAATCGGCATCCATGTACTGTTACGTCTTGGATTAGCCCCTACCAGAATACATATGAACTTGAACAGGATAGAAGCAGAGCTACAAGATAAGAAAGAAGTGGCTACCTCCAAAGACTCCTCTTTCAGATTAATGCCGTAAAGGTTGCTTTTGTGAAAATTCACCTTCAAACCAGACAAAAGTTCAAAGCTTCTAAAGAGAACCTTGATAATCCAAAGGTTGTCTCAAGATCCTCACCTACAAGATGGTGTCTTCTACAAACTGAAGCAGGGAAAAGCTGAGGTTGTGATCCACCTGAAAGCCTCTGAACCTGCCAACACTAAGTGCTTTATTAAACAGACCGGCAAGACCCTTGACCACCATAAGAAACAAGAAAGGAGATAAGGCATCACCTTGTTTTAAACCTTGTGCATCAAAAAATCCTCTGTAGGATCACCGTTGACAAACACTGACACAGAAGAGTTGTACATGGAAGCTCCAATACATTTGATCCAAACCTTATTGAAACTCATCTAATCCATCATGTAATATAAGAAGCCCCACGAAATAGAGTCATGTGCCTTCTCAAAGTCAACCTTAAATAAAAAATGTTTCTTCTTACTTCTTTTGGCCATGTCTGTAACACCCCCTTTTCTCAACGGTAATTTAATTTAAAATCAGAGTTCAAAAATCATTTTTCTTTTAAAAATACATCCTCAAGGGAATGCTACGTTCACACCAAACCTCACTTTAATCTAGTCAACAATACTTTTCACTAATAAATATAATCGCGTGATACATAGTACGACTTAAATGGGGCGAACCCTCAAAACACCGGTTTCTTAAGCAAGTCATACATCACCAATATATTTAAATCTAACTAAACAATAACAAGACAATTATAACTGGCTTTTGTTTCCCCCCAGGTGCTACGTATCAGAGCCAGACACAACCCACAAGACGAATGAAGAAAAGTCCTTCACACACGGTTACCTGCACGTTGCCGACCTAAGAAGCAACATAAAAAGCAGAAGGGTGAGTCTCTAGCACATATAATAGAATGTATAATAAACATCATGTTAGAGAAAAACAACTAGAACCACCACTGCTCAATAGACAAAACACACATCATCAAGTCGTAATACATCAACTCATAATCATCAAAAGACATCACCAAATGCATGAGTATATGCATGAATGCAACCCAACACCAAGGGTATAATGCATGTGGTACCATCTCCGGCTTAATGGTACCGTCACCGTCATTATTTCGTCATTCGGGCATGTCCGTCGCTAATGATATGAAGGCTGAAGCCAACAATATCGAGGCCGAAGCCTATAACCGTCTGTCATACCCCAATTTTGTCCGACTAATTCAAAATAAAAATTGTCTTTTCGCGGACGCGAGGTTCTAACAATATTTTTCTCGTAGTTGAAAAGAGATTCAAAAATATATCTTTGAGGCACAGCGTGTTATTTTAACCGGGTACACGCGTTATTATTAATTGCCTGTGCATTTTTTTCCTATTCTCGTACGCGCGTTTAATTTTAACGATTTGGCACTATGTTATTTTCGTGGTAGACGCGTGTTATATTTAACCAAAACAAAAAATCAAAATTTTATAAAGGAAGATAAACTTGATCAAGTAAAATAAAAAAAAGAGGGCTGTTGATAACAAAGTAGTGCAAGATTACAAATGAAATAAAATACAAGGCATGAAATAAAATACAAGGACAAAAATAAAATAGAAGGCCAACTATGGTGCGCAGCAACAGTGAAGAGGACAAGAGAAAGAAGACAAATATGCAGCAGCAACAGCCTATGCCCAAAGCTCCAAATGGAAGGCTCTTCTTCCTTCAGTTTTTCTTCTCTGCACACATACACCAAAGAAGAAATTAGGCAGCTGAATTGGCTGGGGAAGAGGAAAATTTGATCAGAATACTTTATACACCAAAACGTGAAATGTTTGAAAAACACAAAATTGAGATGCAGAGAAAATTGACTTGACATTGTAATACCCTATGCAAGCCTTACTATATATTCATCCATTAGCGTGAATAAGGGGAAGAAAAAAAAAAACACAAAGACACAAAGAAATCAAACACACGAATACAACACACACAGAACAAAAGCATAAACAGAGAACCTAAACACATATTTGAAACAAGAACAAAGAACCAAATACTCACAATACACACACTGGGAACAAAACACAGAGAGAACAAAAAACAAATTTTTCACTCCACACAGCAACACGCACAGAGCAAAGAAAAGGAGAAGAAGTGAAAAAAAAAGAGTAGAAGCTTACCACTTGGACTGTACGGTTGTCTCCGGCGAAGCCACCGCCGTCACCACCGTGAACCACCACCAAACACCCAGCACCAAACCGAGCCACCATTCGCGATCTTCCATCCTCGCTCGCCGTCTCCGTCGCGCGCGTCCACGACCACTGACCACCACCGCGCGTCGCCGCTCTCCCAACGCTCTGCACCGCTTCGTCCCCCCTCTCTCGGTTTCTCTCTCTCTCACGGTATCCTCTCTCTTTCTCCCTCTCTCACCGTCGCTCTCTCCCTTTCTCACCGTCGCTCTTTCTCTCTCTCCCTCTCTCTCTTTCTCTCTCTTGAATTTTTTTTTATTTTCTTACGAAAATGGTGGGTCACCTAGGGAATAAGAAAGGAGAATAGGGTTTGTTTGTTTTGGGGTATTAGTGTAAGTCTGGGGTTTATGGGTTTTGCTCTTGTTGTTTTTTTTGTTGTTGTTAAGTTTATTTTAAATTCAGATTACTAACGACACCCCCTCCATTAATAATACAACCCCCAGAATTTGTTAGCACTCCCAAATTTAAGTATCTCACCCTCTCCTTAAAGATGCATTTTTATATTTAGTTATTATAATATGGATGCTTGCCAACCTATATTCTTCAAAATCAAACTTTGTTAGTAGTCTCGTGAAGCCTTTGCTTTATGCGATTATTAACAATGAGGTACTAGTGGTGGTCACTTGGAGCCTTTGCTCAATTGATCACCGGAATGCCTAATTTTCCTAAAGATTTTCACTAAAATTAAAAACTTTGTTAGTAATCTTGCGAAGCCTTTGCTTGCATGATTATTAACAATGGAGTGCTAATGTTGGTCACTTGGAGCCTTTGCTCAATTGATCATCATGAAAGCTCGATTTTCACAATTAAGCAAGATAAAAAAAAAAAACCTTTCCTAAACAAGAACTACGTAGCTTTGAATTCTCCATCGCACTGGAGATACGTAGGAGTGGATCCTCCATCAGCGCAAAAATTAAAGATTTTTCATTAAGTCACTCATAAACAAAAAAGGTAAAAACAAAACATTTTTCCAAATTAACTCCGCAAATCACATATTTAATTAAGGTAACCCTTCTTCGAAGGGACGTTGTGGGGTGCTAATACCTTCCCCATACGTAACTAGACCCCCGAACCCAAATCTAATGGTTCCGAGACCATTGCTTTCCGAAAAAAGGTTTTTTCAATGTTTTACCTTAAAAAATATTGGTGGCGACTCTAAAATCACGTTGTGCGAAGAAAAGTCCCTCCAAGGATTTTTCGGGGTGCAACACCGTCCTTTGATGCATATGAGGCATGTGACTCCATGAACAATGCATCAACCACAAACAATCATATCATGTATGAATTGACACCGTCACTGGATTTACCTCCGTCATTTAATCCACCGTCATTACACCGTCATTTAATTCACCAAAACATCATCAATAGCACTATGGCTAACATCACTACATCAGTCAATAGCTCTATGGCTAACATCAAACTCACCGGACACATCGACACCAAAATCAATAGCTCTATGGCTAACATTAACCTCACCGGACACATCGACACCAAAATCAATAGCTCTATGGCTAACATTAACCTCACCGGACACATCGACACCAAAATCAATAGCTCTATGGCTAACATTAAACTCACCGGATACATCGACACCAAAATCAATAGCTCTATGGCTAACATTAACCTCACCGGACACATCGACACCAAAATCAATAGCTCTATGGCTAACATTAACCTCACCAGACACATCGACACCCAAATCAATAGCTCTATGGCTAACATTAACCTCACCGGACACATCGACACCAAAATCAATAGCTCTATGGCTAACATTAACCTCACCGTACACATCGACACCAAAAGTAGTGGACTAGACTGTCACTACAAGGACCAAACCGTCACATAAGGATTAAACCGTCACCTAAGGACCAAACTAGCTTCACAATTCAACAACTTAGACGTACTCGGCACCAAACAACATCCAAAATTGCACCTGGCAGCAACCTGCGCTACACTTGCATCAAAACAGCACCTCGGCACACTCACATTGCACCTCGGCACACTACACTGCACCTCGGTACACAACACTTCGACACACCTACACCTCGACACACCTACATCTCGACAACACCAGCTTCGACATACTTACACTACACCTCAGTATATCCACACCTCGGTAGATATACACTATACCTCGACAACTACACTTCACCACCTACACTTCGGTATATATACACTAGGCAACTACACTTCGGTATACACACGCTACACTTCGGCAACTACACATCAGTATACATACGCTACAGTTCAACAACTACACTTCAATATACATCTATAGTTCGACAACTACACTTCGGCTCACACACACTTACACTTCGTCACCTACACTTCGGTATATATACACTAGGCAACTACACTTCGGTATAAACACGCTACACTTCGGCAACTACACCTCAGTATACATACGCTACATTTCAACAACTACATTTCGATATACATCTATAGTTCGGCAACTACACTTCGGCTCACACACACTTACACTTCGTCACCTACACTTCGTCACCTACACTTCGACAACTACATTTCGGCTTATATACACTATCTCGGTTACACTTCCTCACTTAACCATCACTCACCTCGGTTACACTACCTCGGTCACACTCCTTCGCTTCACCATCACTCGCCTCGGTTACACTACTTCGGTTACACTCCTTCACTTCACCATCACTCACCTCGGTTACACTCCTTCACTTCACCATCACTCACCTCGGTCACACTACTTCGGCATATACATACTTTGACGCACACATACTACGACGCACACATACTACACTTCAACACACCCACTCTTCTCGGCACACACATACGTCGACACACATATCCTTCGACGCACACCTACACTTCGTCACATCTACACTTCCGACACCAACACGTCGACACCTACACTTCGACACATCTACACTTACACTTCATCACATCTACACTTACACTTCATCACATCTACACTTACACTTCATCACATCTACACTTACGCTTCATCACATCTACACTTACACCTCATCACATACTTCGACACAAATATCCTTCGACGCACACATCCTACAACGCACCTACCCTTCTCGGCACACAGTAATACTTCACTTCGAATGGCGCCCTAGGCACCTAACCTCCATCTTCCCTCTTATCTTTGATTCTCATGCTATGATCAAACTTAAACCACAATTAATACAACACATATTCATTCTAAATTTACCCAACGCACATCAAAGTAACAGCGAATGTGACAACACCAAAAATGGCGCCCTTGCGCCTAGGGTTCCTCAAACCCATTTTCTTTTCTAGGTCTTTCATATGACCAATCATCAACAACACATACACACATCACAATTTCACCAAATTGACTCAACCACAACATCAATCACACAACCAACAACACAAACAACTCAATAACCATCCTAGAGTCTAACCCATACATAATACTCATCATATACTCCATTATAGGTGAAAGAGAGCCCCCTTACCTCAATAGATTGAAGAATAAGTACTCTCTCCACCAAGACTCCAAGATCCACCAACAAGCAAGCTCCTCTTCCTTGAACTTGGATCCCCCCCGCTAAGATCTTCTCTTCTTCCTCCTTAAGGCTATCGCACCTCTCTCTCTCTCTCTACTCACTTTACTCTTTGACTTTTATTTGCTTTGATTGCCAAATGAGCTCTCACCATCGACACCTCAACTTATATCATGGATATGGGCTTAACAAATGGGTCATGGGCCCTTATTCTCACCTCCTTCATTACTCAAACACTTCCTAAATAAAATAAAACTCCAAATTAATTATTTGACTTAATAAAATGTTGTAAGCCTTAAATAACCCAATTAAATAAATAATTGAATTATTTTTGGGGCGTTACAACTCTCCCCCACTTAGAATATTTTCGTCCTCGAAAATCTCATCAATTATATGAACACACCAATTCCATCAATCTTATTTCTGCTCCCAACTATCAACAACGCCTTCTTGTACACTAAGTACTAGGACATACACACCTCTCTACGCCCTTACCTCTTACCGAAACTCTATTCTCAGGGTCACCAAAGTCTCACTCGATTATCCAAACACTATTAATCTACCGTTTGGAAACTACACTATAGCAATTACTTAAAGTACTAATGCTCATCTCTTACGTCAATCTATATCCCAACTACGAACAATGCTCTCCCCATCTCTGCATTCCTATTCCCCGTACTGAATTCGAATCCTTTAATCACCAAAGTTACACACGACCACCCAAATCCTATATAGGTACTTATTCGACTACCATACTCTTAATAACAATTATTCCACCTCAGGTTTCCCAGAAACCGCATTTCTAAACTCTTTCCAAAATGACATGCTTTATCACTTTGCATGAACTTCAAACTCAAAGTGTCGATCCTTGTCTTTACATCTCCCTACTATCAACTCCCAACTCAAAGACACAAACATCCATAAGACACCTAATTATCTAAAAATTAAGAGTCAACCAAACTTGCACACACCACTCAATTAATCAAGTTGAAATTAGTACATATCCAAAATTTATAGTCACCACGAGTTATTGTCGCCTCTTTCATTGGGGATGAGTTATTGGGGTGATCAGTCCCTCCTACTCACGCAACCAATTAGTTAAGGTCACAAAACTACGTCTTTTCAAATTTACACATACCACAATCGAAAGACTTTTACGCAGATTCTAGAGTGCGAAAGGCGTCCGCCACGACTCCCACTCTTTTGACGTCGTTAAAACCCTTTTAATCACACATATCTCAAAGATACAAACAACAGTTGCAAACAACCAAACAAAATCTACAACAAAGTCTCTGTCGGAGATCGACAAGGGACTCTGAGACACTACGACTGGACAACTTGGCCGGACAGACCGAACTGCTCTGATACCAACTTGTAACACCGCCTTTTCTCAACGGTAATTTAATTTAAAATCAGAGTTCAAAAATCATTTTTCTTTTAAAAATACATCCTCAAGGGAATGCTACGTTCACACCAAAGCTCACTTTAATCTAGTCAACAATACTTTTCACTAATAAATATAATCGCGTGATACATAGCACGACTTAAATGGGGCGAACCCTCAAAACACCGGTTTCTTAAGCAAGTCATACATCACCAATATATTTAAATCTAACTAAACAATAACAAGACAACTATAACTGGCTTTTGTTTCCACCCAGGTGCTACGTATCAGAGCCAGACACAACCCACAAGACGAATGAAGAAAAGTCCTTCACACACGGTTACCTGCACGTTGCCGACATAAGAAGCAACATAAAAAGCAAAAGGGTGAGTCTCTAGCTAGCACATATAATAGAATGTATAATAAACATCATGTTAGAGAAAAACAACTAGAACCACCACTGCTCAATAGACAAAACACACATCATCAAGTCGTAATACATCAACTCATAATCATCAAAAGACATCACCAAATGCATGAGTATATGCATGAATTCAACCCAACACCAAGGGTATAATGCATGTGGTACCATCTCCGGCTTAATGGTACCGTCACCGTCATTATTTTGCCATTCGGGCATGTCCGTCGCTCATGATATGAAGGCCGAAGCCAACAATATCGAGGCCGAAGCCTATAACTGTCCTTTGATGCATATGAGGCATGTGACTCCATGAACAATGCATCAACCACAAACAATCATATCATGTATGAATTGACACCGTCACTTAATTTATCTCCGTCATTTAATCCACCGTCATTACACCGTCATTTAATTCACCAAAACATCATCAATAGCACTATGGCTAACATCACTACATCAGTCAATAGCTCTATGGCTAACATCAAACTCACCGGACACATCGACACCAAAATCAATAGCTCTATGGCTAACATCAACCTCACCGGACACATCGACACCAAAATCAATAGCTCTATGGCTAACATTAACCTCACCGGACACATCGACACCAAAATCAATAGCTCTATGGCTAACATTAACCCACCGGACACATCGACACCAAAATCAATAGCTCTATGACTAACATTAACCTCACCGGACACATCGACAACAAAATCAATAGCTCTATGGCTAACATTAAACTCACCGGACACATCGACACCTAAATCAATAGCTCTATGGCTAACATTAACCTCACCGGACACATCGACACCAAAATTGATCGTACCTTGACCAATGAAGTGTTGAAGTTATTGTTGTCTATTGGACCGGGCATGCGTTGAATATGGGAAGGACCAGGTCCGGCTTCATCAACACCTCGGGTGGTACCTGCAATGACACTCCGACGATCAAGTGAGTGGTCGCTCGGGCAGATAGCACAATGTAAGAGAACGTACCTGATGCCATATGCGAATGGCAATATATACTGTAGAGTGCCGACCGTTAGCGAAGTTTTCGGCCGGCTCGCGAGAATTGCGGTCCAAGCAGCGTGCTTGGGCCGGTTACGTTGGGCTGGGCCGACGGCCCAATTGCTTTCTTGTAATTGCTGATACACCCAGGAACAGTTGCCCCCCAAGCCTAGGTCACTTAAGAGCGGGCTGAGGCTTGAATCGCCGCCCCGGAGTAGCGTTGTTTGAATGTTTTTCAAATGATGGGACGGACGCGCCGCTTGCTCTCTCTTGATTGGGCGGTTTCGACCGTTCGCCAACCGCCATGGCCGTCTTGTGCGACGGTTGGTCTTTACTGACATTTATGACATGACGTTTGGTGTCTCCGAGGTTGTCTGAAGGCGGCTATTGGCGAGAAGGTGAAACATTGCTACGCTTCGTCTCCCGGTCCCTTTTCGCGCCTTGGGTCTGTAGTATAAATACCCCTTCAGTGGAGACTGTTCCTCACACTTTCGCGAATTGCTCTTCCAGCGACCGACTTGTCTGCCACCGACCTGCATCAGAAACTGCTTTCGTACTACTCGTATTTGCTTTCGCGGACCGATCTTCAACATCTGTTTGAGGTATGGATCGATTTCTGTTTTTGCTTTTTAACTTTCTGCAATACGTCTTCGAATATATTGTTCCACGCCTTGTGATAGGGGTGTCGTCCGGGACGACCAAGTCGCCTCCTCTCACGAGTGCGCTGCTCGACCGACCTGACCCGATCCCCTTATCGCAGGTGTCTGTGTATGCCGCGGACGAAAAAGACTGCTCGTATTCCCGGAGGGCCGTCCCAATCCTTTGCTAGCCACATGTCGAGGCCGTCCGAGGCTAACTCCCACGAAGAAGAACCTAAGTCGTCTTTGGGCGACAGAAGTTCTGATTCTTCGAGCAGCTCGAGCTCGAGCTCTTCTAGCTCTTCCAGCCAGCGGTCAATTAGCTCGGGGAGCTCCGACTCGAAGTCTGTTCATTCCAACGTTCAGTCGTGTGATCCTCCACCACCGGAGAATGATGAAGTGGTGGTCATAGAGGATGACGAAGTGCAGAGTGCCGTCCAGGCCGCAGACGAGGAGATGGTCGAGGTCGGAGCAGGCCGAGCTGGAACAGTTAATGAGGAAGTTGTTCAGCCTGCAGCTAGTTCCTCCGGTCGGGAGGTGAATAACGAAGGAGGAGTGACCGAGGGTGCAGAAGACGTCCAGCCTGACGTAGCCCGGGACCCTTCTGACATGTCCTGGGTGTCAGACACCCTTCGTTCTAATAGGAGCATTATCACGGTCGGCCATTGGGCGCTGCCCGTTCTAGAAACTTCCTTCCACCATCTACAGGGTTGGAGAGTAAGGGGCATGAAAGACGGGGAGGATATTGCAACTAATTCTGACAACCTCAAGTTCACGATGCATCGGATCGTGTTCGAGAGGATGAACATCGTGCCACCCTTCACCGAATTTCAACGCGACGTTCTCCGTCACATCGGGGTCGCCCCCTCTCAGCTCCATCCAAACGCATGGGCGTTTTTGAAAACCTTTGAAGTTCTTCTAACCAAACTTGGTCGGCCGGTGTCGATCATGCTCTTTTTTGCTATCTTCGAGCTGAGCTGGCTCAGGGAAAAAGCCAACAAGGAAAAGAGGGAGCAAGTGTCCTTCAAAGCCCAAAAAACTCAGCACCGTTATTTTAAGGCGTTTCAAGAGTCGCTGGGAGCGACCTGGAAGAGCCACTACTTCTGGATCGTTCCGACCAAGGAGGCCGGCAAGGCCATATCTGAAGTCCAACCCGACGGAATGCTCGGTCCCCCTTATTTTCCAATCATGTGGAACGAGGCCCACTTCTTCAGGAGGCCCGGTGACTATATTTATTCTGTTAAGGATTTGGATGCGGCCGACGTGGAGTCTCTAGAGATGATCAAAGCTTTGGCGGGCATGCTTCCCCCAGACCCTAAGGGCGATATACTATTGTTGTGCGAAAAGGTGATGTGCAAGTGTACACAATCGCAACAAGTAATATATTGATAAGTAGAATTCGTCTCCACAGGGATTGGTATTAATTTTAGAGTTTAAAAAGGAATTACTCTTTAGAGGAACAAGTAGCAAATAGGTTGAGTAACAAAGTTCAGTTGAACAAAGGGTGTAAAAGTAACAATTTAACGGTGAGTTAAAATATAAGAGAAATAAGTTGGATTGCTTTCACTATGTAAATTCCCAAAAACAAGACGCTATAACGTCACACGCTATAGCGTTAAGCGTATTAGTAAATATTTTGTGCCTTTCAATCACTAGCGCCGTGGTTTCACTACAAGATGCCTATGTCTAGGTTCTAAATAGGTTCACCCTCAGATAATCAAGATCCCACAACTTATGCTTTATAAACTATTGCAACTTCTATGTCTAGAGGAAGCAAAAATTGATTAAATGTCTTCAACCAACCTTATCATTTATATTAATCCTTGAGTTCTTTCTATGGTTCATGTCTGAACCCACAGAGGTACTAGTTTTACGTGGCCAAATATAAAACAAGTTTGGAAGAGTTATCACACAAGGATTAAAACACAAAACGTGAGAAATTATATACGAAGCATTAATGGTTCATTACAAGCTATAGCAACCCAACTCAAGGAGTTTAGCTCATGTTGAGCAACATCAAAATAACACAAATAAAACTACTTGTATTACCGTAGGTAAGAAGGAAAATACAAGTGCAAAAGATACAAGCTTGAAGTTCCCTAATCATCCACGCTAAGATGGCTCATCATCACCTTACACCATGAGAAAAGTACGTAAAAATACAAAAGAAGAAAGTAAAATAGAAAAAGCTTCTAAGGTGTATCAATGGAGAAGAAGAAGTGTCACACTTTCTCTCTCTACCAATACTCTCTCTATATCCGTTGGAAGTCCTAAGGTATATGATGAGGGAAAATCAGCATCTCTAGTATATCTAGCATTGAGGTACAACTCCCCTCCAAAGGTCAAGAAAGGTGATGTTTACTTTTTCACCAACTCCACTATTCCTTTACTCATGCAATGACAAGTGTCCACACAAATCCAATAAAATCCGCACATGTCAGCAAGGTACTGTGGACACAAGATATGGAACATGGATTAATGAGCTTGGCGCCAAAATTTCATTTTTCCTTTAGATGCTCAATCAGTCTTTCCCTCGGGCTATAGCGTTAGGCGCTATATAGCGCTAAACACCGCACTACTTCACAAAATACATCAAAATAATCACAAGGGCACCAAATGTGCCAATTTCATAACAAAGCGTGTTTAGCCTTTCCTATCCTAATATTAATAGAAATGCAATAAATACTATACTAATATTACTTGAGAACTTACTTAATTTAATGATTAGAGGTATAAATAACTCATATAAATATGAGTTATCACACCCCAAACTTAAACCATTGCTTGTCCCCAAGTAATGACACTTGCAAAGACAAACAAACCGACACTATTTACAACACACCTCGCTTCCGATCAACACTTCATTTCTAAGCATACTCACTCAAACATTTTCTCAATGGGCTAACAATTGATTCACACTCACACCAACACACCAATGCATTTATTCAACTTCTAAGCTTATTATCGCTCAATAGTGTGTGTGTGATCTCTTGACTCATCTCAATTCCTAGCTAGATTTGGATTTCTCTTTAGCCTTGGAAAGAATGGTCTTCTTTTGGTAAAATCAAGAACTCTTTCAAAACAATGACTAGATTAACATTTTCACACAGGAATGGGGATTTTCAGGCATGACAAAGGGTTTAACTAAGCACTTCAAGTCTATGGTCAGTGTTCCTAACTTATTGAATCTAAATGACTCACGCTATAGCGTTTGGCGCTATAGCGCTTGAACAAAGATAACAGATTTACTAGCTGTAGTCCCCTCATTACTTGGCTCCTCAGCAATTATTATATATATATATTTTTTTTTAACACAAGGCTTTGCCTCTTTCTTTGCCTTTGAGGATGACTAGCTTTTGTTTTGGGTAACTACTGACTTTACAACATATTTACATTAAACTTCTAAGTCACCACCACCCTAAGACCTTTGTACCTAACCTTTATATAGCCCAACACCCCCAAACTTTTGCTTCAAAACTCTTCAAGTTTTTAGTCAAGCCTTGATCTCACCTTGGTTAACTCGGACTAGCCTAAACCTCGGATAGTCCTTGGCTAGCTAAGTTTCTTCTTAAGCACGAGATTTACGTGCGAGAGCAATAATAAACAAAGATTTCATCTAAAAGCACGGCTCTCTTACTCACTCACACAATTATCACTACAATTAGCCCAAGGGGCACGATTCAATGACTATACTTAAAAATGAGGCACTTGAAACAGAACATTTTTTTTTTTTTTTTTAACAAACATTAACAAAAACATCAAAAACATTAACAACTTTAGGTCCTCCCCACACAAAAGTGAGCGGTGTCCTCACCGCTCTTTAAAGAACTAGGGAGAGCACAAAAATTAACACACAAACAGAGCAAACCAAGTCTTAAAACATTTGTGAAGCGCAAGACAGACGCTATAGCACTTCACAATTTATTGTTGTTCATAAAACACTAAACTTCTACAGCAGAAAATTAAAATCACTTCTTAACTAGACCAGACCTAGTCCTTGAGCTAACACGGGATGGTTGAGGAGGCTTTGCGACCTTTTTCTTCTTTTTCTCTTCCTTACGCTTCTTCCTCGGCGCTATAGCCTCGGGCGCTATAGCGCTTCCACGAGAGAGCTTTCGCTTCTCTTTTCGCCTTCATTTCTCGCTAACTTGCTAGCGACCTCCTTCTCTGTTCGAGACACTTCCTTCCCGCATTGTTGCACTTCTTGCTGCATACTTTCTTCATCAACTTCCTCAATCACGATCGGCTTGGCTCTGGGCTCCTCCTTGCGGATACATACGTTGGCCTTTTTGCCGCCACGTGCTTCTCCTTCGACTTTGCGCGAGGTGCGGATGGCAGTCGTCTCGGGCTACCTCCGCGAGGACTCTCGACCATAGCTTGGGCTTCTTCTTCGTAACTCCGCAATAATGTTAGTTTTGATTGAGGGCTCATTTGGGCTCTTTGTTTAAGCCTAGGAGACTTTGTTGCACTTGACCCGGATGATCTTCGGGCTTGTGCGAGTGCCGCAGCGCTATAGCCTCGACGCTATAGCGCGCAGCAGGCCTCAGCGAGGATTTTGGGAAACAGGATGTTGTGGTGAAACAGTGGTGGACTTTGTTCTTTTGTGGGAATTGGGGATTGGATGATGGTTCTGGTTGTGGTGGTTCATTTAGGTTTGGTGTTTCTTTGGCGGCGGTGAGGTGACTTTTCTTTTCTTTGGCTCTGGTGGAGGTATGGTTGGTTCAGTTGTGGGGTTTCGGAATGATCCGGTCTTGGGCTTGTGGTGAGGGTATTTGTGGTGAGGGTAGTCTTGTGGGGCTTGGTGTGGGATCGCAGATCACTTCTTCATATTCTTCACTTTCGATCCTTCCTCCTTTCCCGGCTCTCTTCACTGCACTTCTCTTCACTCTCGAATCCTCTTCCTCCTCGTAATCATTGACTTCTTTCATCACCCTCCTTGTCTCCTCTTCATCTTCTTCACTCAGTTCTTCTAAATCCTCGTCGTTGAGGATTCTTCACTACTCACCTTTGCTTTCTTCTTAGCAGGCTCTTTACCTTCTTCAAGCGCGGGGCTCTGGCTCTCTTCTTGATAGGTCTCGCAGCAGCTTCTTACTCACCTTTTCTTTTGGTGGGGGTGGCTCCTTCACACCCTCATCTTCAATTAACCACTCTGGGAACACAGGGGGTTCCATTAACTCCTTGCCCTAGATAACTTTTCCAAAGATGGTCTTCTCCCATTCAAACTTAGCCTTCACAAATTTGCACAAGGCCCGCTGATTCTTTTCAATCGATTGGCGCTATAGCATCGGGCGCTATAGCACTAGCACTTCTTTGTCCGGGCTTAAAAACAAGCGGGAATATCTCCTTGAGGAGTCCTCCTCTCATCACGGATTTCAATTTCAACTTCACTGCTTGCACAATTCAATAATTAAACATGGAAAGTAAAGATTACCGTCGATCTTTTAGCTTTGCTTTTCTCAATTTCTCTTGCAATGATTTTGCCCACATCTATGCTTTCACCTTCCGAATAGCATCAAGCACTATCAACCCGTCCTTCTCCACATTTGTTGTGTGGGAAGTAGGCATGAGTGAATGCCTCGATGAAAGTAAACCACGTTGCGACCTCATCCACCGAAATGCTTTCTTGACTTTAAACTCGATCCAAACCTCTCCCATGTTGCTTCCTCCACACGCATCCTCTTCTTGACCTCCTCCATTTCGTCACATCCCCATGTATCAAGCTTCTTCTCCGTGGCCTTTCCGAATAACCCAACTTGAAGTGGTCATTGATGGCACTTGGTGAAATCAACCATTTCACCCCAACCATAGAATAGGTTTGGGGCTTTCCCCACACGGAGGAGGAATTCCTTTGTAAAACTCTCTCACGGAGGCACCACAAATTCCCCTCGTGCTTGATGAATTTCGCCACCACCCTAACGCTATAACGGTGGATGTGAACACGTCGGGAGCTTTCTCGGTTTGAAACCCCTTTCTGCGATGAAGTTCATCTTCCGATGAACGCGAGGATCGTCCTTTGGGTCTATGGCTCTTGAGGAACTGGGTTCGATGGTCTTGGCCTTTCTCTGGGGTTTTTCAATTGACTGTTTCTTCACCATTTTGAGATTTTTGAAGATTTGGGGTTGTTTTGTGAATTTTTGGAACAGTTGCAAGATTGATTTGCGGAGAAATCGGGAATGGAAGTTATGAGATCGTGGGGGTTATGGAAGAAGAAAGAGAATCACCTGGTTAGAAAGAGAGAAAGAGAAGGGAGTGGTTGAGTGAGAGGTTATGGGAATTGAATGATGTGACCGTTGTTGATGGGGCGGAGTGGATCTGGGCGATCCACAGTGGGCGCATAGGCGCGCGGCAGATTGAAGTGCCACAGTATGCGCGTGCCACGTCATTATAAGCGTCCCCATACTTAGAAATAAAAATGATTCTTCTTGCCCGGTACCTCCTCTTGACGCTATAGCGTCAATATCACACTTCAGGCCTTCAAGTTCCCAAATTCCTCAACACAAAAATTTTCCCTCCTGCAAAATAAAATAAAATAAACAGAAATGTTAATTAAAATCTTGGGGTGCCTCCCAAGAGCGCTTGTTTAAGAGTCATCACCTGACTTTTCATTTGATGTTAGGGATCTTGAAGATCAATTGAGGTCTTGTCCTCATCACGTTGTCACCATGGTATTGTTTTACTCTCTGTCCATTCACCTTGAAAATGGTGTTGGTTGCTTGATCAAATAAATCCACTGCACCATAGGGGTAGACCTTGACTAATTTAAAAGGGCCAGACCACCTTGATTTGAGCTTGCCAGAAAACAATTTTAATCTAGAATTGAAAAGGAGCACTTGGCCTCCTTCAATCACTCTGCTCAGTATCTTCTGTCATGCCACATCTTTGTTTTTCTTTGTAAATGGTGAACTCTCATAGGCGACATGCCTAATCTCATCAAGTTCATTTAATTGCAGCACCTAGCCTTACCGCCTACTATCACAATCAAAGTTGAGCTTTTTATGGCCCAATGAGCTTTGTGTTGCAACTCAATAGGGAGGTGACATGCTTTCCCAAACACAAGTCTGTATGGAGACATTCCTGCAGGTGTCTTGAAGGTCGCCCCAGTAAGCCCATAATGCATCATCCGGATGGATTGACCAGTCCTTTCTTGAAGGTCCCACCATTTTTTCAAGCATCCTTTTGATTTCTCTATTGACAATTCAACTTGCCCATTTGTTTGTGGGTGGTATGCACGGTGGCAATTTTGTGCCTCACTCCATATTTTCCCAATAGAGACTCAATCAACTTGTTACAAAAGTGAGAACCCTCATCACTGATAATTGCTCTTGGTGTACCATATCTGGTGAATATGTTCTTCTGCAGAAACTTGCTGACTGACTTGGCATCATTGTTGGGAAGAGCCACAGCTTCAACCCATTTAGAAACATAATCCACAACCACCAGTATATACAAATTCCCATGAGAAGGAGGAAAGGGACCCATAAAATCCATGCCCCATACATCAAAGAGTTCAATCTCTAAGATGTTGGTTAAGGGCATTTCATGCTTGTTTGAAATGTTCCCAGTCCTTTGACACCTTGCACAACTCTTTACCCATTCCTGAGCATCCTTGAATAATGTAGGCGATAATACCAACATTGCGGTACTTTTGCGGTACATTCTTGTTCCTCCAAAGTGTCCACCACATGGTGAAGCATGACAATGCTCTAACACTTGAGGTTGTTCTTCCTCTGCAAGGCACCTTCTTATCACTTGGTCTTGGCACTTCTTGTAGAGAAAAGGTTCATCCCAATAATAATCTTTCACTACATGGAAAAACCTTTTCTTTGTTGATAATTCAGACTGCGAGCACAATTACGCTTACCAAGTTATTCACGATATCAAGAAACCACGGGCGGTGTCTTGGGCGCTATAGCGTCTGGCGTTATAGCGGCAACCGCTATAGCGTTACACTTTTTCACTGCTACTGTCAACAACTTCTCATCTGGGAAGATTTCCTTAATCTCTCCCTGTTCTGTACCTGCATTGTCTCCTTCAAGTCTAGACAAATGGTCAGCAACTTGGTTCTCCACCCCCTTTTTATCATGAATTTCCAAGTCAAATTCTTGGAGGAGGAGAACCCATCTTATTAGCCTTGGTTTTGCATCTTTCTTAGAGATCAAATACTTGATGGCTGAATGGTCTGTAAAAACAATTACTTTTGTGCCAACCAAGTATGATCTAAATTTATCAAAAGCAAAAACCACAGCTAATAGTTCTTTTTCAAGATGGCGTGTAATTTAACTGTGCTTCAATAAGTGTTTTGCTTGCATAGTAAATGGAATGAAAGATTTTATCATACCTTTGCCCAAGCACAGCTCCCACAGCATAGTCACTTGCATCACACATGAGCTCGAATGGTTTACTCCAATCAGGGGCAACAATGATAGGTGCGATGTCGAGCTTTCTTTAACTTCTGGAAGGCTTCAAGGCATGCATCATCAAAGTTGAAAGTGGTGTCATGCTGAAGGAGTTGACATAGAGGTTTTGAGATCTTTGAGAAGTCTTTAATGAATCTCCTGTAGAAACCAGCATGCCCAAGGAAACTTCTTATACCTTTGACACTTGAGGGGGGTGACAATTTTTCAATGACTTCAATCTTGGCCCTATCCACCTCTAAGCCTTTCTTGGAGATCCTATGCCCTAGTACAATTCCTTCTTGCACCATGAAGTGACATTTCTCCCAATTGAGCACAAGATTTGTCTCTTCACATCTTATCAGTATCTCTTCCAAGTTATCCAAACACTTCTGAAAGCTATCCCCAAACACAGAGAAGTCATCCATAAAAACCTCCATAGATTTTTCAATGAAGTCAGAGAATATGGACATCATACATCTCTCGGAAAGTTGCGGGGGCATTACACGATCCAAAGGGCATTCTTCTAAAAGCAAATGTGCCATAAGGACATGTGAATGTGGTCTTTCTTTGGTCTTCGGGAACTATTGCTATTTGGTTATAGCGAATAGCCATCAAGGAAGCAGTAATAGTCCTTACCAAAGAAGTCTGTCCAACATTTGGTCAATAAAAGGGAGAGGAAAGTGATCCTTCTTTGTTGCCTTGTTTAATTTCCTATAGTCCATGCAGATTCTCCAACTATCCAGCGTTCTTGTGGGAATCAACTCATTTTGTCATTTGTGATCACACGGTGACACCCCCTTTTGGGAACACATTGCACTGAGGCTAACCCATGCCTTTGTCGAAAATAGGATACACAATCCTGCATCTAACCACTTGAGGATTTCCTTCTTCACCACTTCCTTTCATTATGGGATTAAGCCTTCTTTGACCTTCAATGCTATGTTTAGCATTTTCCTCTAACACAATCTGTGCATGCAGTTGTAGGACTTATCCCATGTATATCGGACATTTGCCAACCTATTGCCTTTTTGTGCCTCTTGAGTTGTAATGAGCTCCACCTCTTGGTTTTGGTTCAAACTAGCAGAAATGATGACAGTAGAGTCTCATTTTCCCCAGATATATGCATACTTGGTGCTTGGGTAATTCTTTCAACTCTAGATCGGGTGGTTGAATAATAGAAGGAACACTCTTCTTGAGGTTTGAATTTTCTTGCTCTAGTGACTCATATCTCCTAGCCCAAACCTCATTCACACGAACTTGCTTGCCTTCTTGAAATTCTTCTTCTCTCAACAATTCATGTTCCTCAGTATTGTTTAGCACCTTTCCCAAGTGGTTGTTAGTTTTTTGAAAATGTTTTTGAACCACTTGGTCAAGAGAAACCACAAAGGAACACTCTTCAGTATTGACATCTGGAAGTTTTAATGCATTCAGAACATTGATCTTCACTTCTTGGTCATTAACCCTCATTGTCAATTCTCCTTTTTGTACATCTATGAGTGTCTTCCCTGTAGCCAAGAAGGGTCTACCTAAAATGATAGGTACCTCTGCATCTGCTTCAAAATCTAAAATAACAAAGTCAACAGGAAAAACAAATTTATCTACCTTAATTAAAACATCCTCCAGTATTCCTTCAGGATAGGCAAGTGACCTATCAGCTAACTGGAGGCTTACAGAAGTAGGCCTGGCAGTTCCTATACCCAATTGTGTGTAAATGGACTTAGGCATTAAGTTAATACTTGCCCCTAAGTCACATAAAGCACGACCAGAATAAAAATTTCCAATGGAACAGGGTATTGTGAAGCTACCAGGGTCCTTTAATTTTCTGGGGAGTTTATTTTGCATCAACATCTTTGCATTCCCGATCATTGCCACAGTTTCAATTTCTCCCAACCTTCTTTTCTTTGTCAAAACATCTTTCATAAATTTGGCATAGTTGGGCATTTGTTGTAATGCCTCAACTAGAGGAACATTAATGTGCAATTATTTTAACACTTCAAGAAATTTATTAAATTGTTTGTCCTCATGTGCCTTTTTAACCTTTGAGGGTAAGGGGGAGCGGGATATTCGAGCACCAATTTAGGTTCGGTGTTACGTTGCATTTGGCGCTATAGTGTCGGGTGCTATAACGTCTGGAAAATTCTTTTCATTTCCAGCCACACTTGACTCTAAATTCTTGGGTGCGTTTACCTCTTTACCACTTACGGTGGTTATTGCTTTCACATGCTCCTTGCACGGTGCATGAGATGAAGATGGCTCGATGGTAGAAGGGAGTCCACCATTACGCCTTTGTGTGAGAGCGGATGCAATCTGTCCCACTTGATTCTCCAAAGTCTTGATTGATGCTTCATGAGTCCGCATTGTTGTTTTACAATCACCGATGAATGACCTTAGCAGAACTCCATTGAATTGTCCATAGGAGGAGTAGGAGCATTCTGCCTAGGAGGTTCTTTGTTGTTGTTGTTGTCTTGGGAATCCGGGGAATAGCGAGGAGCATTTGTGCTTGTGTTAGCATTATTGCCTCCCCACCAAGTTAGGATGATTCCTCCAACCAGGGTTGTATGTATTAGAATAAGGGTTTGTTACCCTTGTGTAACCCACATAATTAACGAGCGGGGTTTGTTGTACATTCTTCATACTGAGATGAGCCCCTCCACAATATACACAACTAGCTTCTCCAGGTGGAGCTTGTTCAATAGCTGCTGCAGTAGACCTTTCAGGCGCTATAGCATCAGATGCTATAAGCGTTAGCGTTGTTCACTCTTTAATCATATTAGTCAGAGTAGCCACTTGGGCTGAGAGAGCAGAAACCTCACTCACTTCATGAACCCCAGCTACTTTCCTTGTAGAATTCAACCTTTCAGTAGGCCATGAAGAGCTGTTAATGGCAATGCGCTCTATAAGCTCACAAGCATCATTATATGATGAGTTCAGAATTACACCTCCAGATGAGGCATCCAACATGGACCTAGTAGGTGCCTCTAGCCCATTATAAAAAGTCTCCATTTGAATTACAATAGGAATTCCATGATGTGGACACTTCCTAAGCAACTCCTTCCACCTTTCCCAAGCCTCATGTAATGATTCACCCTCTTTTTGCTTGAAGGATGTGATGTCATTCCTCATCCTTGCATTTTTGTTTGGTGGGAAATACTTCTCCAGAAATTTCTTTGTCATGTCTTCCCAAGTTGTGATAGAATTAGACTCCAAGGAGTTCAACCAAGCTTTTGCTCTGTCCTTTAAAGAATAAGGAAACAGTTTCAGCCTGAATGCATCCTCACTCACCCCTGGGATAATGAAATTACTGCATACTTCAAGGAAGTTTCTCAGATGAGCAAAAGGATCTTCTTGAGAAGAACCTCCAAATTGTCCAGTTGTTTGGAGCATTTGGAACATCATAGGCTTGAACTCGAAATGAGTAGCGATCCACAATGAGCCTAGTGATACTTGTTTCCATGGAATGTGGATCAAACACAGCATAATCTCTCATTGGCCTGGTCTCTGTCATTCACCATTTGATCGGGTCCTTGATTAATGAATCTGTCTCTGTACAAGTATTCATTTCAACTTCAGTATGGGTAAAAGGACCTTGCCTTCCACCTCTTGGACCTCTTCCTCCAATGCTGTGAGGAGTTCTTCCCCAAGTGTGCCTCTACCAAGATGATGATGAGAGTGATCGGACATAGTTAGCTTTGATTTGTTGTAACCTTTGTTGGCGTCTTAACCTTCCGAATCTTCTCTGCGGTTCGGATCAAACTCAAAAGTGGGTGGTTACGATGCTGGGCATACGCTATAGCATCGACGCTATAGCACTTCTGTAACACAACACGAGAAAATTGCCAAGGTAAAACCTCCCTAAGGATGTAATAATTTCTTAAACAATAAAAATTAAATGCAATCCCTACAATGGCGCCAAAAACTTGTTGTGCGAAAAGGTGATGTGCAAGTGTACACAATCGCAACAAGTAATATATTGATAAGTAGAATTCGTCTCCACAGGGATTGGTATTAATTTTAGAGTTTAAAAAGGAATTACTCTTTAGAGGAACAAGTAGCAAATAGGTTGAGTAACAAAGTTCGGTTGAACAAAGGGTGTAAAAGTAACAATTTAACTAAGTGAGTTAAAATATAAGAGAAATAAGTTGGATTGCTTTCACTATGTAAATTCCCAAAAACAAGACGCTATAACGTCCACACGCTATAGCGTTAAGCGTGTTGCAAATATTTTGTGCCTTTCGGTCACTAGCGCCGTGGTTTCACTACAAGATGCCTATGTCTAGGTTCTAAATAGGTTCACCTGTATAATCAAGATCCCACAGATTTATGCTTTATAAACTATTGCAACTTCTATGTCTAGAGGAAGCAAAAATTGATTAAATGTCTTCAACCAACCTTATCATTTATATTAATCCTTGAGTTCTTTCTATGGTTCATGTCGAACCCACAGAGGTACTAGTTTTACGTGGCCAAATATAAAACAAGTTTGGAAGAGTTATCACACAAGGATTAAAACACAAAACGTGAGAAATTATATACGAAGCATTAATGGTTCATTACAAGCTATAGCAACCCAACTCAAGGAGTTTAGCTCATGTTGAGCAACATCAAAATAACACAAATAAAACTACTTGTATTACCGTAGGTAAGAAGGAAAATACAAGTGCAAAAGATACAAGCTTGAAGTTCCCTAATCATCCACGCTAAGATGGCTCATCATCGACCTTACACCATGAGAAAAAGTACAGAAAAATACAAAAGAAGAAAGTAAAATAGCAAAAGCTTCTAAGGTGTATCAATGGAGAAGAAGAAGTGTCACACTTTCTCTCTCTACCAATACTCTCTCTATATCCGTTGGAAGTCCTAAGGTATATGATGAGGAAAATCAAAGATCTCTAGTATATCTAGCATTGAGGTACAACTCCTCCAAAGGTCAAGAAAGGTGATGTTTACTTTTTCACCAACTCCACTATTCCTTTACTCATGCAATGACAAGTGTCCACACAAATCCAATAAAATCCGCACATGTCGACCAAAGTACTCGTGGGACACAAGATATGGAACATGGATTAATGAGCTTGGCGCCAAAATTTCACTTTTCCTTTAGATGCTCAATGTCTTTGCCCTCTCGACGCTATAGCGTTAGGACGCTATAGCGCTAAACACTGCACTACTTCACAAAATACATCAAAATAATCACAAGGGCACCAAATGTGCCAATTTCATAACAAAGCGATGTTTAGCCTTTCCTATCCTAATATTAATAGAAATGCAATAAATACTATACTAATATTACTTGAGAACTTACTTAATTTAATGATTAGAGGTATAAATAACTCATATAAATATGAGTTATCAACTATGTCGTCCCTTCGTCTTGCTCATTGGCCGGGCTCTGGAGGCCGAGATCGGTTCGCTTTTAAACTTTGCCTTTATATTTATCTTTGTCGATCTTCTCTTCTAACTCTTAACTCGTTGTTTTGCGCGAAAAGAATGGCCGGTAAATCATGGGCCGTGATCGATGCAGTTCTGAACCCCAGCAAGGGGAGTGCCTCCAAGCCGCCACCACGCAATGTGGTCGACGTGGAGGGGTCGTCGAGAGTGCCTCAGACTCCCAAAAACCAAGGGAAGAAGCCCGCTACCAGGCCCTGGTCGCCTCCTCCCCACGTTGATCGCTCTCCCAAGCGGGCCAAGTTCGATGAACGGAACCTGGATCTCAATAAGGGCGACGTTCCTATTCTCTCGCTCGAGGGTCTAGGGCAGGTCGAGTTTGAGCGGTTCAAGAAGCAACCCATGCAGGTCTGTGCTTCCCTCTGTATGGGAATGGACAAGATTATGCAAGAGCTGGTGGACGAAGCTGAAGGTATTTTATTTTTCTAGCCCGTCGTCCTTTTGCTCACTTTCGACCGACTAACCGATCATGACTATCTCTGCTTGCAGGAGCTCGGGCCGAGAAGGACAAGGCCTTGACGGAGGCGCAGCAAAAGTATGATAAACTTGCTAAGTCCAAAAAAGATGCTCTGCAGCGGGCCGAGGATGATCGGGCCAAACTCTCCAAGAGGAACAAGGAGCTTGCCGGTCAAGTCGCAAATCTGAAGACTGACCTTGAAGTCCTGGAGAAGGAGAAGGCGGGTGGGGTACCGAGAAGGCCGAGCTGGAGGCTCAAATTCGAACAATAGCCGAGCATGCCCGGAATGCAGCGATCGAGCAGTTCTATAATGATCTCGGTCAGGTGCGGGCGCTGAACGCAGATTTGAACATCAATTTTGATGACAAGATGATACAGCCCGCCCACTATGTTGAGAACAACAAGATCATGCTGCCCGAGGAACGCGACGAACAGGGTAACGTTGTTCGCCCCAGCTCGGTTCTCTTACGAAGCGCTGCCGCGAGCGGAGTAAATTTTGTAATAGTTTAACTTGCCTTCGGGCCCAACAATTTATAAAATTGCCTTGGCGGTGAGATATTTGAGCGCTTCGGTTTCACCGGGCGTTTATGTTTTGTAATGACATTTTAACTTGTCTTTTATTTCGTTTACTTGAATTCGCATTGTTACGTCTACCCATCTTGTACGTTTATTTGTCTAAGTTTTCGAACTTGTAGGCCGCTTGACGACCATTTTGTAACATTTCGAAAGCGCTCGTTAAAGATAAGTTAGAGTAATCCAACGAGTACCTTGGTCGGCTCGGCGACCTTCGATTGAGCCATTTTTGATGGCACTCGATTGGCCATTTCGATGGCACCGTTGGGACCATTTCGATGATCTCTCGAGGTAGGTCGCTTTGACGGCTCGTTATGATGGGTTATTACTTAACCCGTGGGCCATTTTCAATGGCGCTCGTTCGAGTCAACTCGGTGACCATTGTTTGTGCCGGCTCGGAGGCTGCGCGCTGATCGTTCGACGACCGAAGCTAGCGGGTTATTTAACCGCGGGCCATTTCGATGGCACTTTCGAGGTAGATCGTTTGACGATCCGTTTACATTGATAGATCTTGATCGCTCCTTTGCCATGAGCATGCTTGAGCGGCCGGGCATACATTCTTTGCGAGAAAGTAAATAATAACAATTTTTCAAAGGTCAGGCCTCTGTTAAAAACCCAGTGGGAAAAAGAGCGCCTGCCTGTCTTTCATTAATAATCGGTCGGTCGTTTATTACATTTAGACATAATATTTTCTAAGTTTTTCTGCGTTCCATGTTACGGGGATAGTCGCCTTCCATGGTTTCCAACTCATATGCCCCCTTGCCGGTCTTCTTAACGACCACTGTATGGACCTTCCCAATTTGGTGCGAGCTTTCCTTGTCGGGCGTTCTTGTTTCCGTCGTCGCGACGCCTTAGGACGAGCTGCCCAATTGAGAAATCTCTCTTCTGAACTCGAGCGTTGTATCTAGCTGCGACCTTTTGCTTGATCAGTTGTTCTCTAAGTGATGCTTGAGTGCGCAGCTCTTCAATCAGGTCCAATTCTTCTCGTATTGCCCGGTCGTTGTCGGCTATGGTAGGGGGGTTTGAAGTCCTCCAATTTAGCTCCCCCATTTCTATGGGTATAACGACAGACGATTCCATACACAAGCACGAAGGCGACTCGGCCGATGAATGAGGGGTCGTCCTGTATGCCCAAAGAACGGACTGTAGCTCCTCGACCCAGTTCCCTTTTGCTTCGTCCAGTCTTCGTTTCAAACCACGCAGGATGACTCTGTTGGCCGCTTCAGCTTGGCCGTTTGTCTGCGGATGCTCGACCGAGGTGAAACGCTGTTTAACCCCTAAGTCGGCCAACATTTCTCTAAATCTTTTATCTGCGAACTGGGTACCGTTGTCAGTTATCAATTGCTGCGGGACGCCAAAACGGGCTAGCACACACCGACCGAAGAACTTGCTTACTTTTGCCGATGTGATCGTTGCGAGAGGCTCGGCCTCGATCCACTTCGTAAAATAGTCTACTGCCACGATCAAGAACTTGAACTGGCCTGGAGCAGGTGGAAACGGGCCTAGCAGATCCATGCCCCACCAGGCGAACGGCCAAGGTGAGACAAGACTTTGTAACTCTGAAGAAGGTGCAATGTGGACATCAGCATGTACTTGACACTTTTTGCATTTCTGAACGAGCTTCTTAGCATCCTCGTCCATGGTCGGCCAGTAATAGCCGGCCCTGAGAGCTTTCTTAGCTATGGAACGTGCACCTTGGTGGCTACCACAAACACCTTCATGAATATCTCTCAACACATGGTCGGCTTCGACCGTCGTAAGACATCTTAACAATGGGGACGAGAACCCTCTTCTGTATAATTTCCCTTCTATTCTCGAATACTTGGTCGCCTGAGCACGACCAATTTACGCTGCTACGTCGTCGCTCGGTTCTTTCTCTTCAACGATGTACCTTAGAATAGGGGCGATCCAATCAGAATCTGGATTGACACAAAGAACGTCTGACGACTGGCTTGGTCGACACACTCGGTCGATTTAGGGTCTCCTGAATCAAACTTCTGTGATTTCCCGGAGTTTTGGTACTTGCAAGTTTTGATAGAATATCCGCTCGAACGTTTTCGGTCCGAGGTACATGTACCACTTTTGCTCGATCGAATCGCTGAGCGCTCTCTTACTCGGCGGATAACTCTTGAAAGACGTCATCCTTGGCATCGTATAAGTCTTTGATCTGCGAGACAACAAGTAAGAGTCCGATCCGAGTTCAACCTTGGCCGACATTAAAATCCCTAGCGGGCTGCAGGCCAGCTATGCACGCCTCATACTCGGCCTGGTTGTTTGATGTGTGGAACGCAAAAGTCAACGAAACCTCCACGACAAGGCCCTCTGAATTTTCTAATATTAGGCCCGCTCCGCTTCCTTTGCTATTGGACGACCCATCTACGTGCAAGATCCAGGTCGTTTGAGCTTGATCCTCTGGGATCGGAGTCATCTCAGATATAAAGTCGGCGAGCACTGCGCTTTTGCGGCCGATCTGGATTCAAACTTAATCCCAAACTCACTGAGCTCTACCGCCCACTTTATCATTCGTCCCGCGGTCTGGCCGATGGAGGACCTGCCTGATTGGCTGATCGGTCCTTACCACGACCTGATGGGCCACAAAGTAGGGTCTTAATCTTGAGCACCACTAGAAGTGCAAGGGCAAATTTTTCTATTTTACGATATCTCACTCGGGCCGCAAGTACCTTCATCGATGAAATAGACCGGATTCTCGCTTTAGTCGCTTTCACGACTAACACGGCACTCAAAACTCTTACGCTATCGCCAAGTATAAATACTGATGTTTCGCGCGCCGCTTGGTCATAATTGGTGGGTTAGTCAACGCTTCTTTCAATTCCTCCAATGCTCGCTGGCATTGGTCGGTCCACTCAAAATCTATATCTTTCTTGAAGTCTCGAGCGATTGGAGCGACTTGCAGGCCGCTTTTGGTATGAATCTGGATAGAGCAGCTACCATCCCGTTCAGCTGTTGGATTTCTTTTTGGTGCTGGGAGGCCTCATGTCGGCGACCGCCTACACTTCTCGTGATTTGCTTCATCCTCTTTCAGTTAGGTGAAAGCCCAAAAATCTGCCGGCCCTCACCCCAAAGGTACACTTCTCTGGATTCAGTCTGAGTGAATTCTTCCTAGCTTCTTCAAAGATTTCCCTCAGGTCGTTCACATGATCTGGATCGGTCCCACTTTTGATGATCATATCGTCCAAGTACACCTCAGATATTCGACCGATCTGCCTCTTGAAAATCTTATTCATCATTCGCTGGTAAGTCGCTCCAGCGTTCTTTAAAGCCGAAAGGCATCACCGTGTATTGAAAATTGCCTCGATCATCATGATGAAGGCGTGTCTTGTGTCGATCGGGTGGATACATCGTAATCGATTGTATCCCGAATAAGCGTCCAAAAAGACAATAATTTATAACCCGAGGCACCATCGACCAATTTGTCAATGTTGGGCATAGGAAGGCATCCTTCGGGCATGCCTTATTCAGTCGGTGTAATCTACACACATTCTCCACTTGCCATTCTTCTTTTTAACCAACACGACATTGGATAGCGGTGTCGTGTACTTGATCTCTTCGATGAAGTCGGCCTTTACGAGGTCCTCAACGGCCTTTGCGGCGGCGAGATTTTCCTCACTCGAGTTCGCTCTTCTTTGGCGGCCGGCTTAACCCCTTCATCGATCGAAAGTTGATGGCGAGCTACTTCGATAGGAATGTCGGGCATGTCGATGCCGCCATGCGAATGTCGTCAACATAGTCTTTCAAACATTGCACAAGGTCTTGCTTTACTCGCTCGGTAGGTCGCTCTGAAGCTTAATCGTCTTTTGTTGGGTCGTCTCCCAACCGCACATCTTCCAATTCCCCGAGGTTCTCGTCTTTTCAACTCGTTCTTTAGCTCTCGGGCTAAGTCATCGTCGTTATCCTCGGGTCGCTATCCGGATAATAACGAGCATCCAAATCGTGAGATTGACACAGTGACCTTCACCAGGTGCTTTGAGAACTTGGGCCACGATCTACCTCATCACAACTTTCTTGATATAAGTAGTGGCTCCGCCTTCTTTGCCTCTGGGTCGCCGCGGTATCTACCGTGCGTCTCTGCTTTGTAAAATTTCATTTTCAAGTGCACCGTCGATGCCACGGCCTCTAGCTTGCCCAAGGTCGGCCTACCAATGATACAATCGATAGCATGATTTGATGGGAGTACGAGGAACGTCGTCACGGACCGTCCCGCACAAAGTGCTTTCTCGAAAGGTCGTCACCAAATGTGACCATGAGTTCGATTGTTCCCAACGGGTAGGTGATCGCTCCATTGAAGCCCGTTAGGGGAGTAGGCTCGGCCTGGGGAATTATCTCGCTCCGATCAACCTTTATCTTGTCAATCAAATCTTCAAACATGATGTCGGCCGAGCTACCCTGGTCGACTAGAATTCTTTGAACTTCTGTGTTGGCCATAACTGCTCTGACCACCAATGGAACATAAGCTGTTCGCCCGCTAGTCGAGCGAGTCTTCGTCCCCAAAAGAAATGGGCGGTCTATTCGAGGCCGGTGGATTCTGCAGTTGAGGCAACCATTAGGAGCTCGTCCCCACTTTCTTTTCATAGCTTTGTTGGACTCCTTACGATCCAACGGATTTCCACCGTGAATAACCATTGCTACGTTGCGGCCTTTGGACCGTCGAGTATCTCGATCTTCAGACCGATCTTTATCTTGGGTGCTCGTTATGACTAGAGCACCCTTTCCTCTGTCTTGATCATTCTCTTTCGTCTTATCACGGAGGTCGGTGCGTCTTCCTCCGACCTCACATACTTGCCCAACTTGCCTTTACGAATGAGTTCTTCAATATCGTCTTTGAGGCCATACGATCATTAGTATCATGACCACTTGCTTTTGTGGTAACGGCAGTTACCTTTTGGTCGGTCGTGCCCCTTTCTTGAGCACGAGTGGATCGGGCCGCTTTACACCCACAAACTCATTGTTCTGGCACTCACTGTAGATTTGTGCAATAGAGGTGTTGAGACGAGTGCGATGATCAAACTTCTTGTCTCTGAAATCGTGGCTGTTGTCTTGCTCTTTCTTTTGAGTCGCGCCGGGCGGCCTTTCTTCGCGACTAAAGTTTCTTCATACGCCATATGAGCGTTGGCCCTTGCTAGGAAGAAGGCGAGATCTTGATAATGGTTCAACGTGAATTCCTCTACGAACCTGTGGTCCGGTCGAATACCATGCTTTAGATACTTCAATTTGTCTTTATCTCGACAAGTCACGAATGACTCGGCCTCGGTGATTGAACCGGTCGATGTCTTTGTCTCGTCTCATTATCGCCTTGAACAATCGTGTCCAAGTGTTCTTCATATCGATATTGGCGGGGTTGGCGTATAGTGAGATAAGAAGATTACGATCAAGTCTTGCCATGAAGAGATAGTATTGGGGCGAAGTGTCTCCCACCATTCTAATGCCCGGCCGTCCAACGATCGAGGAACAGTAAGCACTTCATTGTCGAGCCCAATTCTCTGTAGAATCGCAATAATTATTAAAGTCACAGGAGATGCTTATCTGGGTCGCCACGATCGTCAAACTTATTCGAGATTAGGTGGCTTTCTCGGTCTCTTGGAATCTTGTAACGCTGATTTCTCTAGTTAATGGGTCGTGACCGCTTCGAATGTCGTTCGACCGAAGGGTTGCATAGCGAGGCATGCCTCGTTGCGGAAGCATTCCATAGAATTCTCCTGATGGGCCAAATGGCGGAGGTTGAGGAGGCCTTACGGGTCGCTCGCTTTGACCTCTTCTTGGCGCTGCGAGGCGTCCCTTATCCTTCCATCCCGATAATCTTCCAACTCTTCACGAGAATCCCGGGACTCGCTTCTCGACCGACGTGAACCGGACGACTCATTAGAGGAGTACACGGTGAAGCGGCGGCCGATGCTCGGGATGGTAGCTAGAGTCCTCATATTCATCATAAGATAATGAACGGCGTCTGCGCCGCTCTGCTTGCGGGCGACCTCGTGCCCTTGTTCGTCCGCGCACGGAGACCGGTGGGTGGTGCTCTCTTGGCGAAAGGCTCCTCCGAGGAGGTGAGCGGTGTGCTGCAGCGTGGGTCGGCGTCGGCGTAAGGTTCTCCGTCTTCCGCGGTGGCGGCCGGAATCGACCTCTTTTCGTGGCGAGAGATCGGCTCGTCCGCGATGCCGCAATGACACGGTTCTTTCTTTGAAGGATCTGCGAGCGGCTCGAGTGACATGTTCGGGCAATGGCTCTTCAATGCTGCGCTCCATCAACTTCGGCGGTAGTTGGGGTGGAGCGTGCGGTTGTACTGCTCCAAGATCGGTCGCGACCTCGCACCGGGGTTTCTTGTCGCGGATTCCGCCGAGATTCATGAATCGTTCTCGTGGGTTCTTATGCAGGGCCGTCGTGTGGAGCCATGAATGGAGTAGGATAGCGCTCGAGCCTCCCATCGCGTGGTCGCCAATTGATCGTACCTTGACCAATGAAGTGTTGAAGTTATTGTTGTCCCGCCGATTGGGCGGTCGTTGAATATGTGGAAGGATCGGTCTGGCTCACGCCCGAACACCTCGGGTGGTACACGCAATGACACTCGACGATCAGTGAGTGGTCGCTCGCGCGATATAGCACAAGGTAAGAGAACGTGCGATGCCATATCGATCGGGCATATATATATTTTGTAAGTGTGGCCGACCGTTAGCGAAGTTTTCGGCCGGCTCGCGAGAATTGCGGTCCAAGCAACGTGCTTGGGCCGGTTACGTTGGGCTGGGCCGACGGCCCAATTGCTGTTGGCAGTTCTTGTAATTGCTGATACACCCAGGAACAAAAATCAATAGCTCTATGGCTAACATTAACCTCACCGGACACATCGACACCCAAATCAATAGCTCTATGGCTAACATTAACCTCACTGAACACATCGACACCAAAATCAATAGCACTATGGCTAACATTAACCTCACCGGACACATCGACACCAAAAGTAGTGGACTAGACTGTCACTACAAGGACCAAACCGTCACATAAAGATTAAACCGTCACCTAAGGACCAAACTAGCTTCACAATTCAACAACTTAGACGTACTCGACACCAAACAGAATCCAAAATTGCACCTGGCAGCAACCTGCGATACACTGGCATCAAAACAGCACCTCGGACACTCACACTGCACCTCGGCACACTACACTGCACCTCGGTACACTACACTTCAACACACCTACACCTCGACAACACCAGCTTTGACATACTTACACTACACCTCGGTAGATATACACTATACCTCGACAACTACACTTCACCACCTACACTTCGGTATATATACACTAGGCAACTACACTTCGGTATACACACGCTACACTTCGGCAACTACACCTCAGTATACATACGCTACAGTTCAACAACTACACTTCGATATACATCTATAGTTCGGCAACTACACTTCGGCTCACACACACTTACACTTCGTCACCTACACTTCGACAACTGCATTTCGGCTTATATACACTATCTCGGTTACACTTCCTCACTTAACCATCACTCACCTCAGTTACACTACCTCGATCACACTCCTTCGATTCACCATCACTCACCTCGGTTACACTACTTCGGTTACACTCCTTCACTTCACCATCACTCACCTCGATTACACTACCTCAGTTAGACTCCTTCACTTCACCATCACTCACCTCGGTTACACTACTTCGGCACATACATACTTTGACGCACACATACTACGACGCACACATACTACACTTCAACACACCCACTCTTCTCGGCACACACATACGTCGACACACATATCCTTCGACGCACACCTACACTTCGTCACATCTACACTTCCGACACCAACACGTCGACACCTACACTTCGACACATCTACACTTACACTTCATCACATCTACACTTACACTTCATCACATCTACACTTACACTTCATCACATCTACACTTACATTTCATCACATCTACACTTACACCTCATCACATACTTCGACACACATATCCTTCGACGCACACATCCTACAATGCACCTACCCTTCTCGGCACACAGTAATACTTCACTTCGAATGGCGCCATAGGCACCTAACCTCCATCTTCCCTCTTATCTTTGATTCTCATACTATGATCAAACTTAAACCACAATTACTACAACACATATTCATTCTAAATTTACCCAACGCACATCAAAGTAACAGCGAATGTGACAACACCAAAAATGGCGCCATTGCGCCTAGGGTTCCTCAAACCCATTTTCTTTTCTAGGTCTTTCATATGACCAATCATCAACAACACATACACACATCACAATTTCACCAAATTGACTCAACCACAATATCAATCACACAACCAACAACACAAACAACTCAATAACCATCCTAGAGTCTAACCCATACATAATACTCATCATATACTCCATTATAGGTTAAAGAGAGCCCCCTTACCTCAATAGATTGAAGGACAAGTACTCTCTCCACCAAGACTCCAAGATCCACCAACAAGCAAGCTCCTCTTCCTTGAACTTGGATTCCCCCCGCCAAGATCTTCTCTTCTTCCTCTTTAAGGCTATCGCACCTCTCTCTCTCTACTCACTTTACTCTTTGACTTTTCTTTGCTTTGATTGCCAAATGAACTCTCACCATCGACACCTCAACTTATATCATGGAGATGGGCTTAACTAATGGGTCATGGGCCCTTATTCTCACCTCCTCCCTTACTCAAACACCTCCTAAATAAAATAAAACTCCAAATTAATTATTTGACTTTATAAAATGTTGTAAGCCTTAAATAACCCAATTAAATAAATAATTGAATTATTTTTGGGGCGTTACAATGTCCACAATCTCATTGACTACAACCACCCCCATCACAAATTTTCCAGCTAGGAAGGAAAGCAGATTGACAGGGAGAGATGATGCCCGATAAAACTTTATTCAATCTCCTTTCCAACAACTTAGCAAAGATTTTGTAGGTACACCCTACGAGGAAAATCATCTGTACTTCTTCAACGCTTGAGGATGATCAATTTTGCGAATCAGGGCAACAAAAGAGGCCGAAATAGGTTTAGGCAACACCGTTGAAGCATGCAATTCAATGAGAAAGCCCATAACATCCTTCTTCACAATCCATCAGTCCTTGAAAAACATTAAGATTGAAACCATCTGGTCTTTGGCTTTTGTCTTTGTCACAGTCTTTGACCTCCTCCCACACTTCTTCCTCAGAGAAAGGAGCAGTAAAGAAAGAGTTGTGATCCTCATTGATTTTTTCTGAATTCAATGTTAGTAAAGGTAGGCCTATGAAACTCGGCATCTAGATAGCTCTCCTTAAAATGTTATTTGACTTCCTGCTTCACTTCATCCACCTCCACCAAACTCACCCCATCCCTAGACAAAGCGGCAATCTGGTTAGATCTTCTACAACTTTTCAAACACACATGAAATAACTTAGTATTAGCATCTCCTACTTTAATCCAACGGGTTCTAGGTTTATGCATGATCATATTTTCTTTCAAGTGGAGATCCTACCAAAAGGAAACCAATACTTCCTTAAGCTTTGCAATATCGTAACACCGCCCCCTAAGTAAATGGTTTGATCAAGATCATCTATCTCCACAACTAAATCATCAATGTTTAATTCCAGACTACCAAACACCTCCATGTTCCAAATCCGAAGATGAGATTTTAACATTTACAATTTTTCTTTTAGCACATACTATTTCTTACCAGATACCTGGCAATCATTCCAAAATCGAGCCACAATACCTTTTAACTCTGTGTGTTCCAACCAAGTATTAAAAAATCTTAACAGCTTAGCACCCCTAATCCTTAAAGGCTTGCAAACTATCTGATCGGGCAATTGTCAGAAATTACACTCTGTCGCCCACCCACTGAGCATTTACCTCCCAAGCCATAATCAAACCATCTATAAGCAAAAAATGGTCCAACCTCTTCTAGAAAGCCCATCCGAGCAAAACCAAGTGAAACATTTGCCCAAAACAAGAACATCAATCAAATCCATATCAACAATGAACGAATTAAAATTGAGCATATCTAATCTACTAATGCGTGCACTAGAACCTTGTCTCTCTTCCAAAGATGTGACGACGTTGAAATCACCCGCAACACACCTCTCACCAAGTTCCCTATTCAGTTTAAGCGCTCTCAATTCATTTGCGACTTGTCTCTAGGAAACCACAAAACTAGGCATATATATACTAAGAATAAATCACCATATTCTGCACAAACAGCAAATCCCAACATATCCAAACAACAAAACTACTTCTAACCAAAATAGAATCATGTTTCCATAACACTAAAATAACCCCAGACAAACCTAATGAAGGTTTTGCTAATCAATCAAAACTCGGAGACCCCCATAAAATACGTAAGAACATATCAAATAAAGAGTCCTTATTGGCTTCTTGAAGATAAATAAAATAAAACTTCCCTCTATTGTTACCGAGTTGTTGATTGATCAAATGCCCTACTTTTATGCATTCTTCTCTTGCAAAAATCTCTCGTAACAAATAGCAATGTTCATTAATTAATGAGATAAAATACTGAGAACTCTTATTTCAAAACAAAACTAGACCTCAATTATACTGGATGTTTCGATCATTTCACTATTAATTAATTAATGAGATGAAGCAAAGGAGTCTGACTTAGAGTACTAAGGAATTCCTTAGTAATTATTACTCAATGGGCATAATAGTCATTTCCTCCATCAATGAAAAAATTTGGTAATCACATAAACACTAAATTGTGGTTAGCATGTACTAACTACACAAATACTAAATTGTGGTTACTTACCACACAAACACTAAATTGTGGTTAGGATGTACTAACTATTAAGTAGTTGTATAATGGTTATCGAAAAATTTAGTAATTGCTACTAAAGAGTTTCTTAGTATCTTAACTCTTTACCGAAACAAAGCAATCTTACTTTCATCAAAATGATAAAATATGGAAAAGCTCGACAACAAAATAAAATAAAACCTCAGCTATTTTTGGATAACTGAAAATTCATTGATAACTATATAGCTACAACATCAAAATGAGCAAACTCTACTGTCCTTTTATCAAGAGTTGGAAAGAGTCCATAAGCAATAGTACTACATGCCAGTGTACTATTTAAAGGAACATTTATTTTGGAATACTGGAAGCCATCTTGGCCCATAGAAACTGAGCAAACTCATGAAGCTTCCCTGTCTCTGGCATAACACCTTTGACAGCATCATGTGCACAGAATCTTTCAGCCCATTTCACCAGCCCAGGTGTGTTTTCTTGGTCAAGAAACTTCACCCCATTGGATATCTCTAACACCTTCAGCCACCCCAAGAAGGAACCAAATGCAATATCCAGGAACCCAATTTCATCACCGCTGAAGAAGGACCTGCCTTTACTGCTCTTTTGAAAAGCTTCTTCCAGCAATGCCAATCCTTCTCTCGCTTCTTGGATACATCTTTTCCTATCTTCATCTCCTTTTGCACTATTAATGGATTTCATTGTTGGGTACCACTGTAAAGTCACAGAATTATGGACACTAAATTAGGGTTTGTTTGAGTCGACTTATTTGCGCTTACATAATTGGTATAGGTACATTTCTAGGATAGTTTATCAAAACAGATTATGACATGTCCATAAGTTGTTTTCATCTTATCTTATTTTCATACGCTAAACAGGATAGGAAGTGAAAACAACTTATAGCTTATATGAAAATCATTTGACTTTACTGTAACTTCAATTATAGAAATAATTTATACATAAGCACTATATGACAAGCCTGCATACTATAAACACTTAATTAAATCGCTGAACAAAAAGATTTATATACCTTGTCATCAATATAGGTAGCCCAGAACCGAGCAGCAGCTCGCTCATAAGGATGAGAAGGGAGAATAGGAGAACCAAAGGGCCACACTTCATCCACATACTCCACAATGACTAAAGACTCGCAAATTGGTTTGTCCTTATGAATGAGAACAGGAATTTTCTTGTGAACAGGGTTGGTTTGAAGAAGAAGCTGGCTTTTGGGATTAAATGTTTCTTGAATGAACTCATACTCAACTGATTTTATGTTAAGTGCTATCCTAGCCCTCAATGAATAAGGACTTTGCCATGCCCCCAGCAGTTTCACCTCAGTCTTTTCTGTCATCTCGAGATCTTCAGCAATAATATAATGTGGCTCACTATATATTATATAAATAGAAGAATCAAATGAACAAAGGCATTATTTGACGCAAGAAGATTTGTTGATGTGCTGGTTGAATTGAATTGAGGTTAGGTTAGGTCATAACGTGAATAAGCATGCTTGGAGTATTAGTTGAAGTTAATGTACCAAACTACCACACACCAACCACAAAATTTACTTGTTTCTTTTGTGTCTATTTATTAATTGCATCGGTGTAAAACTGCATAAACATTAATGTTCACGGTACATCGTGAAGAGTCACTGACAAAGGGGGAAGGAATAATGGCAAGGAAAGTTTGGTAGATTTTGTGGCTGACGATACACGGGTGTAGATCCTCTCTAGTTACTAAACAGTTATTTTATTTGATGTCTCTATTTCTCTCTAACTGGAACTGTCCAATAAATGGAGAGGATCTCATTCCATGATACACAGTGCTAATCTCACGATCTCGACACATTATTAAACTGTTGTGAAGGAAATAAACGAACTTAAATGTTGGATATTGCTTTTCCCACACCCCCTCCTACTCTTTCACACCCCTTCAATCTTAAAAACCCCAAAATACCCCTAATTTAAAAAATTAAAAAAAAAAAACCTCCCCCCCCCCACACCACTAACCCTCACACCCCTTCACTCTCTCACTCCTCTCACTTTCCCTCTCACACTCAACCGAACCCTACTCTTTCATTTTCCCTCTCACTCAACTTCTTCAACTCACTCAATCTCCTCCAAATCTCTCACACAATCTCCTCCACCAACTAAATCAAGAGTTGATGGGTTTTGTTCGCGACCAATCAGTCTCTCTTTTCGTTCCATTTTCGTCTAGGGAAGCCTCTCCATCTTCCTCGCATTTGGGTTTTTTTTCTGGGTAACTGCATTGTTCGAACGACGTCATGCGAACAAGTGAAAACGAAGGTGTTCGAATGAGGTCATGCGAACACCGTTCGAACGACCTCGTGCGAACCGTTGTGAGTTGGCATGTGAAACTGTCTTGTTCGAATGGGGTTGTGCGAACATGTTCGCATGGGGGTGTTCAAGCAGTGTTTGTGATCTGATTTACATTATTTGTGATTGGTTCTCTTAATTTGGTTTAATTGGTTCTCTTAATTAGTGATTTCTTGATTTGATTGTTGTTTCGATATGGTGAGGCACCAGTGGTGGTAATTCCCAACAACCATCAGAAGCGGTGGCGAGGCCACCTCCTCTTGTTTTTCAAACCGCAAAAGGAGGGAAGAAGCTGGTGAACCTTCCCGGGGTAGGGGTAGGGGTAGGACTAGGGGTATAGGGGCAGGTTTGACGTCCCTCCTCCCCCGCTTCCGGTTGATGATATTGGCCAGGATATTGAGCGTGATGCTCAATTTCCGACATTGGCCGGGTGGCCGCTTCTGCGATGTTGCTTCATCATCTAGACATCAGCAGGTTGGTGCACATGACGAGGAGCCTGGTGTACATGAGGAGCTGGCTGATGATCATCAGGAGGAGGAGGCTGCTGCTCCTAAGGCTACATTCTCATTTCCTGGTGGCCGGGTAAGTTATTCTTTTATAGTTGACTGTTGTAAATTGTTTCTTATGTTGTTGAATGTTTTGGCTTATTGTGCCATTTGTGAATGCAGGTTCGGCCCGATTTAAAATTGATTCCACATGGACCTGTTACCACAGTGTTTCATGCTAGGATCAGGGATACTCTGACAGCTTCGGGGTTGGTTCCTCTGGTCGGGCTTGATTTTCCCATTCTCCACAGGGCTCATCGAACGCATTCATAGGCGTTGGCGGTAGGATACATCATCATTCCACCTTCCTGTGGGTGAGATGAGCATCACCCTTGATGATGTATCGCAGCTGCTACACATCCCCATCACTGGCTGATTCTATGACATGCCTGACTAGACTTCGTGGCAGGGTGAGGAGCTGCTGATTGATTTATTGGGGGCCACCCCCGAAGATCTGTTGCCAGGACTTGGGGCGGGGTTGTCTGTTGGTCTAGTATGGTTGAGGATAGGGTCTACCACCCGACCATAGGCGAGGGGCGGTGGGCTCATCTTTGCTAGGGCCTACCTTACATATCTTTTGGGTTGCACCTTGTTCGTTGACAAGTCGAGCAACAAGGTTAAGCTTAGCTACTTTGGTATGCTTACTGATTTGGATGCTGTTGGAGACTTCTGCTAGGGGGTCATGGCTACACCGTGAGGAGGTCACCTAGGTCCCCTACACAGCCCATAGGCAGGAAAGACCCTTTGAGGAGATGACCAGGTTCAGAGGGTTCATCCCGAGTGGTGGCTGCATGATGCGCCATTTGCCAGATCGAGTGCTCAGACAGTTTGGGCAGATACAACACATTCCGGAGGATCCCAGACCTGCTACTAGGGTCGTCTGTACCCTAGTGGAGTGTGATGAGAGGTGGACACACTTTGAGGACCATTTGGTGGCGCGGGGGCCTCCCTGTGTGCCGTACTCCTCAAACACGGTGTCGGGCTACTTCCCATGGTTTTCCAGGGTCTCACATCTGTTTATCTTCCCTGAGAATTATGTAGAGCTTGAGGATGAGCCTGATGTCAGTGTGGTATGTGTTTTTTATGTTAATTGCAGTTATAAGTTTCTTAATCTTCTAATTATTTTAATAATAATATTATGTTATTTCCTTGACAGATGCTACCAGAGCTGCTGGATTTGGTGGATGAGATGGATGGGACCATCAATGATAATGACCGGAGCCACGAAGGAGCGTCTTTGAGCGCATCAAGAGGTTGTTCAACCCTTTCCGTCGGTTTAGGAGGAGGTTCGGCAATGTGTATATAATAGAGAGGCGCAACACACACGGTAGGCTCATGTTTTAGAGGATATTTGTTTGGTTGTTTTGTATAATTTGAGTAGTTTGTTTAATTTGGTTTTTTAAATGGATATTCGTTTTACGTTTTATATCTAAGTCTTTTTTCCGATGTCATCAATTTGAGTTGCGCAATTTTATTGTCATTATAAAAAATTAATAGGAAATGAAAGGTGAGAAACAACCATATGCAACAAACTAAATAACCAAACATAGTCGTGATTCTGTCACCTTTGGTTCGATCAACAACATTCGAACACTGTTACTTTTACCGTCATGCGAGCGAGTTCGCGTGAGCCCATTCGAGCAGTTAAAAAGCGCCAGGTGTGTGCTCTGATTTTAACACACGCGAGCGATGTCATTCGAACTGTTCGAAGGCGTGTGTTCGAGCAGGTGAAATTTTGTGGAAAAAAAGAGGTTTTGGTGGCGCTTTTAGTGCTTTTCACACCCTTATGGGGTGTGTTTTGAAATAGGAGGGTGTGGGAAAAGCAAACGCCTAAATGTTCTTGGTTATGTTAATTGTTGAAAACTACAAACAACCAAGATATGGACAAACTTCACATGAATGTGCGGCATAAGATAGTGCCGTTCGTTTGGAGGGTGCTACAAAATAAAATGCTGACTAAAGAAATTTTAGCGAGGAGAAGGATCATTACTCACAAACATTTTGTGTAACCAACAAATAGAGATTGCATCTAACTTGTTTTTCAATGTACTACTTTTTAGTTGGGTGATTTGGAGAGCACGAAATAGAGTTTGCAATTTGCAACTAACATGAATAGGAAGATGTGTACATGACTAGGATTCTAACACAAATAACGAGGAAATTTAGCTGGGACATTGATGTTGAATAATCTATTTGTATCGACTTTGAAGCATTTGAAATTGAGACATAGAGCAGGTCAGCATGAATACATTTGTTTTTGTGAAGAGAGGATAAAAAAAAAAACGTTGCGGAATGTTACCTGAGGATCAACCATTGTTATCAGAAAGATAGGCCGTACACAAGCAAGGTAGGGAGACACAACTAGGGGCGGCTGCAACGAGGCAGAGGCGACGCAAACCGGAGCAGAGTTGCATGTTCAAATTTGGGGTTTCAGTTTCAAGTTTTTAATTCTGATATCGAGCTTACATGTTCTGTTTGTGGAAGACTGTGTAACACAAAATATTGTCATTTTGTTCGATAATTTTTTATATATATATATATATATATATATAACTTGTTCAAGCTGAATTGTCCAAATCGGAGAATCAGCGGTTTCGCCTGGCTCAACTTATTTTCAAAAGGTTTTGTGGTTCCCTGCCCAGTTCCTACACCGGGCGGTTAAGGGGTAGACCGGACCGGCGTCCGGTTCTCGGTCAAATCGGTTGGACCGGCCGGTCCGGTTTTTATTACCTTAGATTCTAGTTGCCACGACTAATTATACTCTAGCTGTCATTACATTCAGTTACATCATCCTTTCTATCACTGCTTGATCCTAGTAACTATTTCAGATATATTTTTGAATCAATTAGTTGTAAGTAAATTTCTTGCAATTATTTTATTCCTTGCATTAAATTGACTATAACTCATTTGAATATGTTCAAGCAAATTAGATCAAAGTTTGTCATACAGTATATTCCTTTTACTACAGATTAATGATTTTTACATCAGCAGAAACGCTTCATTCAAGTAAATAGAACATAACAAATTTAGCAAGATCCCTTTAAAAATATTTAAAACTTAAGCACTTATAATATCAACATCCAAGTCCATCACCATTGATTACAGTTCTCTAAAACAGGTTTTAAAGGATGGCAAAACTACACCAGAAAAATAGAAGGCTGCACATTTATGATGATCTCTATGTACATCTTTCATAAAACTAAAAAGTACTTTTGGCAGAATATATAGTAATAAACTGAATGGATGAAGGCCCCAACTTACTCTTACGCTTTCTTGAAAATGCAGTGGAATCTGAAATCCATAAAACATGAGTACAAGAAGAATATTCAGCCACAAAAAACATGAGAGCATATGCAAAAAGAAAAACGCCAGTCATTTTTTTATTCTCATGGTAATCTGTAGATGAAACCTAGAATTTTGTAGAATTTTTTTTCTGTTGTCAATGTGCTATGGTTAGATATTTAAGGATTAGAATGTAGCTAGGAGTTCACTCATTGTTGATAGTAGAACAGTTATTAGCAAGAAGGGTGAAACTAGACCTCTGTTTTGGTAGATAAGATAAGAGTACCTGAACATTTACAACAAGTATATGTGGAATTGTCCCAGAAGAACTAACAACAGGAAGTTCTGCAAACCCAGCTATGTGGTCTTCTTTATGAAGCAAAGTCTTTCTTCTTGTCCCTGCAATATTTTAATTTTTTTTTTAAGAAAAAAAAAAGTAAAGTCAAACAGAATGTTGACTATGGATATGTACATAATAATCCAACTTTAATAGTTTAAACTTTTAAGTCGGTTCTTAAGCAAATTACAAACAGGATCACAATCTTACTTCAAATAATTTACTCCTCGAACTTTAAAAATACTTGGTTCCTGTTTGACCAACAATCAAGCATTTTCTTCTCAATTGGACAAAGGGTACCTGGGAACCAGGGATAGGTCTTTGCAGAAGTGTCTTCAAGAAAACTGAACCGTAAAGAAAAGAGATATTACAACCAGGAGTTACTTATAATTGCACTGTAAGGTGAACTGTCCTTGAAATACTAGAATACAATAAACCATCATTTAGCATTGTCATGAGGAAACTAGAATACATGCCATAGCTCTATACCCTATGCAATAGAACGCAGTTTTTCATTCTGCTGCTAGAAAGACTCCAAAGCTGAATCATAAGTAACAGCTGTCAATTATGAAAATCATAAGTAACAACGACCAATAATGATAAGAATTCTGTTTCAAGAATTTTGACTCACATAATGTAACATGGCCAGTCCCTTCACGCCATTTAAAAGAAAGTTTTATAGGAGTCTTCTTCCTTGAATTAGTAGGACTAGAGCATGATGAACTCGTTTGTTCAATAGATGGAACTGTAGATGCAAGTCCATCATCATTGATTAGAGTTCGCTAAAACCGGTTTTAAAGGATGGCAAAATTACACCAAAAAAATAAAAGGTTGCAAGAATTACTTTCATTGAAAATCTCTATGTACATCTTTCAATTGAAAAATCTCTATTACATTTGTTTCTTATACTGAGGAGGGCAAAAGGGAGGCTTCAGTCCATCTATCTTCCGAAATCCCAACACAACATCCTCAAAAAATCTTGAAATTTACTTTAGCGTTGTATGTTTGCGATATAATCTTCTTCAGCGTTTTGCAAAATACCTGGAAGTCAAGTGTCACTCTCTTTATGATAACAAAAACTGATGTTATCATGTGCAAGTTACTTTCAAGCTATCTAGCACCGACACCTCCAGTTGAAGACGTATCCAGGTGTCCGACACTGACGCTTCAATTACTTGTATTTTTCAATAAAAATCAAAAAAAAATCAGTGTTTGGGTGTCCATATCCGTGTCGTGTCCGGGGTCCGTGTTTGTGTTGGTAATTCATAGTTTTCAAGTCAACCACCAGGAAGAAGCAGACACAGAGTCGCAGAAAGAATGCGATTATCACCCCTGAAAATTCTGTCATAAACTGCATAGACAAAAGTCAACTAAGAATTCTTAACAAGACATTTCTCTATTGCTTCGTCACAAAGCGCAAGAGTGGTTTCCAAGTTCCCCTCTTCATAGTTCACATCAACAAAAATATCATATATCTCTTTATCAGCAACCAACCCTTGCGCTCTCATTTCCTCAAATAGTGTCCTAGCTTCCGCAAATTTCTTCTTCTTACAGAATCCTCTTATAAGAGCATTATAGGTAGCGGCAGTGAGACTAAACCCCTTTTCAACCATTTCTTTATGCAGAAACCATGCCTCTTTCATATTCCTAGCTTTACAGTGCCCTTTAATCAAAATATTATAGGTGTTACTGTCAGGCATCACTCCTTGAGCACGCATCCCCTTGTAAATCTCCATAGTTGCACGCATGTTATTTCTAATGCAGTACTGCTTCATAAGAGAATTGAATGTTGTGGCATTTGGCATTATTCCCTTCTGCAACATCCATTTGATTAGTTTTTCGCCATCTTCCAACAACCCTGACATGCAAAACCCATTCATTAACACGTTGAGCATGCGACTGTAGGTTGAAGTCCTTTATCAAGCATTATTCGCAAGAACTCGTGAGCCTTGGCCATTTCCCCCATCTTACAATATGCATCCATGAGTGTAGTGTATGTAATAGTGTCAGGATAAAACCCTGCCAGATCCATTTCTTCAACAAGTTTTACTGCTTGAGCTATATTTCCTATCTTACAAAGACCATTGACAATTGTGTTATACGTGCAGACATTTGGTTGAAGTCCCTTTTCAGCCATTTCATGGAGAAGCTCATTGGCTACATCTACCTCTCCGAGTTTACAAGGCCATCAACTAGTGCAGTATAAGTGACAACATTCGGAAACAAACCCTTCTGAACCATCTGGTTGTGAAGAGAGAAAGCCTCCTTCATTTCTCCAGCCTTGCAATACCCATCAATAAGGGCAGTATAAGTAACTTCATCTGGTTCTAACCCCTTAACAAACATTTCACTAAATAGATTGTGTGCTTCAACCATCTTTTCAGTTATACAAAGCCCGTGAATCATTGAAGTATACGTCACAAAATCAGGAACTATTTTCAAATGCCTCATTTCATCAAACAGTTTGTATGCAGCTGAAACATTCCCAGACTTGCAGAAACCACTAATGAGAGTAGTATAGACTACATTATCAGGGAAAACACCATGTCTCGTCATCTCCCTCAAAACACGCTCCGCTTCAACTAATTCACCATCCTTACAAAGAAGAACAATTATGTTATTATAAATGTATTCATTTGGTTTCAACCCCTTTCTCTTCAACTCATCCACTAGCTTCAAGACCTTCTCTAGCTCTCCAACTTGACAATATCCACTAATTATTACACCATAACTTACAACATCAGGAACAATTCCCCTCAGCTCCATTTGTACAAGCAGGTTATGTGCTTCTTTCACCTTACCCAATCGACAAAGCGAATGAAGAATAACATTATACGAAACAACATTCCAACAAACACCCAATTCAGGAAATTCTTCAAACACCCTAAGTGCAGTCTTGCAAGACAACCTAGAAAGAAACAAATTACAGGAATCTACAGAGACAACAATACCATAACTCAACAACTTGTGAAAAAGCTTCTCAGCTTCTAAAAGCAACTGTGCTTCAACAAGCACTTGAAAAAACACATCAAAAACAAGAGGGTGTGCACCCCAATCCTTATAAGTATAAATCAACCTCTCAGTAAAACGATCAAACAGGTTAACGACATCCAAACGTGGCTTAGACCAGAACTCAAAAAGAAGTGTCTGTGCCGTTTTAAGGTCTTTTGAAGCAACAGCAATGTGAACGACAATGCAAAGTGATTCCAATGTAGGAATAGGCTCTTTACGAGAACGTGCCCAGTTGAAGAAGTTGAGGACAAGTTGATAGTCGTTTTTTATGGCAGTGAGAACCCAAATGAGGTGAGGGGATTTGAAGCGAGATTCGTAAGGGTGAAGAACGCGACGAAGAGACTCGGAACGACGTCGTTTGAGAGTTGTGGAGATGTGGCGGACTAGGTCGGAGTCAGTGGTGGAAGGGTTTCGTGGAGAGTAATCAGGGAAAGGACGGGGAGTTGTTGAGAAGTTTAAGGTGGAAGATGTTAGAAGTTGATGGTGGTGGTATTGGTTATGGAAACGATGGAAATAGGAGGAGATAAATGCTCTCTTCATGTGCAATGTGGAAGAGGAAAACCCATCACCATGAGAGTGTTGAAGTTTTCCAGCGCAGTCAATGAAGATGAAGCTGAAAATGTTTTTCCTCTTATATTTTCATCTTCAATTTGAAAACCTGCTTGTGGTGACTGCGGGCGGGCGGGCGCGGCTGTCGCCACTGTAAGCATGTTCGAACGACCAAGAGAGGCCAATTTTGGGGTTTTTTCCCCTCCCCTACAAGTATTTTTTCACTAGGGTGTTTAGGGCCCGTTTGGTGCACAGGATAGGATAAAGATATGATAGGATAGAAGATAGGATAGAGATAGGATAGGATAGTGATAGGATAAACACTTATCATATCTTGTGTTTGATACGCACATGATAACAAATAGGATAGCATTATATTATCATATCCTATGTTTGGTACACACCAAATAACAACAGGATATGATATATATATTATAGTCAAATGACAAAATTGTCCTTGTGACTAAATTACATATAATTTTTTAAAAAATTAACTCTAATATTTATAAATGATATAAATTAGAATAAAATACTCAAAAAATTAAATACTAATGAAATATTTTCATACATTTTAAAACAAAAAAGAATCATTGACACTATTAAATGAGAAATTTCAATTATTAAAAATCGTTACGACTTGTATTGAAAATGTCATACACATAAGTAACGATAAAATAAGTAACATATATATTTGTGATTTCAAATAAGTAACATTATATTGTCATAAACCTATAATCTAACAAAGACATGATATGAGCATACACAAACATAAATGATGTTTAAATGATGTTTTCACTTGATCAACGATTTAACAAATGCAAGACGATCAACGTCATCACAACCCCAAAATATGTGCAAGCGATGTGGCACAGATAAAATTTTGTCTACTGCATCAAAGCGCTCTTCTTACATTGTTGCATCTTCTTGACTCATTCATAATGTTTCTTGAATCATCAAATACATCTTTTCCAACTCTGAGGCGATTTGCGGCTTGACCAATCTTTACGAACTTTTCTCAAGCAAACTCCCCATAGTCTTTCCTAACTTTCGGATATACTTTGAGCAATTATATGTGCTCCTTGTTTCTTTTCTTTAATTGAACATCTATATTGTCACGCACTCTTCTAGTTTGTGGTGGTCAATGATTTTGGCCAGAGTAGTTTCTACTTCAACATGCTCATTATTATTTTGTTCTCCTCTTCTTTATCTATCTCCTCAACTTCATCACCGAGCGAAGCTCCTTTACCATTAGCACGATATTTTCCAAAAGCATGGGCAAGTTTATCAAAAGCGGGGCCAAGACATCTGGAGATAATCTTTCGCACTTGGATGACTCTACACAAAATTAAATAATCAAAAATAACAAACAAAACAAAAAGTATCAATAAAGAAAAACTATTAACAAACACTAACCTTTACATACTCCTTCCACACTTCATCACTATCCACCTTAATCATTTTTTTCTCTTCATCCCAACCAAATCCACTTTGATTAAGCATATCATAAACTATTGCATAAACTGTCCTTAGCCTCTTCATGGTTGATTCAATATGGGGCTTTACTTTAATTCCACATCCAGGAAACTTTTCCTCCAATTTAGTCTCGGCCATTTTTAAGACGTGCGCTTTGAATTGCCCGCTGTCACATCTTTGACCTTTGTTCACAGCTTCAATTAGTATATCAGGAAAGGTTTCAACCTCTGTATTGGACCACTGTCTACTATCTCTCGTTCTCTTGTTACTTTGTTGCATGTTGTTCTTAGATTCCATTCCTGTTGCAAATAATAGAGTTTGACCACAAATAATATCATAACCAAATTATAGATAACAAAATATTTGGCAGAATGTATTCCAAAAAAATAACCAAAACAAAGAACAGAGTTTGACCACAAATAAGCAACACTTCAATTGATTTGGCACACTGTTAATTCTCTAAGCAATACTAACCAATTGCACGGTACAATGCAATATGACAGTTGCAGATGATTAACAAGAAAATTACCATGAAAAGTAGTCAGCCTTTTAAACAAGCAACAACCCAAAAAAGTAAATTTGAGAAATTGGAATCATAGCAAAATATCAAACACTACACAGAGTCACGGACTAAATTGGAATCAACACAAAATGTCAATTAACTAATACCTTGAGAAGCTCATTAGCTTGAAGAGTATAACTAAAAGAGGTTGTGATCGTACCTGATCGATAGATGTAATGATTGTACCCGATCGATAGATGTATTGCTAGTGGTTCCTTAGCTCGATTCATTTGGATGTCGTGGCGTCGAATGCGGGGCGCGCTGGGTGGTACTGCGCAAGCACTCAGCGCCCAAGTCGGCAATGATGAGCGATGAATAGTGAATAGTAATAAATGGCGTACCTAACTCCTTGAGATTCGTGCCATATTTATAGTAATAGTTATTGGGCCATGTTGGTGCATTGGGCCTTGAGCCCACTCTAGAAACGATTGCCCCCGAGCACAGGTCGCCCAGGAGGCGAGCTAAGGCTTGATTTCTTCTCCGAATGATGTTAAAAGCAGGTGAGTTGTAACCAATGAACGGCCTCGAGGTATGGGAGGCGCCCGATGTAACATGGCTTATCGAGCGGCCTAAAAGTTGCGGCCGACGACTATTTTACGTGTCATGAGTCTTTGAGGGGATACCGATTTCTTCTTTGTGATTTTCACGCATTCCAAGGTGGCGCTTGGGTTTCCCAGCGTGTCTCTCACGCTCCCCACGGTGATTAATGAGAGAAGGCGAAAGGTGCGTCTCTTCGTTTTTTGGGCTGAAGTGCCCATTGGCCCACTATATAAGGTGGTGGGGTTTTGGAGAAACCACTCTTCACTCTTGCCTCATTCTCTGCTCAGAAAGTTCGAGAAACGACCTCGGCTTGCTCATTGTCTACCGTTCGTTGCTCGCTCGGGAACGGCTCGCCGCGTGCCCACATGTGCGATTCATCTAGCGGCGGCTCGCGGGTAACACGAGCGTCCTTAATTTTAATTGCTTATTTTTGACATTCCAACCGGAGGAGGTAGCGGTCGGGGGCGACCGGTCGCCCCTACTAGTTGTGTGTCTTTCGATCTTGACCGCTTCCTCTCTGTGTAGGTTTACTCGGCCGGACGAAACAAACTCGCCGCATCTCGGGAGCGGCGTTTCTATAGCTAAAGCAATGGCTCGGTGAGTTCTCCTCGATGGGTCGCCGTCCTTCTAAAGATGAATCACGGCGTTTCCGCCCGGGCCGGTCGTCTTGAAATCCAAAAGCGGGTCGCCGGAACTTGAGTTCGACCTCGATGTCGTCTTCTTCCGAAACCTCTCGGATGTCGGCCGAGTGAGGTGGTTCCAAACCCCGGGAGGTTGCGGAATGTTCGACCTCCTTTCTTTCGAGAGCGGCGATCGGTGCTCGGCCGTTGAGAATCCAACGCCGCTTGCAAATCGTGCGTGCGCGGTCGAGATGCGGCTTTGGGGCGGAGCAGTTGATCTGACGTGGCGGCGAGCAAGATATTTCTTGGGTTTACGAAATCTTAAGGAATCATAGGAGTAAAGTCGCGCCATTCCTCGGACGAACAAGACTTGACCGCCCAATTTCGTTGAAGGTGACGGGTGGAGGCATGAAAAGGATGAGAACATAGCGACTGGCATGATGAGCTAAAATTCACAATGTACCGAGTCGTCTTTGAGCGGATGGGGATCGTCCCTCCCTTTACGAAATTTCAACGACAAGTCCTTCGCTACCTTAAGGTCGCACCCTCCCAATTAAACCCGAATGCTTGGGCGTTCATGCAAGGTTACGAGGATGTCCTAACAGCGCTTGGGCGGCCGGTCTCATTGAGGCTATTTATTACCCTAATGGAGATGAGCTATCTCTATGAGCCTGGTACCAAAGGGGTCCGTAAAGAGGCCGTCTCTCTGAAGAACAGGTCGCAATACAACTTTTTCAAGCCGTACATGGAGTCTTTACCAAGCGGGTGGAAGAACGACTTTTTCTGGGCCGTTCCTTACACGATGGAAGCGATGAAAGGGATAGCCACTTTGATACACAGGAAAAATCTTTGGGGCGCCCGCATGCTTGGCCAAATGCAGTCCTACGACCACTTTTGAAGAAACACAGGCGTATTCCTATAAGGAAATCGAGCTCAATATTGGGGACATCGATCACGATCCGCGAGCTCGGTGGAGTCGCCTCTTTGCGTCAGGGGGTCGCATTAAAATCAATAAGATAGTAGGCGCTTGAGTGGCATAAAAGCGATCAAGCGGTATTGGTAGATGTTTTAAGATTTATTTACTTTGGAACATTGTTTGTGTAATTGCTAACTCGCATCTTGCTTTTTGCGGTGAAATGGCGGGCGTTCGAGATTTTGACTTCTTTTCCCGGTGGTGCGTGAGGATGGGGATAATTCTCCCCTCGAGGAGCAATGCATTTGCATCTCAAAGCGATCGGTTGACGAGCCTTTACGAGGTTAATCTGGGCGACCTGCGACCAATCTGACGAGATCGTCATCTCCCCCGCCACATCACAATTGAAATCGACGAAAGGCGCGCAAGATGAGCTGCGACCTGCGAGAAGAAAAAACACAAGGGCCACGAAGCAAAGGTCATTCCAGTAGGTCGTCCAACATTGATCTGCTCGGCCTTGGGGGCGGGGCGTGCTTCGTTTCAAGGAAGAGCCTTTTAAGGTGATTGTTGATGTGATGAAGCGTGAAATGAACTATTCGCCAAATATCAAGAGGGAAACCGATCGTGCGAGAGGTAGGCGAGCCTTAAGTAAAATTTCTTATCTTGAAGGCGATCTGTCCGAATAAGTCGTTTAAAGCGCAATCTGCTTTGTTGTCCTTGTGAAATGAGAGAAGAAAGAGATCGGTGCTCAAGAAACTTCGAAGAGGTCGAACCAAAGGTCCAGCCAGTCGCGCATTCGAGCGAAAACTTCAGCCCGAAAATTCGATGGCGGCCTTGGTGATCGCTCAAACCGGCGCCCGGCGGCTCGGGACAATCGATCATTGCCGAGGATAAAGCGGTCGAGAAAATTGAAGTGAAGAGGAGGTTGGGCGCTGAGCGAGAAGAAACAAGAATTGTTTGATCGAGTCACCGTTGAAGACCAGGTCGAGCAGCTGTGGAGAAGGAGAAGGATAAGTATAGGGATCTCTTCAAGGAGGCCCGTACTAGGGCTTTAGGGGCGGCCAAGTATCAATTTACCAATGCGGTTGACGAGATAAAGCTTGTACACCCATCCCTGTTTGTTGATGAGGCCGTGGTCAATTATGAGCATTGTGTGGTCGGTCGAGAGATCGTTCTTCCTCGAGAAAAATTGAAAAAGGGAAGGTCGTTAAGTGAGCGGTCGTTGTCTTCAATCTGATCGGTCTTAATCATTGTTTTCACCTATCGCTGCGGCGGCTTTTGTTATTTTGAATTTTCTCCCGCTGCGGCGGTCTTTCAAATGTTATGAACTATTTTGTCCGCCATCGAGCGGTTGGCCTTAATTTGTAACCAACTGAAATTTCTTAGGTAATTAATGAATGTTCACTATTTTTGTGGTATCCGAATGTGTCGGTCGTTCAATGTACTCGTGGCGAGTTTGTTTTAAGCGAATGATGGCACCCTTTTAAAATTGCGGACCCTTTACTTACTTGGCTCGCTATAAACCACTACGATGGCATTGTTTTACGAGCGCTACTCACATTTGCTTATTTTAGGCCATATGATGGCATCTTTTTAAGTTTCTGAGCCGCTACTCGGAGCGGCTTGCTATAAACCATCTGATGGCATCTTTTTAAAGTTTCTGAGCGCTACGGGCGGCTTCTTTGTAACCATTCGATGGCGTTTAGCGTCATCTCGGTGACACCTCGGTCATCTTTTTAAAGTTTCTGAGCGCTACTCGGGCGGCTTGCTATAAACCATCTGATGGCATCTTTTTAAAGTTTCTGAGCGCTACGGGCGGCTTGCGCTAACCATTCGATGGCGTTTAGCGTCATCTCGGTGACACCTCGGTCATCTTTTTAAAGTTTCTGAGGCGCTACTCGGGCGGCTTGCTATAAACCATCTGATGGCATCTTTTAAAAGTTTCTGAGCGCTACGGGGGCGGCTTCTTCTGTAACCATTCGATGGCGTTTAGCGTCATCTCGGTGACACCTCGGTCGCTCTGTTGCTACTCGCATGGTGGCGACCGGTCATGTCGTGCATGAGATAAATAACACAAGTTTTTAAAGTCGGGCCTCTGTAAAAAACCACAGTGGGGAAAAAGAGCGCCACTTTGCTTTTCATTGATTTACAGTCGTCGATACATTTTGCATTTATACATAGTATTTCCTCGACTTTTCGGCGTTCCATGTTCTAGTCTGATCGCTCCATTCATGGTCTCTAACTCGTAAGCTCCTTGCGTTTTGTTGATGGCGGTAGGGACCTTCCCAATTTGCGCAAGCTTCCCTTGCCGCGTTCTTGTTTCCGGCGTCTGCGCGCTTTGAGAACGGTGGCCATTAAATTCTCTTTTACGCACCACGAGAATTATATCTTGCGGCAACCTTCTGCTTGACTAATTGTTCTTTGAGAGAAGCTTTGGTTCGTAGTTCGTCTACTAAGTCGAGCTCTTCTCTGGTGGCTCGCTCATTTTCTGCTGCGGTTGGTGGATTGGTCGCTCTCGACTTAGCTCGCCCGTCTCGATTGGGATTACTGCGTCAATCACGTAGACTAACCGGAAAGGTGACTCGCCCGTTGTCGAATGAGGGGTCGTCCGATATGCCCAAAGCACCGACTGTAGCTCTTCTGCCCAATTTCCTTTGGCCTCGTCTAACCTTCTCTTTAATCCTCGCAAGATGACCCTGTTGGCCGCTTGACTTGGCGTTGGTGTGGATGTTCGGCCAGAGTAAAGCGTTGTTTTATACCCAAGTGCGCCAACATCTCTCCGAATTTCACAATACGCAAAGCTGCGTCCGTTATCATTATCAATTGTTGGGAGCGCCGGCGGGCTAAAACATTGCGGTTGAAAAACTTGGTCACTTTGGCGCGATGATGATGGTCGCTAATGGCTCGGCCTCTATCCATTTGGTGAAATAATCAAGCGCAACGATCAAAAATTTAAATTGCCGGGCCGGTGGAAGCGGTCAGAAGATCCATTCCCCACCACGCAAACGGCCAAGGGGATGCGAGGCTCTGCGATTACGGCGCGAGGCGATGTGAGCGTCTGCGTGAATTTGACACTTGTTGCATTTTGTACCAAATTCCTTGCGTCCTCGTCCATGGTTGGCCAATAAAAACCGCCTCAAAGCTCGTTTTGCTATGGAGCGACCTCCACGGTGGTGGCGCATAACCGCTTCATGAATGTCTCTTAAAGCGTGGTCCGCCGGTGGCGTCAAGCACCCTCAATAGTGGAGAAGAAAACTCTTCTATAAAGCTTTCCTTCAACAACGGAGTACTTTGTCGCCAGCTGCCTTAAGAGCTTTGCTTCCTTTTTGGGTCGTGTGGCTCTGCACGTTCAAGATATATTGCAATATGGGAGTGGTCCAATCTCTTTCGGATCAATGCAAGAGGATGGCACGGGGTTTTCAATCTTGGTCGCCACACTCGGCCGAGTGAGGGTCTCCTGGATTAGGCTTCGGTGGTTCCCGGGCACTTTGGTACTTGCCAATTTCGAGAGAATATCTGCTCGGACGTTCTCAGTTCTTGGGACGTGTTTCACTTCAGCCCGGTCGAACTTATTCAGCAGTTCCCTTACCTTGGCCAGGTAATGCTTCAACACTTCGTCTTTGGTATCATATAATTCCTTGATTTGGGAAACGACCAGGAGAGAGTCAGAGTGCAATTCCACCCGTTCAACGTTGAATTTCTTGGCGAGCAATAACCCTGCTATACAAGCCTCATACTCTGCCTGATTGTTTGAAGTGTGGAAAGCGAACGTAAGTGACACTTCCACGACCAAGCCTGAAGAATTTTCGATATCAAACCGCCCGCTTCCTTTGGAGTTCGGCGAGCCATCGGCGTGTAACGTCCGGTGGTGATAGGATGGTCGTCTGCGGGTGGGGTCATCTCGGCTATGAAATCGGCCAAAATTTGCGCCTTAGTTTGCCGATCTTGGCTCGAACTTTATTCGAACTCACTTAGTTCTCGGCCCGTTTGATCATGCGGCCCGCCAAGTCTGGCGGTGGAGAATCTGTCGTATTGGTTGATCGATTCTCACCACTATTTGATGTGCAGCGAAATCTGGTCTCAACTGCGGTGCTACCAAGATGTCGGCGTCAATTTCTCGATTCTTTGATAACGGGCTTACGGCCGCTTGCAAGACTTTACTAATGAAGTACGAGATTACGCTTGTTGTCGCTTTCTTTGACCGGGGCGGCACTTAGAGCTTCTTCCGTAATTGCAAGATATAGATATAGCGTGTCTCGGGGAGCGGCTTGGTCATGGCGGGTGGATTGGTCAAGGCGTTTTGGGTCGTCCAACGCTTGTTGGCAGCGATCCGTCCATTCAAAATCAACGTCCTTTTTAGAAGTTTGAACAAGGGGAGGGACTTGCAAGCGGTTGGGGTATGAATGCGGAGGCGGCGACCATGCCGTTCAAGCTGTTGGATTTCTTTCTTTGTGGTTGGCGGCCTCATTTCTCGATCGCTCTGCATTTGTCGGATTTGCTTGATTCCCCTCTCCGTGAGGTGGAAACCCAAGAATTTTCATTTCGAACTCCAAATGTGCACTTCTGCGGATTCGACCTAAGTGAGCTCTTTCGCGCTCCTCAAAAACTTCTTTTAAGTCGCCGATGTGTTGATCGTCGCCCCGCTTTTTATGATCATATCATCAAGGTAGACCTCGGCCACCGAAGCCGTCTGCTTCTCAAAAATTTTTCTCATCATCCGTTGGTAGGTTGCCCCGACATTTTTCAACCCAAAGGCATCACCTTATAACGAAGTTACCTTGAGTCGGTCATAAAAGCGGTCTTATGACGATCCGGAGGATGCATAAGCGATCGATTGTAGCGAATATGCGTCTAAGAAAGAGAGCAACTTGTATCTGGCGCGAATCCACGGTTTGTCAATACTAGGAGCGAGGAATCGTCCTTAGGACATGCCCTATTTAGGTCGGTGTAATCAGCGCACATTCGCCACTTCCCGTTCTTCTTCTTTTTACCAACACGGCGTTTGAAAGCCATGTAGTGTACTTGATTTCTTCCACAAAGTTCGCTTTGATCAAGTCGTTAAGCGCTTGAGTCATTTGCTCGGCTTTTTCTTCGTTACGAACCCTTCTTCGTTGAAGCGGCCGGCCTTTTTGTTACATCAATCGATAGGCGGTGGCAAGCGACCTCCATAGGGACTCCTGGCATATCTGATGCTTGCCAAGCGAACAAATCGGCATACTCTCGTAGGCAAGCGACAAGTTCCTGCCTGACCTGCTCGGGAAGGTCGCTTCCAATTTTCACGGTTTTGGTTGGGTCATCACCTAACGAACATCCGAAGCGCCCGTAGGGTTACGGTCGCTTGAGTTTGTTCTTTAGTTCACGGGCAAACTCATCGTCCCCTCTTCCGGTCATTATCTCGGGTCATGGCGGGCATCTAAGTCGGCCAGTTCACTTGGTGTCCTTCCCCGAACTCACGAGGTTGGATCCAATGTCTTGGCGTCACACATATGTCTGATAAATGTAGTGGCTCTTCTTGGCGCTTCCATATCCGCCGCCCCGATGTGGCGACGACCATCTTTGTCATAAAATTTCATTTTAAATGGGCCGGTTGATCTGATCGCCCTCAAGTTTCCCCGATGTTGGTGGTAGATGATGCAATGATAACACGACTTGATGGGTAATACTAAGAACGTCGTCTGGCCAGATTACGTAAGTGCTCCCATTGGAGTCTTCGCGAAAGTGACCAACAACTCCAAGGTCCCCAATGGGTAGGTGATCACTCCATTAAAACCCGATTAAAGGAGTTGGAGTCGTTTTGAGGATGATTTATTTGCGATCGATGCTCAATTTGTCGACCAACTCTTGAACATGATATCGGTAGAGCTACTGCAGTGACGACCAAGATTCTTCTTACTTTAGAGTTTCCCATGGCGGTGTCGACCAAAGGAACATAAGCGTTGACTCGCCCGTCGAGTAAATCCTCATCGCCAAAGGAGATTGGCGATGCTGCTAGAGATTGGTCGTTGCATCTGAAGAAGATCCGACCATAAGAATTTCGTTCCACTTTCTCTTGGTCGCCTTTTTTGAATCAAAGCGATCTAAGGGGTTCCTCAGTGGATAACCATTCGACCTACGACCCACTGGTGCTGACATCCTCCTCTCGAGGTTTCTTTTACTGCTGCTTCAATAGCTTGAGTGGTTGCGACTTTATCCTTTGAGCGGCCGTCTCGTCCTCATTCTTCTCTTACGATCGGTCGGTTCCTTCCTCTCGACATATTTTGTTAACTTCCCTTTACGAATGAGATTTTCTATGTCATCCTTGGGGCCATGCATTCGTTAGTATCGTGGCCCTTACTTTGTGATACTGCAATACTTCTTCGTGAGGCAAGCCGCTTTCTTGAGAACGAGCGGGTCGGGCGCTTTACTTGACAAACTTCGTTATTACGGCAATCCATGTAGATTTGCGCAATGGGTGTATTCGGCTGGTGCGGTGCTCGAATTTCTTTTGGCGAAAATCCGGCGACCTTCCTGCGTCATACGGCTCTTTAAGCGGCCTACCATGCTCTTCCTTGGGTCGCGCCGCGGGCGCCACATCTAGCTGCGAGTGTTTCTTCATAGCCCGTGTGGTCGTTGGCCGCTTCTTAAGAATACCCAGAGATCCATGTAGCGGTTGAGAATGAATTCCTCCATGAACCTATGATCCGCTCGTATTCCCGCTTGAGATACTTCAATTTGTCTTTGTCGGTTAGGTCGCGGATGGTCTACGCCGTTGTTGAAGCGGTTGATATAATGTCTCAAGGATTCGTTCTCACCTGAGCAGCCCGTGTCAAGTGTTCCTCGTACTTGTCTTGCGCACCGGTTGGCGTGTAATTGGCGAAGGTTGCAACCAAACCTTCCGGGAAGAAATAGCATTGGGCGCAAAGATTCCCACCACTCAAGTGCGTCCGTCGGCGGCGGGGGAAATAGTCTACACTTCATTGTCGGATTCGATTCCTATAAGCTGCGATAATTGTTGAAATACCGTATGTGCTTATCTGGGTCGCCGCGACCATCGAATTTATTCATATTTGGGGCTTCCTTAAATCTCAGGAATTCGATAACGCTGATTTCCCTTGAACGGCGGCCCATGTCCGGTCGCTAACTCTCCCGACCCATATGGGTTGCAATGCATGTAGTTCATTGGTGGGTACTCGTGGCGCCGCCCGTCGTCATGTGGCCATACAAAGGAGGGGTGGAGCAGCGACCTCTTTCTCGCTCGTGCACATGTCTTTTCGGCCAGGTGGGGTGTGTCCACTGTCTGGTAGTTGTCCAACTCGCCATCTGAATCCCACGGCCAGGCTTCTTGACTTGCGAGCCCAGGACGACTCGGCCGAGAATACCTAGTGGGCGGCGGTGCGATTCCGGATTGTAACTTGAGTCTTCATAATCTTGGCGGTGTGACTGGAGCGGCGCTGCGCCGCGCCCTGCGAGTGGGAGACCTTCTAGCCACGACCTGCCTTGGCGGGGATCGGTGTCTTTGGGCCACCCGAAAAGGTCGGTCATTCCTTCGGGAGGAGTTACATCTTGATTGGAAGGGCGCTTGCTTGTCTAGAGGGTCCTCACCGTCATGCACTTGCAGCGGGCGAGAGGATGGATCCCCACTTCGTAGTGAGAAAGAAGTGCTTCCCGGTCAACAATAATTTGATTCTTGTTTCTGCGAGAATCATGGAAAGCTTTGAGTCACATGTTAGACACGGAGGCATCAATTCTGCATCGACCAGCTCGGTCGGCGATTCTTTATTGGCCGGCTCGATATGTGCTCCAAGATTGGCCTCGGCGCCACATGCGGAGGTTCTGGCGAGGTTGTCTGTGATTCTGGATTGTTTGTGGGGCGCCCTCGGGGGTTTCTTTGAGGAGTGCATTCCGCCCGAGAATTCGGCCCTTGACGAGGCTCGCGTGGCGTGCCTCCTTGGTTGCATGGTGGAAGTGTTCAATTAACTCCCACTGTGGTCGCCAATGATCGTACCTGATCGATAGATGTAATGATCGTACCTGATCGATAGATGTATTGCTAGTGGTTCCTTAGCTCGGTCATTTGGATGTCGTGGCGTCGAATGCGGGGCGCGCTGCTGGGTGGTACTACTGCGCAAGCACTCACGCCTTAAGTCGTGAATGAGCGATGAATAGTGAATAGTAATAAATGACGTACCTAACTCCTTGAGATTCGTGTCATATTTATAGTAATAGTTATTGGGCCATGTTGGACTGCATTGGGCCTTGAGCCCACTCTAGAACAGGTTGCAAGATTAGGTGTAACCCCATATTTTCCCACCAACTACTATAAAATGCATAGCCATTAGCTACCACAATCAACATAACAAGAACAAGATTGTGCAATCTGCAAGCCTTATAAACATAGTTATGTTTACTGTTTCATTGACCATACAATGAGGAATTTATTCTCAGCTGTTTATTATCAATACAATAGAGTAATTTACAGTTTCAGATTTGTCTTGGTTCTATTAGGGTACCGTGATGTTATTCAATTTCCTCTAAAGTCAGAGAACAAACTAAGAAAATTCAGAAAAGGCTACAAATATATCACAACATCAATTAATAAATAAACATGTAAAGAACAATGTACAAAAGGGGGAAATCGTCTAGAAAAGGGGAAATCAGAGAAGGCTACAAATATATCAATACATCAATTAGAAACCCTAACTTGTAGAATCAGTGAAGAAAGGATCTAATATCCATGCGGAGTTGATCGACACATATGATATCATCTCGATTGATCAAGCCCTCTAAAAACTCACCCATGCATCCTTCTCTATCCACGGTTGTTGCCTAATGCTATGATTTTAAGTAAAACCATAATGAAGAACAACTCACAATCATGAAAATTGCAAAACAAATTCCAACCATCTCTAAAAACATTTGCTCCAAAATTAGATATAGCATCACATCACGTTGTTCTTGTGTATTCATATTTACCTATAAAAATATGAAAGAACTGTGGGGCTACGGTTAGTCCATGAATAACCATGATTACATATAACTGTGGGGCTGTTATTGTTACAAATTGAAAGAACTGTGTGAAGAAAGGGAGAGTTTGATCACTTGTTGCCATGGTTGAAATATGGAAGCTTGATGATTTTTTTTGACACAAACGTTCAACTTGATGATTTTTTTTTTGATGCAAACGTGAAGCTTTACTCCTATAACGTTCAGTTTTAATCCTATAACGTTCAGCTTGGTGATTTTTTTGGACACACAGAGAGAGTAATAATCAACTCAATAACGTGAAGCTTGATGATTTTTTTTGGGTTTACGTTTAGCTTGATGATTTGGTAGAAACGTGTAAAATATGGGGAAGGAGAAATAATAGGAAGAAAAAAGGGAAGGAGAGATTATGGGAGTTATAATGTGGCATTAAATGTGCCATAAAAATAGGAGAGCTATTATCATTAATTATTTGGAGTAATTTAATTAATATAAAGATTTTTTGATTGTACAAAATTACCCTCATTGATTACCAACTGTAGGATACCTTTTTACTACTAATTTGATCATCCAACGGCTAAGAGTAATTTAGTTATTGTCACTAAGCACATGACTTAGTGACGTAATCCCTAGCCGTTTGAGTTTGATTTGGTGTGATTTTTACCATTTCGAAGCGTTGGAATATTAAATTAAAAACAATGTAATATTTTCCATTATAGAAAAATTAGCGTCTGTTTGATTCACAAACAAGATAGTACTTGACTAGACTGGACAGTACTGAACAGGACAACACTGGACAAACTTTTGTCCAGTATATTGTTTGGTGAACATTGGACAGCACGAGCAAAAAAATTTTTTACTATAATTCTCTTTCTAATGTTTATAATGATTTTATATAACATATATTATGATGTAATTAAAAAATTATAAAAAAAACGTACGATGGAGCAGATGGAAGAGAGAGAGTGAAGGAGAGAGATTATGAAATGAGAACATACAAGAGAGATGAGAGGTAGAGAGAATGAGAGATGAAGGAGATAGGTCATGAGATAAGAATGTATTTGAGAGGTAGAGAAAATGATAGAGAAGAGTGAGATTGGAGAGGAAGAGAGATGAGATTGGAGAGAGAGAGAGAGAGAGAGGAAAATAGAGGAGAGAAAACATTATTGAATTGGAAATAAAAATAATATTTTGGTATTATTTTGAGTGATAGTTATCTTGTGGTTTTGTGAGTCTGAGAATTTGGGTGTTTGTCCAGGTCCTTTGCCATCATTTACTGTCCAAGATCTTGTGATCACATTTCAAATCATCTGAGGAGTTGTCCAATCAAGTCCCTTACTACTTAGCGAATCAAACACACCCTTAATATTTTAGTGCATGACCTGTGAGCCAAATCCAAACTAGTCATCCGATATCAAATTGGTTTGGTTCGGATTTTGGGAAAAAAGAAAATAAAATCCAACCAACTCAAATCAAATAATTGTAATTAGTTCAGACAACAGATTCACACAAATCTAAACTAAATTCCTATTTATCACCTCCCCATCCACTTCCCCCAAATACCCATATTTTAAAAACTCATTTGACCTACGCCCCCCGCCCCCTCTCCCCACTTTTTCATTTCTCTCACAGTTCCCTCTTGCTCACTCCCTTTGAACCTCAACCTCCAAACCACTGCCACAACTCTGACTAACTCTGCCATTACTACAATCATCATCGTCCTTTACACACCACCGCCTCCTCTTGTCTTCTTGTCACACTTCTTCTCTTCCTCTCAAGTAACTTCTTGTGTTTTTTAACTGCAGTGACTATACGCTCGATACTTTGTTACTGAGAGGGTTTGGTACCTTGTTACTAAATCCTCTTGATACCTTAGTATTGAGTGTGTAGGGGAAATGAGTCCTCGCACAACACACTCGGTACTAAGGTATCAAGGAGTTTCAATAACAAAGTATTGAACCCAAGCGTTAAGCGCGATGACTCATTTCCTATTACACATTCGGTAGCATCAGTACCTTGGTACCAAAAGTGTTGTCAGTAAGAAATTGTTATTTAATGAAAATTGTGTTATTGGGTGCCTTCATTGCCTCCTAATCGGTTGCAAGTATGGAAAAATCTAGAGGTGGAGGATCCGTTGTGCCTTTGTCGCTTGGTGAACATCTAACTGCGTCAATGAGAGCTAAAAAAGGACGTCTATCAGAACATCGTTGAGGAGTCGAGGCTTCGACCACTCATTAGTGTCAGCTATAAGAATTTGGACAAGACACTATTGTCAGTGCATTCATTGAGCACTGATTGTTGACACTAATTTTGGCATAACTAGGGTTCTGAATAGCGAGCGATAGAACAGATGGACGTCCAAAAGCGGCGGCACGTAGCATTTCAGCAATGTGGTCATCGCACCCACTACTGTGCTGAATATCGTGGGCAATTTCAGTGATCTGCAGAGCTTACAACTGCTAGGTTGAAGATGAACAGAAACACACGAAAAAACTCTAAATTTTCAAAATGTTGTGTTTCACCATCCAGGATTTAAAACACTGAGCATTACCAAGAACTACAAGTTCAAAGCAGAAAAACTCATTTTATTCAGTTTCTGTACCATATTTCTCTATATTATTAATAAATAAATCTACAAACCATTGGTTTGTTGCAGTATCAACTTAATATACATAGGCCATCTATTCAGTGGAATCAAACGGGTACTAAAAAGAATTAAAAGGTTATAAACAATGAATGAATATATCATCACAAACGTTGTCAGTACATATGTACAGACAGACAAATAATATAACATCTATAAACATATGATCATATAATTTGCCTCTCTGAGCCTTCCTTCTAATCCCAACCACCATTATAACTTGCTTATATGTCACCTGGTGTTGCAACAGAGTGGTTTTCCTTGTTGTAACTTATCCCACATACATGTCATTTGTCTTGGAGATTGGTAATGTGCAGTGTAGTAACCTTCAATGCACCCAAATTGGCAGAACTTGTAGCTATGCACATACTCAACTGGTCTTGTGTTATTGAATTGCTCTACCCACATTCCCATGCTCACATCCTCCATTTTAAATAACTACAACACATTATTTAAATTCATTAATACACAAGTATGGTATATGCACAAACTAGCAGACTTAAAACATACAAGTCTTGCGAATGAGAGATAGAGACGGGAAAAACACAAGTAAGGGCTGTGTGAACAAGCAAAGATCATTTCGCAAACATACTTTTAGTCGGTGCTCCTCGTAGTTGGACACTATGGACTGAGCTATGTCTGATGAGACTATATAACCTGGACCATTTGCATAGATAGGGTACTCTTCTTCTGACCACTCCTGAAAGATGGTGAACAAAAGATTTAAACAAAAGGCATAAAACATTCATTAGTTTTCTTATACAGAGAGCATGTGTTGTCAATTTGAGTCTCAAAAGTCCAAGTTAATGACAATATAGTTGAATAGAACTTCCAAATGTCCGAAATCTCAGCTTAGTGAAAAACGGTCATAATACGTAAAATTTGTTTAGTCACGCATCAATAGGAGGACTTCATCAGTGTAATCACATGGGATTTTAGGAAAATGAACTAGATATTCAGCTAATAAACTAGAAATTGAAATGCAAACCTTATCTCAAATGACTTCATCAGCCTAAGCATATGGGATTTTAGCCACATGATATTTAGGCATCAAACATTCATATATTCAAAAAAAATCACGATTAAAGTACATATTTAAAGCATGATAGGTGTTAACAGAAAAGCAGAAATGCAAAACAAAGGAAAAAAAGTATACCTCATATGTGACTGCCCATTTACCATTGCGAAGGGGCCTATGGTGATAATTCATATTGCCAATGTAAAGACTTTTGCCAATTCCTACTTTTCTTACTTCATCGATGATAGAATCCACTCTGACAAATGTGTCGTCATCACACTTCATGATATACTTAGCAGCTACAGAACGAATCTATAAATAACCATGTTTAATAGCAATTAATAATAGAGTAAAAAACCAAGGACAGATAAAAGAAACTTTTAAAACACAAATGAACATTATTTAACTCATCTTCTATACTCACCCCATATTCAACAATAGCTATGCTCTTCAACACAACAAGGTCGTAATGATCCATGTACGGGACTATGATAATATCACCAAAGTATTCTGCTTCTTTCTTAATCTCCACATTTATATCTTTCCTTCCATGCTTTTATACGAGAAATGAAAAAATATTAAACAATTATAACAAAAAACATTCGTGGATTTTATCATTATTGAGTCGTAGGGAAGATGCATTCACTCTTACCAAAGCAACAAAGAATCGAGCCACGACATGTGAGGATTTGATAAGCTTGTGTTGCATCCAGGATTTCCTTACCGCCATTCGTTCAGCAAAATGGTTTCCAGCAGAAAGTATTCCAATGAAAAGTTCCACATTCACATTGAGAATAGGTGGAACCTTCCATTGAGGAAGCAATTCAAGATGCATTTGTGGTGCAAAATTTGGATGTGATGTTGGTAAGGAAGCTGCAAATATAGAGTGCACATCAACATCCCCTTTTATTGATAGACCGGTAGCATCCTCGAGAGAAAAGCCCTGAGAATATAACATCAACACTTTAGATACTCACGCGTTCAAAATGTAAGAGGATGCAAGGTTTGTGTACCTACCGTGCGATAGGGAAAAGACGTCACATGTCTTCCATCGACGCTAACATGGTAGCCTTCCATGCCAGCAGTTAGGGTGAGAACAAATAATTTTCCCTCTGCGAAAGGATATGGCCAATCTACAGTGATCTTCTGTTTTCTCCCTATCATTCTAGTTAACCACCATGTTGACTTTGACTCTTCTGAACGGCTACCATCATCGCGAATCCACTTTTCACATTTCACCTGTCCATCAACTTCATAAAACACAAGAAGCCAGCAACGATTAGCAATTTTCCTTTGAACTGAAACTCACAAGCTAAAGAGAAAAATGGAACATATAAAATGTACACATTCACCAAAGAGAATGAAAATGGTAATAATAGAATCTAGTTTTTCTTTTCTCTCTTTTAATTACAATGAATACTTTAAATTAACTTCCTATAATCAGAATCAACTAAATGAGCACCTAATGCATCTTTGCAGTGTATTTACTATTTAGCACACCATAACTATATTCTGTTCACAACAACAATTGCAGCCACATCATGATTTTAAAGGTTTCTGCAATCACATTACAACTGCAACTTTGGCCATACTAGAAGCAACTTTCTGCATTTTTTCTAAGTGCAAAGCACAGTTTCCACAATCACAATATCACATTACAAATTTACTGTTTTTTTATAGACAAAGTGGTTAGTAATTAGTGTGTTAATTTTAAAAGGGAAGGGGGAGTGGGGTTCAAACCCCATACGCCTACGTTTTTCCACCAACAATGTCTCTTTCATTACAAATTTACTGTTAATGGCCATCGCCATAAACAGTTTTTTACACACCCCTTGCAACTGCTTGTGGCAGCTACCTTGTTAGAACAAGACCAACAATGGCTATGGTTACAGGGTTTTGGCCCAGGGAGGTTTTAATGAGGCCTCTCCCCCTTCCCTAACCGTTGTAAGGGTTGGTGCACCCCTAGTGCCCCCTTCAATGAATCTCTTGCTTATCAAAAAAAACAATGGCTATGGTCACACTTCTATAAGTTTTCTCCTTTTAACCGCAATTTAAAACAAGCATTTGAACAATTACTTTCACACTTCTTGAAACTGTTTATGGCAGTTACCTTATCTTTTTTTCCTATAAAGAACAAAACCAACCATGCACATGGTACTGTATATAAGTTTTCTCCTTTTTATAATCACAAGGTAACTGCAATTTAAAATAACTATGAACTTAATTAATATGTACCGTTAGTGTAAACATTTTTTATACTGTAAATTAAACTCAACAAGTATTTACTAAACATGAAATTCAAAATGTTGAAAAGAATTACCAGTATCTTGATCAGCCTTAGACCTCCACCCTTCACACCTAAGTGAAGAACCCCACTGCATCCTATAACAAGTATTCTGCTCAATCACAGGCTTCCAACTATAATCCCCTTTCAACCTAGGATTAAAATGCAGTATCTTTGGTGGTTCTTCATTATCCACAATCTTCAACCCTTGAAGCTCCATCATAAACTGTGACACCAACACTTTTTCCTTCTCACCTTTCACTATAGTTATCTTAGGATCATGTTCCCAATGAGCCCAACGTGGTGTCCCAACAACAGTAACATGAGACCACAATGTTAATCCACAAGGAAGTACCATGATCCCTTTTTGATCCTTTAATTCAGACCCAGATAATGAAATTGAATGCTTACATGAATCAGAAAGATTCTTATCCACCACACTCTCAATTTCCATTTCCACACTCTCAATTTCTTCCCATAATCTCTTCCCTTTAACCCAAGCATCATTAACAACCCTTTCAAGTTCAGAAAACTTGTCTTTAGTCTCATTCAAATTCAAACCTTCATTGAAACTCAAGGTGGAAACTTTCTGTAATTCTTGAATGGGTTTTTGATGTAATGAGCCTTGAAACACTTCAGAAGCTTCTTGTGATAGTAAATTTAATGCTTTTCTATGATGGGTGTTTTGGTGTTCATTCTTCACTAATGAGGAAACTGACACAAACCCATTTTTGAAAGCAAAATAGGTTTCGATTTCGAATGTGGTGAAGAGCAAATAAAGAAGAGTCAAAGCCATGAAAATTTGAAGCGGTTTAGGCCTATTGGGTAAAAGAAATAATGGGTCTAGCTTAACTCTCTTCATTGTTTCTAAAGATCAAAACTTTTTCTCTATCAACTACTCAATTACTAAAAGAATGAAGAGATTTTACCTACCAAAAAGAAGAAGAAGAACAAATGGGAACTTTTCCCTTCTGGGTATTCTTCAATGATGAATCAGCTTTGGAACCTTAGCAGGTAGCAGAAGTTTGTTGTGTTTTTCTGCAAAGTTTGAGTTTTTGTTGCAAATTTGAAGTTTTTATTATATACTCTATGCTGGTATATGAAGCATTGATATTTATAAAATAGAAATTCTAATTGTTTTAAATAATAAAATACTAATAATATAATGTATCCAAATTAAATCCATTAATTAACATTTCCTTTAAGGATTCATTGTCGGTTTTCAAGTTAGGGAATATATTTTCTTAACCAGAATGAATGAATCTTATAGAAATTAATTAAAATTTGTCAAAAAAAATACAAATTAATTAAAAGAGAATCTAATTATAAGGTTTGGTAAGGACTGAAAGTTTCTCTTTTAAGCTGGCATATGAATTGCACATGAATTTGCACACCTCAGGATCATTGTAAAACACCTCATAATATTCTTCGTTCTACAGCTCCAACTTGGGTCGGTGGTCAACTAGTTTATTCCCTCTTAAGCAACATATTTTGGCTTTTCATTAAAATAATAGTAATATAATTTTAATTGTTGAGTGTGTTATGGAAAGTGTTTGTCAATGGTCATTTTAGTATGTCAACATGTCCTTAGATTGTGCATATTTTCAAGTCACTTTTGGTAAATTTTGCACATTAAGCTGAACTTGACCTTGTAAAGGTGTAATTATTTTATGTTTATGTTCACTTATGGTGAACGCGTAGATCACGATGAATTTTTTTTTTATAAGCTCGTAGATCACGATGATTATCAAGTAAGTAAAATATGCAAAGAAGTATGTGTTTTGTACCTTGCAGTTTTGTAGAGACTGCAGTTGGTAGGTATGTTCTGTACCGTATCTAAAGATAGTATATCCGAGATAGTTAGTAGGTAATAAGGTTTTGATCAATATAGGGTTATGTCAGGTTATGTCAGAAATTGATTGTTCCGGCTTGATTGTTCCGAGTGAGGTGGGGTGTCTGCGCATAAACACTCCGATCTTTGAAGTCGATGCTTGATGGAGTTAATGCAAATGAGTGATAATTAATCGTCACTCTCCTTGAAATAAATCACGATGTTTATAGGTTTGGGAAGCACTTGGGTGTCATCATCCCGACCATTGATTGTGGAGGTGCATGGTAGGTCATTTGGATGAGCGTTTATGGCGCCTTGGCATTGAAGCCCAATCGGTTGGCCTTTTGTGCGAGAGAGGGTGCAAATAGTATGCGTGTGATTTCTCCATAACAGTAGGTGTTCCTGCTGTTTAAGTCGCATTCAAAGTGAGTCTGGAGGGTACCTGCAAAGCTACTGTGATATTTAAGTCAGTATTGATAATAGTTGAGTGTTGCAAGAAATGATAGATTATGTACCTTTTGTAGCTATGCGAACCAGTATTTATGGAGAATCTATGTCAGCTCTGAGCTGTTGGATCGACTAAATGCGTCTGAGCTGCTGATGTGTGATAAAGAGGGCTTTGGATATGTATGCTAGTATGAATATTCGAATGAGTCTGTTCATTAGCCTCTCTAAGGGTGTTGGTAGTATAATACAAAGTGCGAACCTTTCGGCCATAATAAGGTTTTATTTGGCAGAGATATCAGGTAAGCTATAATAACGAATGAGCTTATAGTGAATAGCAGATAAGCTAGCTGATGGTGAAAGTGTTTGGTAATGTTTGCGGTTAAATTAGCTGATCAATGTAAAATGACATAGAAGAACTTTTTTTGTTACCATATTATTGATGTGCAGTATCCAACGGCTTTTGCCGACGACTAATCTACATTGGAGAACCTGACTGGCCACGTGTATACCCAGTTTTACCGGTCCGTGTGGTTCTCCCCTCCCAACTGAGTTTTTTGCCACACCCAAGATTCGAAATCGAGACTTTGAGGTGGGATCCGAGTCCAATTACCACTCGGGCTAACTCATGTCATTTGTTAGATTTGTTTAATCAGTATTACATATGACAAAATATGTATAAATTATTATTGTTATAAATTCATAATAAAACTAAAGATTAAGATATTTATAAATTAAATTTTTAAAATTAATATTTTAGTAGCCTAATTTATATATTTATTTAAAACTCTAATTTATTTTTTTTACTTAAAATTCATGATAGTCTAATTTATTTATTTACTTGATTGTCTAATTTATTTATCTTGATAACTAAACTAATTTATTTATTTATTAACAACTAAATAACATAATGCAAAATATAATTATCAAAAAGCATAATTAAACATAAACAACATTCAAATATAATTATTGTTTTGATGCCCCACTCCTCCTTAGCCTTGAGTTAGACCTCACTGCAGAATGCTTCACCTTCTGTCTCTTCTTTTTGGGCTCCTCAGGTTTCGGTGCACCTGCACCAGTTGCACTTGCATCAGGTACATCAGTGGTGGATGCAGTTGCATCAGGTGTACTTGCATCAGATTGCTCTGCAACATTCTTCTCAGCATTTAAATTTTCACCCAAGTGTGTTGTGGAGTTTGATGCAGGAGCACTGAAATTTTGATAGTGTAGGTGCTTGCAGTGCAGCTCCACTGGGAATTCTCTTAACCTGTTTTCATACAAAACACTTCAAAACATAAATAGAAACTAACATAATTAATCATTCAGAATCATGGGTTGCCTCCCATAAGCGCTTGATTTAAGAGTCTTCAGTCTGACTAAGTCTTGTGGCAGATATCTTCAGCCACTAATGCAGCTGCACATGGTGCTACTGCATCAGAATTCTGCATAATTGATAGCATATGCACAAGACCACTCATTCACACCTGCAAAACTAAAAACAAAAACACACAAAACACAATTAGTCCTAAAAATCTGGGTTGCCTCCTAGTAGCGCTTAATTTATAGTCTTTAGCTAGACTAAGCCTCATGTTAGAGTTTTGGTAACTCTGTGGTGACTTTGTCTCTATCCGCATGTGCTCCATAATACTGCTTCACCATTTTGCCATTTACTTTGAATTTGCAACTAGTGGCTTCATCAAACAATTCCACCACCCCATTAGGATACACTCTCACCAATTTAAAAGGTTTTGACTACTTAGAATTGAGCTTTTCAGGGAGTACTTTAAGCTTTGAGTTGGACAAAAGAACTTGCCTCCCTTTAACTTGTGGTTCTAGTTGAGGTGTTTGGTGGATGGTTTCTGGTTTGTGGATCTTAGCAGTGTCTTGAATTTCTCTGGTGTATTTTGGTGGTGAGGGTGGCAGTATAGGCTGGTTGGGTGGTGTTTTGGTGGCTGATTGGGGAGCAGATTGTGGAGTTGGATTTTTATGAGGTGGGGATTTAGGTGAGAGAGTTGTTTGTTTGTTGAGGACTATTCTAGGGCCTGGTTCAGGGTCAATCTCATTAACACCCTCTTCTTTTTCTGATTCATTTCTTCTTCCCTCACTCTCCTTAGAGCTCTTAATGATGTGGAGTTGTTTCAGCACCTCTAAAAATTGTTTATCTTCATGAGCCTTCTTCATCCTTTGAGGAAAAGGAGGAGGAGGGTACTCTTGGACAAACATAGGTAAGGGCATAGGTGCAGAATTTGATGCTGGAGCAATGGATGCTCCTGCATTGCTTGAGACTGATGCAGATGCAATGGATGCTTCTGCATAGCTAGATTTTTTCTCTTTTTTTATCTTTTTCTTTTTCTTCCTTACCCTCACCTTCTATATCATGATGCTCATTCAAATGTTTTCCACTTCTCAAATATATAGCATTGACATGCTCTTTCCTAAGGTTTAGTGAAGTTAAAGCTTCTTTGGTGGATGGCAATGATCCATTTGGTCTTTGGTAAAGAGTAGTAGCTAATTGTCCAACCTGATTCTCTAAGTTTCTAATGGCAGCACCATGAGTTTGGATTGAACTTTTTACATCACTCATAAATTCTCTTGTTTCACTCATAAATGCTTTCATTAGAGATTCCAAGGAGTTTTCCATTTCTGGTGCAAATGGTCTTTGGACTTGTTGAGAAGGGAATTCTGGTGGAGTAGGTGGTGCAGCTGCATTGGGTGCAGCAACATTGTTACTCCCCCACCAGAAATCTGGGTGAATGTTCCAATCTGGATTGTAGGTGTTTGGGTAAGGGTTGTTATTTTGGGCATTCCCTGCATAGTTAACAGAGATAGGGTTGTTGGGACATTCTTCATACACGTGACCTCCCCCACAAAATACACAACTAACTGTTGCTGGAGGTGCTTGCTCTATGGTTCTTTGCAGTTGTGTGCATTAATCTGTTGCACTAGGTGCAGGTGCACTGGTAGAAGTGAAACTTTTTATCATGTTGGCTAATGATGCTACCTGAGCAGATAGGGCTGATGTGTCACTAATTTCATGTACCCCAGATGATTTCTTTTGGGCACTCACCCTCTCACTAGGCCAACTTGAGCTATTTGTAGCAATTCTATCAATTAGATCACATGCTTCATTATAAGACAGATTTAATAAAACACCCCCAACTGATGCATCAAGCATTACTCTTGTTTGGGGTTCTAAACCATTATAAAAAGTTTCCATCTGTATAATGACAGGTAAACCATGATGTGGACATTTTCTTAAAAGTTCTTTCCACCTTTCCCATGCTTCAAACAATGATTCAAATTCTTTTTGTCTAAAAGATGTAATATCATTTCTCATCCTAGCATTTTTTATTGGAGGAAAATATTTTCCTAAGACTTTTTCAGCCATTTCATTCTATGTATGAATAGAATTGGGCTCCAATGAATTTAACCATGATTTAGCCCTATCTTTTAAAGAATATGGAAATAGCTTAAGTCTAAATGCATCATCACTAATACCAGGAATGATAAAGTTACTACAAACTTCAAGAAATTGTTTTAAATGCAAATAAGGATCTTCATGAGGAGAACCACTAAATTGGCCTATTGTTTGAAGCATTTGAAACATAATGGGTTTGAATTTAAAATATGTTGCAGAGATTTTAGGCCTAACTATACTAGCTTGCATGATTTTAGGATCAAACATAACATAATCACACTCATTGGCCTATCTCTATCATTTAACATACCTATCGCTCCCATATTGATGAATTGTTGTGGTGAAATCATGCTAGAACTTCTACCTTTGGTTCTTTGTTGTCTTTGAATGCTCCTCAACCTTCTAAGTCTCCTATCTCAGGGTCTAATTGGACCTTTAAAAAAAATGCTAAACAAAGTAAAATGTTCACTAATTAACTACTAATCTAAACTATAAAATTAACAGCAATCCCCAGCAACGGCGCCAAAAACTTGGTGCGCTTGATACACACACAAATGTGCAAGTATACACAATCGTATCAAGTAATAAAGTGAAAGTAGAGTATCGTTCCCACGAGGATTGGATTAATTTACAAGTTTAAAATCAATAGTTTACTAGTGAAAGGTAACAACTATCCTACTCACAAATAGGTGATTTTGATAAACAAATAGAATGTAAATAAGCAATAAAAGATATAAGGAATCAGTGGAAAATGATAGTTGAGATGTCTTCACCAAATAACTCATTTTTAAGAGTTTTGTGTTATCTGTGGTGTAGGTACACTGGATGCAGCTGCATCAGTATGTGTCTTTCAGTCACTTTCTTTAGAGTTTCATTACAAGCTCTTATGATCTTTGCTTTTTGTAGTAAAGAAAAGAGTTGTCAATTCCTCTCTTGCCTCCTAACAATGATCCAAGTTGCATCATCCTAAGGACTATGCTATCCTATGTCTAGGTTTTAGCATGTAATTAACAAAGTTTCCTTTATTAAATACTTATCCCTATTAGTTCTTGAGTTCTAATCATAAACCATGTCTGTATTTATGATTTACATTCACTTTTAGTTGGCCAATTCTAAAGATGAATATGAAAGAGTTATCATACAAGAACTAAAATGCAAACATCACATATGAACACAATAACTTACTTAAAAGATCATTATAAGGCTACAACATCTCAACTAATGGAATTTAGCTCATATTACTCATTATATAATAGAGAGAATCTGTAAAGAACATGATAGAATGAGTAATATTACAAAAGAACTCAAAAGGATAGAGATTACACAAATGGGAGATCTTTTGCATGAGCTTCCAAGTTGAAGTATTACACTAATTCCTTGCATAAGTTTCCTCCAAGTAGAAGTGAAGGAAGAAGGCGTCAAGTCCTTCCTTACCTTCTTACAATTCAGAAACTAAAATAAAAACTAAACCTATGCTACAAATATAAAGAAAAGAAGTGATCCTTTAAAAGCTTGGATGAAGGATGATCTTTAAGTGAGGAGAAGTGGCCCTTTATATAGGCAATGAGCTTTCCTTCTATGGAGGGTTTGCTTGGGAGACAAGATTTAACCAAGATCAGCTAACCATAGTTACTTTTCAGACCTCCCATCAAGCAAGTTGTTCTTCACATGAAGTTCACATGGGGTGGTCCAATAAAGAAGTGCCACATGTCCTTGAGTGAGTGACCTTCTCAACTTGTCTCCAATAGTAGGTGGCCGAAATATGCAAGTGGATCTGCTCCACATGACTAAGCATGACGTCACATATCAAGTGTTGAAGCATCAATTTGGTCCTTGGATGTTTTGGTGCATAGTGTTGGTGTAGCAGGTGTAGGCAGTGTAGGCACACCAAGTGCAGAGCAGTGTAGGTACACCAACTATAGCTGCATTGAAAAAATACATCAAACATACCAAAATATATGCAACATGCTTAGTTCTTTGCTTAACCCTTCTTGATACTTTGAATGTTGTTCTTTATTTATAAAACTATATTTAACACTTTAATTTACTTGAATTTAAGCAATTATCTAAGTTTAAATGCATGAATAACTCTATATAAAATAGAGTTATCACTTATAACAATAAAATCGAATTCCCACAGGTTCACACACTTAGCGAAAACAAATTATGAAGAATATATTACAAAATAGATGAGACATTATATTATCGTATATCTTTTTCCTTCCGGCATTAGTAATAGTAATGTGCTTTTCTATATACTCATTCAGAATACATTAGATGATAATCATATTTTCATCGGTTTCAGTTTTTGTTTTAGTACTTTGTTTGAATACTTTTATATTAATTTTCCTTCATTTATTTTTATTACAAAATATTATAAGATAGGAAACAAAATTTTTTCGTAGACAAAACCCCACATCCCATTTGAAATTATAATATATAATTATAATTATATATATATATATAAATCTAAATTTAATTTCCTACTATTATATACATATTTAAAATAGTTGAAGTAATTACCTTACGATGTCTATATAAATGAATTTTGACCCGTGCTGACACGGGTAAATTATACTAATAGAATAAAACATACAAAGCAACAAGTGAAAAAATAGGTGACGTAAGTATAAAAGAACTAGAGATGTAAAAAAATTATTTTACTTTAATAAGGATATAGAAGGAATATTACAAAAAACAATAAGGGTAAAAAGGAGTAAAAAGATGAAATGATATAAGCTATAATCTCAACCCTATTTGAATTAGTGTTTCAAAAAAAGGTTATAATTAGCTAACCCAAAATGCTAACTGCTGCTACTTGTCAAACAAGTCTAATTTTTTTATCCCCTATCCGCTAGTCAAATCTGTTATAAGCTAGTAGACCAGGTTTGCCAAAGAGGGCCTAAGGCTGTATTAATGTTTTAGCCATTAGGTGAGCTAATGTCTGATAAGTGGGGGATATTTGGCCGATACTCCTAGGATACGACTGGCTTATACGGATACGCCTAGGATAATAGAGGATAAGACTAGTAAGACTTGATAGGGCAAATGTGTAACACCCCCTTTCTACCCGGTAATTTTTAATGTAAAAATCAGAGTTTTCAAAAACATTTCCTCGCTTCACCCACAAGGGATGTTACATTTACACCAACAAAACATCATAAGTCGATATCAAAATTTACCAAATACAATAGCGTGATACATAGCACATTATACATGGGGCGAACCCTCAAATACACCTGTTCAGTTTACATAACAGTGATTCTAACACCAAGTGACGGAATAAAATAAAGGTTTCGGGGAATTAACCCATACATCGCCAAAAGAAGTTCAACCATCAAATAAAAAGGACAATTAATAAAACTAGCATTCTTTTCCCCTACCCCTAAAGTGTTACGTATCAGAGACACCGACTCAGCTAGTGAAGGACCTTCGTCTTCACTCTAGACTACCTGCACGTTACCAACATAGGGTAACATTCCAACAGAAGGGGTGAGATATCTAACAATATAATGGCATGTATGATAAGAAATATGCTAGGGTTTCGGCAACCAACTACTACTCAACGACAACATCAGCATACAACAGCAACAACATTCACAGGTGACAACAACATCAATATACAATCCACTACTTAACAACAACATCAGCACACAACAGTAACAACAACATCAATATACAAACACCAAGGAACATCACCAATGATATGAATAAATGCATGAGATGCAACCCACACCGACGGGCATACGCATGTGGTACCATTCATCACCAAGTTTGAGCATAGCTCGAAGGCCGAAGCCTTATATCACCAATTTTGAGCATAGCTCGAAGGCCGAAGCCCTATATCACCAAATAATGCATATGAGTTGCATGCGACGCCATGAACAATGCACCAGAGACAATCAACAATCATAATTATGTAAATGACACAACAACACCAACAACAACAAATGGTCATAGACCCATCACCTATCACCTTAGCCAATAAAATAGGCACATCACCGATATATAACATCACCAATAAATTTAGCCACTCTGGGCATCATCACCAAATTTAATGAGCACATCATCACTACGCTCTAGGCCGAAGCCTACATCATCACTAATTTTATTGAGCACATCGTCACTACGCTCTAGGCCGAAGCCTATATCACCATTAATTTTATTGAGCACATCATCACTACGCTCTAGGCTGAAGCCTACATCATCACTACGACATTTCCACCAACACCACAAAAACACCGAAACACACCCAAAGCATCCAACACACCAGCATCTATAGATTAGTCTATCCCTCGACGGTACTTCAACCACTACCGACACCTAAAACACACCACACTTATGGGACAGCCACTTGGGGCGTCCAAGACAACAAAAAGTGGCGCCCAGAAGCAACACAGTGACACAGGCGCATTGTCACACAGAACATGGCACCTAGTGGCAACACAGGCACACATCACCTTTCAAATATTGGCCATTAACAGATGCACTCAAATTCCACATCATTACTTTTCACAACAATGCAATTATGCTTGCATGTACATTACCTTTGGTTAATACGACACACCATTGACACGGGCAGCACATGATTGGCGCCAGGCAACAACAACAACAGCAACACACATACACTGGCGGCCAGAATCGCGCTCGGTGGCAACACGACCACGGGGACGCCAAAAGCACAACAATTGGCGCTATACGCAACACAGGCGGCCTGCATGGCGCCTGGCGCGCAACACTGACTCCACAAGAATGGCGCCTAACGACGCCTATTGACTCAACAAGCAACTTTAATTGATTTTTCACCATATCACAACATCCTCAAGTGTATTCACTCAAAATTACCAGCACCTAGATTCGACACATATAATCAATTCACCAAACATTTCATGTACCTAAAACGACGACATCACCAGGTCACAACATTGAACCATACAACACAAACATAGAAAACTGGCGCCTGGTGTAACACCCCAAAGTAATTCAATTATTTATTTAATTGGGTTACTTAAGGTTTACAACATTATTAATTAAGCTAAGTGAGTAATGTAGAGTGTTTATTTTATTTAGAAGGCATTTAAGTAATGGAGAAGGTGAGGTTAGAGGCCCATGAGTTATTAAGAGGCCCAATGCTCCTTGAAGCCCATTGCGCATGGCTTAAAGGAGGTGACCGTAGGATGAGAATTTCATTCCAACAAAAATATCAAGATCAAAGGTAAAGTAAGAGAAGGAGAGTGTTAGGTGGAATAGTTATTCTAGAGAGAAGAAGAAGGGAATCTGGGCGTGGAAGAGCTCCAATCCGAGGGAGAAGAGCTAGGATTGTTGGTGATTATTGGTGGGGAGTGTAGCGACCGAAAAATCCGAGAAAGGATTCTTCGAAAGGTTCTTTAGGAAGCCGCCACCAAATTTTAGTTTAAGGGCAAATTTGGAAAATCCCTTTAAGAGTTTTAAGATAAGGCGTTGTTAGGGTTCGGGAGTCGTTATGTGTGGGGAAGGTATTAGCACCCCACGACATCCTATTGTCTAATTAATTTAAGATTTATTTAACAATTACCCTTTTATTTGTAAAAAAGACTTATTTAGGTTTTTGTTTTTTAGTGCTTGACAAGGGTTGAATCTTGCTCCTACGTACCTCCAGATGCAATGGAGGAATCAAAGCTACGTAGTTCTTCCTGAAAAAGTTTGTGGGTTGGTGTTTTTTAGTGTAGGGGTCCTAGGATTCCTTGAACTGTACAGCTCACTGATTCTTAGGACGCTGACTAACCCGGTTGTACAACCGACTTAATCCCCTACTTTTTGAAAATGATTTTGAATTTTTGAAAGGAGTTGTGAGATGGGTTGATTTTAGAATAGGTATTCTAGAACTCCTGAACTGTACAGCTCATTAATTCTACAATGCTGACTAACCCGATTGTACAACCGACTTAGTCCCCTACTTATGGAAAATAAATTTATTTATATTTTATTAAGTTTTTTGTAGGATTACTGAACTGTACAGCTCATTGGTCCTAAAATGATAACTAACCCGGTTGTACAACCGACTTAGCCGTTTATTTTTAGAGAAAAATAATTTATTCGTATTTATTAAGTTTGCAGGGTTCTTGATCAGATGCACTCATTGGCCCTAAAATAATGACTAACCCGGTTGTACAACCGACTTAACCGTTTATTTTTAGAGGAAAATAATTTATTCGTATTTATTAAGTTTGCAGGGTTACTGAACTGTACAGCTCATTGGCCCTATAATAATGACTAACCCGGTTGTACAACCGACTTAGCCGTTTATTAATTTCGCGAGAAAAATTATTTATGTTCGAGTTGGAAAATAATTAAAAAGAGAAACGGGGGGTGCAGATCGTAATTCTGGGTTTTATTAATAGTAGGGTGTTGTATAATTAATAGGGGGTGCGAATAGCAATCTGAATATTAAAAAATTAAAAAGATAAAATACAACTACATAACCTAAGCCCAATAAACCGAAACCCTAAATGCAAATCCCCTTCCCTTCCTTCCAAAGCTGCGCCGCAGCTAGAGAGAGAGAGAGCGTCCCCGGCGAAAATTTCGCCGGCTCCCACGGCGAGAGAGAGAGAGCGTCCCCGGCGTGGTTTGCGTCGGTTTCCCTGGGGGTGAGTTATGCGCGTGATTCCGACGGTCTAGGGGAGAGAAAGAGTGCATTCACAACGAAGGGATGACGACGGTGCCGGCGGTAAATGCCATCTCCGGCGAACTTGCCGTCGGCCAAAACAGCTGCTGCCTTTCACAGGTTTGTTCTCGGGTTCCATTCTTTTCTCATTCTTTCCCTTGTTTTAAAAAAACCAGTTTCTGATCTGTTGTCTGTTTTCGTTTTGGGGTGAAACTGTGGCTGTCGTGGTTCGTTTTGAGGGAGGTTTGGAGGAGAGGGAGACTTTGCGGTGGCTCGGTTTAACGGGGGATGACGACCACCGTGGTACGATGGCCGGAGCTTAAAGGGGCTTCACATCGATTTTTTTGTTTATGTATTTTCTTGTCTATTAATTCGGATTCTGACTTGTATTTTTATTAATCTTACTTCTGTTACTCCTTATTAGCAATCCAACTTCATCATCTTCTATTTGATTGTTCTTTATTTCAAATCTTAAGATCTACATATTTTTCTATACAACTTGGTAGATAGGGTCATCAAATTAAAAGAGATTAAACAGATTCTGTTTTCATTCACTGAAGAAACTATGTTGGTTTACCATTTGTTAAAAAGAAACGTGTTTATCAAAGAGTCCTATGAACTAAACTCATTCATATCTAAAGGCAGCAACAGATTTAAACATTACCTGGATTTAAACAGCACCTACACGTGATGTAATGCAAATATCTCTACTATTTTAGCATCTAATTGCACATAAAAGTCAAACCTTTTTTTTAGACGAAAGCTAAATTGTTGTTCTTGCTGGTTCGTAACTCTTACTCTGCCGCCACTGCTTGTTGCTGGATCTTACCTTGCCACTACTTCTTGTTCTCAAACCAGAAATTCGAAAGTGTGTTTAGTGGATTAGGGTTTCGATGTGAAACTCTAATCCTATTTTTGGTGATTTTAGCAGTAGTTTTCTGCCTTGGTTTCTGTGTGTCTTTTACTGTTGATTGGACTGTTTATTTATAGTCAAAAATTAGGTTAGGGCATTTATTATTTTTGACTGGGTTTTGGATAATTTTCAGGTCTTGATCCAAGCCCAATGACTGCAGCAGCTTGAGGCTTGAATCTGCTGGAACCCTATTTTCTTTATTTAATTTGTATTTTCGGATTTGTTTATTTTTTTATATGTTTTGTATTACTATTTTTGTATTTTTGACTTTTTGGACTCTTAAGAGCTTTAAAATTGTAAAATTAACTAAATAGCATTTTTTTTTGACTTTTTTGGATTGTATATATGCTTAAATAAATTAAATAGAGAAAATAAGAATAAAAATAGTAATAAGAAGAAGGAGTCAAGACGAATACAAAGACGAGAACGGACCAGACTTGACAACTGCGCTATGACTAGACCAAAAATAGAAGAAATGGGCGCGTTAAAAAATTCACTCGGAATCACATTCTTAAGTTTGAGTTTAAGCCAACTTTTGAGAAAAAATGAATTTTGGTAGACCCGTTCACGTACGACTAAACCCGAATACAAACATTAAATCGAAGAACGCACGAAAAGATCGATCATTCGCGCGCGTGCCTAATTTAAAAACGGTAATTCGAGTTAGTTTGAACGGAGTGACTGGAGTTGGTTCGGGTTGGTAACCGAGACTCTTCACTAATAATTCTCGTAATCATGCGACTCCGAACAAATAAACAAGAAAAAGAATACGGACAAAATTGGGGTATAACAGCTGCCCCTCTTTATTTATATTTTACTAGAAAATGTGAGGTGTATTCAAATTTTTAGTAGTAGAAATAGAAATAAAGATAGAATAAACGTCAATTTTGTTCGTTTAGAGGGGAAATAGAGGTTTAAGAATATACGGGAGCGGTTAACACTTGGCGTATTAACCGAGAACAAAATGAAGGATCGCTCGGGATCTGAAGGAGCACTAAGGCTCAAGGGCCACTTGGGGCCTTAAAGGAGCACTAAAGCTCTGAATGACCACTCGGGGTCTAGAAGGCTGCCTAGGCCTTAATAGAGGACCATCGTGGTGCGAAGGAGCGCTACTAGGCGTGGGTACTAGTAAAACGATCCGAGGGCCTTTAGATTCGAGCGGCGGTCAAGATCGGTTCGGGCCGATATGTTGACCAATAGAGGACGTCCACCATGTCTTAGGCTAACACAGCTAGTCTGAAGGACCACGCGGGGTCTGGAAGGTTCGTCGGGCTCGACTACGACGTTTGCGACCTGGGCCACTTAGGGCACTGAAGGAGCGTAGTGCTCTGAAGGACCACTCGGGGTCTGAAGGATCAACCTGGTGATCTGTGATATGATATGAGATCAACGCTTAAAGCGCTGATATTAGAGGAACAAAATATAGGGATCGACACTTGAAGTCGATTCAGAAGCAATACATGTAATGCATATACAATGCCAATAATACATGCAACAGTTGATTTTTGGCGATGTGATGAATGAAATAGGTGATTCTTTTCTATTTTTATTTTTTGCTTTTTGCTTTTTTTTCTTTTTTTTTTTGGTTGCTTTTTATTTATTTGTTTATTTATCTGATGGATGCATGAAGTGTGAATGTTAATATGATGCAAATGAAATGCTATGGTGCATGGTGTGATGAAATGACTGATTGAGTGTGGAAACACTTTTTTGTGATGATGAGATGTGAGACTTTGGATGCGAGAGGCGGAGATGAATATTGATAATTCTTTGGAAAGATTAGATTCGATTCAAACTTCGGCAATCTCAAGGTTGTTATTTACAGACACTGATGTGAAAAAGTATTTGCAAGCTCGCTCATTTTTCTCTTCCATTTTGATGCCCCATGATGACCGAAGTTTTGGCCCACACAGCTAAATAAGTGGATTTCCAACATCATATGATCAACTTGTGTTTTCTCTCTATAGAGCATTGTTTTGTGAAGATGTATAGTAGTGTGAATATAGATGAACGAGTCAGTTAACTTGGGGTTCTAAAGACCTAGGGTGTGGACATTTGTGACACATGAAGGGGTGAATGACTGATCGGTCTTTGTCAAGGTCATCAAAGGTACGTTTTCCAAGCCAAGAAATGCAAGACTGCCCCCAATTTAGATTTGATGACGGTGAGTGTCTGCCCCTGTCTAGTGGTGACAAGCTAGGGGTGTAGAAGGTAATGAATTGGGAATGCATTGGTTTTGGAATGAAAGGTGGCAAGTAGGAGATGTTGTCTCAGCCCATAGAGTTTGACGTTTCCCTAATTATGGTAAGGACAAGATTGCCTCGACTAGAGTAGAAACATTTAGGATAGTGAATTGAGGAATTGCCCCAATATGGTTTTTTGGCTGTGAATATGGCGAGGGGATGAGATGAGTGTTGGGTGAATCTCCCCAATTGTAGGCGGAGTGAGAGGTGACAGGATTGCCCCACTTGGTAATGGAATTTTCAAATGGTTGTGAAACGTGATAGAGTTAGGGTTATGAGTTTTTGGAGCTTGTCTGGTATGGCTATAGGCTGGGTGTGGTATGGGATGGACATCGTACAAATTTCCCCAAGTTCAAATGGAATAGATGGTGAAAGGGATGCCCCACTTTAGGATCTAGGTGACGATCCTAGTATAAACTTTTGGTTATCTTTAGGATGACTCTCAGACTACAATAGTCTTGAGTTTGCTATGATGAAAACTACACTTGGTGATCACCAGACCTTGTCTTAGTATAACTGTAACTTGAATGAATCTTGTGGTGAAAGCCTTTTTTTTTTTTTTGAGATATATATATATTTTTTGAGCAAACATATTGTAAATAAATAAACTTATTTGTCCTAAGATTAAAACTTTGAGAAAACAAAAGCAATCGGTCATCGATCAGAGGAGTTGTAATGTGGCTGATGGTTTAGTGATTTATGAGGGAAATGATAATTGGGCTCAAAGTAGTGTTTGGGGATTGATGGGACGGATGATTTTTTATTGAGCGGTATGATTTGGCTAATGGTTAATGGTTTGTGAAAGAAGGGGTTATTAGGCTCAATGAAGTGTTTGATGATTGATGGGACAAATGATTTGGTGATGTAACTTGGCCAATGGGTGATGATATATGAAGGAAAGGGTTATTGAGGACAATGGAAGTGTTTGGGGGGTTTATTTCGGACAAGGATCTCTTATGCATTAATGGTAAGAAGTATCAGCTCATAATTGTACCACTTTTGCTTTTTTGATTTCACTTTCTTTTTTATTTTGATTTTTTCCTTTTCTTTCTTTCGAGCTGAGTGACTTGATAAAAATGATACACCATTTTTATGTGGAATTGATCCTTGTCTAGGGTGATTGAGAGATTTTTAGGATTTTTGGCTTAAGGTGGGTTGTAACGGATTTTTGAGGATATGGAAAGATGGTTCAACTTCATTTCAAGTCATGATTGCTTGTTTTCTCAAAAAATAACTTAAAGACAATAATTTACTTATTTTATATACTTGCTCTTTTTCTTTATTTCTCCTTTTTGTGTGCCCTAATTTTTGCTTAGCGCCGCTCTTACGAGTTTTCAACCTAACGGGCCTTTTTGATTTTTGTAAAGGACTTGCACCAAGGAATACACTTTGTTGACAAGGTATTTTGGAGATCACGAATTTGCCCCAGTGTGAGGGCCTAAAGTGTTATTTCACTAGGGGAACCAACCGAGAAAACGTCAACTATGTACTGATGTGGGGCGTATGTACTTTATGGGTGGTCGGGGTGGGATTAGACTTTGACAGGGGATGATGGTAAGGACATTAACTGACTCAAACAAAAATAAACACACATGTTACCCAAGTCACTACACAAATGCTTCGTAGAGAGCTAACATTAGTTGAAACATAATAGAAATTTTTGATGGACATTTCGGTCATTTATCAAGGGATGGAAGAGATGCAACGTTCGATTAAAAAATGTGAGCAAGCTAAAAATTTGAAAAACCGAGTGACTTGAAACACCTTGAGCTTGCAACGAAGTATGACTAAACCCTTTCCAAAAAAATGACTTGAAACACCTTGAGCTTGCAACCGAATGTCTCACCTCTCATCACATTTTTCCTAATATTATGCTGATTTGTTTTGTAATGCATGATGTAGTTATGCAAATGAATGAGTGTGCATGAAATGCGAATGAATGTATGTGAAATGCGAATGTAATGATAATGTATGGGAATATATGATTTTATCATGTCGGGGAATTATAAACTTTTCATTGGAGAGTAAAGTACAAAATTTAATTTTGACTTCAGCGTGCACGGCTTCTCTCCAAGGTAAAGATTTTAATTCTCGGACGATCATAAAGTGCACGCTTAGCAGTAGATGTTTATTTCTTTGTATGCATGTGGTATATTTTCTAAAAAAGTAGTAAAAAATGTTTTTTGATTTTTGACTTTTTGATTTTTTTAAATTTTTTTGGATAAAAGACGGTATGCATTAATGTTCGTTCGAATGCGAGGGTATAAAGCTCCTTTGTGACCCTAGAAGGGTACCCTATGAGTGGGTCTAAGGTTTCTTTTATAGTGAGCCTCACAAGGGTAGTTTTAAAGAATCCTACACAAGGTTCCTAGAGCCAAGGACCCGATCAAGAACACTGACCCCAACAATAGGCAAGCTATTAGAAGGGATAGCATCCTCAAAAGGAATCAAACTCTAGGTGAGATTTTCGTGACCACCCAACGAGACGTACGTCTCGCAGGCCATCACTACGCAATCTCGTTCTAACTTAGGTTTATGCTCGAGTCCGGGTAGAGGACTTTTTCTCACAAGTGTGTGAAGTGTAGCAGTGAAGTGTGTGTAGGAGCAATTTAAAAACAACCCAAAAAGTGCAAAAGCAGGACAAACAAACATATATACAAATATCGTCTTCTACCCTAGGGTTTACACAAATAAATAACATAATTATGCAAAAGCAAATAAATAAATACAAGGGTAAAAATTGAATTAATCCTAAATTAATTAGACTAGGTTTTGACTCTCTAAAAATAAATAAGTCCCCAGTGAAGTCGCCAGCTGTAGCGACCGAAAAATCCGAGAAAGGATTCTTCGAAAGGTTCTTTAGGAAGCCGCCACCAAATTTTAGTTTAAGGGCAAATTTGGAAAATCCCTTTAAGAGTTTTAAGATAAGGCGTTGTTAGGGTTCGGGAGCCGTTATGTGTGGGGAAGGTATTAGCACCCCACGACATCCTATTGTCTAATTAATTTAAGATTTATTTAACAATTACCCTTTTATTTGTAAAAAAGACTTATTTAGGTTTTTGTTTTTTAGTGCTTGACAAGGGTTGAATCTTGCTCCTACGTACCTCCAGATGCAATGGAGGAATCAAAGCTACGTAGTTCTTCCTGAAAAAGTTTGTGGGTTGGTGTTTTTAGTGTAGGGGTCCTAGGATTCCTTGAACTGCATCTGACTCATCGATTCTTAGGGCGACTAACTTGGTTGTACAACCAACTTAATCCCCTACTTTTTGAAAATGATTTTGAATTTTTGAAAGGAGTTGTGAGATGGGTTGATTTTAGAATAGGTATTCTAGAACTCCTGAACTGTACAGCTCATTAATTCTACAATGCTGACTAACCCGATTGTACAACCGACTTAGTCCCCTACTTATGGAAAATAAATTTATTTATATTTTATTAAGTTTTTGTAGGATTCTTGAATATGCATGACTCATTGGTCCTAAAATGATAACTAACCCGGTTGTACAACCGACTTAGCCGTTTATTTTTAGAGAAAAATAATTTATTCGTATTTATTAAGTTTGCAGGGTTACTGAACTGTACAGCTCATTGGCCCTAAAATAATGACTAACCCGGTTGTACAACCGACTTAACCGTTTATTTTTAGAGGAAAATAATTTATTCGTATTTATTATGTTTGCAGGGTTACTGAACTGTACAGCTCATTGGTAGATAGGGTCATCAAATTAAAAGAGATTCAACAGATTCTGTTTTCATTCACTGAAGAAACTATGTTGGTTTACCATTTGTTAAAAAGAAACGTGTTTATCAAAGAGTCCTATGAACTAAACTCATTCATATCTAAAGGCAGCAACAGATTTAAACATTACCTGGATTTAAACAGCACCTACACGTGATGTAATGCAAATATCTCTACTATTTTAGCATCTAATTGCACATAAAAGTCAAACTGTGTTTTTAGGCGAAAGCTAAATTGTTGTTCTTGGCTTTGGTTCGTAACTCTTACTCTGCCGCTGCTTTGCTTGTTCTTTGGATCTTACCTTGCCACTACTTCTTGTTCTCAAACCGAGAAATTCGAAAGTGTGTTTAGTGGATTAGGGTTTCGATGTGAAACTCTAATCCTATTTTTGGTGATTTTAGCAGTAGTTTTCTGCCTTGGTTTCTGTGTGTCTTTTACTGTTGATTGGACTTGTTTATTTATAGTCAAAAATTAGGTTAGGGCATTTATTATTTTTGACTGGGTTTTGGATAATTTTCAGGTCTTGATCCAAGCCCAATGACACTTCTGCGCTTGAATTGCTTTGCTGGAACCCTATTTTGCTGTTTAATTTGTATTTTCGGATTTGTTTATTTTTTTATATGTTTTGTATTACTATTTTTGTATTTTTGACTTTTTGGACTCTTAAGAGCTTTAAAATTGTAAGATTAACTAAATAGCATTTTTTTTTGACTTTTTTGGATTGTATATATGCTTAAATAAATTAAATAGACAAAATAAGAATAAAAATAGTAATAAGAAGAAGGAGTCAAGACGAATACAAAGACGAGAACGGACCAGACTTGACAACTGCGCTATGACTAGACCAAAAATAGAAGAAATGGGCGCGTTAAAAAATTCACTCGGAATCACATTCTTAAGTTTGAGTTTAAGCCAACTTTTGAGAAAAAATGAATTTTGGTAGACCCGTTCACGTACGACTAAACCCGAATACAAACATTAAATCGAAGAACGCATACGAAAAGATCGATCATTTGCGCGCGTGCCTAATTTAAAAACGATAATTGAGAGTTAGTTTGAACGGAGTGACTGGAGTTGGTTCGGGTTGGTAACCGAGACTCTTCACTAATAATTCTCGTAATCATGCGACTCCGAACAAATAAACAAGAAAAAGAATACGGACAAAATTGGGGTATAACAGGGAGAGTACTCGTTTGCTTCATTAAAGGTTAGGGGGCTCTCTCTTTCATCCATAATAATATATATGATGTGTGTTGTGTGTGAGTCAGAATCTAGTATTGGTTTCTGAGTTGTGTAGTGTGTTTGGTGTGTATTTTGTTTGCGTTACTTCACTTTGGTGAAGCTGTGGTGTTTGTAATGAGTTGGTCGTGTGAGAGACCAAGGAGAGGAGTGGGAGCTGAGGAACACTCAGTCCCAATGAGTTGTTGTTTGTGTTGTCATTTGCGTAGAGTTCCCAGTGAGTTGGTGTCGGTGTTGGGGCTGTCTCCTTCGTGGAGTTCTTGAGAAGTGTTGGATTAGTTTTGAAGGTATGAGTATATAATAGTGGTGCGTAAGTTGATCATAGTGTGAGAACCAGAGAAGGGTGTGCGCGGTGAGTGTGTGCGCTGTAGGTGTGTGCGTTGTGGGTGTGTGCGTCGTAGGTTAGTGCGACGTAGTATGTGGGAGTCAAGTATGTAGTACCGAGATGAGTAGTGACGAGGTGTGTCATTCACAGTGTGCAGAGAGAGTGGTAGGCAAGTTGAATGGTGATAAGATGTTGTCTCTAGGAGTAACCGAGGTGGTTAGTACCTGGGTGGGTGATGTGGCATAGATGATGAGGTGTAAGTGTGGCTAAGTCCCAACGTGGGAGTCGAATTGTAGTTCTTGAGGTGTGTAGGTATATATGTACCGAGGTGTATGTGTTGAGGAGTAGATGTAACGAAGTGTTGTGCTTAGGAGTAGTGTTGCCTAAGTATAGTGGCCGAGCTGGGGTGAGGTGTAACCGAGGTGGTGGTAGAGGTGAACGATGATTAGGTGTTATCCCTAAGTGTAACCGAGGTGCTTTCTGAAGTATAGCGTGTATCTATACACATAAGTGTAGTTGCTGAACTGTGGTTGCCGAGGTGGTATGGCAACCGAGGTGAGGCGCAAGGGCGCCATTGAAAGTGTAGTGCGTGCCTAAGTGTAGACGTAGCCGAGGTGGTAAACCGAGGTGACAAGGGTGAACTGAAGTAGTGTAACCCAGTTGAGTTATGATTGAGGTGAAGTAGGTATGGTAGTTGAGGTATAAGTATGTATACCGAGATGATTTATGGTGCAGAGAGGAGGCTTAGTGCCAGTGTGCCGAGGTGAGTGGTACGTGTGCCGAGATGAAGTGAGAAGCGTGCCGAGGTGATGTTTTGACGCAGTGCAGCGCAGGGTACTGTCAGGCGTCGTTGGGAGTGCCGTTTAGTGCCAAATGACGTTGAGTGATGGGTCTAGGACCTCGTTCCTGTGTTGTACCCGTGGTGTTTGGGTAGCCTTCAAGGCATTGTTGGACTGGTGATTGGTTTGCGTCGAGTACGTCTAAGCTATAGAATGGTGAAGTCGTTTGGTCCTTAGGTGACGTATTGGTCCCTATGTGACGGTGAGTTTGAGATTGGTCATAGTGCTGTTGATTTAAACGACGCTGTAATCCACTACTGTTGGTGGCGATGAGCTCGGTGAGTTGTACGTAGTCATAGAGTTATTGACTGACGTAGTGAGGTTAGCTTTAGAGCTATGGATGGGTGTAGCGGCGAGGTAGCGGCGAGGTAAGTGACGAGGTGAGCGAAGATGTAAATAATGATGTGAGCGACGATGTAAACGATGATATAAGCGACGATGTAATAATGATGTGAGCGACGATGTAAATGATGATATAAGTGACGATGTAAATGATGATATAAGTGACGATGTAATGATGATGTAGCGACGATGTAGTGACGAGATCAATTCATACGTAGTGTGATTGTTTGTGGTTGATGCATACATGGAGTCACATACCACATATGCATTAAAGCGACGATGATGCCTGAGTGGCTAAATAGTGACGATGATGCCTGAGTGGCTAAATAGTGACGATGATGCCCAAGTGGCTAAATAGCGACGATGGTGGTACCACATGCATATTACCCGTGGAGTTTGGGCTGCATTCATGCATACATTTCATGTGAATGGTGATGTTCTTGTGTATAGGAGATAATGTGTTATAGGGATGTGTCTATTTTGTTTGGGAGCCGAGATGCTCTGAGTGTGTTCTTGGTGATGATTGTTGTGTTTCATCGTGTCAGGGTGTCATGACATGAGGTTTGGTGTTTGGCTATGTGGGCCGAGATGTTTCTGTGTGTTTCTAGGTGTTGTCTCTTGCATAACGTTTATCATACATTTTATTATTTATGAAAAGAGACTCACCCTAGCATTTTTATGTTGCCTGCTCTCGTGGCGACAAACAGGTGATGTGCAGATGATCCTGAGTGAAGGTCCTTTCTTCCCTCAGCCTAGTTGTGGCGTCTTGCTCTGTGACGTCAAACTGGGGAGCCGGGTAGTCTATTAGCTGTTTAAGTTTAGTGTTGAACTGTAATAGATTGATGTATTAGAATTTGAGGGTTCGCCCCATTTAAGTCGTGCTATGTATCACGCAATTATATTTTATTAATGGAAAGTATTATTTGGCTAAGTGAAAGTGATGTTTGTTGAGCGTAGCATTCCCTTGAGGATGTATCTTTGAAAAGAAAAACGATTTTTGAACTCTGATTTTATAAACTAAAGTATTAAGAGTAAGGGGGTGTTACACCTGGTGGCAACACAGCCACTCTGGGCGCAACATACACATCAACACGTCATTTAGGCATTCCATCAAACAGCTTATAGGCATCAACTACAATTATGCATTATCTAGGCATCACTTCAGTCAAGCATCATATGGGCATCAAACTCAATCAAACATCACATAAACATTTCATCAAACATCACACAAGCATCCAATTAAATCAAGAACACCATAGGTCCTAGTTCCCCCACATAACACCCATCATATACCCCATTATAGTGAAAGAACCCCACCCTTACCTTAGAGTTTTGCCGAATACGGAAACCTCCCACGAAACTCCAAGAACCACCGCAACACGATCTCCCTTCCCTTTTCTCCTCTTCTCCTTCTCTTCCCCTTGTACTATCTCTCCCTCTTCTCTTCTCACTCTTGGTTTCTCGATGCTCTCCTATCGAAGCCCTTTGCGATACGAAGAGAATGCAACAAACCGCGTCAAAAACGGAGCTCTAGAGACAAAGTTATGCTCAGAGGAGTGAAAAAGGTGAAAAATGGCTAAATCTGCGCTGAAACTCAATATATAGCGCAGGCGGCGCGCCACTTCACGCGCGACAGGCGCGCCCACAAGCAATGAACGCAGGAACTGGCGCGCGATGCGTGACTTCACGCGCGACGTGCGACTTCACGCGCGACATGGCGCGTGAACAGACAGGAACCAATAGGAACTGGCGCGCGGCGCGCCACTCACGCGCGACCTGCGCGCCAACAGGCATAAAACACTTGGATTTGGCGCGCGACGCGCCACTCGTGCGCGAACTGATTTCTAACTTGACAACCACCTATGAACATCAATTTTAATCATTTCTTCCATGGTTCCCTCACCAATAAACCTCCAATTTCTTCAATAATTCTACCAAATCAACTCAAAATAAATTTTAATACAATCGGGGCGTTACAAAATGAGTCAACACTAGCTTATGTATAGTTTGTATATAGTTGACTCATTTGACATTTAGGTTAGTGACTTGGCTGCTGACTAGACTTAGGAAAGTTGTTAGCAATCGGTTAGATCACTAACCAACTTGTAATTCAGTTTATCAGTTCTCACATGGTATCAATAGTCATCGCGATCTCACGCTTCCCTCCATTTCCAACTGTATCTCTTCCTTCATCGTCACAATGACGAGCTCCACCGGAACCACCACCGAAGCCTCACCGACTCCAAAATCGATGCCGGTGTCGATCTTCCACAACAGTTCTGGCTCCAATTCCTCACACAAATTCACTACTGGTCCCAAATTAGCGATCAAGCTTGATGAGAAGAATTTTCTTCTCTGGAATAAACAGATCGAAGGAGTGGTCAAAATGCATAAATTGCAACGCCTCCTCGTCAACCCGGTAATACCAATGAAGTATTTGTCGGAAGAAGATTGTCTCGCCGACAAAGTTTCTGATGAGTTTGAATCTTGGTTAGTTCAAGATCAGACATTGTTCACTTGAATTCTTTCAACTCTATCGAAATCAGTCTTGCCTCGTGTTCTTACATGTGAACATTCAAGGCAACTTTGGGAGAAATTGCAACAACACTATTTCTTTCATCTCAAGGCAAAATCAAGGCAACTCTGTCACGAACTAAAGAACACTAAGAAAGGTTCGAAGTCGATCTCTGAGTTCCTTACCTCCATTCATGCTTTAGCTGATACTCTCACTTCGCTCGGCGAGTTCATTTCTGAATCTTATCTATGTGATGTAATTTTGGATGGGCTTCCAGAGGAATATAGTCCTTTCGTTATGATGATCTTCGGTAGACCTGGAACTCCCGATCTTGCTGAGGTTTAATCATTATTACTTGTTCAAGAATTGCAATTTGACAAGTATCGTCAAGAATTAGCCGTTTCAAATGCAACAGTCAATTTTGCTCAAGCAAATGGTCGTGGTGCTAATTCTGGTGGTGCCAAGGACAATTACAACAACAATAATTCTCAATTTCGTGGTCATGGCAAGCAGAACCGTGCTCGTGGCCGGAGCGATGCTGCTCGTGGTGGCCGTTCCAATACACCTCGCCCTACTTGTCAGTTATGTCGCCGTTATGGCCATTTAGTTCTTGATTGCTGGTTTAGGTTTGATGAGACCTTTGTCCCACCTCCAAATGTGGTTCAAGCTATCGCTACACCTGCTACTGCAACTGATAAGAGTTCTGCCAATGCAATTGATGCTGCCACTCCAAGTGTGTGCTTGGCTGAAGCACTTCCAATAGATGCTACAGGTAAAATTGTCCAATTTCCTTTTCCTAATCCTTCTGATTATGAGGATTGGTTTGGTGATATAGGTGTTTCGCACCATGTCACTCCCAATTTCTCTAATTTACAGCACACTAAACCTTACAAAGGTCATTCTAGGGTTAAAATGGGCAATGGTCGTAGCTCACATATTCACTCAATTGGTAGTTCACCATTGAATCCATATGTTAATCTAGTCCTAAAACCTGTTATATGTACCTCACATTACCAAAAAAACTACTCTCTGTATCCCAATTCATTAGAGATAATGTTGTTTTCTTTGAGTTTCATGATCCTTACTGTTTGGTTAAATCAAGGTCTCTAAACAGGTTATCTTGCAAGGCATACGAGGTTCTGATGGACTCTATGTCTTCAAGGGCTTACCCATAGTCAAAAGAGCTTCATCTAGTTTGAATTGCAAAACTTTACCTGTTTTAAACAATGTTTCTACAATTTCCAACACTGTAACAGTAGGAAATAGTGCTTCTGAATTTTCCATTTCTTCCAATAAATGTACTTCTACTAGTTCCTTATGGCATGCTCGTTTAGGGAATGCCAACTTCAACATTGTATCCTATGTCATGAAACATTGTAACTTGAAAGGTTCTAATAAAATGTCATTTGATTTTTGTAAATCCTGTCAAATTGGTAAGGCACATAGACTTCATGCACCACCCTCACAAACACAACACACAAAACCATTTGAACTTATCAACACTGATCTTTGGGGACCCTCCCCTATGGAATCAAGTAGTGGCTATTCTTACTACATAGCTTTTGTTGATACATTTACAAAGTTTACTTGGGTGTATTTGCTTAAACACAAGTCCAATGCTTTAGATGCTTTCATTTTGTTTCACAGACTTATCCAAACCCAATTTGATGCTACTCTTAAATCTGTGCAATCTGATGATGGGGGTGAATACTTTCCCTTCACCAAGTATCTGTCTGGTCTTGGTATTACTCACAGGTTCACTTGCCCATATACGTCACACCAGAATGGTGCTGTGGAAAGGAAGCATAGGCATTTAACTGAAATGATCCTTACTTTGCTCTCCCATGCCTCCTTACCTTTGAAGTTTTGGGATCATGCCATCACAACTGCATCTCACATAGTCAACAGAATCCCAACCACTGGTCTACCACCTTCTACATCTCCATTCCAAGCCCTTTATCACACTCAACCAAACTACAATCGACTAAAGATTTTTGGATGTGCCTGTTACCCCCACTTGAGACCTTACAACAAAGCCAAATTTAACTTTCACAACTCCCAATGTGTCAACCTTGGACTCTCACCATCCCACAAAGGTTATAAGTGCCTCACTCCAGAAGGTAAGATTGTCATATCCAAAGATATCACCTTTGATGAAGTCATCTTTCCTTATTCTACCCTCTTTCCTTCCCATACCACATCTCTTCAAACATCAGCCACCTCAAACACATCTACTTTACCTCTCCCAACCTATAACCTTACTCAGAGTTCACTACAAAACTCCACTACCACTATACATAGTCCAAATACCACTTCACACCTTGATAATCAACCTATACCAAATACTACCAATGTTGCAGATATTGTACCTCCTCCATTGCCTGCATTAGACACTAATGAGTCTCCCTCACCTCTTAAAGCTGATCCTATACCACATGCTTCTCCCATGGCTGCAGCTATACCATCTGACCCCTCATCACAACTTTTATTTTGTGCAATGAATGAATGAACAAATTATGATATGCAAGTATGATGCAAACGCATGGAGAATGACCACTCGAAAAGTGTGGCTTGTTCTAAATAATTTTGTTGTTTTTAATGCAAGACAAAATATGGAATGCCAATGCGAATGATGCAAGAATGATGCCCCCTTTTTTTCAAAATGATTTTTGATTTTTAGTTTTTAGAGCGAGACAAGATACGAAATGCCAATGCCCCTTTTTTGAATGATGAGAGATGCAAGAATGGTGATATGAGGCAAGCGATTGTCGTTACCACGAGTAACTTTGCATGAAACATTGAGTGGATCCCGACTCAATACTTCACCCAATATCTTTGAACGTTTCGACAATTAGTTGACTCAATTTAATTTCCTACTTGAAAATAAAACACGTGTGGATCGGGTCAAAGTGCCACGACATCGTAGAAGTAACATCTCAAATTTGTAGTCGACAAACAAATTTGAGATATTACCTTCGTCGTTCCAAGGTGCACTTCTACCCATTAAGCCATCACATGAGGAAATTTTTCTTTGTTTTGAAAGGATGCATGCAAGGAGAAATGGTGTATTCGAATAAAGTGATGAGGTTAATGAAATGATGCATGAGTGCCACATTGACGCGATGTCTGCATTATTTGATGATGATTTTTTGTACATGCACCCGGATGAATGTGATGCTTATGCAATGCGGATGATAATTGCTTCTTGCTTTATTTTGTTTTTATGCAATGAAATGAAATGCATGATACTCACAATTATTTTTAATGCGTGGAAATGCATGCAAAATGAAACGTTCAAGTGCTTATTTTTTATGCCATGAAAAAGGGAAAAGAGGTACATGCGATGCATTTTCTAAAATCTATTAGAAAGCATACATTTTTGGATTTTTGTTTATTTGTTATGATATGAAAGAGAAAAATAATAATGCATGCAGAAAATGGCGCGTTTGAGCTAAGGCTATATGAATAGCGGAATGATATATGCATGCAATATTGATGTGATGCCCACCTTTATTTGATGACAGTTTTTGCATAATTAAGGATGAATGAAATGCGATATGGATGATAACTGCTTCTGGTTTTCATTTTTCTTATGCAATGAAATGAAATGTGTGATGCTTACAATTACTTTCCTAATGCATGAGAAATATTGAATGGAGGTGCATGTGAAATGAGGCGTTAATGTTTATTTTTGATTTGCGACACAGAAAGTATTAATGTGATGATGTGAAATGAATGACGACAGAGTGAGTGGGTGAATGAATGAACGAATGTGCATTTTGAATGAGGATGCCGTAAATTGCATCACTTGATGATTTTTCATGATTATGAACGAATGAAATACCATAGGGATGATAATTGTTTTTCAAAATTTTGTTTTATGTAATGCATGATGCCATAATGCAAAGTGCGGATGATGATTGCTTTTTGTTTTATTTTTAAACAATGAAATGGAATGCATGATACTAACAATTATTTTTAGTGCGTGGAAAGATATGATTCTTATGAAAATGCATGCAAAATGAGGTTTTTGCATATATGATATGAAAAAAAGGAAAATAATAAAGCATGTGGTATGTTTCTAAAATTTTTTATGCGAAAAAGTGCATGATGCAATGATGCTTCTTTTTGTGTTTTTGCAGAAAGAGGATATTTACAGGTGGTGATTTGAAAATTTTCACACTATATGCCACCTCATATTGGCGCTTATTGAAAAGGAAAAGCATATCTTTTTTGATTTTTCGAAAATTTTGAAGGAAAAATTGATTGAACTGAATGCAACGATGCAGCACACAATTTTGGAAAGCCCCTGTGACCTAAAAGGGGGTAGACCCTATGATCTAAGGTATTTTAGGGGTAATCTTCTCATGTAGCTCTATTCACACCCTCACAAGGTCATCAAAGCCACAGTCCCTCTCATGAAAATCCCCGTAAATGCAGCAAATTGCTAGATACGAAGCTTCATGAAAGAGCACAACTCTGATTGAAACTTTCACGAGTAGCCAAACGGACAAAGGTCCTGATGGGCTCCCACTACTCGAATCCACTCATCCTAAGGTATCCTAACAGACCTGGGTTATGGTCTCTTTCTCTAATCATATAATCTCAAGGTACAAGTGTGCGTGTGCGAAGGGAATTTCCTTAAAAACTAACCCCACCTGCAAATGAAGATCCAGAACAGCCGAGACAATAGAAAGCAATAACATGTCGTATACCCTAGGGTTCAATATCAATCAAATACAACTAATCTAGGGTGCCAACAACATTGCACTTCTTACCTCAAGAAAGGGAGCAAAGAAGAAGGGGACATGATAAGAGAGGGGGAAAATGCATGAGGGAACTAAGCATTTAAGCAAAGAAGTAACTATCTATTACTTTAAACAAAAGCAAACACAGAAGAAGCATGCACATGGATGCAACATGCTTATGAAACAGAAGAAGAATAGAGGCAACGCAAGATATTCAAATCACACAAACCACACACTTAATTAATTAGGCTTGACCCACTTTTGAAGAAATGTTTTTTAGTCCCCAGTGAAGTCGCCAGCTGTTGCACCCCGAAAAATCCGGTTTGGGTTTCTCGATGTACAACGTGGAAAAATTATGAAGCCGCCACCAATATTTTAATTTTAAGACCAAAACATTGAAAAAAGGTCTTTTGAACAAGGCAGATGGTCTTTTGAAAAACTAGAGATATAGGTTCGGGGGTCGATTACGTGCGGGGAAGGTGTTAGCACCCCACGCGTCCTCTCTACTGAGAGGGAACCTTTAATTAAGTGTGTGGTTTTACGCTTGATTTGAAAAATACCTAAATTTGCCTATTTATTTCTTATTTAAAGATAAATGGGAAAACTTAATGAAAATTTTTATTTTTGGCGCTTGACGAGAGTTGGCCTCTCGCTCCTACGTATCCCCTGGTGCGATGGAGAATTCAAAGCTACGTAGTTCTTGGTTGTCAAGAAAATGTTCTGATTGACTGCTAGTAGCGACTCGTTTTTTTTATTTGATCTTTTGAAAGCGGTTTTCGAAAGAGATTAATTGGCACGAATGATCAAACTAACCAAAGTTATGAGTGATCATCGCTTATTGTTCTTTGGAAAAAGGCATTGCCGCCAATGGCTAGACGAACAAAGGTTCTGATTAGCCATTAGCGACAATGAGTTGAAAAATGATTTTTTGTTATGAAAAATACTAACGTTTACGGTTGCGAAAATGATTTTTGTTCGTTGCGCTTGACGAGAACGTGGCTCGCTCCTACGTATCCCGAGTGGGAATCAAAGCGACGTAGTTCTATTTTGAAAATGTTTATATTCTGAAAGAGTTTTGGAAAGGGGAAGAGTTTTTGTAATAACCAAGCAAGCAGAGGCTTTGAGTGATCATTACTAATAACTCTTGATGGCGTTCATGACAATCAAACAAGCCAAGGCTTTGGGTGATAGTCACTAATAACTTGCATTAATTTGAAAATATTTTTTGAAAGATTAAAGGGAGAGAGTGAGATAGTGAAATGGGGTATAATTAATTACAGGGGGTGTGACTAGCATTTTTAGACAAAACGTGGGGGGGTTCTGGATTAGTAATACTGGGGGTATTATTAGCAATCAGGTGTAAACAAAAATTTAAAAAAAGAAATGCACACAGGCCCATAACGCAACCTGCAATCCACACGACCCATTTGCTAAAATAAGGAAAAATAAACCCTAAGTCACTCCTCTCCCAACCAGCCGCTCCATTCTTTACTCAATTTAGAGAGAGAGAGACAGATCGAATAAGAGAGAGAGAGAGAGAGAGAGAGAGAGCGAACCGGAGAAGAAGAACGGAAGGGAGAACGATTGTGCGACTGTGAGAGGATTATGGACGGTGGCTGTGGTTTCGCGACAGTGACTTCTACGGTGGTGACGGCGGTGGCACGTGACGGAGAGAGAGAAGCGACGGTGACGCGCGATGGAGAGAGGGAAGTGACGGCGGAGGTGTGGTGGTGATGGGGAGGGCCTGCGACGGCAGTGACAACCGCCGGTGACGCCGACTTCGCAAAAAAAGAACAGGTTCGCAATTTTTTGAACAGTAAAAAAGAAACTCCAAGTTTCAAGCTTTTTAACAGTGAAGAAACTCCAATCTGTGTATTCTGGTTGTCTCTGACTGAGCTTTTTGTAAAAAACTCAGTTTCTTTGTGTGTCTATATGGGTGTTTTGGTTGCTGTGTTTGTGTTTTGGTTCCCTGTTCTATTTTGGTTCTCTGTTCTGCGTGTGTTTGTGTTGTTTTTTTTACTGTGTGTTTGTGTTTGCTGTTCTCTCCCTTTTTGCTTCTGATTTCTCCCCCTTTGTTCACTGTACTGAGGCTGATTTTATAGTCCAAAATGCCTAGATTAATGTATTGTGTGGTCAATTTAGAGTTGCTCTCTGATCTGTGTTTTTTCCAAAATATTTCCTGTTTTAGTGCTCTAATTTTCCTGAACAGATTTTTCTCCTTTCAAGCCACTAGTGCTTTCATAGATATAACCTTGTTTGACCATATTTCAGTTGTCTAAAACTTTCCTTTCTTGTGTATTTGTGCAGAGAAATAAATTGCAAAGGGAGAAGAGCCTTCCATTTGAAGCTTTGGAGCTTTGACATAGGTCATGAAAGTCTAGTTTCTGCTTTGTCTTCTTTCTCTTGTCCAGCTAATGATGCTTGCTGTCTTTTGACTCTTTACATGTATTTTTTGGTCTAATATGTATCATTATATTGTCACCTTTGTAAAGGATCTGTTCTGAAACCTTTTGTTATTGTTGTATATTTTTCAATTGTTTTTGGTTTTGTGATTCTTAAACAAAGAGTTTGAAGGAAAACTCAATAAACAACAACAGCAACAACGTATCCCCCATCCACAATTCACTTTATTTATTTATTTATTCTAGTTTAACATAATGGTGGCATCAATAATAATAATAAAAAAAGGGTGGCTAACGATTATCAAATGACACGAGTACATGACTAGAAGTTTAATACATACAAAAATAAACACGCGTACCCAATTAGAAAAAATGCAAACGCAATTAATAATAACGCGTGTACCCGGTTAAAATAACACGCGTACCCAGCTAAAAATAATGCGTGTGTGCCTCAACATATATTTTTGAGTCTCTTTTCAACTACGAGAAAAATATTGTTAGAACCTCGCGTCCGCGAAAAGACAATTTTTATTTTGAATTAGTCGGACAAAATTGGGGTATGACAATGGGTATAGGTCCAATGTTTTGTTCATAACTCTTTCCACCGAACTCTTTTTTGAATAATTTTTATCTAATTGTAAACTAGACTCACGGGGCTTCAATTTCGACACGGATTTCGTTTCATTTGTTTGAGAATTCAAAGAGAAAACTGGGTTACAATTTAGTTAACAGAAGTTGTCGAACTTCTGTACCCTGAGAGGTATTTTGCAAAACTGTACTATTTTGGTACCTAAACAAATAAATAAAAATTATTTCTAGAAACTAGACATCTTAATCTTTCCAGAGGATATTTGTTTTCAAAATTCCGACATCGTTTGATATGCTAAATTAATTGTCGGAGTTCGTGCACAGTTGCTGAAAAATACTGCTCCTTAGCTGTTTGGTAAAATGATCGAACGAATAGGACGTTGTGCTGGTTATTGTCGCTGCCCTTGTGTCCTGTGTGTGGGAGCGCCTAGTGCGTAGGTTCAGGCATTGTCTAGTGGTGATGTGCACCAATTTGTGGTGTTGCGTGTGTCTGTTGTGCTGGTGTTGTCTGGTGGTGTTGTGCGCCAATTTCTGTGCTGTGTGTGTTTTGGTTTTGCGCGCTGTTTGGCATGGTGTGTACAGGTGATATGTGGCAGCTGTGATGCTGTAAACAGGTGAGAGTTACGAAGTAGCTGTGATGCTACAACACGTGGTATTTTTGTGTGATAATAATTTCGGTGGTATAGTATTTATTAATTAAATGCTCTGAGTATGTGTATCTATGCATGAATCATGAGTCGCATTGTCATATGCATCTTCGAGGTAGCTGTGATGCTACAACACGTGATTATTTTGGTGGTGTGCCCGTCGTGGCCTTTTACGAGATCGGTACCGCATGCATATGCCCAGAGGGGTTGCATTCATTCATGAGTCCATTTATAACGAGTGTTGGTATCTATTTACTAATGGAGTTTGTACCTTGTGCCGTGATATGATGTGTTGAGTTTTATGTGCTTGCTGTGAGTTACCTGCTACTTATTTACTGTTGTCATTGCTTATTATTCCTGTTAATGCTCACCCCTTCTGCTTGAAATGTTGCTCTTATGTGGCAACGCTGCAGCTGCGGTGCTTAGCAGTGAAGGTCTCCGGCTTTCCTATCTTCTCGTCGGGCCGTGTCGTCGCCTCGATATGTAACATCAAAGCGTAAACGCTATTTATTTAGATTTCAATATTTATTTGAGACTTGAGTTGTGGTTTTAAGACCCTTTAATGTGAAGACGTGTTTTGATGATTATTTTTCCGCCGCTATGAGATTTCAAATTATCGGCGTTATTAATTGAGATCGTTTTGAGAGTAAAGTGTAACGCCTTTTTCAATATGGCGAAGTTAAATTGCGAAGAACTCTGATTTTATTTAAAATAAATGAGGTTTAGAAAAGGGTGTTACACATCCTATGATAACAAGACAACAAACAGGCAAGCTGAAACCCAAGGTACTCCTCATTGAAGTTGAACCATCTACAATCAAACAAGCTTTGAGCAACTCTCAGTGGAAACAAGCAATGGATAATGAGATGCAGGCACTGTTAGACAATAATACATGGACTCTTACAACACTTCCTCCTAATAGGAAACCTATTGGATGTAAGTGGGTATATCGTGTCAAACAAAACTCAGATGGCACTCTCAATAAATACAAAGCTAGACTTGGAGCCAAAGGCTACAATCAGCTAGCTGGTAAAGATTATGGTGAGACTTATACCCCGGTTGTCAAGCCAACAACAATTAGAATACTTTTCTCCCTTGCCATCAGTTACAAGTGGATATCATTCAACAAATTGATGTGAAGAATGCCTTCATTAATGGCCATCTAGAAGAAGAAATATATATGGTTCAACCTCCAGGCTATGCTACCACTGACAAGTCTCAAGTTTGTAAATTGAATCGTTCCTTATATGGACTTAAACAAGCCCCTCGGGCTTGGCATTACAGATTTAAGCAAGCACTCAAGCTGTTTGGTTTCAATCCAAGCAAGTGGGTCAGCCAGAGTATTTCCTTGGTCTTGAGCTGCAGTATTTGTCCTTTGGTGCAGTTCTTTTCACACAGAGCAAATATATTAGTGACCTCCTCAACAAGGCTGCAATGTTTGATTGCAAAGGTATTGCCACACCTATAGCTTCCACAACAAAATTGAGCAAGATTGGTACAGATAAGGTCAAGGATCCTCACTACTACAGAAGTATTGTTGGAGCACTCCAATATGTCACACTCACTCGACCTGATATTGCCTACTCAGTAAATAAAGTATGCCAATTCCTTTCTGATCCACTGGATTCTCATTGGAAAACTATCAAAAGAATACTTAGGTATCTTGGCAGCACTTCTAACCATGGTCTGTTAATACAACATGATATCAGCAACAATGCTCTATCTCTACGTGCATATAGTGATTCAGATTGGGGTAGTGACCCCGGTGACAGACGTTCTACATCCGATTCATGTGTGTACTTAGGACCTAATCTAGTATCCTGGAGTTCTAAAAAGCAAACACTGGTTGCACGTTCAAGTGTAGAAGCAGAATATCGCGGGTTAGCCAATGCAACAGCTGAGATATTGTAGATTCAATCCCTCCTCCGTGAGCTGAAGGTACCACATCTCACACCAATCTTACTCTGTGATAATCAAAGTGCTGTATCTATTGCTCACAACCCGGTCCTTCACTCAAGAACAAAGCACTTAGAATTGGATATACATTTTGTCCGTGAAAGGGTTCTGTCTAAAACTTTGTCTGTGCTGCATATTCCTGCTCCTGCTCAAATAGCAGATATTCTAACCAAGCCAGTTGCTACTCCACTGTTTCTGGAATTCAGGACCAAACTCAAGGTGCTCTCAAGCTCCCACCTTCCCTTTGAGGGGGGAGTAATATAGGATAAGACTAGTAAGACTTGATAGGGCAAATGAGTCAACACTAGCTTATGTATAGTTTGTATATAGTTGACTCATTTGACATTTAGGTTAGTGACTTGGCTGCTGACTAGACTTAGGAAAGTTGTTAGCAATCGGTTAGATCACTAACCAACTTGTAACTAGCTTTGAACTGATTCTGTTAGAATCAAGTGATGTATAAATACTGTAATGTCATTCAATGAAGAATTAAGAGAACTCAGTTTATCATTTCTCACATAGGATACATAAGACTTATATGGATACGCCCAGAATACAACAAGCTTATAAGGATACATACGGGATAGTATATGTTGGCTTTATTTTAATGTGACTCCTTTCTGAGTGTTTTTAATTTATATCCTAAAAATACACTATAATAAAATATTAAACCCTAAAAAGGGCTCTTGTCAACAAAAAAAGATTCCTAAAAGAGGTTACTACATTTGTCAATTAGCAATTTTTTTTTCCTTATAGGGGTTACTACCTTCTAAATAAAATGTTGCTCTTTTTGTGTGTTTTTTTTCTATTATGAGCAATTGTCAATTATTAAAGTGAATATCTCTTTATTGTTATCTTTGTTAGGTTTGTATATTATGTTTTTATGTTTTTATTTTATATTTTTATATATTTGAATTTTATTTAAATTTTTATTAAAGCATCTAGGCTATATCGTATCTTTATTTTAAATTAGTAAGTAAGCTAGTGAGTAACACAAAATAACATAACAAGTTGTAGAACCATTAATGTCATCAACATAAATAAAAGTATGAAAGAAAGTAAGATAAATGACGAGTAGAAGTTCAGAACAAGAGTAAGTTGGAATGTCTTTCACTAGGTAAATTCATAAAAACAGACTATGTTTGATGTTGTAGCTTTGGGTGCTGTAGCAATTGATGAGTGCCTTTCAGTCACTAGCTTTAGAACTTCATTACAAGCCTTATGTCTATGCTTTTAAATAAGTGCACCATTGTAATTGAAGTACCCACAGTTTCACCTTATGGGCTATAATTTTTTTAGGCAAATAGAAGGAGGGAAGCCTCATCAAAACCTTCACATGTTTAGAAACATCAAGAAGGAAAAAGAGAACTTCCTCTACTCTTATTGAAAAAAAAGGAAAAAGAAAAAGACATAGAAGAGACTAAGGGGGGACTAGACCAATACCCTTGGTAAGAAAAAATAAAGACATATTATAGTCACAACAATAATAGGGAGCCCTAACTTGATGGCCCCATAAAACAAATCCTCCTAGAGACCATCATAAGATAGTTTAAGTAACTACAAGATAATAACCAGATCAAAAAGAGATAGATACAGAGTTTGCCCATTGTTATATCCAACAACCAAATTATTTTTTTGCCTCAATTTCTTCTTTTGGGTCTTGGACACAACCGGCTCAAAATTATCATCCCGCACAACAGTTCCTTGGGCATCGGTAGCCACAAGATCACCAACATCATCTGAAACCTCACCCCAAATCTTTATTAAAATTCTCATGTCAGATGCTACTACTGGATTTGAAGTAGCAGTCGACTCTGAGGCATTAAGCGGATCTAGACTGTTCTCCTTATGGGTCTTGGACACCACTGATTCAAGGTTATTTTCAGTATCATAATCCGACACATCACCCCAAAGCTTGCCTAAAATTCTCATGTCAGCTGCTACCATTGCATTAGATGTAGCATCGGACCCTGAGGCATTATGTGAATCTAGCCTTGTAGGAGGAGGTTGAGTAGAGGATGAAGCTACCTCATGTAATCGTGTATTTGAAGACATATTTGTTGAGAAAGGAATCACATGCTCGTCCAAACTGTAGGTATTCACTAGAGAATGCCCAACAGAGGGAGATATCTCATGAGGGACACTTAGCGCATCCGGTAGAGGCAAACCAGTTTGAGTATCATTACCTGTAGTAACAATAACTTTTGCCACACCAAGAGGAGGAATATTTTTTGCTATACCAAGAAGAGGGTTTGTGGTTTCCTCAACTAGAGAAAAAGTGTCCCGAACAATTTGGACAGAGTTTGTTTCTTCATTAGATTGCATGACCGTTTCTCTAATCTCTTTGAGAGAAGATTCCCCTTGCTGCCCATTCAAGTCAGCTGGTTGGACATTAGTTTCATGTTCAACCTTTTGCTCCACAACAAATGGCTTCCCTGTATTCCTTTTAGGAACATACTGAACAGTAGGATGAGAAGGTGCATGATTCACTTTCACAACTTCTCTGTTTTACTTTTTGCCTTTTTGGCAATAACTTCAAACTTGTTGGCATGATATTGACTATGCGTACAGTTTTGGGTTGAGTGCCAATTACATTTACAAGATTTGCAGAATAGCGGAATTCTTTCATATTCCACATCAATTAGAAAACGTATCCCTCCCTTTCCACTAATAACTGATCATGTAGATTAGCTGTTAAATCAATATTTATCAAGATTCGTGCAAAGTGACCAAAGGTTCTTTTTGAAATGGCGGCATCCAAAGCAATAGGAACACCTAGGATGCCACTAATCACAAACAAAATTTTAGGCCTCTAATACTCACGTGAGAGACCATGTAGCCGAATCCAACATTGAGCAGTAGTCTGTTTTGTTGATAAAGGGTCAAAATCAGGCGTCCAAGTCGAGAGGCGCAAAACCCCAGGATTTAGATTATAGGTTCCCTGAGCCCATATATGTTTTAGATCTTCCACAGCAGAGAAATTAAATTCAAAGAATCCCTTTCCAAGAGAAACCATTGACCAATCCAAACTTAGCTTCCAAAGGTTAAGATACGGGACTGCAAATCCATAATTTGAATAGGGTTATCTCCCTTAGATAAAATAAGCCTTCCATATAAAACATTTTTGCAGTCTACTATACCAGCACGATATTCCTCCTTGGATATTTTAATGGCTAAAACATCTCCTTTGAAACATGGTTTAGGTAAATAATCGACGTGAGTATCAAAAAAGGCAGGACCCAAGGCATCACTTGATTTTTTTACAACCTGAACAAAAGATTTTGCAGTTCCAAAATTAATAGGGGTAGGCTTACGTGTGCCTTCCTGAGTGGAAACTTTGTTTGTCATAGCATCAAAATTCTGGATTTGGGTCGCGTCGCTTCTCACCAATCGCAACGGAGGCGTGTGCAGCACACACGCATGGTTAAGGCGCGGATCCATTGTCACCTAGTACTGAAGGGCGCGTGACGGAAAAATGAATTGGCTTGCGTGTGGGTCGACGTCGAGCTGTGCAAGGTGATTGGTTGGTTCCTGATGCAAAGCGTTGTTCTGGATATTTGGCTTGTACGCGCAAGCTGATTGGTTGGTTCTTGTTGCTTGTGATCGTCACACCTTCGTCTCGCGGAACTGCAGCAGGTCTGCACATGGCAGGTTTCCAGCCATTGGGAGGCCTATGGGCTATACTTTCCTATTTCTTGGTTTAAGCATGGGTTGTTAAAGTGTTCTTTAACAACCACTCACCCACATTAACCCTTTTCCTCGAATCATAAACCATGTCTGAATTTACGAATGTACTTATATTTAGTTGATCAGTTCTAAAATATGTTTGGAAAAAGCTTCACACATGGATTAAAATATTAAACATCAAACATCACAGTAAAACCATTAAAACTTCATTACATAGCTAAAACATCCCAACTATAAGTGAGTCGGCTCATGATGAGCAACAAACACAAGAAATAAAGCATAAATGTGATACCTAAAGCCATAAAACCGAAATCACAAAGATAAGGTAAATACTCCAAATGATGACAGCTCCCATAATGCTGCAGCATCGCTCAAAGCATTGCAGTGTAGAATTTCTACTTCATTGATGAACAGTAGCTAGAACGAAATGGATAGAAAAATATTTCTAAGTGTCTCTCCATTTGAATAAGCTGAAAATATGGAGTGTGTAGTGTGTATATTATGAAGGAGAAGGTGAGTTCTATTTATAAGTTCATTTGAGGTGAAGTTCTCTTCATAGTCTACTTTGAGGTGAAATTATCTTCTTCTTTTTCCTCCCACTTGCATCAAAAAGTAGATTTGGGTTTTCACCAACCAAAAAGTGGTCTTATAGCAAGTGGACAAGTGTCCCCTAAAAAGCACATTGGTTGGTGATAGAGTGAGCTAACTTGTCCATAGAGTGGTGCTGATGTGATCCACTGGATGAGCTCCACTTGCTTACTTTTTGACCTTCTCTTACAAGGTGATGTCATCAAGATAATATTGTGTGGCACTTAAATGTTGCAACATTGAATGAACACATAAGAAATAACAAGAGGGCACCACAAGTGCCAATTTATCACATATTAGTTCCTAACCCTTATTAACACTTCTTAACACATATTTACATCCTGTAAAAAAACACATGTTCTTACATATTTAACAACATAATTACTTAAGAACTCACATTAATTTATGTCTAAAGAATATAAATAACTCTTATAAATAAGAGTTATCAGTGGACACCAACTATCTTGAGGGAACCATCCCATTTCCCTCTAGATAAGGTGATATGTCTTCTTTAGGATTCTTAAGACTACATGATAATCACCTTGTTGGAGATATACCTTCCAATATTGGCTATCTAGTATCTCTTCAAAGAGTTTCTTTATCAAACAACAAACTTGAAGGAGCATTGCCATAAAGTTTAGGCAATTTGGTATCATTGACTGAGTTATATCTCAGTGGCAACTTCTTATCTGGCCAAATTCTAAAATCAATAGACCAACATCTCTAGAAATTCTCAGTGGAAGCATTTCATCATGGATAGGAAGCCTCAGTCATATCTACATGTTGAATCTCTCAAGGAACTCTCTTTATTCATACATTCCTGATTCTGTTTGAAATTTGCATGATTTAAGTGTTCTTGATCTTCATTCAAATAGTCTAGCAGGATCCATTGCTCCAATTTTTGACATGGAACAAGGTATTTCTGGATGGCTAAAAATTATTGATCTTTCTGATAACAACTTCTCAAGTGGAATTGAGGAATTTGGTGTAGGAAGGCAATGTGATATTCAGTTTCTGAACTTGTCTCCTAACCATCTGAAAGGTAGGTTACCAAACTCCATTGGGAGACTGAATTCCATCAACAGTTTGGATTTGAGCTACAATGAGTTGAGCTACTGAAAAATTTAACCTCAAGTTCATATATCTGAAGTACAATCTTCTTGAAGGGGAAATCCCAGTAGGAAAACCTTTAGTTGACTTTCCTGAGAGTTCCTATTCTGAAAATAAAGGTTTATGTGGAAAGCCTCTTATTTCTTGTAAACTTTGAGAATTGTAAAATTTACTGCTACTTACTTCATTCCCTTATAGATTACTATAATAACAGTAGTTCAACTGCCTCGGTCTCCCACCAATGAAAAAAAAGCCTTTTTCTTTTTATTTTTTTTCTGAGAAAAGGGGGTTAAAAACCCCACAAAACCAGCAAAAGACTACAAAGTCAAAAACCCTTTTTTATCCTCAAGCAGAAGCGAGTGGATAAATTGAGGGGCAAAGTCGTAAAACAAAAAATTAGAATCCAAATTAAAATTATTTCTAGCTAAACAGCCAGCAATTCTATTGTAGTCTCGAGGAATCTTGGACCAACTAATATCACTCTCTCCCAACCCAATACACCTGATGTCTTCAATAATATGAGAGAGAAGTATGAGTGGAAGCAGTGTAGTTAGTATCGCTTGTATCGTGCGATTCAAATCGCGATACGAGTCGAAATCCATGGCAAACGATGCAAATCGTATGGCGACTCGTTTTATTAATGCGAATCGTGGTCTTTATCGTTGGAATCGCGATTCAAAGGTCTATCGCCGATTCTTCAACACATTGCAAGCGGGTCGAATCAGGCCCGTTTTGGCACATGAATCTGGTTTTAGGGTTTTAGATGCGAAGAAGAGCGAGTTTGAGAGAGAGCGATATGAAGCAGTGCGTTTTGGGATTAAATGAAACAGCTGCGTTTTGTGTTTTGAGCGATGTTTTAGAGTTTTAATAAGCGCATAGCGTTTTGGGCTATTTCTTTTTTTTTTTTTTTTTTTACAAATTTTTGGCTGCCTTTACATCGCTTCTTCTACACGTTTCCAATCAAAAATTGAAACGTGTCTCGGACTCTCAAAAACGAAATCGAAAATGGGCGCTTACGGCGTCATCTTCTTCGTCGTTCCTTTCCTTCAAAGTCGTCTTCTTTCCTTCCTTCAACAGTAAAATTTGATTCGTTCCTTTTGCTTTGATTCGTTCCTTCAAACGCTTACGATTTGTTGGTTCTGTTTTGTTCCTTTCCTTCAAACGCTGTGTTGCTTCCTCTGTCTTATTACAAACAACTATTACAGCATGCTTCTGTTCAAATTTGTTTCGTTCTTTTGATATATTGCAGCATGCTTCTGTTCTATCACAACAACTATTAATAGGTTATGTTCTATCACTAGTTACTATCAAGCAGTGACGTCTCACTAGTGAAATAATGCGTTATTTCGTTCCTTTGCTTACTCTGTAGTCTGTATTAGAACATAACTGTTGTTGTTTCACAATTACTTTCACTATGAGTCAAGCAAAGAAGAAAAAAGTGGTAGATATTACATGGGTAGATCATAGTTACATGGTGTTTTTTGGAGGGGTTGAATTAAACACTTGTTACATTTATTTATGACTTGAATTATTTTGAAGTTCATGTGGATTTACTTATAGGTAGATGATGTTTTTTGGAGGGGTTGATTTAAACACTTGTTATGTTTATTTATGACTTGAATTATTTTGAAGTTCATGTTCTTTTGCTAACTCTACTTGGATTTAGTCAAAAATGTTATATATTTTTTTGTTCATGTATCTTATGATACGATACACGATACGATACACGATTCAGAAAATGGGCTTAACGATACACGATACGTATCCCGATTTGATAACACTGAGTGAAAGTACGACCATCCAACAACTCAATTAATTGAAAAGAATTTGTTTCCAATATTATCTTCTTGTAACTCTTATCCCAAGCCAAACACAACCCGTGGAAAAGAGCTCAAGCTTCAGCTTCAATTGCTGGGCACCCGTTAAGCTTCAGAGAAAAAGCAAAGAGGAATTCACCGCCGTGATCCCGTGCGACACCACCACAACCAGCACTCGCTCCATTGTTTCTCACCGAACCACCCACATTTAGTTTCACGAAGCCAAATGGAGGAGGAACCCAAAACTCAGCACTTGACTCGTTCCTGTTGCGTACTAGAGGATCGAGCTTTTGAGCGACGTTCACGGCTTGCAGCGAAGCTTCAATTCTCCCTTGAGCTTTGAGGAAAATCGATCGGAAAGAGACACTATTGTTAGCAAAAAGAATGTCATTACGAGCAAACCAGATACAATCCAACATCACTCTGAAGGTAAGAATCCAATTGATTTGCTGCATGTTGCTCTTCTTGTTCAGATTAATCTCTAACCATTTCTTCCAACTTTGAATAAGGGAAAAATCAACCGGGAGAGGGGTATTGAAGTAGTTCCACAACAATTTAATACGATGGGAATCACGAAAGACGAGAAGTAAAGTTTCGTCGCTGCCACCATATATTGGCCACAAGGCTGAATCAGACATGTGTCTTCTATATCGTTCAGCATTTGTAAGAAGGATCTCCAACAGAGCTTTCCATAAGAATAATCTAATATGTTTAGGATCGAGCCAACATCACACTAGATCAAAATTAACAGTGACCGGAGCAGAAGGAATTTGTTTGAGATTAAGATACGCAGACTTGGTTGAGAAGGATCCATCAGCATTAGCTTTCCAGAAGCATTTGTCTTCATTAGCACCGATACACGGAACTGGTTGTTGAATGATCTTTTCAACTAACTCAGCAAGTAAAAACTCATTTAACACATTCTAATCCCAATTCATTTGATTGTTTACAAAATCACCGACCCTTCTTTGCCTAAGGACGTCATTGAGGGGTTGAATAACATTTTCAATTAGAGGTTTGTCATGGAGGACCCAACAATCCTCCCAAAACCTAGTAGTTTCCCCATTTCCAATTTGTCAAGTCAAATTACTTGGGAAGGTATTCCAATTAGTACAAATACCCTTCAAAAAATTAGAACCACTCTTCTTTGAATCAACAATAGGAAAATTAGAGTTGCCTGTATTATATTTAGCTTTAATGACAGACTTCCAAAGAGTCGGATATGGAGAGCAAAGGTTCCAAGAAGCCTTCAAAATAAAAGTGGATTTCAGATCTCTCATGCTTCTCAACTCCAATCCACATTCTTTCTTAGGTTGGCATACTTTCTGCCAACTAATAGGATGAAACTTCCTTTGCCCATTCTCTTCCCCCAGATAAAACTCCTACAAATCTTGTCTATGTCGTCACAAACACCTTTAGGGACAGTACAAGATTGCATAGTATAAAAAGGAAGGGCTTGTAGAACAAATTTGGTAAGAGTAAGTCTACCAGCAAGAGAAAGAGTTCTAGATTTCCAGACACCTAGCCTTTGATTGACTTTATCTATTATGAATCGAAAAGAATCATTTGTCACCTTATTGTGAAAGATAGGAATGCCCAGATACTTAACCAAGTCAGAGGTACTTTGAAATCCCAAGTGTCTCTAATCTAATCTCAACTCATAGATGATATGGGACATTTCCAGAGTAGTAGACCCTAGTTTTATCAAGAAAAAACAATCTGTCCATTGCTTAAATATTATTTTCGTTGACAATAAAATTGTTGAAAAGAATAATTGTCTGTATGGACACTTCTGTCTATTGCTTAAAGTACAAGTAGGTAGGTCCTTATGCATATTTGAATTATTGTGACAGTGACCTTCCTTGAGCCAAGCCTAGGCACCAAAAAAGAAACATCTTCTACTTCTATCCAATTGTTACACGCTTGTTTCCTATCATTTATGCCAAGGTTCCCCCAAAAACCCATTTTGAAATGACTATAATTAATCATTCTAGTTTTTATTGGTGAATTTCCATAAATTTTTGGTGAATTAATATTAATCATAGTAAGACAAAAAATGATTTTACAAACAATATCAAAGGGGATCCTGAGTTAGCCCCAGTTGCTGGTAATTCATGTAATCAATGCTGTTTAGCCTAACACAACATAAAATCTGCTCAGGAAGCTCCTCTGCTTTGTTCCCCTGTTTTCATCATACAATCACAAGAAAAATAATCAGTAGAAGGAGCTTCACAACCATAAGCTTCTGTGTATAAATTCATTTAAAGAAAATAAACTTTATTTTTGAAATAGTTACTACTCACCTGAATAGTGAGGCCAACGTCTAGAACACAGCTCTTCAATCTTTCCATGAAGGCTTCAAATCCCTTCCTCGAGATATAACTGAATCTATGCATATCTAAATCAATCTCAAAGTAATTTTCTCCCTGCAAACAAAGAAATTCATGTTGTTTAATTTGTTCAAAAGAAGATTAGAAAATAAAGTACTGCATGTGTGCCTTTTTAAGGAAATAAATCACCATAAATTCCGGCCCAAAGATACAAGGTATTAAATAAGTAACCAAAATTTACCATAGCAAATAAAATGATAAATTAGTATAGGTTCCCACAAAACATACAAATTTTATGTCCACTTTTGATATTTTAATTAGTGATACACAGTTTTTTGAGAGTCATTGGCGCCTGGTTGGATCGGCTTATTTAGGCTTTATCTACTGACATAAGCACTTATGAGACTGTTTGGGAGAGCTTATGAAAATAGATTATGACATGTTCATACGTTGTTTTCAGCTAATTTCCATGAGCTCTCCGGATAACTTATAGAAAAATAGTTTAACATTATTTTTTCCTCAATTGTAGAAACAGTTTATGCATAAGCTCTAATATGATAAGTGTTTATGCCATAAGTTATTAATTAAATTGTTTATCCAAACATCCAAACAGGGCCTAAAGATCGTATCATATGAGATTATGTTAGAGTAATAATGCATGTAATAATTGTTGCTTTTGCACAGCCTGGATCATTTCAAACTAATTTTCATTGTCAGCATAGTTAGAGATTTATTGAATGCAAGCATAGTGAAAAAAGACACTGAACTTACTGAGTAAAACTCATGTTGCGGACGCGAAAGAACAGGTTTCTCGTTGTATGTCTGCATAAGCTTCCGTTCTGCTGCACTCAAATGAAGATCTTCAGGGTTGGCAACACGGCCTAATATTTTCAACCTTTCTCGGAAGGGTACGATCGTATCTACACGAAAACCCTTCACCTTTTCAACTTCATCATCCAACAACTTCTGTAGAAATGCATATAGCCATAAACAGATAGATGTTCAGCAACATTAAGTTATTAAGCTTCCACCAAAAGCCTAAAAAGCACTTTTGGCAGAATGTATGTTGTGATATCAATTACTAAGCAATAAACTGATTGAAGAATGGCTCCAACTCACTCTTAAGCTTTCTTGAAAATGCATTGGAAGTTCCTTGGAGTAACTTTCAGAGAGTTTAAAGTACAACACAAAACTCATTCCTTTTCCATCAATCTCACCTTGAAAAAGTGTGGTAGGGTAAAGTGGAATCTGAAATCCACAAAACATGAGTACAAGAAGAATATTCAGCCACAAAAAACATTAGAGCTTATGCTAAAAGAAAAAGACCAGTCCTTTTTCTATTCTCATAGATGAAACCTAGAAGTTTGTTGAATTTTCTGTTGGCAATGTGCTATGGTTAGATACTTAAGGATTAGAATGTGCTCCTTCTGGTCTCATATATAAGAGAAAAATGCAGTTTTAGGTTCATTGAATGATTGAATAACTGATGCATTTGGTTCATCAATGTATAATATAAACCAGATACACGAGTTATTCAATGAATGAACCTAAAACTGCATTTTTCTGTTGGTATTAGAACAGTAATTAACAAAAATGGTGAAACTAGAACTCTATTAATATAGTGCAAAAAAAGAGTACCTGAACATTTACAACAAGTATAGGTGGAAGTTTCCCAGAAGAATTAACAACAGGAAGTTCCACAAACCGAGCTATGTGGTTTACTTTTCGTGGAGATAAGAATACATCTACACCAAATGGGTAATATGCAGAATAGTTTGAAGCAAATTCTTTCTTCTTGTCTCTGCAATATTTTTATTTTATCAAAAAGAAAAGTCAAACAAAATGTTATCTATGGATATGTACATAACAATCCAACTTGAATGGTTTAAACTTTTAAGGAATTAAACAGAATCACAATCTTACTTCAAATAATTTACTCCTCGAACTTTAAAACTGCTTGGTTCAATGTTTGACCAACAATCAAGCATTTTCTTCTCAATTGGACAAAAGGGTACCTGAGAACCAGCAATAGGTCTTTGCAGAAGCGTCTTCGAGGAAACTGGTTCACAAAAACAAAATAAAGAGGGATCACAACAAATAATTTACTCATAGTTTCACTATAAGATGAAGTATCCTAGAAAAACTACAATACAAGAAAGAATAGAGCTTATATAGGTACCAAAAAGGTGTATTTTTATTAACAATTGTTATGTTAGTTAGCAAAAAAAGAAAACCGACACTTTCCCTCTAGAACAGGACGTAAAACACTATGCTCTACAAGAAACTATCATTTAGCAATGCCATGAGGAAACTTGAATACATGCCATAACTCTATATCCTATACAATAAAAAAGTAAAAAACAATTTTTATTTCAGCTACTAGAAAGATTTCAAAGCTGAATCATAAACAAACAATGACTGATAATGATAAGAAATCTGTTTCAAGAATTTTAACTCACATAAAGTACCATGCCCGTTCCCTTCCCTCCATTTAAAGGAAAGTTTTCTAGGAGACTTCTTAATTGAATTAGGAGGACTAGAACATGATGATCTCTTTTTTTCAATAGATGGAACTGTTGATGCAAGACATGGCAAACAATTCGCACCGCTAAACTGATCATGTGAACTTCTAACATCCTCAGAGATATGTATAGAATATCTCGTTGATAACTCCCCCGGTTTCTGCACCTGATCAGTTGAAATTCTGCATTTTGCTTCAATCCCATTCAGGGATACCAAATCTGCATATACCAATTGCTTTTGATCATATATTGGCATCAAAGCAATAGCAAAGCATTGACACAGACACCAGACACGACACTGGTTTTAATTTGAAAATTGCAAGTAATTGAGGTGTCGATTAATCGATGGCCAAACATGACGTGTGTCGGACACCTGACACGTCTTCAACATGAAGTGTCCGTGCTACAGAGAGTAAAACATATCTACATTATAAATATGCAAAACCATACCATCAGGAACACTCTGGAAATCATCATCATCACAGTCAGAGTCAAATACTGCAACTGAATCAAACCATGGCTCCCCAGTAGTTCCTACTTCCATAAATTACCATAGTCAATAAGTATTTCAGAAAAACTGCTTTGATTAGTCAGCAAAAATCAATTTAGTTAGTCAGCAAATACTGCAACTAAAATCATTCAAAATCAATTTTTGCCTTTGGATTACCAAAAGCACATACTAGTCAGCAAAAACAAAAAAAAAAAGAACCTTGGAAAGTGGGGCTGGCAAAGGAGGAAAGAGGCGTGTCAAATTTGTCCAATGATCCCTTACACAACCTAGAAGACACTCTTCTTCTGATTCCATATCTCTTCCTCTTCCCATTCTTCTTCACTCTCCCTCCTACACACCCTTGTTTCTTTGACACACACCCCCCCATGGCATCAATATCTCTTCCTCATTCACCACGAACCACCACCACTTTCAGATACCTCTGTCATATACAGAAACACAATGATATAGACAACAAGGCAAAAGGTTAGTTAGTTAAACAAAAGACAGAACATTAAGAAAAAGAATAATTGAACTACTCTAAGACACAGACCTTCAAGCTACACTTTGTTTAGATTATAGCATGTTTGAAAAAACATGTTATACTTTTCTCTCCCCCATAACCATAATGTAGTTCAGAAATAACATAAAAAGTACTAGTATGAATGAAATGTATTAAAATAATCTTCTATGAAATAAATTGTTTATTTCACAATTATTTTTGTTAGCTTAGACAATATGTCAAATAGACAACACGCACACACTATCTTACCGCCACGCTTGGGTTTAAACCCTAAAACCAACGTATGTCGCTGAAATTGCCGATACAACCAACCAACCACCGTAAGACCTTTTATTTTTTACTTCAAAAAATGAATAAAGTTCAAGACTTTATATCGAATTATTCATTATTCAATTCATGTAAAGAAAAACCTAAAGTACAAAATTATTGAATAATACATACAATCAGTGAAGTTGTTGTTGAAAGTTGGCAACCTAAGAAGAAAGCATCAATTTGGTGGTACCAGCGGTAGGAGGGAGGGAAGGAGGGAAATGCCACGTGGAGAGAAGTGATTGGCCAATACTCGTGAAGGGAATGTATATGAGAGAATCTTGTTGATGGTGTTGTCCTCTTCTTGAAGTGATTACACGGTTTCGTGTAAAGGATTTCGGTACAATTATTATCAACGTTGGTAATTGGGTTTGGTGAATCCAAAGATGGCTTATATGGTAGAATTATCAAAACCGTGTTGGTACATTGTTACCCTTTTCGTCAATTACAATGGAGATTGGCCCCCGGGGCTCTGAATTGTTTTACATTTTGAGGTTAACACGCTTTTCCGTGATGCCAGATAGCGACAGTTACGTCAAACAAACCAGTCACAATTTCTTACTTCCCCCAACTACGGATCTAAGAAAATAGATAAGAAATGGAAGAAAAAAAAAAACATTATGATGACTCATAATTTAGAATCTATCAATTTTAAGTCTATGTTTGGTTTTGCGGTAGTAAAAATATTTTGATAGAATTGATGTTTTATTAGTTGAAAGATTTTTGTTTGAATATATTTACTAAAAAATGATTTTTATCAATCAAGGTTGTTTCGAAAGACTTTTAGGTGTGAAATTACCAAAATGAGGTTCACTTAAAAATTACATTAAAAATTTAAAAATTTGATAAAATTGACAACAAAATACTACATCTGGTCCACTTTATAAGAGAAAAATCAGTTTTTAAGTTCATTCAGTAAATGATGTATCTAGTTGATATTATAGTCCAGATACATCATTTATTGAATGAACCTAAAAAAGTGATTTTTCTCTTATAAAAATGAATTGGAAGAAAACTAAATAGTCATATAAAATATCTAAATTAATATTACAATTAGAGAATATAATTTAAATTACCATGCAATTTGGTAAAGGGAGATTTTGAAAGACGTAAGTATAATAAAGGGTAATTATGAAATTATGGAAGGTGTAAATTGAAATATAATTTAAATATATGTAATACAATCTCAAATACAATTAGAGAATAAAATTTAAGATTCATAAAAAAGAGAATATAATTTAAAAAGGTAACAAAAATAAATATAGTGAAGGGCAATTATGGAATATGTAAATATGCTATGGTAGAGTACAAGGAAAAACAATGACTTTCCTTTTAAAAAAATTAAGGTTCATACTTCTTACAACTCTCTACTCATCCCACACACCCTTTACCCTATGAAAATACCTAAATGCCCTTGACACTCATAAAAAATTCTCTCCCTATATCCTTCATCCTTCTTTTTCCCCTCCATCTCCTAACTCCACACACTTCCTTTCTTCTATTCACATGTATATTGTTAGTTGATTATTTATTATGTTAATTTATAACATAAAATTGTCAGCTGAATTGAATTTTTATGGCCCATATTGAAACTACAGTAGGAACTTGTTTTTTTGGCAGTATTAGAGTTGTACGATACTTTAATACCAAACAGGTTCGGTACTATAGTACCGTACATGTGTACTATGACCAGACACGCCCTTATAACTGACATAGTACTAAAGTATCGAACTCGTTTTGTATTAAAGTACGGTACATAATTTGTGTTCACTACAAAAAAAATAGTATTAGCGAGGGAATATAGGAGGGTCGCTAAATATGCTATACTGAGGGAATTAGCGACGGACACGGCCGTCGCTAATGATGCGCTGATTTTTTTATTTTTTTTTAAATATTTCCGTCGCTAAAAGTGGGTAATTCCCTCGCTAAATTCTTGCACAGCTGTCACCCACATATTTCGTTCTAAATTCCGTTGCTAAATGTAAGAATTCCCTCGCTAACTAGAAAATTCCCTCGCTAATTTCATTCCCTCGCTAAATGTAAAATTCCCTCGCTAACTTTATTTATGTAACCGGAGCACTTTTCTTTCCTCTTCCCACTTCTTTCTCTTCTCTCACTCATTTCTCTCATCTTTCCTATTCCGACCCCAACACCACCACCACCCATATCTCTCCATTTTTGCCACCACCACCTCCACCACCGTCCACGCCGCCACCACCTCCTCCACCAGCACTTAAGGTTTGTTTTTTCTCACTCTTCTCTCTCTCTTCCTCTCTTCTCCGAACTTCCCTCTCTAACTCTCTCTAATGGTTTTTCTTTCTTTCCTCACCCATAGGAACGATTTGTTGCTCACCAACGCACCGGAGTGCACATCATCACCGTAACGCCAAGAGATCGTTGGATTCGTGACTCAAAACGGTTAGTTTTTCTTTAATTTTGATTTTAGTGTTTAGGATTGATTTTTAGAATGTTTAGAAATTTATTTGATTTTAGTGTTTAGGATAGATATTGACATTGTGTGTAGTAATGATTTTTGAAATGTTTAGAAATTGATTTGATTTATATTAGTGTTTAGAAATGATTTTTATATAGAAAGTAATAATAGTGTTTAGGAATTTGATTTGAAGTTGATTGAAATATTATTTTTCTTTATGAATTTGATTGATATTAGTGTTTAGGATTGTTATTATGTTGAATAATAATGTATGATAAGTGTATGTTGTTGGAGATGTTAAATGAGAAGTGTATGTTTGTTAATTTGGAATTGATAATTGTTGTAAAGTGTACGTTAATTTTGAAATTGAAATTGTGTTAAATAGTTGTTTTGATGTTTGATGAACCCTAGGTTAGATGACTATATCGGATGTTTTTATTGTGTGTTGTTGATGGAAAAGGGTGAGGTGGTGTCCCTCACCCCCATATTTTGCTCGAAATCATCTCCATTGAGATAATTGAGAGACAATTCTAACAATGGTAAGGTTGGGAGTTCGAAATAACTTCCTTCACTACTTGGATGGAAAAGGGTTTTGTGCTGTCCTTGACCCCCATATTCGGCTCGAAATCATTTCCACCGAGATAATATCAATGCCACTAACTTGATATGTTATATGTTGGGAATTTTTATGGGAATCTAACTCGCTTTTTTAAATGTGTGTAGATGAATTTGAATCAATTAAATCGTGGATGGGTGTATGATAGGTTATATCCGGGAACATCAGCATCCTATGGCCACACCACCTGGATATGTGGGCCCACATCAGCATCCTATGGCCACACCTCCTGGATATGTGGGCCCACATCAGCATCCTATGGGCCCACCTATGCAACATCCTGGGTATATGAGTTCACAATTTGGCCTATCAATGCCTACACCTGAGGTGCATCCTCAGCCCGTACAGGATGATGTTGACCCTGATGGTGGTGATATTGACGCTGATGGTGGTGATATTGACGACGCATCATCAGAGGAAGAGGTTGTTGTCGACCCTGTCAGTAAACGATGTGGCAAAGTCATCAGGCCTTGTGGCGATGTGTAAGTATTGTTTTTCCTTTTACTTAATTTAAATTCATGGTTTGATGCATATATTTGCTTGTTAATTTTGCAACAATTTCAATATGCAGGTTTCTTAAATCGAACACTGGTTCACAAACGGTCACTCAAGTGATTAAGAAATATTATTTGATAGAGTTTCGTGAAAAGTTGACATCCATCTCTGAGGATGTGGAGAAAGAGTGTTTTAGAGCGTTCTCGGTAAGTATTAATTATGTCATTTTTATGTTGTTGATTTTAATGTATTGTTTAATGGTTAATATATTCACTAGTACGTGTTTTGATTTTGTTTAATATAGACTATAGTGGTTGGAAACCTGAAGATGAGGAGGAGGTCAAGAGGGTTTTTTGGATTAGAATGTCCAAGCAATTATCAGACTGGTGTTACAAATTGAGAGCCAAAAATGAATGCCCAAAGTATATGAGTGAAGATGTTTGGAAACAATACAAGGTTTGAATGGGAAAAAGACACATGGAAAGGGAAAATTTGAAAAAGCCAAGCGAGAATAGGGCATCGAGAAAAGGGTGGCTCGCTTCATTTGCATTGGCTCAGTCCAACTGCCTCTCATCATGCTAATAGAGGCGTAAGCTATTTTAAAATTTTGTTTTACTTTTTAGTTTACATATAAATTGAAATTTGTTTCATTTTTACAGTCTAGGAAGGCTGGTCGCCCTCTCACTATTCCTGAGTTGCATAGAGCCACTCATTTGAGGAAGGATAACAACCAGTTTGTTGAGGAGCACGCTAAAATGACTCAGGTAATTATGCAACTTGATTTCTATTGTATTTAGTTCTTTTATTAATGGAGACCTAATTATCATTATGTTTTGTGGTTATGCAATGCAGGAGAAACATGCTAAGTTGATGTTTGAGCCTACTCAGGGGAGCTGGAACCCTGACTCACTTGGTCCACTTTCCCCTGAGATAATGGCTTTGGCAAACAAAAACTAGAAGAAGGCAGTATGCAAGTCAAATAAAAATCGACTGTATGGTGCAGGGCCCTTGGCGAGACTTGTGAAATTTGCTGATCACTATGACACCAGGTCTAGTAGTTCCCATGCTTCATCAGCTGAGACACAACAGCTCAAGCAGCAGGTAGATAATCATGTGTCTGAAACATTTTTTGAACGTATTTGTCTTTCTTGATAATCATGGTGCAAAACCGAATACGATTACGTGGGCCGATGTAGGGGCAGCGATAAACGATACTAGTGATTTCTTGCTCCACACCCTCTAGGTGCGCGTTTTCTGTTAGTTTTTCTTTCATTTCGGCGAAGGTGATGTTGTTCTTAAGCCTGGAATGTTTTGTGTTGGGACCCTCAAAATATATACCATCTTGTTCCCCGCCTCGATGATTGCCACGATAGTAAATTTTACAGGTGTGCATAAAGACTCTTTCCGGTATGGGTTGTTGTGGTGCGTGTAACAGCCTGGGTCCACCACCCCAGCGCTATTACTCAAAGAACTCCTCTACCCCATGTAGAGTTTTTGCCTTCCGTGGGAATCGAACCTCGTACCTCTTGTACATTTCCTCGCATTCCCACTACCAATTGAGCTACTAGCTCGATTGGTGAGTGAAATGCGAGGAAATGTACAAAAGGTACGAGGTTCGATTCCACTGAAGCAGGCAAAAACTCTACACGGGTGAGAGGAGGTTCTTTGAGTAATAGCTGCTGGTGGGAGTGTGAACAGCAGCTCTTACAATAAAAAGCGCTTTTTATTGTAACGACACAGGTCCACCACCCGGTATTATTACTCGAAAGAACTCCTCTACCCGTGTAGAGTTTTTGCCTTCAGTGGGAATCGAACCTCGTACCTCTTGTACATTTCCCTCGCATTCCCACTTTGCCAATTGAGCTAGTAGCTCAATTGGTAGTGAAATGCGAGGGAAATGTACAAGAAATACGAGGTCTCGATTCCCACTGAAGGCAAAAACTCTACATGAAATAGAAGGAGTTCTTTGAGTAATAAATACCGGGTGTGGACCCAGCTGTTATAATACGGTGGTCTTTGTTGCGAAGATAAATGACTTCTTTTGGAGTGCGCATTGTGTCGGCGTGCGGCTCTAAGACTTGTCGCCCCATGGGAAGTGTAGCATGATATTCCATCATTGTGCGGACGTCGTGCGTCATTTGCGGAACTCCATAACGAAAATAGCCGATCCGATCTTCTCCACGTTGGTACTTTCTGGTAACGTATACGCTCCACGTCTTTACGCCCACGCTCCTCGGGCCGAATTTTCCTCTCGGCCTTCTCCTTCCTTGGTTGGCGAAATGTGATGTCCTTACTCATCCTGCGAAGACATGGTTAGGACAACGAAACACAACACCATGTTAAATCGGTGGTGACAATTCCACTGTGATGAAGGGCGGTTAGGAATTTGTCATTTGAGTACTGGGTTTGGCATAACTACCATTCCATTTGAGCGGGTGGGGGATGGTTTATGGGAAGAAGCAGAGAAGAGAAGATGACTCAGAAGGCAATGGTGGGTTGAGGGTAAAGTCTTGGTGTGAATGTTAGTGTTGTGTTGAGAATGTATTTATAATAGAGGTGACGTGTGAGCCGTTGATTTAGGATGATCATAACCGTTGATTTGAGGGTTTAGTGTCGGCAAAATCTAGGTCGTTAAATAGTGTCAGCAAAATCTAGAGCGTTAAATAAAATAATAGAGGTGATTGTGTGTGAGCCGTTGATTTAGGATGATCGTGCTGCAGATGATTTGAGGGTTTAGTGTCGGCAAAATCTAGGCCGTTAAATAGTGTCGGCAAAATCTAGACCATTAAATAAAATAATAGAGGGGATTGTGTGTGAGCCGTTGATTTAGGATGATCATAACCGTTGATTTGAGGGTTTAGTGTCGGCAAAATCTAGGCCGTTAAATAGTGTCGGCAAAATCTAGACCATTAAATAAAATAATAGAGGTGATTGTGTGTGAGCCGTTGATTTAGGATGATCATAACCGTTGATTTGAGGGTTTAGTGTCGACAAAATCTAGGCTGTTAAATAGTGTCGGCAAGATCTAGACCATTAAATAAAATAACACGTCAGCACTATGCACACTCTTCACAATGTAGCACTCTTCACGATGCAGCACTCTGCACAATGCACACTCTGCACAATGCAGCACTCTGCACAATGCACACTCTGCACAATGCATTATTAAAAATTAAATATTTAATTATTGATACAACTGAATTTAATGTGACTTAACATTAAAACCTTGAATTTAATAACTCATAAAAATACAACTTCTTAATTATGAAATACAACTTCTCAAACTAATAATAGATTAAAGTATTAACGAAGAAGATGAGACCCAGTTCCACACCGTCTAGGACGGGGATTACGTTGTGGACGTTGACGCCGTCGGGTTCTTCCTCAGTCGAGGCAGGGGGAGGTCGGTCTGGAAATAATTGGGGAACTAATGAAAAACTATCACGGTCGGCCTCAGGGGCAGGTGGGTATGGAAAATATTGGGGCACTGATGAAAAACTAGCACGGCCGGGCTCAGGGGGAGGTGGGTATGGAAAAATTTGGGGCACTGATGAAAAACTAGCACGGTCGGGCTCAGGGGGAGGTGGGTATGGAAAAAGTTGGGGCACTGATGAAGAACTAGCACCGGCGGCCCTCTCTTGAAGGCTACGAGCATAAATCGCGGTTCGGGTGTACTGCGTGGAAACCAAGCAGTTAAAGAACATATCGAGTCATTGTCAACCGTAGAATGTCGATAGGTATGTTCTACTGACTGGTAGTCCTGAGATGTTGGTGTGTGCGAGATAGAGTGGCGGTGTGGCACATATTCTTCTGTCTGAGTAAAAGTTTGGTTCCTGTCTTTAGTTTCTACCGGACGTCGATTACGATTACGGTTACGTTGTCGACGTTCGGTTTGAGTTCTTGGGGGACCGGGTAGCTGTTCTTCATCTTGTTCATCCACATCAGCAACAACACCAGCAGCACGTGGATCCCTTAGCTGTTGGTCGACAGAAATGTATGAACTTGAATTTCTGAAAAACCAGCGCATGTATCTATCGGAGTGCTTTGGTGTTCCATAGCACTTGTGTCTAGGTTATTCACATGACCCTAATAACTTTTTATGACACTAATTCACATGCCTTTGTCAAATAGCTTGTCTAGCTTGTTCATATGTCTTTCACATGGTTTATGACAAGTATTCACATGCCTTTGTCCTTATGGAAGTGTCATAGTATTGTCTAGGTTAAATGAATTTAAGTTAGGTTAAAAAATTTAATAAAATTCATAATTTTATATGACATGATAGGAGAGGTCCTGAAGTAAAGGAGGTCTCTTTGATTTATTAGTTAGTGTATTACTTTGGAGGTGTAGAAGGAAGGAATTGAAGATTGAAATTTTTTTTGACTAAGTATCAAAAACGATTTTTTACCTAATTTTAGGAACATTTTTTTCCCACAAATTTAATTTGTATTTTAATTTTTTAAATATTATACCTTGTAGACAAAGTGTAATACTAAAGTGTTGTGTTGGAAAAAAAATTAAATAATATTTTAATAAGTAATTTATTTACTAGAAAGTGTGTTAAAAATCATTTTTTCACCTAAACTTAAAATGGTTTTTTGCCCTATTTTTTTCCATTATTTCCCCTAAGTTTTTTTAATTTTAAAAAAATATACCCTATATTGTCACGACCAAAATGGGTGTAGGATTGTAAAAAAACAAAACTGTCGATGGAATCCTAGCCGTTCAAATTGTCGGTGCAATCGTAGCCTTCAAAAGGGTGCAATCTTGGCCTTTAAAACAAAAACCCTCAGTGCAATCTAAACCGTCTAACTTTCAATAAATAGGCACTACATCTCCCACCACTAACCACACATTAACAAATCCTCCTACTACCAACTAAAACTCAAACACACCCTCCTACTCCCAACTTCATCAATGGCTCCAACTCCAACCCCAGTTTTTATCACGGTGTTTTACAATGGTTATGTCGAAAAATTAGATACTCAGGGTTTGTTGTTTAAATGTGAAAACTACACCCTTGTCAAACTCAGCTCTAAATTCAAACTACCTCAAGTTAAACAAACCATTGAAAAAAAAATCTCTCCTCACCATTCCAAAATGGTTTCTAGTATTACATATCGATACCCCATAACTCTCACGGCTGGCGATGACTTTTATGCGGGATTCAAAATTAACTCCGATGAAGATGTTGAAATGATGATGGAGCATTACAAAGACTGTAGAGATCAAGGTATATGTACACCACAAATATACGCAGATTTGGTTGATGTTGCTTCCAACTATACCCAGGTCAGTCACACCCACTCTATTCCATCTTCATCACCACACAACATTCTTTTTTCTCAACAAACAATTGAACCATACACTGATTTCATTCCACCTGTTTACCCTAACTTCAATCCTTCATCATCCCAAACTGACATGCATTATAGTCCTTCAACACCTCACAATCACTCTGCACCATCATCCTCACAAAACCCCATTGACCTTAATACCAGTAACCTTCCACATACTCAAACTATTACCCTACCGTTTAGTATGTTTGTTGGTGTCCATAATGAGGACGTTGGGGATTATAGCGATGATGAAGATGAAATTCTTCAGCGTGAAGACGCTCAGGAACTAATTCAAACTAACCCCAACATAGGTGTTGCATTCCGCGAGCCTGTATCACACTTTCAAAACGTCACAGCTGATAGCCCACAACCGTATGATTTAGAGTTTGGGCATGCAATGGACCGGAACCAAGTTTTCTCCAATGAAGACCCAAACGAAATCAAACTCAAAATGAAATTTCCCACAAAGAAATAGCCATACAATTCATCCAAACATATCACCTAAACAATTTTGTTGCATACCGAGTGAACAAATCTAGTAGTACAGTTTGGGAGGTTTCTTGTCTTCACGATACGTGTTTATGGAGGTGTGTTGTGAGGCTCGGAGCAAAATCTGGGTTGTAGGGGATTACACAGTTGACTCACCCACACACATGTACAACATCCACTATTTCCCAAGATCACCTCCAACTGACCTCCTCCTTCATATGTTCTCGTATCCTTCCACTTGTAAGGGAGGACCCAACAATATCAGTGGCTGTGTTGATTGCATACATCAAGGAGCGGTTCACGTACACGAGTTCCTACAGGAAGGCTTGGATTGCTAAACAAAAAGCAATCGAACAAGTCTACGGTAATTGGGAACACTCTTACAATGAAGTAACCAGATGCCTAAATGGTTTCTATTACTATATACCAGGAACAGTTATCGATTGGCAGTGCAAACCATTCTATGAGAATGGACAGCAAGTTACCAACAAAGGTGTATTCCACCGCATCTTTTGGAGTTTTGGCCCGTGCATAAAAGGCTTTAATTTCAGCAAACCAGTGGTCTCTGTTGATGGAACATGGTTGTATGGTAGGTACAAAGGGGTTCTTCTTTTGGCAATCGCACAAGACGGAAGGAACGACACCTTCCCAATTGCGTATGCAGTTGTCGAGGGTGAGACAGCGGAGGCTTGGTATTTCTTCCTATCTCTTTTAAGAGAGTTTGTGACACCATAGGAGGGTCTTTGTTTGATATCAGATAGACACGAGTCTATCAAAAGTGCTGTTAGGCATTTTAACACCAACTGGAAACACGTCTTTTGTATTCGCCACATAGCACAGAACTTCATGAGACACTTCAAAAACACTCCTGCCAGGAAACATCTCATCAATATGGGTCAATATCTTTGAAACTTTTTTTATTTATTAATCTCTATTTTCCATTCCATAATTACTAACATCTTACTTTACTTGCTTCAGCATATTCAATGACGGAAAGATCTGCCATTCACTACAAAAATAAAATTGCTGACGAATTAGGTCCTGATGGGGTGGCTTGGGTTGAAGACATTAACCCAGAACAATTGTTGTTGTGGTGCGATGGAGGTTCCCGTTGGGGGCACATGACAACAAACCTTGCAGAGTGCATCAACAATGTCTTAAGGGGGTGCAGAATCTCCCTATCCGTTCATTGATAGATGCAACATATTTCAGGATGAACGAGATATTTGTCAAACGGGGAACATAGGCACAGGCCATGATAACATCCGGAACAATCTTCTCTGAAAAATTGTTGAAAAATATTGCGGAAAACATTCAAGTCTCAAAAACGCATTGCGTCGCAATTCACGATCGTGCCAACCAATTGTTCTGAGTTCGGGAACTTTCAAGACCACAAAGTGGTAGACCTGCGACCACATATGTGGTGGACTTTATAGCAAAAACTTGTGAGTGTGGGGAATTCCAGACACTTCATTACCCCTGTTCAAATGTCATCACAGCATGCGCAAAATGCAATTTCGACCACATGAAATTCGTGGATCCACCGTACACAATGCATAATGTTTTCAATACTTACATTGTGGAGTTCCCACCCTTGCCAACTGAGACCTCATGGCCTGATTTCAATACTATTGAACTACAGCATGATCCAACCAAACGAAGAGATAAAAAGGGCCATCCACAGTCTACTCGTATTCATTACAATGAAATTAGTATATAGCGCGGCGCTTTTTCATCCATGGGCGCGCTTTTGGCCTAACTGCGCGACGTGTGGCGCTGGTATTGCACTCCAACAATGGGCGACACTCCTAAAAAGCGCCACCCATTGCCCAAACACGTCCTCAAATAGCGGCGCTTCCTAAAAAGCGCCACCCATTGCCCAAACACGTCCTCAGATAGGCAGCGCTTCTTAAAAAGCGCCACCCATTGCCCAAACACGTCCTCGAGATAGGCGGCGCTTCCTAAAAGCGCCACTGCTGCAGGGTGTATCAACAACACCAAGAGGTGCCAACGAAAGGACCAGCGACCCAACACGTAGAAATGGCCCAAGCGGCTGAAACGCGAGAGCTTGCGGCGCAAACTTCGCTCCCGCCGTTGCGAATATTTCGGCGAGATGCTCCATCCCAGTATAAATCGCCATTCGCGTATGGCTTTAGGTACGTTATCTTTACCTTGTGATACCCTGCCCGAGCGATCACTGACTTGTGCGTCGGAGTGTCTTTGCAGGTACCACCCGAGGTGCTCTCAAGGCCGGTCCCTATTCCTCATCAACGGCCGGCGTAGGAGCCACGAACAACATCACTTCATTGGTCGTACGATCAATTGGCGACCACCACGATGGGAGGCCCGAGCGCTATCCTACCCGACTATGGCTCCACGCGACCGGCCCCGGACACACGGCCTCATCTCGACCGAACCCGCCGGGTAGCATCATCCTCGCGATGACCCGGGGCGTGGCCGTTCTGCTTCATGAATCTCAAGGAAACCCGCGCCAAGAGCCCTCAATGCATGGCGGCCACGGACCGATCCTAGAGCAGGTGCAACCGCCCGCTTTTCAACATCTACCGGCCGAGTTGATTGAGGCAGGGATTGAAGAACCATTGCCAGAGCACATCACTCAGGCCGTGCTACAGATGCTGCAAAACAAGAATCATCTCATCGCAGATCGAGACGAGTTGATCTCCGTTCACGAAAAGAGGTCGATTCGGTCCGCCAGACGTGCGGCATCTGAAGAACATTCGCTCTAGGTCGTCCAGCTCGTAGACACCGATCGCCTCCTCGAAGGAGCATCACTCGCCGGGGAAGTACTTCCCACCGATCCCCGGCACGACGAACCAGGGCGCACAGGTCTCCCCCAAGCAGGAACGTGCGCAGACGCCGTTCCCACTCTTATGATAATGAATATGAAGATTCCAGCTACCGTCCTGAATTCGGTCGCTCGCCCACCAGATATTCCTCCTACGAGTCGTCTAGTTCACGACGATCGAGAAGTAGATCCTGGGATTCACACGAAGAGTTTGAAGACTATCGATATGGAGGAATTAGAGACGTCTCGCAATGACCAAGAAGGGGTAACAGCAAGCGTCCCAGAAGGCACCCTCCTCAACTGCCACCTTTCGGCCAACCTGGAGGATTCTACGGTATGACAGGCAACGAGGCGTGCCTTACCATGCATCCCTTTGGGTCGACTGACATCACGAACGACCATGGACCATTTACAAGAAAGATCAGGCGCTACCGTATCCCCAGAGATCTGAGGAAACCCCCCAATTTGAATAAATTCAACGGCCGTGGGGATCCAAACAGACACTTAAGGTACTTCAACAATTATTGCAGCTATAGGGAGCTAGGAACGACCATGAAGTGCAGACTCTTTCCTGATCGCTCGAGGCGAGCACTGGAGTGGTGGGAGAGCTCGCCGCCCAACCATCTCGTCTTGGGGCGGCTGGTCGAAACATTCTTGGCAACTACACGGCCAACGATGCCTGCAGAGCGGAATGAAGAGCACTTAGATCACGATTATCCAAGGGACAACGAATCATTGAGACGATACATAGGCGGTTCAACGCCGAGGCCGATCAGGTGCACAACCTGACTGATAGAGACAAGCTGAAGTATCTCAAACGTGGTATCAGACCGGACCACTGCTTTGCATGCTTTGCAGAAGAGTTTAGCCTAAATCGTTACTTGGATCTGACCACGTTCCTACGAAGGGCCAACGATCATATGGCCTATGAAGAGGCAATCGCTTCGCTAGAAAGGTCGCGTCTGCGCGACCCGAAGAAGAGCGAGATAGGTCGCTTGAAGAACAAGGCGATCCTCGTGATAGCAGGACGGACTAACAATCTATCAATAAAAGACAGGCAGACGCTCTTTTTCCCATTGGGTTTTTTACTGAGGCCCGACCTTTAAAAATCAAGTGTATACTTTACTATTTCATGCAAATGTATGACCGGTCGCTCGTCATGTCCGTGGCAGAAGAGCGATCGTAAGGTCACCGTGTTGAATTACATCAAGTGCCACCGGGTTGGCCCAATCGAAGGTCACTATCCGAGCATCCCTATGGAGTTGCCTTCGGCTTTCCTCCTTTCCTTGCCTGTATTCTTTTCTTTCCCGAGGTCTTTCTGCCCCAGGATAGAAGCAGAAACTCCTATTGGAGTCAGGCCAGTAGTAAACTGTAGTGAGTGGACGAGAGGGCAGAATCATTGATGGTTTCTTTTAGAAAGAAAAAATAAATAGCCCCACCACAATTCTAATCTATGCAAAACATATTACGTGTTCAATGGCTCAGTAGGGAATCAGAGTCGGTTTGTTAGCGCCTTCCGGAGAAACAAAACTTAACGAATGCCACCGAGTTGGCACAAACGAAGAACGTAGACCGATGAACGGTCTAAAATCGAGCGCCATCGAAATGGCCCAAGGGTCAGAAGGACCCACAAACGAGCGTAGGCCCCGAGCTGTCTACAACGAGTGCCACCGAGTTGGCCCAATCAAGCGCCACCGAGCTGGCCCAATCAAGTGCCACCGAGCTGGCCCAATCGAGCACCACCGAGCAGGCCCAATCGAATGTCACCGCGTTGACCTACGTCAAGTGCCACCGAGTTGGCACAACCTCAGACCATTGAATAACCTAAAGGACAAGCAACGTCCCACAAACTAATAAAAGCCGCCGAGCGACCTACCTCGAGTGCCACCGAGTTGGCACAAACGCAGGCCATCGAATGGCCTAAGGGGTAAGCAATGTCCGAACAATAAACGAAGGTCGCCGAGCCGACCGAGTGCCACCGAGTTGGCACCTTCAGTGTCATCGAATGACCGAGGTCAAGCAATGACCGAGGTCAAGCAATGACCGAGGTCAAGCAATGACCGAGGTCAAGCAATGACCCAGTAACTAGCATTGACTGCCGAACACGGCCAGAAGAGACCGGCTACAACTATCGCGATGAGTGGTGGTCCATGCAGGTCACGATCGAGCTGTTTCCGAAACAAAATAGGCAATGCGTGACAACACTTGGACGAATTTGAGCGGCTCGAGAATGATCACACCTCCTAAAACGAGCAAGATCCAAGTAGACTTCGTAAGTTAAGGTGGTCGGCTGAGTTCCGACCAATTGGATCGCATTCCAGCATGAGTGGCAGCGTCCACATGCTCGGCTGTGGCGGCGACCACATGCACTCAGTGGCAGCGTCCACACCTCGGCAGTGGCAGCGTCCACATGCTCGGCTGTGGCAGCGACCACATGCACTCAGTGGCAGCGTCCACACCTCGGCAGTGGCAGCGTCCACATGCTCGGCTGTGGCAGCGACCACATGCACTCAGTGGCAGCGTCCACACCTCGGCAGTGGCAGCGTCCACATGCTCGGTATGGCGGCGACCCACATGCACTCAGTGGCAGCGTCCACACCTCGGCAGTGGCAGCGTCCACACCTCGGCAGTGGCAGCGACCACCTCCCGACTTAGCATGGTAGCAACCACACACTTCAATAGATGGAGACCGATTGCGCGATGCAACCCGGCCGCTTATAACACGACACAGGGGCAACGATCTAAGCCTCGGCCGCCTTCGCCCGGCGACCTAGGCTTGGGGCAAGCTGATGCGGGTGTATCAACAACACCAAAAGGTGCCAACAGAAAGGGACCAGCGGCCCAACATGCAGGAAATGGCCCAAACGGCCCAAACCGGCGAGTCTTGCAGCGCAAACTTCGCTCCCGGCCGTTGCGCATATTTCGGCCGAGATGCTCCATCCCAAGTATAAATACGCCACTCGCGTATGGCTTCAGGTACGTTATCTTTACCTTGTGATACCCTGCCCGAGCGATCACTGACTTGTGCGTCGGAGTGTCTTTGCAGGTACCACCCGAGGTGCTCTCAAGGTCGGTCCCTATTCCTCATCAACGACCGAGCGTAGGAGCCACGAACGACATCACTTCATTGGTCAGGTACGATCACCACCCATTGCCCCCAAACACGTCCTCAGATAGGCAGCGCTTCCCAAAAAGCGCTGCCCACTGTTTTATTTTTTTTATTTTTTTTCTGTTCTTGTGTATTTTCCTTTTTATATTTGCAACAAAAAAAAATTAAATCATACATCCAAAATATTTTTTAATAGTGATATCTATGAATTTGTTGTATTTAAACCTGAATTAAATCATACATCCAAAAAAAATTAAATCATACATCCAAAATACATCCAAAAAATTAAATCATACATCCAAAATTAAATCATACATCCAAAAATTAAATCATACATCCAAAATAACAAAACATGAATTTGTTGTATTTAAACCTAGTCTTGTAATGAGCATCAGAAATATCACGTCCAAATGACTTATACACTTCTCAACACTACATGTAAGGACCCTGAAAAGTAAAGTAATAACTCATTAACTCCTCTTTCTGAAATTCACAAACTCATGTGAAATTTGAAATGAAATCAAAAAGAAGTGGCATTACCAGAGGACCGGGATAACCACCTACGGGCCAACCTAAAGGCCACTTCACATCTATTTGAAGTAAGGTGTACTCTTGTTCTATTCCATACCTTTGAACAAACAATATACAACATCAGAATGTTTTCTATTAAGATTATAATTCAACACCAGAAGTTCAGTTATCTTCTATTGTAGCAAGTGATTAAATGAAGAAGGAAAACTATCTAATTTCATCACAGTTCTAGAAAACATGTATATATAGGATTAACATGAATAGCGTGAGATATATAAAAGGACAACAATGGTAGGAAAACATGAATCAGCAACTCCAAAGGTACAAATACAAAATTTCATCACAGTTCTAGTAACTAAAGCAATTGACTATCAATAAGATTAGTTAATCATAACAAAAATGAAACACTTCAACACTCATATTCTTACACTACATAAACAACAGTAAAAGATAATAAAAAATGTTAAGAAAGAGGACATAAAAGCATGTAAAACAATCTTAATAGGCTTGACAACACTTTGAAAGTAACTACCAAATTTGAACAATCTACCAAATTTGTAATAATCAATCCATGACCAATTCACTCATTTTTTTGAGTTCAAGCTAGTAAATGAAAGTAACTCAAAGTAACCCAAATTTTTGATCCCCTAGAGGCAAGGAGTTTCCTACACTAACAGCAGAATCATCATAGAATTTTACCTCATTGATCAAGAAATTGATGCACAAATTCAATGTCAAGTTCAGGAAAAGATTTTCAGAAAGAAGTTTAAAGTGCACATATATTCAAGTTCAACACACCCATCATCATGACAATCATCAAAAATTTAACTAATCTACCCCCTAGACAACAACTATATGCAAAACTCAATGAAAAGGGGGAACTTATGCTTGTGGCGGCATCGGGAGAGAATTTATTATTCTTTGCCAGTGGAGCCATGTGTACCTGTGAAACCAGACCACAAAGAGAGCATAATATATGCCACAATCATGACATTAGCAAGTTAGCACAATAGAAAAAGAAAAACAATTCAAGCCCACAAAGTTTCAGTTTGCACTCCTAAATTTTGAAAAGAAAAATCTGCACTTGGTTTGGGCATTTTTACAAACAGTTGGTGTGCAGACTAGAATTCAGTTTAGGCAAAATTACAAACACTTGGTGTTCATCCAACACAACAAATAAACTTCACAAAACAATCAAAGAATCAAGGCAATACACAAACAAGTTCACTTACTTGTTGATAAGAAAAGGGAAGAATCCAAGCAAGAAGAAAGAAGAAATACCTCGACTAGCGCTTTGGGCGAAAACAATTGACGGAGAAACGCAAAACACGTTTGAGAAAGCAGTGTGGTGGCGAGCGGTGGGCTAGGGCGAGGGAGCCACAGTGGTGGTGCTGGTGGTTCTCAGGGGGAGAGAAAAATGAGTCTGGGGCGTGAGAGGATGGAAAGGATCAAAGGTTTGGTGAAAGTTTGTGTTTCTCGTGTGCTTGTGTGCGCTCCAACTAATGAAAAACGTGCAAAGCCATACCCAGCGCGTTTTTAAGAAGCGGTGGGTATTTGGGAGAATCGCGTGACCCAATACCAGCGTTTTTAAAAAGCGCTGGGTATTGCGAAACGCGTGGAGCCATACCTAGCGTTTTTTAAAAAACGCTGGGTATTGGGAGAACGCGTGAAGCCATACCCAGCGTTTTTTAAAAAGCGCTGGGTATTGGAAGAATGCATGAAGCCATCCCCAGCGTTTTTTAAAAAGCACTGGGTATGGCTAGTGCGTTTAAAGGCGATGGCTAGCATTTTTTTAAAAAGTGCTGGGTATGGGTTAGCTGTTTTGGCCATCCGTGGCGTTTTTACTTAAAGCGCTGCTTATAGGGGCACTCTTTTTTGACAAATCTGCGTATGGATCAAAGAGAAACGGGTACCCGCACCAAACGATGCGGAATTTGTAGAAATGAAGGTCACAACAAAAATAACTGCCCTAACCGCAATGTAAACTAGTCACATTTACTACTACTGTACTTTTCGTATTAGTCTTTTAAATCAATTCATGTCTTTTAATATTATTTTGTGTCACTTAAATTTATATATTTTTTAATAATTAAATTTAGTATTTATATTCTATTTATTTAAATTAATTATTGAAATTAAATTAAATTAATTTACATTTTACTAAAAATAAATATAAGAAAATAAAAAAAATAAAAAACCATGTGGAGATCTTGGGGTGGTGGGGGGCGAGTTCTCCACACCAAATAAAAAAAAAATTGCAAAATTGTAGTGGAGAAATTGAGGTGGTGGGGGCGAGTTTACCACTAAAAAAAAAGTGGGTTACTTTGGTATATAATGTAGAAAGTGGGTTATTTTGGAAATTTTTTTATTTTTTTTGGCACCAAATGGTTTTTTTGCTGTTTTACAAATAATATATAGAAAGTATCCCACGTTTCTCTCACATTTGCATTCAATTTTCTTGTTACAGTACTACGACTTTTTATCTCTGCAAGTTTTTTTTTCTCTCTTAGTACGTTTAACTATATTTCATAATTTCTGCTGATTATGGAAGCATATTTTCTTTTGCATAGAAGGAAAAGTAGTTATGTAATTTACATCTGTTAGAAAATGTTTCCCTCTTGAAATGCATCGTAATGTTTAGAATGTCTTTTTTAGAAATCTCTTAATGCATTGCATGCTTTGAATGCATCCCTAAACGGTTGTTATAAATTGCTTTAAATTGTAATTTTTTAGTGCATCAATGTATACTACTGTTTTATTTATTTATTTTTTTACTTTTTCAGTGCAAGAACGAGTGCATCAATGTATACTAATGTTTTATTTTTTTACTTGCTTGCTTAGATTACATGCCACTTATTGTAAATTAGTGGTTTTTTTTTACTTTGTGTTCTTTTTAATTATTGATGCTACTTAATCTTTGTTTGTGTTGGGGGAGTCCGGGGGAGCACGGGGAGAATTATCGAGCTATATAATGAACGGACCACCAAGAGACTTGGACACAATATCTCTACCCAAAACCTTAAGGTATTAGGTCTCATTGACTTATTAGCTTGTTAGTCTATTTAAATGGCTTACACCATTGAAATGTTGTAGGTCTTCTTAAGAAAATAGTCAAATAGGCTTTTAAACAGACTTTCAGGCCTTGTCAGGCTTTCAGAAATGTCAGGCCAGGCCTAGAAAATGGACCTACAACAGGCCACAGGCCAGGCTTAGGCCTAATATTTTCAACGTTGGCCAGACCCAGTCCAAGCAAAGCCTAGCTCGGCCCAGGCCAAGCACAGCCTAGCTCGACCTAGCCTACACTACAAGAAAAGTCTGATTTAGCCACTAATATTTGCCACGGAGCCTAATCCGTCACTAGTTTGTCACGGATTTGCGACGGAATGTGTAAAAAGGAAGGGGCGCGAAATTTCCCGTTGGACTTTGCCACGGATTTCAAAAACGGTCGCAATTTGCGACGGAGGCTGCGTGGCAAGCCCGTGGCAAATCATTCCACTTAAACCACAAACACGTTTCTTTCTCTCCCACTCTCGAGACCTTTCCTCCCACTCTCTCATTTCAGTCTCCCTCTCTTACTCTCTCCGTCTCAACACCACCCCACGACCCACCACCCCACCACCCAACACCACCGTTCCTCCTTCAATTCGCTTCTCCTTCTCTTCCACTGCAACATCGTCTTTCACTCTCCCTCTCTCACTGTCAAAGAAACTAAAACCCTAACCATGTTCTTCTTTCTTAGATCCTTCGAAATCATAGATTTTACTTTTTCCCTCGATTTCACCTCGATATTTCTCCCTCGATTTCACCTTTTCAGGTTCGTTTCTCCCTCGATTTCACTTTTTCAGGTTCGTTTCTACTCTTAATCTAATTTCATTTGAAGTTCATTTATCCCTCGATCCCACCTTTTCAATGATGAGCTTGGTTCATTTATGCTATTCGATTAGATTCATGTCTCTGAAAAATAGGGATTTGTTTCAGTTTTAGGTTTGAATATGATTTTGTTTGAAAAATAGGGATTTGTTTCAGTTTCGGTTTTAGGTTTGAATATGGATTCATGATTCTGTGTGTTAGAAATTTCCCTGCATACCTGCATATGTTGATGAACTGAAGAATCCTTGATAATTTCTTAATGAAATTTCTCATTTTGGAATGTGCCTCAAGGTATATTTATGGTTTATTTTGGGATCCTGTTTATTGTATTTTCAATTACTCTCTTTTTTAATTGTTTGGTTGACTTGGATTTGCACTTTGTTGAATCAGGTGGCATGTTTCTGCTTTACATTAAGGTAGTGTGGTAGTTGAGTTTTCCTTGTTGAAGGATGGTACAGATGCATAGTTTTTAGTATAAAATGCCTATGTTGTTGTTACATCCCTTTTCACTGGTTTCCTCTCCAGTTGTTTTAGATCCTTTTTTGAAACATTTATTTTAAGCATTTAGATATTAATCTTTTGGTTGCATTATTATTCCTTTTCTTCTACCGTTAAAATTGTAATTACCATTTTTTCAGGATCCAAATAGTGTAGTTATATGCATTCTTTGTTTTCTTACAAAAAGGAGACTTGGGTAAGCGTCTATCTTACTTGAAGATATGAATGCTTGTTGCTACACTTAGTTTATTAGTGTTTGTATAGTCAAACGTGTAGGAATGATGATTGATTGATAATATCTTAGTGCTTGTAGCTACTAATAGTTCCTTCAAGGTTTTCTCTCTATCTTACTTATGAACTATAATAGGGTTTTCCCCCTTTCCCTTTTTTGATCAAATTTTATCCAGTTGTTTTACTTTTTCCTCATTTTAGCTTCTGAACTATAATAGGGATTCTGAAAAAAATGAAGATTTATTTGAATCCAATGACAAAGAAGGTAATTTTGAGAGACATTTGTTTTTCTTTGGGCTGGTGCACTTGACAGTTGAATAATTTCTATCTCTGTTGTTCTGCTGTTCAAATTCAAATCTACTTCCAGCATGAAAAAGAGTTTCTGGCTTGAGTGCTTAACATCAATTGATTGAACTACTGTCCATACCTAGTGATAGATCCTTCAAATGCTAAAGAATTTGAGAAGTTCAACTCCAATACCAGATTTTGGGTATTTGGGTTTCAAATTAGGGATTTATGTATGTTTATATATCAGTGTATGTTATATGTTTATATGGATTTAGGAATGCTACTGGTTTGTTCACTTGTTCACATCGCATAAACAACTTTCTGTAATTAAAATTAAAAAATGTTGTAGGCTTTGAAAGGTGGGAGTGAGTGATGTTCACTGCAAGAGTTTTCACTGAAATTGCATGTTCAATTTCTTCACTGTCAAATATGTTCCACTTCCAAGTTTCTTCTACAGTTCAAATTCTGTAAATTACATCAGTTAATGTTTCACCGACATATCTATAATAGCATTATTAGGTCTCGAAATATAACTTTAAGGACAACGAAAGTTGGCGATTTACTGGAAAATTAGATCTTTTCTATTTGCATTGAAGTTCCCGTCTTTGCACTTTGATTGTGCGCCACGTATCTTTTAGGAGGTTTTGTGTTTATGTTTTATGATAATGATAATGTGTATTAGCTTTTTCATGTTTTATGATATTTCATTTTACTTTTCTTCACAGTCAAGATTTCCAAAAACTTTCACATGTGCAATCGCTTTGCATTCATGAGATGATAGTTCGAGCTTTCAAGCACATCCCGAGGGCGATGATTTCTTACATTGTTGACAAGGAGAAAATGGCTTCATCAATAGCCTGTGCATTGAATTTGCTTTGCTCGGTGTTCCTAAAATAAAGAATCGGATAAATCATGTGAAGCTCATCCTTTCGTGTGGAAATGGCTCGAGTTGTTTTTGAAGAAGCGATTTGATTGGGATCTTAAAAGGTTGAATTACAAAGATGTGAGGAAATTTTCAATACTACGTGGTTTGTGTCACAAGGTACTGGAGTCTTGAAGTAGTTTATACTTGATAGATGCTATGGTTGTTTTGAAGTAACACATGTATGATTTGTAATTGCTATTTGCTTGAAATATCTTGTACAAATTTTATGATTCATCGTGACAAGCATTTTAGCTATTTGGGTTTTGAAGTAACACATCAATTGATTGTACTACTGTCCATACCTAGTGATAGATCCTTCAAATGCTAAAGAATTTGAGAAGTTCAACTCCAATACCAGATTTTGGGTATTTGGGTTTCAAATTAGGGATTTCTGTATGTTTATATATCAAGGTATGTTATATGTTTATATGGATTTAGGAATGCTGCTGGTTTGTTCACTTGTTCACATCGCATAAACAACTTTCTGTAATTAAAATTAAAAAATGTTGTAGGCTTTGAAAGGTGGGAGTGAGTGATGTTCACTGCAAGAGTTTTCACTGAAATTGCATGTTCAATTTCTTTGATACATGTTGCTTTTATGCTTTTCTTCTTTTAAGCAAAATCCATGTGTTGAAACAATCATTTTTTGGTGATAACATGGTTCACCTGTTCAAGTTCTGATTGAGGTAGAACCATACAGTTCTTATTCTTGCTAAATTATAGGATTAGCTATGGCTACATGTATCAAGTCCTTTGATCAGTGAAATATACAAACCAGAAGTAATTCCGGAGGTAAATACCCTTATTTGTGAAAATGCCTACTTGCATGCATATGATGGAGTCTGTCAAGGAATGATCACATTGCTTACATCAGAAGTAATGATAGGAACTTGTTCTTGTTGATATATTGTCTAACTGATGTATTCTAAGTACTAGCCTAGTTTCAAGCTATTTAAAGTAGAAAAGTACATATGTTCTTTGAAGGAGAAATGTTGACTTTGTAGATATAAACTTGTATAGTGGTGAAATGAATTTTGTGGACTTTCAAAGTTGCGTCTAAATGCACAATTGTTAACTATTATGGTTTGTAACCTACGGTAAAAATGAATTGTGCATGTGCTTTTATCTCATTTGATATTATTTGTGCGGTGATAGAATTTGGGTATATTATTCTACAGGTACTTCAGATTAGTGATTTGCTTCAGTATAATGGTGCTTGCTGTAACGCCCCAAATATAATTCAATTATTTATTTAGTGGGTTCTTTAAGGCTTACAACATTTGGTTAAGTCAAAGGATTAATTTGAGTTTTAGGGTATTTAGGAGGTATTTGATTTAAATGAGGAGTGGTGGTTAGTGAAAGGGGAGTGGTAATTTAATTAAAGGAGGGAGTAGTGCAAGTGATGGAGGGAGTGTAATTAGAGGCCCATGAGAGTTAGGCCCATTGCCCATTTGAAAGCCCATAGGCATGTCTTAAAGGGAGTGTGTCGAAGGAGAGGGAGACATTAACTCCAATAAAATCTAAGAAAGTCAAAGGGAGAGTAAGAGAGAGAAGGTGGTAGGTGAGATTAGCTTTTAGAGAGAAGAAGAAGAGGAAGAGGAAGCTTGGCGTGGAAGAGCTCAATGCTAAGGAGGAGGAGCTGGATTGTTGGTGAGGGTTGGTGATTCTTGGTAGATCGGGAAGGCTTGGTGGAGAGAGTGCTACTTCTTCAATCTTTTGAGGTAAGGGGGCTCTCTATTCATTTATAGCTCTGTATGTATGATAGACTTTGTGTGTGAGCAAGCATGTGTTTGCATTCTGAGTTGTATGTGTGTTGTTTGATGCTTGCTTTGACTGTGTTTCATTCATTTTGGTGATGTTGTGATGAGCTGATCATCGTGAGAGGCAAGGGAGAGACAGGGGAGCTGAGAACTCTCAGTCCCAGTGAGCTAGGCTTGCTGTATCACCTTCGTGGAGGTCGGTGATGAGTTTATTGGATTAGCTACGTAGAAGAACTTGTGTAATAGTGATGTGTAGGTTTGATCATAGACTGAGAACTAAGGAGAAAGAATAGGAGAAAGACTAGGCGCACAGAGAGACTTAAGGGTTGAAGTGCAATTGGCTAACCAAAAGAGTGTTGGAGTCGGTGTAGTTGAGGTGTGTAAGGCTGAGGTCGGTGTAATCCTAAGTGTTGACAGGTAACGTAATTAAATGAAGCGTGAGTGAGGGTTGGAAGATGAGGTAGTGCGTAAGTAAGCTAAGTGATGAAATCAGTGAACTTGAAGCCAAGCGTAAGGCCGGTTTGTGGTTACCGGTGTGCAGAGTAGGTAAGCCGAGGTGTATATGCCGAGTTGGGTAGTGTATGTACTTAGGTGGAGTTGCTATAAACTAGTACAGTCGAAGTTAGGCTTATTCCGAGATCAACATAGTCGAAGTCAGTATAGGCGAGACTAGTGTGGTCGAACTTAGGCGCAATTCCAAGCGAGTGTATTCGAATCTAGCGTAGTTGGAGTCGGTGAATAGGCGAAGTAATGCGTAGGTTCACGTTAGGAAATGTCGACCATAGCGTAATCGTAGTTTGAGTACGACGAAGGCAGAAGTGTCGAAATAGTAGTGAGCCGAGGTACGATCGGTGTCGAGGTGTTGTGTCCTTGCCGAGGTGCCAAATGGGTACCGAGGTGTCTGCGCGTATAGGCTATGTTTAGCGTATTTCAACTGCGAGGCGGCGGTGAGTGAGTGCGATCAGTAGTGACGTTAAGTCCAAGCGATGGAGCGATAGGTGTCGTTTTGGTCCTTAGGCGTAGTTTTGGTCCTAAGTGACGTTGGAGTACTCGGATTGACCGTTAGTCAAATGCTTGAGTGTCGAGGTGCTCGTTGAGCTGGGCGACAGCTATGGAGCTGTTGGCCGAGGTAGGGACGTCGGCCTTAGTGCCGTAAGGATGTATGAGAGTTGTTTTGGCCGTAGGGCTATGAGTAGAGGGAGTAATAAATGTTGAAGTCCACGAGGGCATTAAATAAATGAAAATGGTGAATCAGAGAGGACTTCGGTCCTAGAGGTGAAGCGAGAGGACTTGGGTCCTATTTATGAATAAAGAGGCTGCGGTCTAATTGGTGAGTCTTTGGAATTGTGTTATGATTTAAGCCGAATAATGTATATGTTGTGTGTTATGCATTGTTCATGGCGTCGCATAAATCATAAGCATAAGGTGATAGCGAGAAGACTTGGTCTTGGACTTGGTCCGAAGGTGATAGCAGAGGACTTGGTCCTAAGGACTTGGTCCTAAGGTGATAGCGAGAAGACTTGGTCTTAATGGATCCATCATGCATATGCCACTGGAAGTATGGGCTCTGCATCATTCATATAAATCATGCACTGATTGTAGTATTGTTTTGTGGTATGAACCGAGGTGTCATAGCTTTCTTGGAAATGATTTGTTTTGTGTGAGTTGAGGTGCTGTTTTGTGTTTGTTTCAGCATGAGGTTTGTTATAAACATTGCTATTTGTGTTTAGAGACTCACCTTACTGCTTTTATGTTGCTCTCTTGTGGCAACTTGCGGTATTCCCGAGTAGAGTGTCAGTCCTCACTCGATTAATCGTTTAGCGTCGTCATTGCTCACGTAGTTTAACATCAAATGAGTAGCGTAGTGGTCTATTATGTAGATTATTTTGAGTTATAAACCTATGTCAGTTTTGGAACATGTATTATTTTGACTATGATGTAACTACTAACCTGTTACTTGTTGAGCTCGGTTCCTTCTTGGCCGAGGTACTATATGTACATTACACTACACTGGTTAGCTGCGCAATTAATTGTATTGTTTGTTTGGTTGAAATTCATGTAGAAAAATGTAGCACTCCTTGAGTGGTTTTTGAAAACTCTGATTTAATAAGCTAAGTAGTATTAATAGTAAGGGGGTGTTACACTTGCAGTGATCGAAGTGTGGTGATATTGTTGGTTTTCCTGGCAAGTCAACTATTTGTCAAGAAAAATGTGGTAAGCAGAACAAAAGTTGTGATCATGTGCTGTTATTGTCATACTCCTGAATGTCTCAAACTCTCCCTTCCTTTGTTTTCTTCCTTTTCAGGATCACTTAAATTTTCATAAGCTGTTGGGTTACGACTGCCAAATTACCAATCGTAGGCATTCAAGGTCGGAACAGTGGCTTTCAAGTTCCGAATCGACACAAAAGCCTCATTCTTCAGATGTGTGTGACAATGAAGGTTTGTCGTTACATCTCTAGCGGTTTCAACTTCAATATTAATTATGCATGCCATGTGTTTATATTTATTGTATTAGATATGCATGTGCGTGACAACGGGCTTTATCTTTGAAATATATGATCTCCTTGTATATAGGTTGTATCCAGGAATTAATGCTAGCCCGTTTGCAATTTTTGCATTATTTGATAGGCAATTATGAGGAGGCATCAGTGTTCTATCTTTCATTTTTTCTATGTTGTGGCAATATTCTCTAAATGATTGTGTTTTCCACTCTGTATTACAACTTATTTACCTGTTGGTATTCCATGCATTACTTTTTGTTTGATGTTTTTTGTTTTCTTGATGATAACACTTTATGGTTTCAGAAAGTGCTGCAAGAACAATACAATCTCATTTGAAAGGATTGGTTGTACGACGCAAGTTTCTCAGGACGGTAAGCGTTGTTACCCTTTTGCAGACTGTTTTCAGAGCTTGGCTGAAAGTGAGGCAGGAGGCAGTCTGCACGATATTCACTGCTGGTCAAATCTATGACTTCTCACATGGTATGCAGTTTAAAATTTAATTTAATCTCAAGCATTTATTGGTATTATGATTCATTGTTTATTGGCTCGTTATGTTAATTCACACAGAAACATCGAAGGAATCAGAAATTTATGAGAGATACTGCATGCTTTTCTATCATAGGAGTTCTTTTCTGAGGTTGAGGAGGTCAGCTCAGCTTCTCCAGCAAGCAGTGAGAAGTTGGCTCTATTCGAGGCATCAACAGGTGACTGCTGCCACTATTGTTCAGAAATTTGTTCGTGGTTGGATGGCACGATCTAGATTTATTCACCAACTAGATCAAAAAGAGAGAGCTTTTAATGTAGCCCAACAGAAACGTATTTTTGAACTTCAAACAAATGCAGCCATTAGCATTCAGCTTGCTTGGAAAAACTTTGTATGTAGCATCTTTGGCTTCTCATTTAGGCAAATAGCATGGTTGGACAAGTTGTTTATTTTACTGACGATTTCGATTTTTAAGTAAGAGATATTGCTTATAACAAGTTGTTTTAATTCATAGCTTCATTTATAAGTAGCGTTTGAGTTTATAGCTTATAGCTAGCGTTTCATTTTTTCTACCATTTTTGCCCTTATCATTAAATTAAATTCCTCATTTATCCACCATTAAATGATTCTTCTCTCTCATATTCAAGCATTAATTACAAATGTCCATTTATGCTATTTTATATTTATAAGCTACTTCAAACGCTAATTTTACCAAAAACTTAAAATTCAATCCGCTAGCTTATCTGCTATAAGCTATCCGCTATCAGCTCATCCGCTATAAGCTAGTTTATTCACTATCCACTCTTTTTGTCAAACAGAGCCTTAATTTGATTGTTTGAAGAGATATATTATAGAGAGGTTAATTAATAGTAATAAGAAAAAAATAGTCAAATTATACATGAGTTAACTATGGTTTGAAGAAGGGCAATCATAACATATTACTTTAGAAGCATAGTGCTCATAACCTTTCTTTTGGCAACAATATCAAAGGATAGATGAAAATTACTTTACAGTTGGTCCCTCATTCTAGAAAACTTTTATAAAGCCAAATTTCAGAAGCATAAAAATAGAACCTCTATAGCCTACATAGATGATGTTAATAAGACAAAATAATTATGGTAGCCAATTTCAAACCTTTTCTAACTCGCAATACTAATGTGTTTCTAGGCTCTAGAAGCAGTCACCTTTTGAGAATTGTTTTTTTCTTTAGAAAGTCAAATTTTGTTAGTTTTAGGTTCGGGTAAATAGTCATTTTGGTCCCTGAAAGTGTAACTCGCTGTCAATTTGGTCCCTGAATCAAGTAAAAATACAAAATGGTCCCTGAAAGTGTAATCCGTCCGTCACGTTAGTCCCTCCTGTCAATGTGTGTTGTTAAATCCGTTAATCCATTCGTTACTGTCAGTTTAGTCACTGAAAGATGTCACTTACTGTCAGTTTGGTCCCTGAAACATATACGTGAATTCGTTTTAGTCCCTCGAATCTTAAGTTACTTCAGCAAAATTTAAAAATGGTTGATTAAGGACGCCAATAGACTCATGGACTACACAGATCTATTGTAATTGGGAAATCGATGGTTAAGGGTGACCTTATTTGCTCTAAGAAAATCAATCAACATAATTTTGTATAATCATTGATCTATATTGAAATTAGATAGCAATTGTAATTTTTGATGTTAATTCGAAAGCAACCACTGCTGCAGAACTTAATAAATTACGGTTATTAATTTTAATTCCTCTTTGTTTACAATGAATTTTATTTTATTTTATTTATTTCATAGATTAAAATAATAATTTTAAAATATAAAAACTATGTGGCATTCCAATATGGCTTGCCACATAAGTTAATAGAACTCAATATCATATTTAATTTTGACAAATTAGGGATGGACTTTGATTCTAAAAACTTTGATTTTAGAAATTGATTTTAGGATATTCAAAATATGAAGTGATTTGATTCGGATTGAATCATTAAACACTCCTAATGATTAATGATGGTAACAAATCAAAGTAAAAGAGAATATGATACAACTGCAAGATGTTAACTAGTCTATCAAAGCCAAGGCACAAATTGAGCCAAGGCTAGTAAATTCTGGTTTAAAATTTTGCTAAACTAACTTAAGATTCGAGGGACTAAAATGAATTCACGTATATGTTTTAGGGACCAAACTGATAGTAAGTGACATCTTTCAGGGACTAAACAGACAGTAACAGATGGATTAACGGAGTTAACAACACGCATTAACGCCGGGAGGGACTAACGTGACGGACGGATTACACTTTCAGGGACCATTTTACATTTTCACTCGATTTAGGGACCAAATTAACAACGAATTACACTTTCCGAGACCAAAATGACTATTTACCCTTTTAGGTTCATTTTGAGTTTTAGCATCATTTGCAAAATGAATAGCATGTTATATTATCCTGATTTGAAAAAATAACTTCGCCTTTCGTTTCTAACTTCCGAAGTACCTTTTGTATCTTTTATTATTTAATATATTAATTTAATTAATATTAAAATTTCTCTTTCTTATTTAATTTATTATTTTTAACAGACAGAATTGAATTGGTCTAATTCAGTGTTATTGTACAAAATAACTTGTTAGAATGAGTAATTATAGAAATGGCCCAAAGAAAAATATGAACTTAATTATCATCTTAATCTTCAACATTATGAACCTTAGATCTGTCTGTCATGACTAGGAACAAAGAAACAGATCTGCAAAATTAGTAACTCCCATCCATCCATACAAAATAATACCAATAACAATCTTAATAATTCCACTGCCGAGAAGAAATACAAGAACTAATATGAAGATGAAACAAGATCAATGATGAAGATAAAAAAATAATCACAAGATCCTCATCAGAAAAGAAACAGATATGGAAAAATCTTAATAAAAATGAAGCTCCATCAGCGAAACAAAAATCTTGGCGAAGACGAAACCGAAAATAAGATGAAGCCAAGATCTGAAAAAATTGTTAGATGATGGTAAAAATGATTCGGCTAAAAGGTACTTTTAATCCCTGCAAATGTCAAGAAAATCCAGGTTTAGTCCTCGCAATTCCAAAAATTTTAAAATAGTCCTGCAATTAGTAAACGTTACTACTTTAGTCCTCTTTATTACTACTTTAGTCCCTGCAATTCCATATAAAAGGTACTTTTAGTCCCTGCAAATGTCAAGAAAATCCAGTTTAGTCCCTACTTTTTTAAGAGTAAAGTAAATAATGCAGTGAGGACTAAAGTAGTAACGCTTACTAATTGCAGGGACTATTTTAAAAATTTTGGAATTGCAGGGACTAAACTGGATTTTCTTGACATTTGCAGGGACTAAAAGTACCTTTTAGCCAAAATGATTCTCACCCTATTCATTGATTGTAGTGGCGGATCCAGGACCCCAGGGTCGGGGGGTTCAAATTTTTTAAATTCACAATTCGCTAAAAATATAATTCAAAACAACTGTAATATCTTTAAATAAATAAATCATACATTTCATAATTGTCCTCTACGAGATTTCATATTCTGAAATCGTTGAATAATAAGCTCAGAGTCAATTTTATTGAATACATCACTCTCAATGTATGTCACTAGACAGTCGTTCATCCATGTATCCCCATTCGGTTTATGAACCTATTCTTCACAATATTCATAGCGAGAAAGCTCTTTCTACAGATTCTTTGTTAAACAGAGCAAAACCAATGTCAGCTTCAAAAGAAGATAAACCTGTGGATACACATTATGTCTTCCATTATCAACCAACACCTCGGAAAGTTGTTGGATTCAAAAAAAGAAGCAATAATAGCATTAGTAGTTTCTAATGAAGCAGCATGGGCAATATCTTTTTGGATTTTTGGAGCAGTTAATTGATGGTTCTCAGGAGCATTATCCAAAACAACACTCCTTATCAAATCATTGTGCATGGAAAGAAATTTAAGAAGCTCAAGAAAGTTACCTTGATTGGTGGAATTCGATGACTCATCATGACCACGAAAAGCTAATCCTTGCTTTAAGAGCCAACGAACACAATCAATAATAGCAGTTAAACGTGTTCGGTATATGTTCTTGACTTTGTCAGAATGCCTAGAAATCGCGGTGTCAATATGTTGATTTTGGTTCATCAAGTCTTGACATTTCCTGAATGCAATGTTATGAGCACTATTAGGACCTCCAACATGAGGCGAGATCTTATCTTTCTTGTTCCAAGCTGTTGAATCCCACGGTGACAAATGTATCACCACCCACTTGTTTTTCCATAATCGGGCCTAAAGAGATAACAATACAAACAATATGCAACATCTTTTTCAATGTTTGTACTCTATCCAATTTCCAAATTCGATGAACCATCTTGACAAAAATCGTCTCTTTGAGCCTCCAATACTTCTTTGTGGAAAGTTGTGATTCTTAGGTTGACACGGCCCTTTTTGCAAATAGGCTCTCCGTATCTTATCTTGATCGTTAGGATGATATGTTGCAATTTTTCTTCGCAATCCAGGATCCGACGGCAACTCATCTAAATTAACTTCAACATGTGGCTCTCGTTGTTGTTGTGAGCTTGATCCACATTCATCAACTGATGACCTTGGTCTCTTTACTAAAAATTTATCCATTTGATGACCTAATTTAAATTCAAACACACCAATATCCTTTTAGAATTAAGCTAATACTAATTGGGGACTAATACTAATTAGTAATTACCAAAATAATATATCAAAACAATTGGGATTTCAAATTTCCCCAAATTAGAAATTAAACACCTAAAATCAGAATTTAAACAATCAATTAGGGTTATCAAATTCCCCCAAATCAGAAATTAAACAATTAGGGTTTCCAATTTTCCCCAAATCAGAAATTTAACAACTAGGGATTTCAAACAATCAAAGAAAAAACTATCCAAACAATCAAAGTAATTAATGAACTACTATTATTACTAAATACTAACCTGGTTGGATTGGAGAGATTGAGTAGCGTGAGAGAGAGAGGTTGAAAACTTGAAATGAATGATAATAGATTGAATGCTGCTGAGAGTAGCGTGAGAGAGAGAGGTTGAAATGAGGAAAGAATGGAAAAAGAAAAGGGATGAATGAGGTGGAAGTGGAACTGGAATCTGCGTGAGCCGTGAGAGAGAGAGGTTGAATGAGAGTGTGTTTAGTTTTTTTTTTATTTTTTAGATAAGCACAGTGAGTGTGTTTAGTATTTGGGTAAGTGAAGTTTGGGTCTTTGATGTAAATGTGGGTGCAATATTTGGGCTATTGGTGCAAATGGGTGCAATACTTGGGCTATTGGTGCAATTTAAAAAATTCACTGGTGTCAAAAAAATATTTATATAGGGTGGTAAGTAGAATTTTTTTTTTGGGGGGTTCAACTGAACCCCCTCATGATAGTGTAGGTCCGCCCCTGATTGATTGGTCAAGTCTATATATACATCTGTCCACATCAGCAAATGAATACTAACTCTGTACATAATAAGTTTAGCATTCTAAACTAAAGCTAAAAACTATCCAATTATCAATCAAATAAAATTAAAATACATTTAATTTATATCCTAACAACCCCTTACGTTTGAACATGAATGTCTTTCATGTGAAGCTTGGATAAGCAACTTGAACGAGAGAGGTTGCAAAGACTTGGTGTATATATCAAGAATCGATTCTCGTGAAGTGATTGGCATCAAATGAATCACTTTGGCTTGCACTTTGTCTCGGACCAAGTGACAATCCAACTCTATATGCTTCGTGCGTTCATGAAAAATAGGATTACGAGCAATGTGGATAGGCGACTTGTTGTCACAAAAGCAGAAAACAGAGTCGGTGTGGATGATGGAGATCAGTTAGCAGATAGAGGAGCCACTGTATCTCTGCCGTAGTCATGGCCAAAGCACGATATTCGGCTTCAGAAGAAGATCTAGATACCGTACTTTGCTTCTTGGACTTCCAACTAATCAATGAGGAACCATAAAAGATACAAAATCCAGTGGTGGATCGCCTACTATCCGGACATGATGCCCAGTCTGCATCACTAAAAGCAGTGATAGTGTTGTTAGAGTCTGCGGCAAAAAACAGACCATTACCAGGACATAATTTTAAGTACTTGAGAATGTGTAAGGCTGCATCCATGTGAGGTTGAAGAGGTTTATCCAAAAATTGACTTAACCGATTAACAGCAAAGCATAAGTCAGGACGGGTGTTTGTGAGATAAATGAGACGTCCAAGGAGGCGCCTATATGGTGTAGGATCCTCCAAAGGCACCCCATCATGAGTGCTGAGTTGAAGACCAGGAATCATTGGAGTGGAGGTAGGTTTGCAAGCAAGCAACCCGGCTTCCTCAAGAAGTTCAAGAGAGTATTTACGTTGTGAAAGCACAATACCAGTAGGGGACCGAGCAACCTCAATGCCAAGAAAGAATTTTAATGTTCCTAAGTCTTTGATCTTGAATTCATTGTCAAGAAGAAGTTTAACTTGTTGAATTTCGTGCATGCTATCACCTGTGAGAACTATGTCATCTACATAAATGAGCAACACAGTAATGGAAGAATCAGTTTTCTTTATCAAAAGAGAGTAATCATGCTTGGACTGCACATAACCGAGAGAAAGGAGAAAAGAAATCAGCTTGGAGTTCCATTGTCTACTGGCTTGCTTCAAGCCATACAATGATTTCTGAAGCTTGCAGACAAGAGTAGGAGAGGAAACTTGATAACCAGGTGGTACCTTCATATAAACTTCCTCATGAAGATCACCATGCAAAAAAGCATTGTTGACATCCAATTGGTGCAAGTGCCAATTGTTGGTGGCAGCCAAGGCAATGACTAACCGAACTGCTGTCATTTTAACAACAGGGGAGAAGGTTTCAGAATAGTCTACACCCTCAGTTTGAGTAAATCCCTTTGCCACGAGTCTAGCTTTGTATCTTTCTAGAGAACCATCAGACTTAAGCTTGACCTTGTATACCCACTTGCAACCAATTGCTTGTTTGTCGGGAGGCAACTCAGTCACAACCCATGTGGAATTCATATCAAGAGCATGAATTTCTTGAGCCATGGCATCAATCCAACACTGATGCTTAGAGGCTTGTGCATATGTCTTAGGTTCAAAAATAGTGCTAACAGTAGCAATATAGGTTCTATGGGAAGGTGACAAGTGATCATACTGAATGAAGTTAGATAAGGGATAAGGATTACCTGAGAGTGATTCACCCGCATAAGCAACAGAGCGAGCACAATGAAAGTCCCGCAAATAGCTAGGTTTGTGTTTTCAGTGTCCGTGGAAACACGTAGAGGGGCAGGGTTGGGAATGGTAGAAGGCTCGGGGATAGTGGTTGAGGTGGTTGGGTTAATGGAGAGGGAGGGGTCAGATATAGGGTTGCTAGCAGTGGGTTCTGGTGAAGTATCTGAGGTGTTTGAGTTGATGGAGGGAGAGGGGTCAGATATAGCGTTGCTAGCAGCAGATTTAGGTGAATCATAAGAAATGGAGGAAAACGTTTAGTTAGAGCAACTCTTAGTAGATAAATTGGAAGATTGAGAGGGTAAGTAAGGAAAGACATTCTCATAAAAGGAAACATTCCTAGAGAGGAAAATTTCATGTGAGTGAAGGTCAAATAGAAGGTAGCCCTTAACCCCAGGAGAGTGTCCAAGATGAATGCATTTTCTAGCTCTAGGGAGAAACTTTGTTCTATGAGCAGTCAAGGTAGAAGCATAACATAGTGACCCAAAAACTCTAAGGGGAGAGAGATCAAGATCTTTACCATTAAGCATATAAAAGGGTGAATGTGATTGAAGGGTGGTAGACGATTGATGATATGAACTGCATGGCATATGGAAAATCCCACAGCTGAATGGGAATGTTGGATTGAAACACAATGGCCCTAGCAACATTAAGAATGTGCTGGTGCTTACGTTCAACAATCACATTCTGCTGAGGAGTTTCTATACATGTCTTGTGATGAACAATGCCCTTATTAAGGTAAAATTCAGGCATTGAAAATTCTGCTCCATTATCAGACCGAATGGTCTTGATAATGACTCCAAACTGTGTATGAACAAATGCAATAAATTGTGTGATGTGTTTCCTAGTTTCTGATTTGGATCTCATAAGTTTGATCCAAGTGAAGCGTGACTTGTCATCAACAATAGTTAGAAAATACTTGTTGCCATTAATAGAGGGAGTACCATAAGGCCCCCAAATATCCATGTGAACAATATCAAAAGTGTGGTGAGAAGGTGGTGAATGTGTGGGGAAGGGGAGTCTTTTTTACTTTGCAAAGTGACAAGAATCACAATTTTCATTGGAAATGGTAGGCATATTACAATGGAGTTTTTGAATTTGTCTATAACAGTTGGGAGAGGGGTGTCCTAAGCGATTGTGCCATATGTCTATAGAAACTGTGTTAACACTTACAAGGTTACAATGTATAGAATTGGACTGTGTAGAAGGAACTATGGGAGACACCTTCATTGTGTAAAGCTTTCCATCCCTTTTAGCAAGGCCAATCACTCTCTTGGAGGGGATATCCTGTAATTCAGCAGAATCACCATCAAAAATAGTACGACAGTGTATTGTGTCAGCTAATTGGCCAACAAAAATAATGTTGGAGTTAAAATTAGGGACATTATACACATCATATAAGGTAATTGTAAGTGTGAGAGTGATGGTGCCTTTGTAAGAGGAGTATCTTGTAACACCCCAAAGTAATTCAATTATTTATTTAATTGGGTTATTTAAGGTTTACAACATTTTAGTTAAGCTAAGTGAGTAATGAAGAGTGTTTATTTTATTTAGAAGGCATTTAAGTAATGGAGGAGTGGGATTAGAAGCCATGATCCATTAGAGGCCCATGACACATTTAAGCCCATTGTGCATGCCATTAAGAGAAGTGTCGAAGGAGAGGGAGACACATTACTCCAACAAATATCAAGATCAAGAGTAAAGTAAGAGTGAGAAAGTGGTAGGTGAGTTTAGCTTTTAGAGAGAAGAAGAAGAGGAAGCTTGGCGTGGAAGAGCTCAAAGTTAAGGAGGAGGAGCCGGATTGTTGGTGAGGGTTGGTGATTCTTGGTGGATCGGGAAGGCTTGGTGGAGAGAGTGCTACTTCTTCAATCTTTTGAGGTTAGGGGACTCTCTCTTTCATCTATAATAGACTATATGATGAATGTTGTGCGTGAGTTAGACTCTAGGGTGATTTCGGAGTTGTTGTGTTGCTTGTTGTGTAATGGTGGTTGTGTTTACTTCACTGTGTTGAAGTTGTGTTGTGAGCCATGTCTTGGGTGCGTGTGTGTCTCACTGGTGTGTGTGAGTGTGTTAAATTGTGGATGAGCTGGTCGTATGGGAGACCTAGGAGAGGAATGGGAGTTGAGGACCCCTCAGTCCCAGTGCGTTATTGTTGGTGTTGTCACCTTCGTTGAGTTCTTGAGGAGTGTCGAGCTGGTTTTGAAGTAATAAGTGTGTAATAGTTGCGTCTAAGTCTGATCAGAGTGTGAGGACCAGAGAGGAGAAGGAAGAGGTAGGCTAGGCGTATAGAGAGGCATAGGAACCGAGGTGTAGTTGCCTAACTATGAGAAGGACGAAGCATAAGTGAATGAGTATAAGTATCAAAGTGTAAGTGAAGGTCTATAGGTGACGAAGAGTGTGACAAAGTATAAGTGAGGAAGTAAGTGTATCTGAGGTTACGCGTAGAGCCGGTTAGTGGTTGCCGAGGTATAGGGAAGGTGTGTCGTGATGTATGTGTTGAGGAGTAGATGTTACAAGGAGCGTAAGTGTTAAAGCGTAGTTCCTAGGCTTGAAGAAGACGAGTTGAGCTGTACTTGATGGACGAAGGTGCGTAGGTGTAATTAGAACCCGATGCGAGTGTCGCCAAGTAGTTCTTGAGGTATAACATGGTTATGCCGAGGTGTTTGGGTCGAGACGTAGGGCGTAGGCAAGTCTGCGTATGATAGCCGAGGTGAAGGAGTCGGCTTGTAACATGTTATACCGAGGTGCGAGAGTGCCCAGATAGGGTGTGGACTTAGGCGAGAGGCGTAAACAAGTATAGTGACGAGATGGTGTGAGCTCGGATGAAACGGAAGTCGAGCGTAGAGTTACGCAATGATACGTTAAGTCTAGGCGTGAGCTGGGACGAAGTGATTACGTGGTGTCTAGTCGAGGACAGTTAGGCGTGAGGTTCCAGGACGAGGTGGAGACCTTTACGAGTGGAAGGCCAAGTGAGGTGCAACTGAGTTGAGTATCGGTGACGTAATGGGTAGCGATGCTACATCGGTTTAGCGTCTTAGGGTGACGCAGTGAGCATACCGAGAAGAGTAAAGGTGCCGAGGTGACTTAGAGTGCCGAGGTGACCTATTTGTGACGCATGCAGTGTAGAGTCATTAGCGCCTCGTGATGGTTCGACCCAGGCGTTGTGAGTCTTCATAGTGATGGAGTGGGTCATTGCTCGAGGAGTGAGGTGCCCCAATGAGTGGGCAAATAGCCGTGGTGCTATGGTGGTTGTCTAAGAGGACTAGGCAACGTAAAGCGCGACGGTGCGGTTTGCACAAAAGAGTGGTTTGTTTTGAGTGATGCATTGTTCATAGAGTCTCATGAATCATATGCATCAGCGACGGATATAGACTTGGTCTCGTTACGAAAGACTTGATCCGAGTATCACTAGCGACGGATATGCACGAGTGGCTTAAAAGAGATGGATCCTCATGCATTATACCACAGAGTTTGGGTTGCATTGCATTGCATGCATAACTCATGTGAATTACGTTGTTGATTGGGTGTTGTGGTTGGCCACATGATTTTGGTGATGTCTTGATTATTCCTGAGTTAGAGTGTGTTGTTGTGTGTGCCGAGTTGTATTTGGTGTTTTCTCTAGCATAATGTTTATCTTACATTTATTATTTATGAAAAGAGACTCACCCTAGCATTTTTATGTTGCCTGCTCTCGTGGCGACAAACAGGTGGTGTGCAGGTGATCCTGAGTGAAGGTCCTTTCTTCCCTCAGCCTAGTTGTGGCGTCTTGCTCTGTGACGTCAAACTGGGAAGTCGGGTAGTCTATTAGCTGTTTAAGTTTAGTATTGAACTATAATAGATTGATGTATTAGAATTTGAGGGTTCGCCCATTTAAGTCGTGCTATGTATCATGCAAATTATATTTTATTAATGAAAAGTATTATTTGGCTAAGTGAAAGTGATGTTGTTGAGCGTAGCATTCCCTTGAGGATGTATCTTTGAAAAGAAAAACGATTTTTGAACTCTGATTTTATAAACTAAAGTATTAAGAGTAAGGGGGTGTTACAAGTATCTAGTGTCACCAGATGGTAAGTTAATAAGGACAGGCTTAATGGCATAGAATGAATTAAACAGTGCAAGTGAGCAACAAATGTGGTTTGTGGCTCCAGAATCAACGAGCCAAATGACCAGAATTTTACCTGCAGGTGTTGATACAATGCTGTTAACCATTACCATGTTTGCAGAAGCGGTAGTCGTAGCTGGTGTAGCCGGTAACAAAGATAGCAGACTCTGAAGTTGCTCTGCAGTAAGGTTAACCGGAGAAGATGTGGAGTGTGAAGAGGAATCAAGAACAGCTTCAACATTCACATTGTTGACGGTCTTCTTGTTGCTCGTGAAACAAAACCCCGATGGATAACCATGTTTCTTGAAGCAGGTCTCGACTGTGTGATTAGTACGATTGCAGAAGGTGCATAATCGATTGCCACGAGGAGCACTCAATTTGCCACGACCACGGCCAGGTTCGGTTGAATTGGGCGCTTGAATATTCGCAATGAGAGATTTCGAGAGAGCACCGAGCACCAATTTGACGTTCTGTTGGATAATCATCGAGTAAACCCTGCGAGCAGGAGGAAGCGGTTCCATAAGAAGGATTTGTGAACGAACCGCAGCATAATTGTCATTCAATCCTTGGAGAAAACTCATGACGATATCGCGGTTGCGATATCCTTGAACGATCGTAGAAACATTACAGCAGCAAACATCGTAGAAACATTACGACAGGGGAAGAACAATTGGGAATAGGATCGAAATTGCAGATTTCATCCCAAAGAATACGCATCTTCGTAAAGTAGGAGGTTACAGAAGTGTCACCTTGTTTCAACGAGAAGATCTCCTGATGAAGATGAGCGATGCGTGTGTTGTAACGCCCCAAAAATAGTTCAATTATTTATTTAATTGAGTTATTTAAGGCTTACAACATTTTAATTAAGTCAAGTAATTAATTGGAAGTTTTATTTCATTTAGGAGGTGTTTAAGTAATGGAAGGAGTGTGATTAGAGGCCATGATCCATTAAGAAGCCCATTATGCATGCCTTAAGTGAAGGTGTCGAAGGAGAAGAAGCTCATTTGCAACAAACCTCAAAGAAAAGTCAAAGAGTAAAGTAAGAGAGAGAGAGAGAGAGAGAAAGGTGTGAAGCTCTAGAAAGAAGAAGAGGAATCTTGGCGTGGAGAACTCTAATTCAAGGAGGAGGAGCTGATTGTTGATAGATCGTGAAGTCTTAGTGGAGAGAGTACTACTTCTTCAATCTATTGAGGTAAGGGGGCTCTCTTTCACCTATAATATTGTATATATGATGAGTGTTATGTGTGAGTTAGACCGTAGAAATGATGTTTGAGCTGTTTGTGTGCTTGATGTGTGTTTGATGTTGTGTTTGCTTCACTTTGGTGAAGTTGTGATGGGTTGTTGATGAGTTGGTCATATGAGAGACCTAGGAGAGGAATGGGAGCTGAGGAACCCTCAGTCCCAGTGAGTTATTGTTGGTGTTGTCATCTTCGTTGAGTATCTTGGGGTGTGTTGGACTAGTTTTGAAGGAATACGTGTGTAGTAGTTGTGCTTAAGTTTGATCATAGTGTGAGAACCAAATAAAATAAGGAAAAGGCAGGCTAGGCGCATAGAGAGACATAGGAGCCGAGGTGTAGTTGCCTAACCATAAGTGTGTCGAAGCATAAGTGTTGAGCGTAAGTGTCAAAGCGTAGGTGACGGATCGTAGGTGACGAAGTATAGGTGACGAAGTGTAAGTGTGTCTGAGTCTAAGTGTAGGTGTCGACTTGTAGTGGCCGAGGTGTAGCATGGGTATACCGAGGTGTGGCTGCCGAAGTGTAGCGCATATATATAGACTTAAGCGTAGTTGCTGAAGTGCAGTTGTTGAGGTATAGTGCATAATTACCGAGGTGTGAAGGTACCGAAGTGTAGGTGTTGAATGGTAGGTGTATCAAAGCGTAATGTGCCGAAGTATAGTGAACCGAGGTGCAGTCTAGTGCACCGAGGGGAGGTGTGGTGTGCCGAGGTGCATAATGAGCGTCTTAGAGTGTTGTTTGGCGCGCCGAGTGGCGCAGTCATTGTCGGTAGCGCAGCTTTAGAGTCTTTGTTTGGTGCCGAGTATGTCTAAGTGGCTGAATGGTGAAGCCGTTTTAGTACTTAAGTGACGTTTTAGTACTTAAGTGGCGTTTTAGTCCTTATGTAACGTTGTGGTCCTCGTAGTGACTGATTAGTCCACCACCTTTGGTGTCGAGGTGTCCGGTGAGTTGGACGATAGCCATAGAGCTAGCGATTGTGATGTCGAGGTGTCCGGTGAGTTGGACGTTAGCCATAGCGCTATTGATGTTGTCTAGGTGAAATAGACAACAGTGTAATGATGATGGATTTAATGATGGTGATAAATCCGTGCCGGTGTGAGTTCATACATGGTATGATGGTTGTGGTTGATGCATTGTTCATGGAGTCTCATACCACATATGCATCTAAAGGACGGACATAGGCTTCGGCCTCGATATTGTTGGCTTCGGTCTCATATCATTAGTGACGGACATGCCCTCAAGGCTTATTTTTGGTGATGGATCCACATGCATTATACTCTTGGTGTTGGGTTGCATACATGCATATGCTCATGTGATTGGTGATGTATTCTTGCTGTTTATAAGCTGAGGTGTTATAACCTGCTGAAGTGCATTTGTTATGTGTAGCCGAGGTGTTTTTAGTGTCTTCTCTAGCATGATGTTTGTCATACACCCTATTATATGTGTTTAGAAACTCACCTTTCTGCTTTTATGTTGCTTTATGTCGACAGAACGTGTGCGGTGTGCCAGTGAAGGTCCGTCCTTACTCAGTATAGCTATGGCGTCTTGCTCTGATATGTAGCACTGGGGGGCCGAGTAGTATAGTGGTCGTTTTGATTTAGTTATTGCACTGTAACTGGATGTTGATATGAAACATGTTTTATTCCGCAGTGATGTAAACTAAAACATGTGATTTTGTGGGCTCGTCCCTTTGGCCGAGGTGCTATATATCTTACTGTGCATTGTTGATTTGCGCCATTGATGTTGTTTGGCTTTTATGAAGTAAATGTAGCACTCTCTTGTGAGTGATTTTTCGAAAATTTTAAAAATTAAATAGTAGTTAATTGGTGTTTGGAAATAACAACACAAATGTGAAAGTATACACAGTCCAAAAACAAGTAGTAAAAAGATCGAACCCACAGAGATTGAAAAACTCACTTTTAAAATCAATATAAAGTAATAAAGTGTAAAGTAACTAAGTAACAAAATAATTTTGAAGTTTAAGTGATCACAACTAAGTTAGAAAGAAAGCTAAGTAAAGAGTGTGATAATGCAAATGAGAAAAGCTAGTTGGAATGTCTTCATCAAGTAATTTACTTCTAAGTGTGTGATGCAGTATGTGATGCAACAGACCGAATCTTTGTTAGCATTAGCTATGTGCCTTTCACCACTTTCTTGAGAGTTTCACTACCAAATCTTTATGATCCTTGCTTTTTGCAAAGAAAGAAAGGGTTGTCAATGCCTTTCTTGCCTCCTAACAATTATCCAAGTTGCTAAAATAAATTCACTCTTGTATTTTAAGTACCCACAATTCATCCTATGGACTATACTATCCTATCTCTAGGACTTAGCATGGTTTTCACACAGTTTTCTTTATGTAAAACACTCACCCATATTAGTTCTTGATTTCTTAATTGTAAGCCATGTCTGCTCTTACAAATCTACTTATTGTTGCACCCCGAAAAATCCGGTTTGGGTTTCTCAATGTACAACGTGGAAAAATTTGGAAGTCGCCACCAATATTTTAATTTTAAGACCAAAACATCGGAAAAAAGTCTTTTGAACAAGGCGGATGGTCTTTCGAAAACTAGAGATATGGGTTCGGGGGTCGATTACGTGCGAGGAAGGTATTAGCACCCCACGCTTCCTCTCTACTGAGAGGGAACCTTTAATTAAGTGTGTGATTTTAACGTTTGATTTGAAAAATACCTATATTTGCCTATTTATTTCTTATTTGAAGATAACTGGGAAAACTTAATGAAAATTTTTATTTTTGGCGCTTGACGAGAATTGGCTTCTCGCTCCTACGTATCTCCTAGTGCGATGGAGAATTCAAAGCTACGTAGTTCTCGTTTGTCGTGAAAAGGGTTTTTGTTTTTTAATCTTTTTAGTGAGTTTTTGAAATATGACGAATATTCGGCGAATGATTAAACTAACAGAAGTTATGGGTAATCACCGCAAAATATTCTTGAAAATGAGAGTCAATACCACTGGTCAGGCGAACGAAGGTTCTAATTTTGAAAATGAAAATATTTTGAAAGAGTTTTGGAAAGGGGAAGAGTTTTCATAACGACCAAGCAAGCAAAGGCTTTGAGTGATCATTACTAATAACTCTTGATAGCGTTCATGACAGTCAAACAAGCTAAGGCTTTGGGTGATAGTCACTAATAACTTGCATTAATTTAGAAAATAGTTTGAAAGATTTTTGGAAAAAGGGGTGTGAGATAGTAAAAGGGGTATAACTAATTACAGGGGGTTGTATTATTAACGGAGGGGGTGTCGTTAGTAATCTGATGTAAAAATTTTAAAAAAAAAACGTGCAGGCCCATACCCACTACCCAACCGACCCGTTTTCCCTAATGAGAAAAACCCTAGGTTCCTTTCCTTCACTCATTCTGCCGTTTCCATTTCAGAACCAGAGAGAGAAGCAAACCGATTGAGAGAGGGAGAGAGAGAGAGAAGCAAACCGATTGAGAGAGAGAGAGAGAGAGATCGGCAGTGAGAGATGGAGGTTGCGACGATGGTGGTGGTTCACGGCGGCCGCCGCGACGGAGAGGCAACGATGGGGAAGGAAGATCGCGAACGGTGGTTCGGTTTGGGGGTGAGAACGAGAAACGAAGACGAGGGGGCTGAGATGGCGGTGGCGCGGTGGTGTCTTCGTTGGAGAAGACGAACGGAGGTCCTCCGGCGAGAGTCTCACGGCGGTTCTGTGGGCTTCAGGTTCGTTTTTTTTTCGGTTCTCTTCTTCCTCTACGTTTTCTGTTTCTCCTCCTCCTTATTTTCGTTTTCTCCTCCTCTCTGTGTGTTTTTTCTTAGCCTACGTTCTCCTTTTTTCTTGTGCTTCAGTGTATGTGTGGTTTCTCTGTGTTGTGTTTGGTTGCTGTTCGGTTCTGTGATGGTTGTGTTGGTGGTTGACTGGTTGTTGTTTCTGAAAATGGAGGAGAGTGGAGTGAAGGTGAGTATTGTTGTGTGAATGTGTTTGTGTCTGTGTGAAGTGTTTTTTTCCTGCGTGTGTTTCTGTTCTGTATGTTGGTCTCTTTTTTTTTCTTCCTCAGTTGCATTTGAAGCTTAATTTATGGTCCAATATGCATAGGTGAATGCACTGTAATGTCTATTTTTCTGACTTGTATTGGTTCAAAAATTTCATATTTTGGTGTTTTAAAATTTCTGAGCAGTTTTTCCTTTATCCAAGTCTCTGCTGCATTCACATATATAGACTCCTTTGACTAATACCCAGCTGACTGATTCTTTCCCCTTGTGTATGTTTATTCAGGAAAAAGAAAGTAAGGATGGAAGAGTTCCTATTTGCAGCTTTGAAACCTAGGCTGTTGCTGCAACAATTTGGATTTTTCTGTTTGTCTATGTTGCAGCATTTGTAAAAGAGAGGGGCCAAAGAATAACTAGCAATGACAACAAGCGCATCTTTGAGTTGCTTTCCCTATTTTGTATTTTTGTTTCTTTTTTTTTTATTTAAGAGAGTACCATGTTGCTTGTAATTTTCTGTATAAATGTAACAAAGTTGACTATTTGTATCTATTATAAAGAAAACTATTTATAAAAGCATTTTTTAGAATCTGATTTTGGTATAAAAATATTGATAATAAATTAATAAGCATACATGGATAATAATAACAATGATGATAAGTATCAAAGCAAATGTGCGTATATGACGAGACGCGAACGCGCGCGCGACAAGTGCCATAACGCACACCCGATTAGGAATAATGGGCGAGCACCACAAACATATTTTTGAGCCTTCTTTCAGTTACGAGAAAAATGCTGTTAGAACCTCGCATTCGCGAAAAAAACAATTTTTATTTTGAATTAGTCGGACAAAATTGGGGTATGACAGCTGCCCCTCTTTATTTGGATTTTATCAAGAAATTTATCAAGAAATATGAATTGGCCGAGACATATTTCGAAGATAAAATAGAAATAAAGAATTCAGAAATTATACCGATTTTGTCCACTTGGGGAAATCCGAATTTCTTTTTCCTTTTTGTCTCTCTTTTTTTTTTTAAAGATAGATAGACACTTTCGTGTCGATGCGAAAACAGTAAATGAACACTGACGTGCGCATGCAAAAAAGGTAAAATGGGCACTTGCGTGCGGCGATAAAATGAGCACTTGCGTCTGGCGGTAAATGCCCAGTGCCTAAAACTCAGAATCCTTAAACAAACTCTTGGCGAATCCGAAGTTTGCACGTGGCTTTGAGGAGCACGCTTCGTTGGCCTTTTCGAGCGGCCGGGGATCGTTATCGACTCGAATCGATATACGATCAATGCACCGCGGCCCATCAGATCTTAGGTGATACAACTATTCCGTTGAACCTCACATGGGCCGCGGTCCATCGCGTTGCTCGTGACGCTGATGTGAGACTGGCGCGAATGGAGCGATGATCTCTTTGGGCTCCAATCCGCAATCGCGCGCTGGCGCTCTCTTTTCTCTTTTTTTTTTTTGTTTCTCTCTTTTCTTTTTTTGAACTCCCAACTTGGGGGAGCATTTTCTGGAATCTGAAGGCGAGCATTAACACTGCGGTGTTTATCCTCCCTCTCACTTGTTTGCAGTGAAAAATGAACCAATGCATTCAATGCAAATGCCATGATTGCCATTTTCTTTTTCTTTTCTTATGATGAATGGATTGCAAATGCCTGAATTTCTCTTTTCTTTACTTTAGCATTATTTTATGTGTCTGATGGGTGCATGATTTTATGCTTGATGAATGTAATGCATGACTTTATTTGTTTTATTGCCCTTTTGCTCTTTTGGCTTTTCTCCTGTTCTTTTCTTTTGCCCTTTTTATGAAGTGCAGGTATGCGAATGCAAAATTTTGGTGTTTGATGGCATGTAATGCTCTTGTGTTTTGATGAAATGGCAGATGACATGCATGAAAAACTTTTTCTTCTTTGCCTTTTTTCTATGAAATGTGAATATTGCTATGATGAATAACATGAAATGATGAATGACATGGGATGCTTTAGCTTTCTTTTCTTCTATGAGATGCAAGTATTGATGTGATGCAACTGTATTGCTTTGATGTTTGATGGGATGATGAATTTTTGGTTCTTTTTGCTTTATGGAGTGCAAACATTACTATGATGTAGACGACACTGAATGTTTTTGTTTGTTTGTTTTTTTTTCGGCATAGGGACTTCAGGATTCTTGAGTGATCAATTCAAGTGTCCTATTGTGATGACTATTTCGAATGTACATTCGACTTAGTCTCCTATTTATTGAAAATGATTTTGTATTTTGAAAATTGATTTGATGTCTGATGCAATGATGATGAATGCTTGGTTTGCTAGAAAGAAAGCAGTAAATGAACACTTGGCGTGCTGATGCGAAAATAGTAAATGAACACTTGGTGTCTTTGAGAAAATCGGTAAATGAACACTTGGCGTCTTTGAAAAACGATGAAATGAACACTTGGCGTGCTGAGAAAACGGTAAATGAACACTTGGCGTGCTGAGAAAACGGCAGATGAACACTTGGCGTGCTGAGGAAACAGTAAATGAACACTTGGCGTGCTGAGAAAAAGGTAAATGAACACTTGGCGTGCTGAGAAAACGGTAAATGAACACTTGGGACCCTAGGGCATTTGAACTCCGAACTGAGGGAGCGACTGAACTCTAAACTGAAAGAGCGTTCGAACTCCGAACTGAAGGAGCGACTGGAATGAGATTTTGAGACTGACAAGTCCAGGATGACCGGCTTGAGAATTAAATTGAAGACTGACACTTGAAGTGCTGATTCTTGGAACTAGGCATGAGGATTAACATCTTGTATTTGTCTGCATTTTGCTTAGCAATGCAATGAATGACACATGTAATGCAAACATATGCCATGATTGATGTCTTGAATATTATGGAATGCTTTTGTTATTTTGTATTTGCTTGCAAATATCAACATAATGCTTTGATGTTTGAATGCAAGTGTATGCGGTGATTGATGCTTTGATGAATGGAATGCTCCTGTTCTAACTCCTGTTTGTTTCTTTTTTGCTTCTTCTATGAAATGCAAACATTAATATGATGCAATGCTCTGATGTTTGATGCAATGATTTTTGTTCTTTTTCTTTTATGGAAATGCTAACATTAATATGATGCCAATGTAATGAAAAGATTTCTGCTTTTTCTTCTTTACTATTTTCCTCTATGAAATGCAAGTATTAGTATGATGCAACTGACGTGGACCGTTTTTTTTCTTTTTGCTATGTGATGAATGCACAAAATGTGAAGATGCAAATGTAATGCTTTGATGCATATGCCATAATGAATAAATTGAAATGCCTAGATGCATGAGGTATACATTTTTGTGATGATGAGATGTGAGACTTTGACTGCAAGGAATTGAGATGATTATTGACCATTCATTTGAAAATTTGAATTTGATTCAAACTCCTGTTCTCAAGGTTTTTATTTACAAACAAACTCACTTGTTTTCTCTTTCTTTCCATGATGACTGAATTTTAGATATCACGTAAACAACTTGTGCTCTCTCTTTTTGAAGCATTGTCTAGTAAGCATGCATAGGAGTGCAAATGTGAATGAATGAGTCAGTTAACTTGGAATCGGTTTAGGGCATGGACATTTATGGCAAGTGAAGGACTGTATGACATATGGTTGTGCGAAGCTCATGAGGATCAAGAGATACAAGATTGCCCCAATTCAGTCTTTGATGAGTGAATAGCTTGCCCCTGTCTAGTGGTGACAACAACTAGGGGTGTAGAAGATGATGCATTGGGAATGCTTCGGCTTTTGAAATGAATGGTGGAGCAAAGAGATTTTGTCTCAACCCATAAAGTTTGATGTTGCCCCAGTCATAACAAGGACAAAGCTGCCCCAATTAGAATGACAAGGCCTTGTTTAGGATAGTGAGTTGGGAGATTGCCCCGGTGCGGTTTTATAGGAATGAATGAGGTGAAGGAATGGGAACGCACTTGCCCCACTTTCGAATGACACTTCAAATGGTTTCTTTGAGTGAGGTTGTGAAAGGCGACAGAGTTATGGTGATGGTTATGAACTGAGGGTGATATATGAATGAAGTGGGCAATGAACAAACCTCCCCAAAGTTGGGTGGAGTGAGAGGCGAAGGAAATGCCCCCTAGTACACATCTTTGATTCTCTTTAAGAAAAACTCAAATGCAATGAAAGTTTTGACTTTTAGTATGAAAGAAGCTCTCCTTGGTGATCACTAAACCTTGTTTTAATGCAACTTGAATGCATTTTAGAGTGCAAGTCTTTATTGTTTTGTTAGCTTTTTTTTTTTTGACTGTTTCTTTTTCTTTCTCTTTGAGCAGCTTTCTTTTTTCTGCTTGTTTGTTTTTCTTTTGAGCAAACCCATCGTAAATAGATAAACTTATTTGTCCTAGGGTTAAAATTTGAGAAAACAAAAGCAATCGGTTATTGATCGGGATGGGCCTTTCAGGATTGTGATGTTTTGTGGAGAAGGGATGATTGAGCTTAATGAAGTGTTTGAGGCTGATGGGCTGTTGGGTCTTATTCGGCATCGGCCAATGGTCAATGATTTATGAAGGAAACGGTTATTAGGTTTGATGAGGTGCTTGGGGTTTTTTTTTAGGGCAAGTCTGTGTTTCATGGTAAAATGGCAGAGGGTTTATGGAGGGTTAAATGTTGAGGCCAAAGAAAATGTTTGCGGTCTTTATGAAAGGAGAGATGATTATACACAACAGAGTGTTGGAAAGTTTATGGAGACAAGGATCTCTGGTGTTTCATGGTGAAATATATCAGCTCACAATTTGTACTTCTCTTGTTTCTCTTTTTTCTTTGTCCATTTTTTTTTTTGAGATTTTCATTTTTTGGATCTTTTTGTTTGATTGTGTTCTTTTCCTCTTTCTTTTCTTTGGACTTGGGTGAGCTGATAAAGATGATGTGGAATTGATCCTTGTCTAGAGTGATGGAGATATCCTAGGACTTTCTTGACTTAAGGAGGGTAGGAGGGGGATTTTTCCCTTCTCTTTGGGATTTTCTTGGCTTAAGGTGGGCAGGAAAGGGAATTTTTTGGATTTTGGATTTTCTTGAGGTTGTGGGGAGGCGGCCAAACTTCATTTCAAATTCCGATTGCTTATTTTTCGTAAAACCCGACAACAATTTATCTATCTATATGTGTTTGCTCTTTTCTTTGCATTTTCTTTTATGCCCTAATTTTTGCCTGGACCGCTCTTTGCGAGTTTTCAATCCATCGGGCGCTCCTTTTTGCCTAGGCTGCCCTTTGCGGGTTTTCAACCTAGCGAGCTTGTTCTTCTCATTTATCTCTTTTTTTTGGAAAGACTTGCACTAAAGGAATATAATGTTGATAAAGAAAGTTAGTGATCACAGAATTTCCCCAGCATGGACGACTTAGAGTGTTAGTGAGAATGAACCAAAAAGTCAAGTATGCACTGATGGGAGAGAATATGCGCTTTATGGGTGGACGGGGCGGAATTAGACTTGGATGGTGATGATGACAAGGAAAGAAACTGACTGACTCAAACAAGAGAAACTGCACGTGTCGGGCACGTTCACTATAGGAATGCTTCACAGAGAGTCAACATTAGTTAGAACAATGAATTTTTTTGTTTTGTTTCAGGATGCAGTGCTTTTGAAAGAAATGCAAATGAGCTATTGATTTGAAACAGTCTAGTGCCTTGGAACACCTTGAGTTTGCAACCAAGTAAGGATAAACTTTTCCAAAAAGGTTGATTGTTTTGCAAGAACGTCTTGCTTCTCATCACAACTTTTATTCTATGCAATGAATGAATGAACAAATTATGATATGCAAGTATGATGCAAATGCGTGGAGAATGACCACTCGAAAAGTGTGGCTTATTCTAAATAATTTTGTTGTTTTTAATGCAAGACAAAATATGGAATGCCAATGCGAATGATGCAAAAATGATGCCCCTTTTTTTTCAAAATGATTTTTTTGATTTTTTTTTTTTGATTTTTAGTTTTTTTTTTTTTTTTTTTTGAGGCGAGACAAGATACGAAATGCCAATGCCCCTTTTTTTGAATGATGAGAGATGCAAAAATGGTGATATGAGGCAACTGATTGTCGTTACCCTGAGTAACCTGCATGAAACATTGAGTGGATCCTGACTCAATACTTCACACAATATACTGAAAATGTTTCGACAATTAGTTGACTCAATTTAATTTCCTACTTGAAAATAAAAACACGTGTGACTGGGTCAAAGTGCCCTGACATCGTAGAGTAACATCTCAAATTTGTAGTCGACAAACAAATTTGAGATATTACCCTTCGTCGTTCAAAGGTGCACTTCTACCCATTAAGTCATCACATGAGGAAATTTTTCTTTATTTCGAAAGGATGCATGTAGGGAGAAATGATGTATTCGAACAAAGTGATGAGGTTAGTGAAATGATGCATGAGTGTCACATTGACGTGATGTCTGCATTATTTGATGATGATTTTTTTTGTACATGCACCCGGATGAATGCAATGCGGATGATAATTGCTTCTTGCTTTATTTTGTTTTGATGCAATGAAATGAAATGCGTGATACTCACAATTATTTTTAACGCGTGGAAATGATATGATTCTTATGAAAATGCATGCAAAATGAGATGTTTGCATATATGATATGAAAAAGGAAAATAATAAAGCATGTGATATGTTTCTAAAATTTTTTATGCGAAAAGGTGCATGATGCTCGCAAATGATTATTAATGCAGGGGAAAACATGATTTATTTTGAATGGAAATGTATGCAAAATGAGATGGTCACATTCATTCTTCATGATATGCAAAAAGCAATAATGCATGAGACACGTTCCTAATAAAATATGTTTTTTGTACTTTTGACAAAATTAGGAAAAAGTTTAGTGAATGGAAACACACTCGCGCGGGGAATGCACTCCCCTAAATGAGATAGAAAAATGCGCGTATGGATTTTTATTTAGTTTTCCCATGTTATGCAATGCAAAGATGCTTTTTGTATGAGAATGAGATTGATGATGCTACTTTACATGCACGTGAAAAGCAAAGTAAAAAGATTCTTTTTGGTTTGGTGATTGAATTTTTGAGAAAATACAAGATATGTCACCTCATATAGATGTTTATGAAAATGAAAAAAATACATTTTTTTGATTTTTTCGAAAATTATTGAGGGAAAAATGACTAAACTAGATGCAGCAATGCAACACACAACTGGGAACGCCCTTGTGACCTAAAAAATGCGGAGAAAACCTACGATCTAGGGCAATTTAAAGGTAATCCTCCCATGTAGCTCTATTCGCTCCCTCACAAGGCCACCAGAGCCACAGTCCCTTTCACAAAACTCCCCACAAATGCAAAGAAATCACTAGGTGCGAGGCATCATGAAAGAGCACAACTCTGGTTGGAACTTTCGCAAGTAGCCAAACGGACAAAGGTCCTGATGGGCTCTCACTACTCGAATCCACTCTCCTAAATTTTTGCAGACCTGGGTTATGGTCTCTCTCTCAAAGTATGTAATCATAAGGTATAGGTGTAGTGTGTGTCAAGGGCATTTTCCCTAGCACTAGCCCACCTGAAATGAAAACCAGAGCAGTCCAGACAATAGCAAGCAATAACATGTTGTCTACCCTAGGGTTCAATATCAATCCAATATAAACTAGCCTAGGGTGCCAACAACATTGCACTTCTTACCTTAAGAAAGGGAGCTGAGAAGAGGGGATCATGGGGATTGGGAGAATGCATGGGCATAAACAATAAAAGAAAAGGAGTAGAAGAGGAGATAAGGAATAAACATAGAAGAAGACAAATGCATATGCCTACAATTAATGATAAGAAAGAAAGTAAAAAAAGAATGAAGGCAAACAAGGTATTAGTCAAATCAACAATACATTAAACCACACATTTTAATTAGTTAGGCTTGACCCTCGTCTTTAAGAAAAGGTCCCCAGTGAAGTCGCCAGCTGTTGCACCCCGAAAAATCCGGTTTGGGTTTCTCAATGTACAACGTGGAAAAATTTGGAAGTCGCCACCAATATTTTAATTTTAAGACCAAAACATCGGAAAAAAGTCTTTTGAACAAGGCGGATGGTCTTTCGAAAACTAGAGATATGGGTTCGGGGGTCGATTACGTGCGAGGAAGGTATTAGCACCCCACGCGTCCTCTCTACTGAGAGGGAACCTTTAATTAAGTGTGTGATTTTAACGTTTGATTTGAAAAATACCTATATTTGCCTATTTATTTCTTATTTGAAGATAACTGGGAAAACTTAATGAAAATTTTTATTTTTGGCGCTTGACGAGAATTGGCTTCTCGCTCCTACGTATCTCCTAGTGCGATAGAGAATTCAAAGCTACGTAGTTCTCGTTTGTCGTGAAAAGGGTTTTTGTTTTTTAATCTTTTTAGGGAGTTTTTGAAATATGACGAATATTCGGCGAATGATTAAACTAACAGAAGTTATGGGTAATCACCGCAAAATATTCTTGAAAATGAGAGTCAATACCACTGGTCAGGCGAACGAAGGTTCTAATTTTGAAAATGAAAATATTTTGAAAGAGTTTTGGAAAGGGGAAGAGTTTTCATAACGACCAAGCAAGCAAAGACTTTGAGTGATCATTACTAATAACTCTTGATAGCGTTCATGACAGTCAAACAAGCTAAGGCTTTGGGTGATAGTCACTAATAACTTGCATTAATTTAGAAAATAGTTTGAAAGATTTTTGGAAAAAGGGGTGTGAGATAGTAAAAGGGGTATAACTAATTACAGGGGGTTGTATTATTAACTTGGGGGTGTCGTTAGTAACTCGATGTAAAAATTTTAAAAAAAAAAAAAAGCGTGCGAGCCCATACCCACTACCCAACCGAATTCGCTTTCCCTAATGAGAAAAACCCTAGGTTCCTTTCCTTCACTCATTCTGCCGTTTCCATTTCAGAACCAGAGAGAGAAGCAAACCGATTGAGAGAGGGAGAGAGAGAGAAGCAAACCGATTGAGAGAGAGAGAGAGAGAGAGATCGGCAGTGAGAGATGGAGGTTGCGACGATGGTGGTGGTTCACCGGCGACGCGCGACGGAGAGGCAACGATGGGGAAGGAAGATCGCGAACGGTGGTTCGGTTTGGGGGTGAGAACGAGAAACGAAGACGAGGGGGCTGAGATGGCGGTGGCGCGGTGGTGTCTTCGTTGGAGAAGACGAACGGAGGTCCTCCGGCGAGAGTCTCACGGCGGTTCTGTGGGCTTCAGGTTCGTTTTTTTTTCGGTTCTCTTCTTCCTCTACGTTTTCTGTTTCTCCTCCTCCTTATTTTTGTTTTCTCCTCCTCTCTGTGTGTTTTTTCTTAGCCTACGTTCTCCTTTTTTCTTGTGCTTCAGTGTATGTGTGGTTTCTCTGTGTTGTGTTTGGTTGCTGTTCGGTTCTGTGATGGTTGTGTTGGTGGTTGACTGGTTGTTGTTTCTGAAAATGGAGGAGAGTGGAGTGAAGGTGAGTATTGTTGTGTGAATGTGTTTGTGTCTTCGTGGTGAAGTGTTTTATTCCTGCGTGTGTTTTACATTACAGTATGTTGGTCTCTTTTTTTTTCTTCCTCAGTTGCATTTGAAGCTTAATTTATGGTCCAATATGCATAGGTGAATGCACTGTAATGTCTATTTTTCTGACTTGTATTGGTTCAAAAATTTCATATTTTGGTGTTTTAAAATTTCTGAGCAGTTTTTCCTTTATCCAAGTCTCTGCTGCATTCACATATATAGACTCCTTTGACTAATACCCAGCTGACTGATTCTTTCCCCTTGTGTATGTTTATTCAGGAAAAAGAAAGTAAGGATGGAAGAGTTCCTATTTGCAGCTTTGAAACCTAGGTCATTTCTTGCAACAATTTGGATTTTTCTCTGTTTGTCTATGTTAAAAGATTTGTAAAAGAGAGAGGGCCAAAAATAACTAGCAATGAAAGAACCAAATAGCATCTTGAGTTGCTTTCCTATTTTTGTATTTTTGTTTCTTTTTTTTTTATTTAAGAGAGTACCATGTTGCTTGTAATTTTCTGTATAAATGTAACAAAGTTGACTATTTGTATCTATTATAAAGAAAACTATTTATAAAAGCATTTTTTAGAATCTGATTTTGGTATAAAAATATTGATAATAAATTAATAAGCATACATGGATAATAATAATAACAATGATGATAAGTATCAAAGCAAATGTGCGTATATGACGAGACGCGAACGCGCGCGCGACAAGTGCCATAACGCACACCCGATTAGGAATAATGGGCGAGCACCACAAACATATTTTTGAGCCTTCTTTCAGTTACGAGAAAAATGCTGTTAGAACCTCGCATTCGCGAAAAAAACAATTTTTATTTTGAATTAGTCGGACAAAATTGGGGTATGACACTTATTCTAAGTGATCAAGTTCAAAATAAGTTTTGAAAAGATTATCAAGCAAGAACTAAAGTACAAACATACATACATGCAACATACTTACTTAAAAGCTCATTAAATGATTAGAACATTCCAACTAAGAGAGGTTTAGCTAACAATAGACAGAAATCACAAAAGAGAAACAACAAGATAAAAGTTACAAATGTTGAAGCCCTTTGTATGAAATCTTCTAGCAATGCACTAGCATTACTCCTTAACACTATACAAACACTATGAAATCGAGTTAAGGAGGATTTGTCAATTCCTTCCTTTCCCTCTTACAAAATAGAAACTAACTATGTATATTGAAATTTTGATCTAACTTATAGATTATGATATATTTCCAAATGAAGATGTGAGGTTCTTTTATAGCCTTCAAGAGAGGTGCTTCCTTCCTTCATGTTGAAGTAATCTTGAGTGGATAATAGCTGTAGTTGCTTTTCAGAGGTTGATCCCAAGTTGAAATCTTTGACTTAGTACATAGGGCGGTTCTATGATGTATGAACATGTGTCCCTATGTTGGTGACTCTTCAAAGCTATGCCTATAGCTATGTGTGAATGGTAGGCGCCTACTATACAAGGTGGGATGGCTTCAGAAGACCAAGCATGAGGTCAGCAATTGCAAGTGGATGCTGTAACACCCCCTTACTTTTAATACTACTTAGCAAATTAAATCAGAGTTTTCAAAAACCACTCAAGGAGTGCTACATTTTTCTACATGAATTCAACCAAGCAAAACAATACAATTAATTGCGCAGCTAAACAGTGTAGTGTGATGTACATACAGCACCTCGGCCAAGAAGGAACCGAGCTCAACAAGTAACAAGTTATTAGTTACATCACAGTCAGAATAATACATGTTCCAAAAGACATAGGTTTATAACTCAAAATAAACCTACATAACAGACCACTACGCTACTCGCCCCCGAGTGTTACACTACCAGAGCAATGACGACGCCAAAACGACCTTTGGAGTGGTGACCTCTGCTCGGGAATACCTGCAAGTTGCCAACATGAGAGCAACATAAAAGCAGTAGGGTGAGTCTCTAAACACATATAATAAGGTTTATGACAAGCATTATGCTAAGCAACACATATAAAACACCTCGGCACAACACACAAATAACACAATTATTTAGTGCATGAGTTATATGCATGATGCAGACCAAAAACTCCAAGGGCATATGCATGATGGATCCATTAAGACCAAAGTCTTCTCGCTATCACCTTAGGACCAAGTCCTCTGCTTTCACCATAGGACCAAGTCCTCTGTTTTCACCATTATGCTTATGATTTATGCGACACCATGAACAATGCATAACACACAACATATACATTATTCAATTAAATCATAACACAACTCCAGTAACTCACCAATTAGACCGCAGCCTTTTATTCATAAATAGGACCTAAGTCCTCTGCTCACCTCTAGGATCAAGTCCTCTGCATTCACCATTTTCATTTATTTTAATGCCCATCGTGGGACTTCATCATTTATTACTCCTCTACTCGTAGCCATAAGGCCAACAACACACATATATCATTTTTACGTACTAAGGCCGACGCGTCTACATCGGCCAGCGGCGCTAAAGGCCGCCGCCTCACCACCAACACCTCGGCGCTAATAGTGGACCAAACAAATCCTTTACGAGGACTACCACGTCACGTAGGACTAAAACGTCAATTAGGGACTAAAATGACTACACCATTTAACCCCTCACGTGCTTGGCACTCAAAACGACGCTCAAAGCGATTCGTCCAAAGAACAACTGCGCTACACTAGCGTTAAAACAACACCTCGGCACCTATAGCACCTCGGCACACTCGGCACCTCGGCACGCTTGGCACCTCGGCATGCCTACACTCTACTCCACTCATAGTCACTTCACTTCCTCTACAAGGCCACTTGGGTTACTCTACGCTTGAACACACCGCACTTAAACGTAACATCTCGCCTCGGCAAGTATACCTAGGTATGATATACTCTACATCTCGGCCATAACACCTCGGTTACTACACGCTATACGTTATCGACGGCACTTCAGCAGCTAAGCCTAAGTACTTTACCTCGGCCTAAGCATCTCGGCCTACTTACCCTACACCTCGGCAAGTACAAACCGATACCTATACCTAGTCTCAGATACTCATACACTTAGTCACTTGTGCTCTATCACTCACCTCGGTTCTTATGTTATCGTTGTTACGTTTTGGCTTACGGTCATCACTTAAGTTTCGTTACACTGGTGGTAGGTAGGTACACCTCTACAACCCCAAGTCAACCCCTTCGCTTACGCCCAGACACACTTTCTCTTTGTTATGATCACTCAACTCCAAATCTACACCTCGGTAGTCCAACGTTTTACTTCTCAAGAACTTTACACTCTCACGTCTCTTACTTTAGCTCACTGGAACTGAGAGTTTTCTCAGCTCTCAGTTCACTCATTAGTCTCTCGTATGACCAACACCTCAACATCTCAACACAACCTCACTGAAACGAGCTAAAACATAACATTAAGCAGGATCAGAAACACACAAAACATGCACACAGCTCAGAGAAAGCACAACTACAAATTACTCACGCATAACACTCATCATACTACAAAATTATACGTGAGAAGAGAGCCCCCTAACCTTGATCAGTTGAGCAAAAGACCCTCTCTTCACCGATGCTCCCCGATTCTCCACACAGCAACACTTCTCCCTTGAGCTTGAGCTTCTTCCACGCCAAAAGCTCTCCCTTCTCTCTAGAAAATGATCTCACCTACCAACTTCTCTCTCTTACTTCTCTTTTGACTTTTCTTAGATTCCTTTTTGGTGAAACATGCTCCCTCTCCTTCGACGCTCTCATTTAAGGCACACACTTGGGCTTCTAATGGCTCATGGGCCTCCAATGGCTCATGGGCCTCTACGCCCACCTTCTCCATTCACTTAAGCATCTCCTAAATGAAATAAACTCCTAATTAATACTTGGCTTAATTAAAAAGTTGTAAACCTTAAATAACTCAACTAAATAATTAATTGAACTATTTTGGGGTTATTCTGGATGCTCATGAAAGTGGTGCTCATTCACCAAGTAGTGCGATTTGATGCGGGGATCGGTCTGCAGGAGCATTTGATCTGCGAGAAAGCATTGAGATCGCATAGCTCAACAAAACATCAAACATACCACAATATATCCAAAATGGCCTATTAATAACTATAACCATTCAAATCACTCAAGTTATCATATATCACACTAAATACTATATAAACTCTTTATTATTACTTGAAAGAGAGCAATTACTAAGTTTAAACATATGAAATACTCTATATAAAATAGAGTTATCATTAATTAGAAGGGGGTGTTACATTAGTGGTATCAGAGCAAAAGTTCGGTCTGTCCGACTAAGTTGTTGAGTCTTGAGTTTCCAAATCCTCGAGTCTTGTGCTCGTTCTGAATCGATCTTATTTAAATGTTTAGTGAAGTGAAGATGGCTGGAAGAGCTGGGAGGAATGACGCTGCTATTGTTGCTGCGTTGGAGGCGATGGCGAATGCTATGGGAAATCAGCCTCAGCAAGCTGCCGAGGATGCTGGAGCTCGTAGGCTAGCTACTTTCCAGAGGGAGAACCCTCCTACATTCAAGGGGAGGTATGACCCCGATGGGGCTCTTGCATGGTTGAAGGAGATTGAGAGGATATTTCGTGTTATGGACTGTTCGACTGCTCAGAAGGTGAGGTTTGGTACTCACATGTTAGCCGAGGAGGCCGATGATTGGTGGCTTGAGGTTCTGTAGAGATTGGAGATTGCTGGTGACGAGATCACGTGGGATGTCTTCAAGAGGGGATTTATGAGGAAGTATTACCCTGAAGATGTTAGGGGCAAGAAAGAGATGGAATTTTTAGAGCTGAAGTAGGGGAACAAGTCGGTGGCCGAGTATGCAGCGAAGTTTGTAAAGTTGGTGAATTTCTACCCTCACTACACTGGGGCTACTGCCGAGTTCTCCAAGTGTATCAAGTTTGAAAATGGGTTGAGGCCTGACATCAAGAAGGCAATTGGATACCAAAAGATCAGAGTGTTTACCGAGTTGGTTGACAGTTGCAGAATCTTTGAGGAGGATAGCAATGCTGCCTATAAGGTTGTGAGCGAGAAGCGGAGTTCTCAGTATCGTGCGAAGCCCTACGAGGTTTCTGGTGGCAAAGGTAAGGGCAAGTGGAAAGCTGGTTCAGGAAAGAAGCCTAGTGGGGGAGACGCTCCTGCTAGCATAGTGTGCTACAAGTGTGGGTTGCTTGGTCACAGGAGGAATGAGTGCAAGGCCGGTGAAAGGAGGTGTTACCGGTGTGGCAAGGAGGGCCACATAGCTGCTAACTGTGAGCTCAAGGGCGTGATTTGCTTCAACTGTGGTGAGGCAGGTCACATTAGCACCAAGTGTACTAAGCCGAAGAAGGAGAAAAGTGGTGGGAAGGTGTTTGCTCTTGCGAGATCCGAGGTGGTTAATGAGATAAGACGTACGTGCTTTATAAATGGTATTCCTTTGATTGCAATTGTTGATACCGATGCCACGCATTCATTCATTTCTGCTATATGTGTTAAGAATTTGGGTCTAGCTTTGTCTTCTTTGGTGAGGGAGATGGTTATCGATACTCCAGCTAAGGGTTCGGTGACTACCTCTCTTGTGTGTGTGAAGTGCCCTCTGTCGGTCTTCGGCAGAGATTTCATCGTAAATTTGATTTGTCTGCCATTGGATGGGATGTATGTCATCCTTGGTATGGACTGGTTAGTGGATAACCATGTTCATATCAATTGCTTTAGTAGGTCTGTGAGTTTCCCTTCTTCCGAGGTGGAAGAGTATGTTTTGTTGCCTGCTGGTCAGTTGCGCAAAGTAATGAAGGAAGGAGTTATGTTGTTTGCTTTGAGGGCGTCGTTGTCTGTCGAGGATCAAGCTAAGATTGAGGAATTGTCGGTGGTGCGAGAATTTCCCGAGGTATTTCCTGACGAGATTCCGGATGTACCACCAGAGAGGGAAGTTGAGTTTGCTATTGATTTGGTATCTGGTACTAGGTCGGTGTCTATGGCACCTTATAGATGTCTGCATCCGAGTTGTCCGAGTTGAAGAAGCAGCTTGAAGATTTGCTGGAGAAGAAGTTTGTAAGGCCAAGTGTGTCGCCTTGGGGAGCTCCAGTGTTGCTAGTAAAGAAGAAGGATGGGAGCATGAGGCTATGTGTGGATTATCGTCAGTTGAATAAGGTGACAATTAAGAATAAGTATCCGCTCCCAAGGATTGATGATTTGATGGACCAATTGGTGGGTGCTCAAGTGTTTTCTAAGATTGATCTGAGGTCGGGTTACCATCAAATCAAGGTGAAGGATGAAGATATTCCTAAGACGGCGTTTAGAACTCGGTATGGACACTATGAGTATTCAGTGATGCCATTTGGTGTTACTAATGCTCCAGGGGTATTCATGGAATATATGAATCGTATTTTTCATGAGTATCTAGATCGGTTTGTGGTGGTGTTCATTGATGATATTCTTGTTTACTCCAAGTTGGAAGAAGAGCATGCCGAACACTTGAGATTGGTGTTGGAGGTCTTGAGAGATAGCACTACAAGAAAAGCTTGATTTAGCCACCAACAATTGCCACGGAGCTTATTAAAATCGGTAATTTCTGCGACGGAATGTGTAAAAAAAGTGAGAGCGCGAAATTTCCATTGGTGTTTACCACGGATTTGCCACGGACATGCGAAATGCCAGAAATTTGCGACGGATATGCCGTGGCAAGTCCGTGGCAACCCAATGATAAAAATAAAACACCCACGGGATCCCTAAATCCCTTTCAGAACGTTCTCCTTCTTCTCCTCACCCTCTCGCTCTCTTCTTCTCCTCACCCTCTCGCTCTCACCTACAACCCGCCTCCCTCACTCTCAATCACCACCACCTCACCTCCACCCACACTTCCCACCGTCGTGCTCGCTGCTCCATCATTCTCCTCAACTTTGACGAAACCCTCAACACACATGTAGCATCGTGAACTAGGACCACCACACTCCACCAACGTCCTCCATGCTCCGTTGTCGTCATCTTCTCTGTCATCAGCCGCTACTTCTTCTCAGTCGGTTGTTCTTCAAGTTTCTAGGTTAGATTTTCACTTCTTCATTCCTTCTTCGTTTCTTCTTCGTTTTCTAGCTTCTTCAATCCGTTTTCCTTTTTCATTTCGTTTCCCTTTCTCTTTGATATCGTTTTCCTTCCCTCTTTAATTTCATTTTCATCCTTCTTCTTGATTTTGAATTTTAGGGTTTGTGTGATTTGGGATTTGGGAATGGATTTTAGGGTTTGTGTGATTTGGGATTTGGGGTTTCTGTAATTTTCTGTCATTTTTACAGGGCTTGTTGGATTTGTGATTTGGGATTTGGGAATGGATTTTAGGGTTTCTTTTGATATTTCCTATGATAAGAAACTGCATTTGGGCATATATTCTGCCATGATAAGTGATAACTTGAAGGGGAGCTCCACTTCGGAAAGAATAAGCATCCTCGTGGAATATTTGCTTTGCATGTTCTGTTTTTTCCAATATAAGGTTTACATTATATATTATATATATGCAATGAAGCGGTTCACCAAAAATATGCAGAGTATAAAGCATTGAGTGATGTAGACAATTCTCGAAAGCGGTATATTTCACGAGGTCTATCTCTTCTCAAGAAGACAAGCTTCCTGCGACCTTGCGTAGAATTCTCCTGACAAGACTTTCAAATTCCACCCATGAAAATAGTCAAGATGATGGAATTGATAAATTGGTATCTAAGATGAGTGCCATGCGGTGGATAATAAAACTCCGGATGATCTTGCTGATGTTTGTGTAAGAATTGATAGAAAAAATTTCATTGCCATAAAGTTATTCTAGCATCAAGATCGAGTATTTCAGAGCAAGAATGTCACGTATGAAGGATTTCCATGAAGGGAGCGATGAATTGTCCGTTGGCTGCTGCCATGCCTTGAAGAACATGACATGAGTGTGGAAGCATTTGAGAAAATGATTGAATATATGTAAGTCTCTTCCTTGATGTGAAATTTGGAAATTAACTTGAGATCATGTAGTAAATCAAAGATCTGTGACTCTCTGTATTATTCTTTAGATTCTAGTTTACGATTTATAGTTTAATGCTTTGCCTTGTGGATATTCTTTCTTATGTTTCATTTATGTGTATTTGTATTTAGGAGAAAAGCTTCGACTATTTATTGTATTTGTATGACAAGTTGGAATATGTAACAAGTGACCAAACTTAATTGTTGAATGGTAGTAAAATTTTATTTAATTTGGTAGTTTCTTAAGGATTTCGATTGTGATTCGAATTTGTCAAGATCATGCATAAAACCCTATTAAAATTGCCTTAGTTTTATGCGGGATTGTTATAGTCTCGGGTCATTTTGTGTTTTATTTTGTAGTAGTTTATGTAACATGTTCCTGTGATTGTGCATTTCAAAAGATGAAGTTTCGGGAAAATATAAGTGTATTTGCACATCAATTTTCTCTGCGATTTGCAAATATGATATCTATCTGCTGATTTCTTGACTTGTTTGGTTCAGTACGGATCGTTTGCGGATATCAATCCGGATCGAGTTTTTATACACCGATTTAGAAATTTGTTAAAAGTGGTTTGTCTTTTTATTGTCAAATATTGATAATATGTTTTCAACAGTAGAAATGTTGGATATTGCTTCCAGATACTTCTTCGTTCCTCTCTCAGCGTCACGGTGGTGATGTCTTGTTGCCACACTTGGAAATGGCGTCACTGAAGAACTTTGCCATTGGTTAATGCTAGCGGACATGTATTTTCCTTCTCTCCCAATTTTCCTCCTTCATCTTGATGGCTCCAATTATTGTTGTTCTTTAATACATTATCTTGAGGGGATGGGAATCCTTCTTCACATTTTAATTCTGTTTTCCTATTATGCTTCTATAGTTATTTCAATATAATTTCATCTTGTTTTACCTTTTCCTTTCAACTTATTTTAGACCACTCTATGCCAATAAACTTTATCTAATAAGCTATACTACTATAATAACTTATTAAAGGTGTTTATCTGGATGGGTTGATGGAATGTCTTTTGTTGTAATGCTAGTTGATCTCAAGCGGACTTTAGTATTAACTAAGCCGATCTAGAATTTAGACGCACAATTAGTTGATTGAAATTCAAAATGGAGGATCAAAGTTAATAGAAGAAAGATCACCAATATCATTTGGTAGTTATGATCGCACAAGTTTTAGGAAGAATGTCACTATTGAAAAGAACTAAAGAGATTTTGTTGGCCTATTTTATCAAAAAATGGCTTGCCATTTCCATTAATTCTTTCATCACTTGCACATTGACCTTAAGATTGTATTGAAAGAGGAAATCATGTTTTTGTTCAATGATTCCTAACCCATAAGCTGCAGAATATTGGAAGTCTGCTTTGGTGAATTACATACGTATCTTGTTTTCTCGTGTGATAATTGATCTTTTTGTTGTTTTTGTATCTTTTGTAAGTATTTCAATTCTGCTGCGTAGTTTCTTTCATTACATTATACTCATAGTTGAAGTATCACTAGTGGGATCTGTTCTTGAAATCATCCTCTTGGTTGAAAAGGTTAACAGGGGAACTAGTGGACCGTGACACTTTTGGAAACTTATGTCTAACTCATAGTCCGTCGAATTTGAATTGAAAAACGTTGAGGTAATTCCCTTACTCTTTGTCGTGATGTTTTCTAGCGCCTGAAGCTAGTAAGCTTTTGTCCCCACGCACCTAATACCCTAGCTCATTATATGCCGTGCATTGATTTTGTTCTACCTAGTGTTTTTATTACATTGCTTTGATAAAATTATGATATAATAATTTATGACTTATTTTTGCCATTTGTTTCATGTACAGTTGTGGGGTTTTACACATGCTATGCAAGGTTCTTAAGATGCTTTTATTGAATGTGCAATAGAAGCTCCACCCTACCCCTGCTTTTTCCTTGTACTCTTGAGATGTAATTTAATTTAGTCTACCTAGTTTAGTGAGGGTGAGCATTTGCACTGAGTGATGATTGATCAATTTGATATCTTGTCCATAGTCTTGTCGGTGGAATTGTATTGTATTCTTAAAATTACATTTTGTGGAGATGCAAAAGAATGTTGTATGGTAGAATATGTTAAGAGTGGATCTTCTTTACTCACAACAACTACCAAGAAACTAAATAAAGCACTAAATTTTACTTGCAATGTTTGATAACCCAATTTGTGAAGAAGTTGGAGTAGTAGGAAACTACTGCTCCATTTTTTTTTAAAATTTTTTTTTCAAAATTTGCGACGGATTTGCCACGGACTTGCGATGAAATTTGCCACGGATTTGCGACGAAAATTTGCCACGGATTTGCGACGGAAAAATTTGCGACGGAGAATTCCGTGGCAAACTGTTTGCGACGAGCGTTTTTGCCACCAATTTTTTTCTGTGGCAAATGTTGTTTTGCCACGGAAATTTGTGCATTTGCGACGGAAATGTCTGTGGCAAATCAGCAATTTTCTTGTAGTGTAGGAAGCTGTATGCGAAACTATCGAAGTGTGAATTCTGGTTAAGAGAGGTGAGTTTTCTTGGCCATGTAATCTCCGGTAAGGGTATTGCAGTGGACCCTTCTAAGGTTGAGGCTGTGTTGCAGTGGGAGGCACCCAAGTCGGTCACTGAGATAAGGAGTTTTCTGGGGTTGGCCGGTTACTATAGAAGATTCATTGAAGGCTTTTCCAAGTTGGCTTTACCATTGACTCAGTTAACTTGCCAGGGAAAGGCGTTTGTTTGGGATGCTCGCTCTGAGGAGAGTTTCAATGAGCTGAAGAAGAGATTGACGACGTCTCCTATCTTGACGTTGCCTAATCCGAATATTGTGATGCGTCTAAGATGGGTTTAGGCTGTGTACTTATGCAAAATGGTAAGGTAGTTGCTTATGCTTCAAGACAGCTGAGGACTCATGAGAAGAACTACCCTACGCATGATTTGGAGCTGGCTGCAGTGGTGTTTGCGCTGAAGATTTGGAGACTATCTCTATGGCTCTAGGTTTGAGGTGTTTAGTGACCATAAGGGTTTACAATATTTGTTTGATCAGAAGGAGCTGAACATGAGGCAGAGGAGGTGGTTGGAGCTGTTGAAAGACTATGACTTCGGTCTGAATTATCATCCAGGAAAGGCTAATGTTGTAGCCGATGATTTGAGTCGGAAGTCTTTGCATGTGTCAGCAATGATGGTTAAGGAGCTGGAATTAATTGAGCAGTTCAGAGATTTGAGCTTAGTTTGTGAAGTAACACCTCATAGTGTTAAGTTGGGGATGCTGAAAATTACTAATGAATTCTTGGTTAGCATTAGGGAGGCGCATAAGCTAGATGTCAAGCTTGTTGATTTGGCAGTGGGAATTGGCCGAGCTGAGAATAAGGATTTTGAGTTGGATGCGCAAGGTTTATTGAGGTATCGTAAACGGATTTGCATTCCTGATGAAGAGGAGATTAAGAAGGCAATTCTGGAAGAATGTCATAGGAGTAGATTGAGTATCCATCCAGGAGCTACAAAGATGTATCAAGATTTGAAGAGGTTATTTTTGTGGCCAGGGATGAAGAGAGATGTAGCTCGGTTTGTGTATGCCTGTTTGACTTGTCAGAAGTCAAAGGTGGAGCATCGTGGTTTATTGCGGGTTGATCTGACCATTGCGATTCCGGAGTGGAAGTGGGATAGCATTTCTATGGATTTTGTGGTGGGTTGCAGTGCGGTGAAGGAGTGCGATGCAATTTGGGTGATTGTTGATAGGCTAACGAAGTCGTCTCACTTTGTTCCTATTAACATCACGTATCCTGATCTTAGGTTGGCGAGATTTACATCCGGAGATTGTGAAGCTTCATGGAGTTCCTTCAAGCATTATTTCAGATAGGGATCCTAGGTTTACATCGGAATTTTGGAAAAGTTTGCAAGAGGCGTTGGGTTCTAAGCTGCGTTTGAGCTCGGTGTATCATCCACAGACTGATGGTCAGTCAGAGAGGACCATCCAGTCGTTAGAAGATTTATTGAGGGCTTGTGTTCTTGAGCATGGTGGTGCGTGGGATTCTTATCTTCCATTGATTGAGTTCACCTATAATAATAGCTATCATTCTAGTATTGGGATGGCACCATTTGAGGCGTTGTATGGTCGGAGATGTAGGACTCTGTTGTGTTGGTATGAGTCTGGGGAAAGTGTGGTGCTCGGACCCGAGATCGTTCGAGAGACCTCTGAGAAGGTGAAGCTGATTCGTGAGAAGATGAAAGCTTCACAAAGTAGGCAAAAGAGTTATCATGACAAGAGGAGGAAGGATTTGGAGTTTCAAGCTGGTGATCATGTGTTTCTGAGGGTCATCCCTGTGACTGGTGTTGGTCGAGCTTTGAAGTCTAAGAAGTTGTCTCCTCGTTTTATTGGGCCATACCAGATTTTGGAGAGAGTTGGGAAGGTTGCTTACAGGATGGCTTTGCCACCTAATCTGTCAAATTTGCACGATGTGTTTCATGTGTCGCAGCTGAGGAAGTATGTTCCAGACCCATCTCATGTAATTCAGATGGATTATGTTCAAGTGAGAGATAACCTCACTGTTGAGACAATGCCGATTAGAATTGAGGACTGAGAAGTGAAAATTTTAAGAGGGAAGGAGATCGATTTGGTAAAGGTAGTTTGGTTGGGAGCTGCCGGTGAGAATGCGACTTGGGAGTTGGAGAGTAAGATGCAAGAATCATATCCAGAGTTGTTTGATTCAGGTAAGATTTCGAGGACGAAATATTCTAAGTGGGGGAGAGTTGTAACGCCCCAAAAATAGTTCAATTATTTATTTAATTGAGTTATTTAAGGCTTACAACATTTTAATTAAGTCAAATAATTAATTGGAAGTTTTATTTCATTTAGCAGGTGTTTAAGTAATGGAAGGAGTGTGATTAGAGGCCCATGATCCATTAAGAGGCCCATTTTTTATGCATGCCTTAAGTGAAGGTGTCGAAGGAGAAGAAGCTCATTTGCAACAAACCTCAAAGAAAAGTCAAAGAGTAAAGTAAGAGAGAGAGAGAGAGAGAGAGAGAGAAAGGTTTGAAGCTCTAGAGAGAAGAAGAGGAATCTTGGCGTGGAGAACTCTAATTCAAGGAGGAGGAGCTGATTGTTGATAGATCGTGAAGTCTTGGTGGAGAAAGTACTACTTCTTCAATCTATTGAGGTAAGGGGGCTCTCTTTCACCTATAATATTGTATATATGATGAGTGTTATGTGTGAGTTAGACCACAGAGAAATGATGTTTGAAATTTTGTGTGTGCTTGATGTGTGTTTGATGTTGTGTTTGCTTCACTTTGGTGAAGTTGTGATGGGTTGTTGATGAGTTGGTCATATGAGAGACCTAGGAGATGAATGGGAGCTGAGGAACCCTCAGTCCCAGTGAGTTATTGTTGGTGTTGTCATCTTCGTTGAGTATCTTGGGGTGTGTTGGACTAGTTTTGAAGGAATACGTGTGTAGTAGTTGTGCTTAAGTTTGATCATAGTGTGAGAACCAAAGAAAATAAGGAAAAGGCAGGCTAGGCGCATAGAGAGACATAGGAGCCGAGGTGTAGTTGCCTAACCATAAGTGTGTCGAAGCATAAGTGTTGAGCGTAAGTGTCAAAGCATAGGTGACGGATCATAGGTGACGAAGTGTGTGACGAAGTATAGGTGACGAAGTGTAAGTGTGTCTGAGTCTAAGTGTAGGTGTCGACTTGTAGTTGCCGAGGTGTAGCGTGGGTATACCGAGGTGTGGTTGCCGAAGTGTAGCGCATATATATAGACTTAAGCGTAGTTGCTGAAGTGCAGTTGTTGAGGTATAGTGCATAATTACCGAGGTGTGAAGGTACCGAAGTGTAGGTGTTGAATGGTAGGTGTATTAAAGCGTAATGTGCCGAAGTATAGTGAACCGAGGTGCAGTCTAGTGCACCGAGGGGAGGTGTGGTGTGCCGAGGTGCATAATGAGCGTCTTGAGGTGTCTTTGTTTGGCGCCAGAGTGGCGCAGTCATTTGTCGGCGCGATTTAGAGTGTTGTTTGGTGCCGAGTATGTCTAAGTGGCTGAATGGTGAAGCCGTTTTAGTACTTAAGTGACGTTTTAGTACTTAAGTGGCGTTTTAGTCCTTATGTGACGTTGTGGTCCTCGTAGTGACTGATTAGTCCACCACCTTTGGTGTCGAGGTGTCTGGTGAGTTGGACGATAGCCATAGAGCTAGTGATTGTGATGTCGAGGTGTCCGGTGAGTTGGACGTTAGCCATAGCGCTATTGATGTTGTCTAGGTGAAATAGACAACGGTGTAATAACGGTGTAATGATGATGGATTTAATGATGGTGATAAATCCAGTGCCGGTGTGAGTTCATACATGGTATGATGGTTGTGGTTGATGCATTGTTCATGGAGTCTCATACCACATATGCATCTAAGGGACGGACATAGGCTTCGGCCTCGATATTGTTGGCTTCGGCCTCATATCATTAGTGACGGACATGCCCTCAAGGCTTATTTTTGGTGATGGATCCACATGCATTATACCCTTGGTGTTGGGTTGCATACATGCATATGCTCATGTGATTGGTGATGTATTCTTGTTGTTTATATGCTGAGGTGTTATAACCTGCTGAAGTGCATTTGTTATGTGTAGCCGAGGTGTTTTTAGTGTCTTCTCTAGCATGATGTTTGTCATACACCCTATTATATGTGTTTAGAGACTCACCCTTCTGCTTTTATGTTGCTTCTTATGTCGGCAACGTGCAGGTGTGCCCGAGTGAAGGTCCGTCCTTACTCAGTATAGCTATGGCGTCTTACTCTGATATGTAGCACTGGGGGGGCGAGTAGTATAGTGGTCGTTTTGATTTAGTTATTGCACTGTAACTGGATGTTGATATGAAACATGTTTTATTCCGCTGTGATGTAAACTAAAACATATGATTTTGTGGGCTCGTCCCTTTGGCCGAGGTGCTATATATCTTACTGTGCATTGTTGATTTGCGCCATTGATGTTGTTTGGCTTTTATGAAGTAAATGTAGCACTCTCTTGTGAGTGATTTTTCAAAAATTCTGATTTTAAAAATTAAATAGTAGTTAATTAGAAGGGGGTGTTACATGTGTTGTCTCCTTGAGAAAAACGATTGCGAAGTTCTTTCCACACTGCGTGAGCTTCCGTGATCCAAATGATGCTGGATGAAATTTCAGTTGAAACCGCATACGATTTATCCAGCGAGTTAACATGTTGCATCGCTTCGGAGAGGAAATGAAGAATCGGAGGTCGCCGGACGAGTAATGGTGTCGTCGACAAAACCGAATTTGTTCTTCATTTCTAACGCCATAGTCATGGCCTGAACCCAACAATGATAGTTAGATCCATCCAGAACCGGTGAAACTAGAACCAATGAAGGATTTTCGTTAGGGTGGATGTAAAAGGGATTGGAATAATCTTTCGGTTTGGGAAAAGAAAAAGGATGAATCACAGGATCAGATTCATCAGAAGATGAATGAGAAGAAGGAGCCATGGAAACCGATGAGAAGAGAAGGCTTAGAGAGGTTGTTACGGTGGTTCGATGGAAACGGTTACGGCGGAGAGAGAAGAGAAGTGTGACGGAGCACACAGAGAAAGAGAATTTAGTGCGGAGCGTTATTCACTGCTACCATGTTAGATGATGGTAAAAATGATTCTCACCCTATTCATTGATTGGTCAACTCTATATATACATCTGTCCACATTAGCAAATGAATACTAACTCTGTACATAATAAGTTTAGCAATCTAAACTACAGCTAAAAACTATCCAATTATCAATCAAATAAAATTAAAATACATTTAATTTATATCCTAACAAAAATTCAGATTTGGTTTATGCTGATGAGCCGAGGTCTCAAAGATTTGGGTTATTGGAAACATATTAACCGTTATTTTATTTTCTATCGGTGAAGTTTCAAGCCCAGGAACTATCCATAATACAAGCATTTTGAGATTCAAGTTACTACATAAAAAACTAAAAAAAAAATCCTTTTAGCAATATCTGTTTTCTGTTTCGGTTAATCAGCTCAACTATTGCTCTGACTTTAGCTGGACCCAACTTCTATTTCGTTAGCATTTTTGTGTTTCGAGTGAAGGTCGATTAGAGTTAATGATGGATCTGATTCTGAGGATAAAATAAACAACAGCTGCTGGCGTTTTTCTGATTATCTTTTAGCGCTAGTTTATCTTCTTCACAGCTGCTGGATCAAGTTCAATAACGATAAATTAGTTTTACTTATATCTGTTTTTGTTTTTGTTTGAAACTTAAGTGAAACAAAATCAATAATTCATCCGGTGTCGTCGCATTCGTTGTCGATTCATGGCTCTATTTTCATCTGTGATTTATTTACGATAACACGTAGGTTTTTTTTTTTACCCCCACCCATTCCCTTAAAACCCCCACCCACCATATGAAAAGACTAAAATACTCCTGATTGTTTACAAAATCACAATTTCTTCACATAATTGGTCATACCTACGTTTGACCACCTTCACTCGCATATACGCCACAAAGACGTATATACGATCAGCCCAGAAATCCACCAATCGCATATACCCCACCACAACCCTATATACGACGAGCAAGTTTTTACTCACCGTATATACCCCTGTCAAGGCGTATATACGATTAGCCAGAAATTCACCACTCGCATATACGCCCAGAACACCCTATATACGATGAGCAAAATAGTAAGCATCGTATATACACCCTTTTTGATGTAAATACGATGAGCAATTTAATTTATTTATTTTTACTAATTTTTTTTTTTGCTTTGCTTGCGGTGTCAGAGTAGGCATAGAGGAGACGCGAGGTATCTCCTATCGGAGAGAGAGGGAGTCATCTTTCGCTCGAGTCACGAGGACTCGGAGGCATAATCGACTCCATGCTTGGCGAGGAGGCGAGAGGCAGTGAACGGATGAGTATCGGCTGAGCCAGTGAGCACCATGGCGCATCTCGATGCTCGGGGCCAGCTGGAGCTTTCTATCTTGGGGATTACTGCGGCAGACTCAAAGCGGGAGGATTGGCATAGAGGAGGCGGTTTCTCAATATCATTCCCGGCTACTCCTCGGTATCATCCACGGTATCCTCGATGCGATCCTCAACCTCTTCATTACCATCCCCACCTCCAGAGTATCGGCGGGGAGCGACCCAGTGTGCCTTACTACTCGGACGATCTATGTATGAGGCGGCCCAATAGGATCGGGGGCATCGGGAGGAGGATCGGCCTCGGCTGAGGAGCACGAGGCCTCTCTCTTCAACGTCTGGCGGATCATGTCTGCGATTCTATACTCGACCCGATGTAAGTTTTAAATTTTTGCTTTAATAATTTATTTAACTCACATAGTCTGCACTTTTTGCTTACATTATTTATTTATTTTTATTTCGGGAGTATCGTGGGTTGTCAAAGTATGGCCTCATGGCAACAAAGTCCATACTAGACTCCATCTTCATTACCTCGACCTACTTGACGCACCACTTGTGGTCGGGGACTCCAGATTGGCCCCACTTCTCCCGGGCCCAGCCACGCCACGATGAGACCATGAGTTCTTTGTCGGCTTTTATCAAGAGTGGCACTCGGACAACCGTCATTTCACTTGTCATTTGGTGAAATGGCGATCACTCTGATGACATCTCTGTCCGTGCTGCACCTTCCCATCCGGGGAATTATGCCACACCTCCCGCCATCACTTTGTGAGCTCGGGTATGCCACACGGCTTCTTTGAGACATATCACAGGTGTGTCACGGGTTGAGGCTGCTAACAACACCAGTGGGGTCCGTATTCTGACTTCAAATGGTTGGAGCGGTGTATGAGCGTAACTTGGAGGAGGGGGTGACATCACTTTTTCTTTGTGAGGGCTTTTACGCCGCGCCGACCTACGAGTATCTTCACTACGAAGGCCGGAGGCAGTGAGAGCTAAGTGGGTGAGTCTACTGGATGATCCGAGTCCACGGGTTCTTGGAGGCTATGCATGGGGTGCGAGTGCACTAGGCGCCATGTATGAGTCCTTGAACAACTGCGTCTTTGAGGACTACGCAGCGGTGTGGAGGGTATGCCACCTATTTCGGTACACATTTTAACTTCTTGTATTTTTGTTAAATCACACCGACGTTTGGTAAAATTTTGTGAATTAAATATGTTGTTTATTTTTGCATTTCGAGCTTGGATTATGTGGTATTTCCCTCGGATGGCGGAGTGGTTGGCGGTCATATCCGGTGCGGAGCCAGCGGGCGGGCGCTACGGGAAGAAGAAGTCAAACCACACGAAGCTCGGCCACTACGGGAGGATGCTTGATGGTGAGGCGGAGGATGTCTGCTTTGCGACCATTTGAGGAGGACGGCAGTGGTAGACCCTTTGGCGATTTCCTCTCGAGGCTTCATCGATTGGGCTGACTTGAGTTCCGTACATGCACGATAGGTGCATGCGGCGATTTGGGTACACGCAGATCATCCCGCGTGACCTCTCCGAGAGTCGTCCGAAGTCATCTTCGATGCGTCTTTCGGATCGTCCACTTCATGGCATCTCATGGAGGATACCATGCGCACTACTCGGGTTGCTCGTGTAGATCGATCGGTATGCGTAGGTACTTACGATGAAATACGTCCGGGCTTCTATCCCCGGACTATTACCGCTCCACCATCACCGATTACATGAGGCACGACACCTCCTCCGAGCTACGCTCGACGATCTGGATCGGATGAGGAGGTTGTGACCGCTTGTAGAGAGGGGATTCGTGATGGCGACATCGCGCATGGCGATCGGGCGTTTGGACACTCCATAGGTGGTGGGGATGGCGGCCGCCGGATGACATTCTTTGGGAGCTTAGGCAGCGGGGGGCGGGGGCGAGGCGGCGCCAGTTAGGGATTTTTATTTGTTTTTGATGTATTTGATATTATATTGGCACTTTATTATTAACTTTTTGGATGTTTTATTTTACGAGTTTCCTTGAATTTTTGATTTCATTGATTCGATAAAACAAAGTTACACAAGCGATACAACATAAACAACTAGAATAAAAATAGACAAATAAAATGAAAATACAACGAAACTCACCGAAATGGGTGGAGTTAATCGACGAAGGATCTCAATGACGGGTCTTTACGGTTTCAACGTCTGAGATGAATGTAACTCTTCCATTTAAACATAATATGATTGGACATCATCTTTCGGAGGTCATCCCGGTGTTGACATCCACGGCGAGAAAAGTGAAGACCTCCATCACCCATTCCGATTTCAGATAAACGATCTGAATTATATCATGCTCGTCGTTCTCTGGTTGAACCATCCGCAGTAGTTTCTGCTTAAGAGCAGCAAATGATATATCGTGTTTTAACCTACACGATACAACATCTCTCCCATCGAAACTTATACCATCATCTTTCAAGATGATGCCTTGATGATCAGCAAACCCCATATTAGAATGAACGAGAGTGAGGGAAGAAGGCTCGTAGTATGACATTAGCGAAGCCTGCATCATCTTCACTTGTGATGTGTGAGAGAAGGAGGAAGTTGAATTTTTGGTGTGAAAATAGTGATGGTGGGAGTGAGTATTTATAGATGAGGTAAAAGATTATTAACTGTTGATTCCGTTGATCAACTTTTAAAGTGAAATCATGACCGTTAAATTTTTTTTTACAAATTCAAAAAAAAAAATTTAAGGCTCATCGTATATATGTCATTTGGGATATATATACGATGTGTATTTTTAAGACATCGTATATATTCCTGAAGAAGTATATACGATGTCTTAAAAATACACATCGTATATATGTCCCAAATGACATATATACGATGAGCCTTTTTAAAAAAAAAATAGATAACACAGGACATTTTGGGGATTTCAGTGTGGGTGGGGGTTTAAGGGGAGAGGGTGGGGGTAAAAAAAAAACCCTAACATGTATTATTGGGGTGCATGTTACTATACCTGAAACTTGTGGGCCAAAAACCATAAGGGTTTTTTTCTGTACCCCCACCCCTTCCCCATATACCCCCACCCAAAAGTTAAATCTCAAAATGCCCTTCTGAAACGTATTTTTTTTTAAAATTTTTGTGTCGTATATACACACAGGGTGTATATACGACCACTTATTGGGCATCGTATATACACCCCAAGGCGTATATCACGATTGGCACACCACCTTAATCGTATATACGCCTTGGGGTGTGTATATACGATGCCTTATAACATAGGGTCGTATATACACCCCCCCAAGTGTATATACGATTTGTATTTTATTTTAAGTCAAATAAAAATTAATTAAGTCCTACAAATAGGTTTTGTGTGTAGTTCGTTAAAACGTGACGATGTTATACGTCGAACGAATAATATAGGCTACAAAATCGGTTTTCGGGCAACATACTCCGATCGTAATGAAACCACAGCCATTAAATCCGGAAAAAAAATCAAGAATCAAGACTCCCCTAGAACGGACTTCTTACGGGACTACAGCCTCAAAATCCCAAATTCCATCGTTTACTACATTTTAGGAATTTTTTTAATTTTTCATAGTCTCCAAAAAATCTAAAAAAATTTGCATAGCCTTATGTTGGTTTTGTTAGATTTTTAGTGGTGTTTTTATAATTTTTTGATTAGTTTTGGTAAAAGATTATCAACCGTTGATTTTGTCAGTGCAAACTACACCGTTGATCAACTTTGAAAGTGAAATCATGACCGTTAAATTTTTTTTACAACAATAAAAAAAACTAAAGTTCAAACCCATCGTATATATGTCATTTTGGACATATATACGATGCTCAATTTTAACACATTGTATATATGTCCTTAAGAGGTATATACGATTGAATCTTACACGGCCAATCGTATATACTTCTTAAGGACATATATATGATGTCTTAAAATTGAGCATCGTATATATGTCCAAAATGACATATATACGATGAGCCTTTTTTAAAAAAAAAATAGATTGCAAAGGGTATTTTGGGGTTTTCAAATTTGGTGTGGGTATGAAAAAAACAACTCATAATCTGATGCAACTGCCAATTATAAGTCAGATTGGGTTTGTGTATGGTACACAAAATGTCAGATACGCGGACCTTAAAAGCCACCAACTTCTAGAGGGATACCACATTTTCATCAAAAAATAGAGATTAGCTCCCTTAAAATACAAGGTATGTAGTTTAAGGTAATCTAATTGAGAAATGCTAACAACACTATCTTTTACATACTTTATTCATTACTCTTTTTATGATTGTGTGAAATATATGTAGGTCCCAACACTTTGAAATAGATTCCACTAAATTAGTAGGGTCCATATGAATTTCTTTCAATCATAAAGAGTGTTGGAAGGAAAGTCACATAGAGAGTGTTGCTCACACTCCTCGTCTAAACTCTAAAATAGATTGTTTTATGCAAAACAAAATGAAGGGTAAAAATAATTAAGTTTAACAATAGATCATTGAAATGTAAAACCACGAAGTTTAATTATTTTGAAATGGTTTCAAGGGCGTTCATCTTCAGCCGAATTGAATTGCTGAGGAATTTTAGGGTTTACCAGTAACCGATGCAACTTGTGTGTGGCGACGACACCTTCAACTTGTTGATTCCACAACAGGAAGTTCTTATCATCCAATTTCAAGGACAATTTTGGTCCTATGATGAAATGTGAAGACGAAGTGCTCGATTGAAAAATCTGAGTCGGTGAATCGGGCGTCGGCGTTACCACTGTTGGTTCCGGTGTTGTCATCGTGGAAGATGAAACGAACAAGACGAAGATACAGAGATTGAAAGCAGAAGCGAGAAGCTAGACTCCGGGATCGGGTTTCGCGAATGATACAGAAAGAAAGGAAAATTTGTTGTAACTGATCAACTGAGTTCAGTTGAGATTCATTTCATTACTTTGAAGAGTATCTGATACAAGCTTATATACACAGCTGGAATGTGAGTCAGCATTTGACTAGTGACTCAGCCACAATAACAAAGAGTTGACTCTACTACTATTCTACTACAGTTTTATCTATATATCTATTAAGCGCAACCGTGCATATTCCACCAACTCTCAAATTCGTACTTTTTTGCTAAGTTATATGACTAAGGAGATCCAAAAATATACATCTAATCATACACGAATTTCCTCATACCATTATGGCAAGGAGGAATCAGAATGGACATTATATATGCAAGTAAACATGTGATAAGGAAAACAACGTTTGATTGACTGTGGCATACGACGGTTGATGTCTTCTCCTTTCAACGCCATGAGGTGTCCCCTGCTAGGGACGGAGCCAGCAATGGTTGGCTGCGGGGGCGAGATTAGGCCTCAATTTTTTTTGCTACGTAGATGGAGTGGTTACTGCCACTAAAAACTCACACACACAACTGTGAGGTCCCGGGTTCGAATCCGGGACATGATATCCAGTCTAACAATTTCGGCATTTGTCAGTTGAGTTAGGTCTTATAGATCCAAATTTTTTAGACATCAAAGTATTAATTTCCTTTACTATTTTTTCAACTAATTGATTTATTAAAAAATTTAATCAATCTCAATAATGCATTTAATATTTATTTTGGTATTGTTTAGTATATAAAAGTAAATTAGGCCAGAAAAGACCTCTAACTTCTTGTTGTGGGTCTCACTTTAAAAATTGATTATGCCTAAAGAATCCTATAAAAACTAATTATGAATAATGTATATGTTTGTTTTAGATTAGTTTGAAAAACTCAATGGAGCTTTAAAAAAAAGTGCCTATGCGGTAAACGTAAATAGTGCCTATTATCAGTAGCATAATTATCAAATACTATATATAAGTATATCAAATATATGTATTACTATTATAAAATGCTACAAGTATTGAAAGACAGGGGGGCTCCAGCCATGGGAACAATATACGTTCCTCCGTCCCTGTCCCCTGCAAAGACACTTTGATGCCTAAGTTAGTATTAGGGCTTCTAGGGATTAGAGCAAATACATCAGAATTTTGTGAGCTGAATTGCTTCTATCAAACCTGGGGGTGAGAACCCCTTTTTATAGATGGTTCGTCCAGAGTTATTGGGGACCCAAGGAGCTAACCCTCCCTGCTGGAGGCCTGTGCAGCTTGGAGCGTAAGTCACTGCTAAGGCATCAATTATGATTGTGGTGATATCTTCTGTAACGCCCCAAAAATAATTCAAGTAGTGGTTAATTATATTAAGATCATAATAGAGTATTTAATATAAATGAGAGGTGGTAGTTAGTAAATAATTGAGTAGTGATTTTATTATATTAAGGGTGGTTGAAGTAAATGAGGGAGGTGTGATTAATAGGCCCATGACCCATAGACCCATTTAAGTGTCTTATACTAAAGAGAAAGGAGCCGTAGGATTGGATTCACTCATGCAACATTTCTAAAGAAAAATCAAAGAGAAGTAAGAGAGAAGGAAAAGTTAGGTGGAATAGTGATTCTAGAGAGAAGGAGGAGAACCTGACGTGGAAGGAAGCTAGGAATCCACAGAGGAAGAGGCGATCGTTGATTGATCGGAGAGTTTGAGTGAAGAGGGTGCTGCTTCTTCAACAATTTGAGGTTAGGGGGCTCTCTTTTTGTTCATAATAGTCCTTATGATATGTATTATGTGTGAGTTAAGTCTAAAATGATCTTGAAATTTTTTTACAGTATGATTTATGTGTGTTGATGTTGTGTTTTTGTTTCCACTTTGATGATGATTTTGGTGCGTTCGTAGTGTGAGGATCGAGTGGAGGAGATGGGAGGCGAGGAACCTCGGTCCCCAAGGTGTTGGTGACGTTGTCACCAACCAAAGTAGTATTCCAGGAGTGAAGAGTGTGTTTTTAAGTGAATCTTAGTGAGAAGTAACCAAAGGAGGGAAGAGGAAGGTTAGGCGCATGAGCATGTAGAGGAACCGAGTTGGCTTGCCGTGTAGGATAACGAGTGAATAACGTAAGTGTCACGGCGTAAGTTGTGTAGCTTGATAAAGGGTGAAGTTAGGAGTGCGGCATAAGTGATGATCCGTAAAAATGGTTAAGTCCCATTGAGGGTGTCGAATTATGGTTGCTTGAGATGTAGTATAGCCGTGCTGAGGTGGAGGGGTCAAAGTGTAGTGTTAAGTATATAATCCAAAGACAATCGCGGAAGAAGCGGCTGTTGTGTTGTAGTGTAAGGCTACCGAGGTGTGAGCGAGCCGAGTTATAGTAAGCATGTCGAAGTGTAGAGTATGTATGACTAAGAGTAGTTTTCGAAATACAAGCATGTCGAGGTGTGGAACTGTCGAAGTGAGTGTACCGAGGTCTAGGTATGTTGAATGGTAAGTATGGTAGTTGTGGTATAAGTGTAGATACCGAGATGATTATGGTACTGAGTGGTGCCGAGTTTCTGAGAGTATAGTCGAGGAGAAACGAGGTAGTTGTAGAGATGAATAGTGAAGAGGTGATGTTCCTAAGTGTATCTGTAAGTGGCAACAGAGGTAGAAGCCGAGGAGGACGATGATGAGGTGTAGCTGTCTAAGGGAAGTATCAAGGTGTAGATTAAGTATGCCTAAGGGTAGCTATTTAAGTAAGGTGTATTATGATCAAGATATGTACTGTCGAGGTGAAGAGGTATTAAGGATGTTGAACTATAAATGAGTTGAGATGTAGGTATGTATGTGTGTGCAAAGTGAAGCGAGAGTGTGTTGGCGTGAAGTGAGAGGATACCGAGTTGAAGTGAAGTAGAGTGAGTGTATGCTCGGTATGGCGTGCGCGTTGCGCTTGATGAGGCGTGTGCGTAGTGTTTGGTGTGTAGCGCATTGTGTTTTGGTGTGGGTCACGGTGAGGGCACCAAGTGTGGCATGCCCTTGTGCCGTGTGGGTCTCGGTGTGGGGCGCCAAATGTGGCGTGCCCCTTGCGCCAGGTCCGGTGTGTGTAGCCGAGGTGATGAGTTTGCATACCGAGAAGACTAAAGGTGCCGAGGTGACTAAGAGTGCCGAGGTGACCTATTTTTGACGCATAACAGCGTAGAGCTGTTAGGCGCCACCGTGAGTGACTTTTAACGTCAAGAGTCGTTTAAGGGGACGAGTTGGCATAGTCCAGTTTAGTCCCTATGTGATGGTTCAGTCCTAGGCGTTGTGAGGCCTTCGTAGTGATGGAGTGGCTCACTGCCTGAGGAGTTGAGGTGCCCTGTGAGTGGGCAAATAGCCTTTGCGCTATGGGGTTGTCTAAGAGGACTAGACAACGTAAGGCGACGGTGCGGTTTGCACAAAGAGTGGTTTATTCTGAGTGGATGCATTTGTTCATTGAGTCACATGAATTCATATGCATCAGCGACGGTTATAGACTTCGGTCTCGATACGAAAGACTTGATGCACGAGTATATCACTAGCGACGGATATGCCCGAGTGGCTTAAAGAGATGGATCCTCATGCATTATGCCCTGGAGTTTGGGTTGCATTGCATTTCATGCATATACTCATACGCATGTTGATGTGTTTATTGAAGGTGAGTTGAAGTGGTGTGGCGTGTGTCTGTGTGAGTGTTCACTGAACCGAGTTGTTTTAGTGATTTCTCTATGATAATGCTTATCTTACTGATTATTATTTATGAAACGAGACTCACCCTACTGCTTTTATGTTGCTCTTATGTGGCAACTTGCAGGTACTCCTGAGTAGGGGTCTTTCCTTACTCTTTTGGTAATGGCGTCAGTTGCTCTGATATGTAACCCTGGGGGGGCCGAGTAGGAGAGTAGGCTGTGTATTAGCCTTTGAGCTGTAATATTTGTACTTTTATGAACCTGTTTCAAATCCGCTGTGGTGTAAACTTTAAACATATGATTTTTGTGAACTCGTCCCTGTGGCCGAGGTGTTATATATCATACTTATGTTGGTGTTTTGCGCCATAAATGCCTGTGTTGTTTTCTGTGAATAAGTGTAGCACTCTCTCGAGTAAAGATCTTTTGAAAACTCTGATTTCTATTTAGTAAAGTAATAAATAATAGAAGGGGGTGTTACATCAGTGGTATCAGAGCAAAAGTTCGGTCTGTCCGGCCAAGTCGTCTAGTTGTAGAGTCTGTGGATGATTGAGTAGTGCTAGATTAGTTCTAACCATTGTCTGTGTAGTAAATGATGTTCCTGCAGGTAAAGGGGCAAACCGAGTACTGCTAAATGGTAAGTGAATAAGTGGGGAGATATACTCACGATAATGTGTGCTTGTATTGTATTTCCAATGTGTGAACTCTGTGCCTTCTGTTTTTGAATTCCCTGATGGTTTGGAAAATGCTTGGTTTGCGAAAGATGCGTTAGTTACTTCTTTTGAAACCGAAGGAAAATATTTTGCCGCTCTAGGCTTCAATGTTCTTATAAATAATTATTACATGATTTTAAGAGTTGAGGACACCTTTCAATTACGAAAATCATTTCCAAAAAGTGTCGTGTTGTTGTTGTCGGGTTGACGAATAATGTATTTGTGAGTTAAATGACTGTGCATTAAATGACAAAATTGCGGTGTTTAGTGTAGAGATGAACTATGAACATATGTTGCCTACAAGTTGTTGATAGTATTACCTTATGAGTTTTGAAGGTGAGATTACTATGCTTAAGTAGTATATGATGTTGAAATTGGTATTTTGGTAGTTGGGTGAATTTGGGGTGTCGGGATGATTTGATTAGATTGTAGTCAAAGTGATGATAAAATGCATAAGTGAAGTTTAGAGTGCATGTAGGTGTTTGACCAAATATAAAAATGTTGATTGGATGCCCAAGTGTTGTTTGATGACATGAATTGTTAAATTTGAGTTGTTGTGGTGTTGGTCATACGAGTGACTTAAGAGTGAAATGGGAACTGAGAAACTCTCAGTCCCAGTGAGCTGGTGTGAGTGTTATAACCTTCGTGAAGTTCTTAAGGAGTGATGAACCATTTTTGAAGGTATAGGTGGATAATAGTGTGCGTAAGTATGATCCTAGCGTGAGAACTAGGGAAGGGAAGGAAGTGGTAGACTAGGCATGTAGAGAGAGACCTGATTGTCGAGGTGTATAGTATAAATTTACCTAAGTATAGTTCTGAGGTGTAGGCGTTAAGTTACAGTGCAATCCTACCGAGATGTGAGTATGCCAAGATAGGAGTGTGTAACGACAAGTGTATCGAAGCCTAAGGGATGATCGTAATGTGTTGAAGTGTAACTAACGAGTCATGGGAGCCGAGATGAGTGACAGAGTATAAGTAGCGTAATGTAAGGGGGCTCTCTATTCATTTATAGTTCTGTATGTATGATAGACTTTGTGTATGAGCAAGCATGTGTTTGTATTCTGAGTTGTATGTGTGTTGTTTGATGCTTGTGTTGACTGTGTTTCATTCATTTTGGTGATGTTGTGATGACTTGATCATCATGAGAGGCAAGGGAGAGACAGGGGAGCTGAGAACTCTCAGTCCCAGTGAGCTAGGCTTGCTGTATCACCTTCGTGGAGGTCGGTGATGAGTTTATTGGATTAGCTACGTAGAAGAACTTGTGTAATAGTGATGTGTAGGTTTGATCATAGACTGAGAACTAAGGAGAAAGAATAGGAGAAAGACTAGGCGCACAGAGAGACTTAAGGGTTGAAGTGCAATTGGCTAACCAAAAGAGTGTTGAGTCGGTGTAGTTGAGCGTGTATAGGCCGAGGTCGGTGTAATCCTAAGTGTTGACAGTAACGTAATCAAATGAAGCGTGAGTGAGGTTGGAAGATGAGGTAGTGCGTAAGTAAGCTAAGTGATGAAATCGATGAAATTTGAAGCCAAGCCGTAAGGTAGGTTTGTGGTTGCGGTGTCGCAGTAGGTAAGCCAGAGGTGTATATGCCGAGTTGGGTGGTGTATGTACTTAGGTGGAGTTGCTATAAACTAGTGCGATCGAAGTTAGGCTTATCCGAGATCAACATAGTCGAAGTCGATATAAAGCGAGACTAGTGTGGTCGAACTTAGGCGCAATTCCAAGCGAGTGTAGTCGAACCGGCGTGGCCGAAGTCTTGCGCATTCGAATCTAGCGTAGTTGGAGTCGGTAAATAGGCGAAGTAATGCGTAGGTTTCACGTTAGGAAATGTCGACCATAGCGTAATCGTAGTTTGAGTATGACGAAGGCAGAGGTGTCTAAATAGTAGTGAGCCGAGGTACAATCGGTGTGCCGAGGTGTTGTGTCTTTGCCGAGGTGCCAAATGGGGTACCGAGGTGCTGCGTATGAGCTATGTTTAGCGTATTTCACTACGAGAGGCGACGGTGAGTGCGACGGTAGTGACGTTGGAGCACTCGGATTGACTGTAGTCAAATGCTTGAGTGTCGAGGTGCTCGTTGAGCTGGGCGACAGCTATGGAGCTGTTGGCCGGGGTAGGGATGTCAGCCTTAGTGCTTGATTGATGGTGTCTGGATGTTGTTAGCCTTAGTGCTACAAGTAAATGATGAGTTCTTTATAGTAAATTGAGTAAATGCATGTTTTGATGATGACGTAATTGAATATGATTAAGATTGATTGATGATTTGTTTAAGTGCGCTAGGACAATGAAAATATTTTGCTCACAAAACTTATTGTGTATGATCATGAGGATAGTTTAATGATACGGATTGATGAATTGATTTTATACCTGACAGTATGTGGTTATACATGATTGGTTGAACTTGTGGGGTTGATGTGCTGGCTTGTTCCTTTCTAACTAACTAGTTGATGTGATGAAAAGTTGTGTCGTTAATTGTTCGGATAGGTATGGTTAAAAGAGTTTTAACGATGTCACGACGCCTTCGCACTCTAGACCGCGTTAAAAGCCTTTTAGCGTAGTATGTGTAAATTGGAAGGATTGTAGTTTTGTGACCTCAATTAATCGGTGGCATGAGTAGGAGGGACTGATCACCCCAATAACTCATCCCCAATGAAAGAGGCGACAATAACTCATGGTATTATAAATTTTGGATATATGTGTTAATTTTGATTTGGGTAATTAAGTGGTGTGCTCATACTTGACTTCATGTTAATTATTACATGTGTATATATAAGTGTTCTCAATACGTGATGTTGTGAAAAATGCTTGATTTTGAAGTCGCGTGTAGTACTACGAATTGTTATTCATTTTAGAACTTGTGGGTCATATAACTGATTATGTATGTTTCTATGTGTGGTCCTTGAGAATAGAAGGTTAATTAAATCTTGTTTTAAATTTCGTGCCTTTATTGAGTTGTGGGTAGTAGTTGTGTTTGGATTGAAAGTAGATAGTTATGTGGTATGAGGGATTGAATCAATACCTTAAGTTGAGACTCATGAAGAATAATAAGACCATACATTATAAGAACTTTTGGGAATGTGTCATTATGGAATTTGATATGAGTTTGATGATGTTTGAGTAGTTGAGTAGGACCTTGATAACCTACAGATTAGAATATCTAAGTGGAAGTAAAGATGTAAAGAAAAGTGTTTAGTATGCTACTAAGTATATGACGGATTAAGGGCAATGATGGTTGGAGTTGACAAGAAGATTTGGTATTAGTTTCGTAAGTTTGGTGTGAATTTTCGAGGACGAAAATATTCTAAGTGGGGGAGAGTTGTAACGCCCCAAAAATAATTCAAGTATTTAATTGATTGAATTTAATTAAATTATAGTGGTTAATTATATTAAGATCATAATAGAGTATTTAATATAAATGAGAGGTGGTAGTTAGTAAATAATTGAGTAGTGATTTTATTATATTAAGGGTGGTTGAAGTAAATGAGGGAGGTGTGATTAATAGGCCCATGACCCATAGACCCATTTAAGTGTCTTATACTAAAGAGAAAGGAGCCGTAGGATTGGATTCACTCATGCAACATTTCTAAAGAAAAATCAAAGAGAAGTAAGAGAGAAGGAAAAGTTAGGTGGAATAGTGATTCTAGAGAGAAGGAGGAGAACCTGACGTGGAAGGAAGCTAGGAATCCACAGAGGAAGAGGCGATCGTTGATTGATCGGAGAGTTTGAGTGAAGAGAGTCTTTGCTTCTTCAACAATTTGAGGTTAGGGGCTCTCTTTTTGTTCATAATAGTCCTTATGATATGTATTATGTGTGAGTTAAGTCTAAAATGATCTTGAAATTTGTTTTACAGTATGATTTATGTGTGTTGATGTTGTGTTTTGTTTCCCTTTGATGATGATTTTGGTGCGTTCGTAGTGTGAGGATCGAGTGGAGGAGATGGGAGGCGAGGAACCTCGGTCCCAATGGGTGTTGGTGACGTTGTCACCAACCAGTAAAGTATTCTCAGGGAGTGAAGAGTGTGTTTTTAAGTGAATCTTAGTGAGAAGTAACCAAAGGAGGGAAGAGGAAGGTTAGGCGCATGAGCATGTAGAGGAACAAGAGTTGGCTTGCCGGTGTAGGATAACGAGTGAATAACGTAAGTGTCACAAACGTAAGTTGTAGGCTTGATAAAGGGTGAAGTTAGGAGTGCGGCATAAGTGATGATCCGTAAAAATGGTTAAGTCCCATTGAGGTGTCGAATTATGGTTCTTGAGATGTAGTATAGCCGTCTTAGAGGTGGAGGGGTCAAAGTGTAGTGTTAAGTATATAATCCAGTACAATTGCGGAAGAGCAGACGTTGTGTTGTAGTGTAAGGCTACCGAGGTGTGAGCGAGCCGAGTTATAGTAAGCATGTCGAAGTGTAGAGTATGTATGACTAAGAGTAGTTGTCGAAATACAAGCATGTCGAGGTGTGGAACGAAGTGAGTGTACCGAGGTCTAGGTATGTTGAATGGTAAGTATGGTAGTTGTGGTATAAGTGTAGATACCGAGATGATTATGTAGTCTTGAGTGGTGCCGAAGTTTACGAGAGTATAGTCGAGGAGAAACGAGGTAGTTGTAGAGATGAATAGTGAAGAGGTGATGTTCCTAAGTGTATCTGTAAGTGGCAACAGAGGTAGAAGCCGAGGAGGACGATGATGAGGTGTAGCTGTCTAAGGGAAGTATCAAGGTGTAGATTAAGTATGCCTAAGGGTAGCTATTTAAGTAAGGTGTATTATGATCAAGATATGTCTTGTCGAGGTGAAGAGGTATTAAGGATGTTGAACTATAAATGAGTTGAGATGTAGGTATGTATGTGTGTGCAAAGTGAAGCGAGAGTGTGTTGGCGTGAAGTGAGAGGATACCGAGTTGACGTGAAGTAGAGTGAGTGTATGCTCGGTATGGCGTGTGTGTTGCGCTTGATGAGGCGTGTGCGTAGTGTTTGGTGTGTAGCGCATTGTGTTTTGGTGTGGGTCACGGTGAGGGCACCAAGTGTGGCATGCCCTTGTGCGTGTGTGGGTCTCGGTGTGGGCGCCAAATGTGGCGTGCCCCTGCGCCAGTCCGTGTGTGTGTAGCCGGGTGATGAGTTTGCATACCGAGAAGACTAAAGGTGCCGAGGTGACTAAGAGTGCCGAGGTGACCTATTTTTGACGCATAACAACGTAGTAGAGTGTTAGCGCCACCGTGAGTGGCGTTTAACGTCAAGAGTCGTTTAAGGGGCGAGTTGGCATAGTCGGTTTAGTCCCTATGTGATGGTTCGATCCTGGCGTTGTGAGGCCTTCGTAGTGATGGAGTGGCTCACCGCACGAGGAGCCGAGGTGCCACGTGAGTGGGCAAATAGCCTTTGCGCTATGGGGTTGTCTAAGAGGACTGAACAACGTAAAGGCGGCGGTGCGGTTTGCACAAAGAGTGGTTTATTACGAGTGGATGCATTTGTTCATTGAGTCACATGAATTCATATGCATCATCGACGATTATAGACTTCTGTCTCGATCACGAAAGACTTGATCCGAGTATCACTAGCGACGGATATGCACGAGTGGCTTAAAAGAGATGGATCCTCATGCATTATGCCCCGAGTTTGGGTTGCATTGCATTTCATGCATATACTCATACGCATGTTGATGTGTTTATTGAAGGTGAGTTGAAGTGGTGTGGCGTGTGTCTGTGTGAGTGTTCACTGAACCGAGTTGTTTTAGTGATTTCTCTATGATAATGCTTATCTTACTGATTATTATTTATGAAACGAGACTCACCCTACTGCTTTTATGTTGCTCTTATGTGGCAACTTGCAGGTACTCCTGAGTAGGGGTCTTTCCTTACTCTTTTGGTAATGGCGTCAGTTGCTCTGATATGTAACCCTGGGGGGGGCGAGTATGAGAGTAGGTTGTGTATTAGCCTTTGAGCTGTAATATTTGTACTTTTATGAACCTGTTACAAATCCGCTGTGGTGTAAACTTTAAACATATGATTTTTGTGAACTCGTCCCTGTGGCCGAGATGTTATATATCATACTTATGTTGGTGTTTTGCGCCATAAATGCCTGTGTTGTTTTCTGTGAATAAGTGTAGCACTCTCTCGAGTAAAGATCTTTTGAAAACTCTGATTTCTATTTAGTAAAGTAATAAATAATAGAAGGGGGTGTTACATCTTCGGCCATTAGTGAGTCGTTACTTGTTCAGCAAGTTGGGGGAATTAGAGAGTTAGTTCTGGCCCCTTTGTGAGTGTGGATTCAAGCCCGAGCTAATAGTGACTGTAACACAAGCCCTTAGACTTCTATTTTGATGGGAAACAAAAGTCGAAAGAATACCCTGAGCATTTCCCCGAGCGACCCGAACTACCGAGGTAGTGGAATCGTTGCGCTTCTCAAGAAAGATTCACATTGTGCCTTGTTTAAATGCAAGGACGTCATGATACAATGTTTTTATTGAAGCGTGATAGTTTGTATTTCATCAGGCGCAAATTTCAGAATTTGAACTAATGTAACCCTTGTTGATCTAGGCAATCAGGTGTGTCGATTCCTAGATGTGATCAAATGGATCGTTGGACCCCAATTTGAAAGTAGGCGCCCATTGATCTTCAACGGCTCAAATCGCCTTGAGGTTCAGTGTGTTTCCTCTAAAAGAAAGAGAATCTCTTCTTCTTCTTTTTCTTTGTGAATTATTTGAGTTTCCATTGCAAAGTTTTTGCAACCTGTTTGAATTCTTGTTCTCCATAAGTCAAGTTTCAGACTATTTGATTTTCTCGGGTTAGTTTTCTCTTTCCCTTTCATTTATTCAATTCATTTTTATCTATGGAGCATGAACCCACTCCCATTTGTGTTATTTTGCCTGAGAAATCCACTATAGTCTTTTCTTCCTCTTTTTATTCGCTGATGGACTCTACCCTCCTCAACCTACAAGGGTTGAGGAAGTTCCCGAAGAGGTTTCCATTGCGCCGGTCGACGATACACGCCTGAAAAATGAAGATTCCCTGAGGGAACTGAGGATTGTTGTAACGCCCAAAAGAATTTACTTATTTATCTAATTAAATTATTTAGGTATTGTATTGGTGTAGTCATAGAAAAATAATAATAGGGTGCTTCATTTAAATCACGGGTGGTGTTTAGTAATTAAGTAAGTGGTAGAAAGAGGCCAATGACCCAATGACCCATGATATAAACACTAGGGTTAGAGCCAATTGCTCATTTAGAGAGCAAAAGAAAAAGAAAGGAAGGAGAAGAAAGAGGGAGCGGCGCAAGGAGAGGAGAAGAGAGGGAGAGGGAGGCGCGCAAGCAAGAGGAGAAAGGGGAAGGGAGATCGTGTTGCGGTGGTTCTTGGAGTTTCGCGGAGAGAATCTCGTAATTCGGCGAAAATCTAAGGTAAGGGTGGGTTCTTGCTCTATAATAGGGTTTATGATGGGGTTTATGTGGGAGTTAGGTCCTAGGTTGTGATTTGATTATGTTTGATGTGCTATTTGATGATTTTGATTGTATTTGTGATGATTATAATTGGTTTTGGTGATTGATCTTGATGAGTTTTACTTGCTTATGGTTTCTGTGCGTTTCTGGACACTGTTTCGGTCTTTCTGAAACTGGTACTGTTTGGTTAATCCAAAAATTATGTGGCTGATTGTTTTTGAAAATATACTTAAGGCCGGTCGTTTTGGCACTGGTTTCGTTCAATTTGGGGTTGTGTAGCTCAAGTTATGAGTCTCCAAAGTTAGGTCAAATTTCTGGAATCAAACTGTGAGTAGGTTCGGTTTTTGCAGGTTTTGTGTTCTCAATTGAACTCCGTTTTGAATGATTCTTGTTCCATTGAAACGTAGACTTAATTCTCTACGAAATAGGCACTGGTTTCACGAAATTTCATTAAGAAATGAGAAAGAAAATTTGGTCGCAAGTTGGGTAAAGAGTTCTGTCCGATTTTGGTACCTCAGTGTAGTGTTTTGAAAAACTGTACCAACTTGATACTTATTTTGAAAAACGAAAATCATAGGTAGAAACTACACTCAGAGGGCTTTCCAATGAGTGGTTTTTTGTTGAAATCCGATGTCGTTTTCTATTTTAATTAATTAAATCGAAGTAGGTGCAACTCTTTGTAGGAATTCGGCATTTGTCTTTGTGTTCTTTGCCTATGGCGCGTTGTTGCGCGTTTTGTGTCTAAAACTGTGTTGCATTTTGTGTTTGAAACTGTGTTGCGTTTTGAGTCTAAAACTGTGTTCCGTTTTGTGTCTGAAACTATGTTGCCACTGGGCACCAGTTTGGGTCTTTGACCATTTTATTGTTGATGTTGTTGATGATGATAGATCTAATGACCAAATTATGATGATGATGATGATGATGATGATGATGATGATGGGTCTATGACCTTTTATTTGATGTTAGTGTTGATGTGGTTGTGTCACTTAGATGGCTATGAATGTTGATTGTCCATGGTGTCGCATGCATTACATGTGCATTATTCGAGTGATATAAGGCTTCGACATTCGAGCTATAGATGATGATGATGCTCAAAAGCGACGATATGCCGATTGATAAATTTATTTGATGATGGTACCTCATGCATATGCCCGATGTGGGTTGCATTCATACATACATTCATATCATTGTGATATTACCTTGGTAGTTATATATATGGATGTAGTAGTTATATATGTATTGATGTGGTTGTGTAGTAGTTGATGTAGTGCCGTACTCTAGTATATTCTCTATCATTTATGCTATTATATTTGTTAGAGACTCACCCCTTCTGTTTGAATGTTACCCTATCTTTGTGCGTGCGGTAACCATATGTGAAGGCTTGACTTCCTTCATCTTTTAAGTCGGTCGTCGCTCTGATACGTAGCACTCAGGGGAGGGAAATAAACACTAGTTATTAGTTGATTTTGCTATTGATTGTTGAACTATTTTATTGATGATGTGTTACGCATTATGTTTTGATTAATGAGCAAATTTATTACCGACTCTTGATGTTTATTGAAGTAAATGTAGCATCCCTTTGAGGGTGTCGTGAAAAATGATTTTTTTTAAACTCTGATATTTTATTATAAATTTACCGGTTAGAAACGGGGTGTTACAATTGCAGTCATCGAGTGTGGCAGCATTTCGATGGCGTATCTGGGAAATGTTACACTCAATCCTTGAAACTCTTATAGAAATTTGTTCTTAGGATACTGGAACCCCTTGAAAAACTAAGGGCAATGAGGAAATGTCCTTATTCAGTAGTATCAATTTTCTGTAGAATTCAAATCCACTTTCCTGTACAACAAAAAAAGAATAAGAAGGAACTTCAAACTTTGGGAGTGTTACTTTATCAACTCAGCATCATCACAGACCATATGCTTAACTAACAATCTAAATTTGACAGAGTTGACATCTTTAATTCAACTCAAAGCAACATCAATGAAAATAGTACAACAAGTTCAAGAGGAACCCAGTAACATATATGTAAGAAAGTAGACAAATCTAAAAAAATTCAGGCTGACTATACCCACTTAAAATGCAAAATGTTTTTTGTAAAAATCAATTTTCATCTGTGAAGGGAAAAGAACTATAAGACACAACAATCAACAACACATATATCATCAAATTTTCATAAACACTACGTATAAATCCTCTACAGAAACTGATCTATTAGCAGCTCAGACTTCAAATATAATAAATTGCAAAATTAGCTTATCTCTAAGCATTACTAAAAAAATGAATTGATAGTAGTATTCTCATAGAAACACAACCCATAAATTAGAAGAAAAAAGGATTGAATTTGGATGTGGCAATTAGATAAGAGTGACCCACACGGTTGATGTAAATGTTTTTAATCCAAATGATGGTATGAAATTGGCTTTCCATATTGATTCATACATGGTGTGAAGACCTTGCAAACAACAAAAGGCTCATTAAAATCAAAAGCCTCAATAACCCAAGGATTGATGAAAGAACCATATTTGGACACAACAAATTCAAATAGTTTTTAATTCTATACATCTCAAAGAACATCTTAATGATGACAAACATTGAGAAACATGAGAAGGAGAGTAGGTAAGCAACAATGATTCAAAACAATTGGTGCTGAAAAATTTTGCTTCGAAGGGCATGAAAAGATGGAGGAACCTTCAAAGTTATATGGATTGATGGATTGAAGAAAGCACAATGCAAGACCAGAATTTAACTCATGCAAGACCAAGACATCTTAAAGAAATTGAAAGCACATAACTATTGAAATGAAAATCTCTTTCCATGTTTTGATGATACAAACTTAAAGTAATGAGTTAAGTTTTCTAAACTTATTATGATTTAACAAGTTTCAATCAAGTGTTTAAAAGAACAGGAAATAAGTATCATAGCAAAAATCTTGGCTCTACAAATAAACCAAGTGTTTTTCAAAGTACAAATGTGCCAAAAGAAGGTTACCAAAAGAAGGTTGCCTTAAAGAAGGTTGTCTACAGAAGGTTCAACAAAGTTAAAAGAAAGTTTGACTTTCTACGGAAGGTTGACTAAAAGTCAAATAGAAGATTGACTAAAAGTCAACAGAAGGTTGACCAATAGTCAACATAAAGTTTGATTGAAGTCAAAAAAAGGTTGACCTATTCTAAGATATTGTAAAGAAGGTTGTTTGTTAAAGAAGGTTTAAATGAATTCAAGCTTCTGTTTCTGGGAAACACATTCATTTCTGATTCTATGATCCAATGTGCATCAAATATGTATTCTAGGAATAAATTTTGTAGAATAATTATCCTTTGTTAAAAAGGAACTCCTTGATTATTCTTTGTACCTTAAAAGTATGTTTGTTCATGTTAAGGAAGCTTGAGAAGCTTCATATAAAAGCATGTAAACTGTCTCATAGTACATCAACAGGTCATGGAATGTCAGAAATTGTCAAAGGGAGTATTGTGGCTGTCATAGAAGGTTTGTCATGACAGCTAAGGCACCAAAATATGTTGAAGAAGGTTCATGGGCTACAACTAAAGCACAAAGTCATCATTTCATATCTACAAGCCTAGAACTACTTTCCAATGGCTATATTCAAGCTTCAAAGTCTATATAAAGGTTGCTCTTCACAATTACAATTCATAAGATTTAATTGGAACCTTCACAAGTCAAGCTTCTTAAAGTAATCCAACCTTCTCATCCACACTCAAAGTTACTTCAAGTTCTGTTTTGGGAATACTTTCTTGAGTGTGTGTAAGCTTGTGTGTTTTTTACAAATATACTGTATTCATATGCAAACAAGCACTAAATCATCCCAAACCAAAACCCCTTATTGTAAGAAACATTGTGTAAAGTTTCACAACAAACTACCTAGTGAGAGGTGAGTGTTGTTGGTGATTCTACTTGACATAAATACCTTTAGGAAACTAGAAGAGAATTTTCTAGTAGGTAGAGACAGCTTGGTGAAGCTGTGTAAGTGAGCACTTGTCTTTTGAAAAAAAATGCGAAAAAATTTAGGAAAACGAAAGGTAATCAATTTGGAAAAACTTACAATGGAATAAAGTCTACAAAGTAAAGAAGAAACAAAAAAACTTAATACAAACACATGAAGATCAGATTGAAAAATGAAAGACATCAAATTTAATTGACATAATTGTTCAAATTAAAATTCATAAGGACCATAAGTCTATAACAACTTCCTTCTTCAATTGCTTTTTGTACTATGTCCCTGAAAAGTACGCAACGGTCAGTAGTATGTCCCAAAAAATTATGAAACATACAATAACCTTTTTTCTTTCTCTGTTCGAGAGATGGTACTTTCAGGCCATTAGGCACTATTATTTGGCCATCAGTTACTAAAAGATCAAAAATTTCATCACATTTAGTAACATCAAAAGTATAAGTTTTTGGCACAAATCTATCATTTTTAGGCTCTACAGGGTTATTCCCATTTGCAGGCCTTAATAGTTTACAAGAATAAGGAGGGCCAGGCTTAAGTTCAGCCACATCTATCTCTTCTGCATCGACATCGCTAAATGCAAAGTCGAATTCTTCATCAACATAGGCTATTTTTTCCTTTTTATGAAACCCAACTGAGTGTTCTTTTTTATGGAATTTGTTCGCCCTAGTTTTTTCTTCTTTGAGCCTTTCAACCTGTCTAACTCTATCAGCTAATTGGGCCATGTTTCTCAAATGAGACGTATCCAATTTCTTTCTAACTGAATAATCAAGACCACCAGCAGCCATTTCGACAAGTTCATGCTCAGGCACTTGTGTGAAACACCTAGCCTTCAATAGCCTAAATCTATTTAAATAATCATCAATAGCCTCAGGCACTTTACGTCGAACACTGACCAACTCTTTGAGGCTAATCTTCGACTGGCCCATGTAAAACTGTTCGTGAAACGCTTTTTCCAATTGCCCCCAAGTGAACATAGAACCAGGAGGTAAGGTGGTAAACCAAGTAAAAGCATTTTTAGTCAGAGAATTTGGAAAGTATTTCATTTTCAAGTTCTCATTTTGGGCTATATCTCCTGCCTCAGTCATATAACGGGCAATATGTTCTACTGTAGATTCGTTTGTGTCACCCCCAAATTTAGTAAACTTGGGAATTTTCCAACCTCTTGGCAACTCTGTTTGTAATACATATTCACACAATGGTGATATGAAATTAGGCCTATGTAAACCTATGTTAAGGCCATTTTGTGCCATTATAGTTTCTACCAAAGTGGCTATGTTATCTTGAGCGCCAACATTATTTCGTTGCACTTGTCGAACAACTTCATCAGCGTTTTGGTTTCGATTTACCAAAACTACTTCAGGGACATGGTTTCCCATTCCTTGTTGTTCGCCTACAACTGCTTGGGCTTCAACTGTAACTGACCTCTGTGGAGTACCAGGCACATTATTCCCACAATTGGGTACTTGCCTATTATTAACCGTCGGAGTCCCAAAAAAATCGGCAATCCTACCCATTTGAGTCGCCAACATCTGATAACTCGTATTGGTATTTTGAATTAATGGGTTGAAAACCGTACCAATTTGTTGGGTTAGCATATTGACCATATCGTGGTTGCTTTCATCCACTTGTTGTCTTAACGCCAACAAAGATGCATTGGTTAATGCAGTAGGATTTCGACCCTGTATGCTCTCAGAAGAGACATGTGAAGGAGAAAAGGTCGTAACATGTGGCATTCCAGTAGGCATGCCATACATACCAAAAGGGTATGGTGGTAGACTCATATTCTGGAAACGTGTCTCTAATCTGTTCCCTGTTGCCATATAAGGACTAGAGGGAAGCCCTACATTTGGTGGCAAAGGCATAGATTGCGTCGACCCAACATTGGTCGTCGACATGCAGGAACGGTTATTGATGTTATTGGGGTTGTTGTCCCTACAACATTTCCAGCGCTAATACTTACAGAGTCCATGGTTGTTCCTTGCCCTTGTGATACCACAGGGTTAGAACTAGATGCATTATTAGAATTAGTACGCACCATTCTACCACTCCTCAAGTGCATACAAATGCACGTACCAACGAAAACACACAAAAATCAAAGGCAAAGGTCCCACTGGGCGTGCCAATTTGTTTGCTGGTGTTTTTAGCAAACAATCACTAGTTTTAAAGTTTGAGTTTGTGAGATTAAACTAGAAAATCTCTGGACAATTGCTCTTGTGTTTTTTGTGTTTTAAACTGTTTTAAAATAAATAAATTGTGCGAAGAACAAGATTGTAAATGAAACAAAACAGTAATTGCAGAAAATGTAGAAGAAAAGTAAATGATTGCATTGAATTGAAAAGAAATGGTTCACAAGCACATACAATTGATTCTGTTCACTCGTTTTTCGCTGTCGTTTGGAAGTTTGAGTTTTCAGAATTCTTGTGTTATGTTGTGACCCTGAGTTTCTATTACAAAGTAGTATATATACTCTTAGAAACAAACGTAAGAAAAAGTAATGGCATAAACGCGTAAGTAGAAAGTAACAGCCACTAATCGCCTCTTCTTTGACTTTCGACTAAACCGCTGCCAACTGCTTGTCGAAACGTTGAACCTTGCCTTGTCGAGACATTAAGTCTTGCCTTGTCGAAAACTCCTTTGCTTTGCTTGTCGAAGTTCATTCCCACTACCAACACTTAGACATCTTTTCTGTCGAATTGATAGCGAACTGACTTGATGTTGACTTGTAGTTTCCAAGACATCATTAATGAAGAAACAAACCCACTTAATACTTCATTTAAAGCATTGTCGAAATTTTGGGATAACAGTTATGTCTTTATACAAACAATTTCTGTGAGCATATACGCTATAAATTTATCAACTATAAAATTAGCGGTTTGGGCACTTTCAAAACAGAGCATAGTCTTGCTTATTTCATAACATTAAAAACTTTTAAATTAAATTTTAATCAAATATATCCCTAATTTCACCTGATTTCAATTTCAATTTGCTCAATAAAAGAAGTATTTTATTACGTTTGTATAAAAACAAAATGCGGGTTTTTTAGGAAGCACCACCATATTTTTTTAAAATAATTTTTGACAGATTTTTTAATATAATTGAAAAGAATTAATTGAACACCACCATATTGTTTTTTTTATTTTTTTTTATGAAAAAACAAATCTTTAAAAACTTTTAAATCAATCTTTTTTTTTTGACAATCTTTTAAATCAATCTTAACAATTGCTTAAAAAAAACTTTTAAATCAATTCTAATCAAATATATTCCTAATTTCACCTAATTTCAATTTGCTTAATAAAAGAAGTATTTTATTAATTTTGTAAAAAAAAACAAAAAACGGGTTTTTGAGGAAGCACCACCGTACAAAATCAAAGAATAAGAAGCGACCGTGTTAGAAGAAAGGTTTGAAGTTGAAGGTGTTGCTTCTCTGAGTTACTGAAGCGAGAATGGACGAGAGAAGAAAAAAGCAAAACAATGGAGGAAGCATAGATAGGCTGAGCAGTTTACCAGACTCAATTCTACTCCACATCTTAACCTTTCTCCCTACCAAAACTTCTGTAAATATAATGAATATTGTGTCTCGCAGATACCGTAACCTCTGGAAACATCTCCAGGTTTTCGATTTCTACAACGACTTCAGCAAGCACGCTGACGATGACCACGCCAAAAGGTTCAGACACTTCTCACTTTTCGTAAACTTCGTCCTCCTTCACCGCAAGTTTCGTGACATTCGGAAAATGAGCCTCTGTTGCGGTTACTCCCAAGACGACGAATTCTCCATACCCTCCGTTGATATGTGGATCCGCACTGCCATTGGGCCCCACCTCGAGGAACTCCATCTAGCCCTCTTTACCTGCGGAGCAGGCGACGCTATCAGCTTCTCACTCACCACCCTTGCCATTTGCCCTAACATCGTTTCCCTCAGGTAGCTTCACAATTCCTTTTCTTTTATTCTGTTTCTTTTAATTTTTTTTCATTTTCTATTCTTTTATTATTAGTTTTACTTGTATGCTCAATTGTTCTTATTGAGATTTTTATATATGAAATTTGAGAGACATGAATAGAATCAATAGATGATAAGATAAATTCATGTTTCTTATTATTCAGTCTCTGCAATGATATCATTCTGCATTTGCAACACTCTTCCGCAGTTCATTATTATTGCTTTTACTTGTATGCTCGGTTGTTATTGAGGGTATGTGCTAACCGTGTAGATTTTTACATCGTCAACCAATAAGAAATTACGGTTGGTGTGACTCTCAAGTTGAATTGTACATAGTCAAAACAGTTTTGTGATGTGTGAATTTTTGATTGGTCGACGTTGTAATATATCTATACACTTTTTGTGCATACTAATTAAATCTATGATTTGATGATAATATATAACATTCATGTTCCTTACTCAGTCTCTGCGGTGTTATCGCCCAGCAATGGCTAGACTCTTGGGAGGTTTGTTTACCATTACTGAAGAAGCTTATTATAGACCTCGATTATATGGACGTACCATTTTTGGATAACCTTCTCTCTGGCTGCCCCATCCTCGAAATTTTGGAAGTTTCTGTTGTTCCTACATCTTTGACCACACTTCGCGTGCCACATTCTTTGAAGAGGTTGAAATTCACCCTTGAGATTGATGATGGTCCGATGATGAAATTCATGAGTGGGAATGATTTTGGGACTTGTCTTGAATTAGACGCACCCGGTCTTAAGTACCTTAGCCTCAGCAAAATTACGTTTGAAGGCAGCACCTTTGTCAACTTGCACAAGGTAGACGAAGCATATCTTGATGTCTTTTCCCCACCTGATGAAAGTGTATCTGTCTATCCTTTAAACAATCTTCTCCAAGAGCTCTCTGGGGTTAAACATCTAGTTTTGGGTGGTTCAACAATGAAGGTGAACGAATGCGTGTGTTTATATGTGTAGCATAGTTTTGTCCTAATAGTGCATGATACTGATCACTTGTTGTTGTTTGTTATGTAGAAGCCACCGTGGCTATTTCAGGTAGAATTTCCAGAATTTCAACATTTAATACATCTAGAGCTCATCCTTCCATGTTTCAACATTGGTTTTTTGTACCACGTGCTTCAGAATTGTCCTATGCTTCAAGCTCTCATAATTTAGAAGCATAAGGTTTGTTGAGCTTAAATGAAACTCTGGTGTTTTTTGTTTATTTATTTGCACATTACTTGATTGAGGAGTACCTTGATGCATGCAGGATCCATTACCACACCTATATAGATTGGCGCCAAAACCAGTAAGTGTTCCTAACTGTCTCATATACCATCTAAGCTGTTTTCACTTTAAAGGATTTCAAGGAGATATGGATGAGACGGAATTTATTGGGTATGTTTTGCGAAAAGCCCTTGTTTTGAAGACAATGCATATTTCTGGTTTATCGTTTGACCTAAATAAGAAGTGGGAGAAGTACCGTCTTCACAGAAAATTTTCTGATACACCAAGGGGCTCTGCGATTTGCCAACTTAAGTTTGACTGAGTTGTATCTTCTCAGGTGAGAGCTCTCCCCATCTCCATTCTTTATGGGCTACTGAGTCAAAGGTGATGTTTCTACAATTATTCGTCCCTTGTTTTTTATAGATGCATGTTATTGCTACCACATTTTCAACTAACTTGGGGTGAAAATACTTAATTCCATACCCTTAGGCTTACAATTTTTCTTTGATCTACTCATTTTCTCTTAATATTACATAGGACCGGGTTGACATTCTGTAAAAAATTAAATTATTCTGGTCTTTCTCCTTAGAGGTTGTGGATTTCAAGCTTTGCAACAAAGGTTGAGATTTGCAAGATTTATGAGGTTGAAGAAACGGACTACTACCTTTGCTTGTTGCAAACTGAAGTTAAAGGAAAAAATAATGAGTATGAGCTTTACTTGGTTGCTGAAATTGAAGCAAAAACTTTTAGATTCCATGCAATTTATTGTAAATTAGTGGTATTTCACTTTGTATTCTTGTTAATTATTGATGCTACTCAATCTTTGTTTGGTTGGACTTTAGAGGCATTAGTGTTCAGTGTTCACTTTGATGAATCAACATCAACTTTGTTTACAAAGCATTGTGTTTGTATTCATGAGTTAGATTGACATTATAGAAAATCTAAAGTTAGAATATCATTTTTTACAAATAATAAAGAAACTAGCCCACCTTTTTCCAAGTTTGCATTCGATTTAACTGTTACACTACTACCACTGTTTTTTATAAGACGAGAACTCTCAATTGGTTCCAATGGTGGGAAGAGCAGGCTCCAATGCGAACGTGGGGCGAGTTTAAGAATGCAGTAATATGACGATTCTTCCCTGAGTCCTTAAGCAACCCTCTCGGGCCGTTGTTGAGCTTGAGACAAGAAGGCTCAGTTATGGAGTATAGAGAGAAGTTTGAATTGCACGTTGCTCCGTTGGCGAGAGAAGATAGATTGTTGTTACCGGATATTTTCCTCAATGGGTTGAAGGATGGTTATGATGATCTGTCAAGTTTGATGGATCGAGCTCTGCTGGTGGAGGAAAAAAATACGACTCGTGGAAGAAAGCGAGGAGGAATGGAGTGGAGAGGAAATGGATCCGTCACCGTAGTCGGTGGGATCCAAATAAATTCAAAAAAGGGAAGTTAGGGAGGAGAACAAGGAGAAAAGCAAAGAGGAGACCAAAGGAGGAGAAGCAGGCCGAGGACAGAGGTTGAGTACATCTGAGTGGGAGGAGAAGATGAAGCTCGGTTTGTGCTTCAAGTGTGGTGAGAAATGGAGTAAGGGACATGTGTGTAGACTGAAACACATGAAACTGATGTGTGAGGAAGGTAGTGATTCTGAGGTAGATGAGGAGATAGTGGTGGAGGAGGCCGATGCGAGTGAAGTGGTACTGAAGACTCTGCAATTGTCTCTGCAGAGCCGAGGAGGATTAAGTTCCAATAAATCCTTCAAGGTTTGGGGTGAGGTTGGAGGGAAGCTGGTGTTGACATTGACTGACTCAGGTGCATCTAGCAACTTCATTTCACCTAGAGTAGTTAATGAGTTAGCCATTGAGATTGATGACACCCCGGAATATGTGGTAGAAGTTGGGAATGGAGAGAAGGTTAAGAGTAAAGGAGTGCGGAAGGGGTGAAGTTAGGAGTGCGAGGCAATGAATTTCAACGAGGATTTCTTTTGATGGAACTTGGTGGAGTGGACATGGTATTGGGGATGGAGTGGCTAGCTAGTTTGGGAGATGTGGACGCCAATTTCAAGAATTTGAGTCTCAAGTGGAAAGATCAGAAGGGGAAGAGGGTGATTGTTGGAGAACCAGCTCTATGCACGATGCAAGCTTCTTGGAAATCATTGCGAGAAGTCAATGAGGGAAGAAACCGAGGTGTATATGTTGCAGTGTGCTACGGCGGAGATGAAGGCGTCTGAGGATGAGGATGCAGATCCTTGGAAGGCCATAATAGCTCAGTTTGAAGATGTTTTTAACATGCCAGCAGGACTACCTCCTAAAAGACAACATGATCACATGATCGAGTTGAAGGCAGGAGCTTCCATTCCTCATGTGAGGCCCTATAGATACCCTTATTATCAGAAAAATGAGATTGAGAAGATTGTGAAGGAGATGGTGCAAGCTGGAATAGTGAGACCAAGTACAAGTCCTTTTTCAAGTCTTGTCATATTGGTGAAGAAAAAGGATGGAGGATGGAGATTTTGTACTGATTACCGTGCCCTAAACAAGGTAACAATTCCCAATAAATTTCCAATTCCAGTTATTGATGAATTGTTGGATGAGTTAGGGGGTGCAATCATATTCTCCAAGCTAGATTTAAAGTCAGGTTATCATCAAATTAGGATGAGAGAGGAGGATATTCCTAAGACTGCTTTCAGGACGCATGAAGGGCATTATGAATATTTAGTGATGCCTTTTGGGCTCACTAATGCTCCTTCAACATTTCAAGCTTTGATGAATGAGGTGCTCAGACTTGTATTGAGGAAATTTGCCTTGGTATTCTTTGATGACATTCTAATTTACAGCAAGAGTGAGGAGATGCATCAGCAGCAATTAATCACTGTCCTGTCACTGCTTAGGGAGAATCAGCTTTTTGCTAATAGAAAGAAATGTAGTTTTGCTCAGGCACAGTTGGAATATTTGGGACACTTGATTTCTGGTGAAGGGGTTTCTGCAGATCCGAAGAAAATTGAAGCAATGGTGAATTGGCCTCAACCTAGAGATTTGAAGGGTTTGAGAGGGTTCCTCAGGTTGACAGGCTACTATAGAAAGTTTGTGAAAATCTATGGTAAGCTTGCTTGGCCTTTGACACAACTGTTAAAGAAAGATTGTTTCTGTTGGAATGAAGAAGCTCAGGCTGCTTTTGAAGTATTGAAAAAGGCGATGACCACAGTACCAGTGCTAGCAATTCCTGATTTTGAAAAAGAATTTGTGGTTGGCCGATGCTTGGGAAAAGGGTTAGTGGTCGCTACGATGCAACGAGGAGGCTGTGGCTTACATGAGTCACACCATCGGCCGGGGCTCAAGGTAAGTCGGTCTATGAGAGAGAGTTGATGGCAATTGTGCTAGCAATTCAAACATGGCGGCCCTATCTGCTAGGGAGGCACTTCAAAGTGCATACCGACCAGAGGAGTCTTAAGTTCTTAACTGAGCAGAGGATTGTAGGAGAAGATCAACAGAAATGGAGAAATGGGTGTCTAAATTGCTAGGGTATGCTTTTGAGATTCGATGGCCGGGAAGGAGAACGATGTGGTGATGGGCTGTCGGGCTGATCACGATGCTCGCTCTCTCTACTATTCACTGTGAGGCTTGGAAAGGGTTGGAGGAAGAGGTGCAGGAGGATGAGTCACTGAAGAAGGTGGTGCAAGATTTGTTGGTTGATCCTAATAGTCATCCAGGATACTCATTGAAGCAGGGCCGACTGTTCTATGACAGCAGAATTGTTCTACCAGAGACTTCTGTGCGCATTAACTGGTTGTTAGCAGAAACTCATGCATCCCCGACTGGTGGACACTCCGGTGAGTTGAAAACTATAAAGAGGACAGAGAATTTGGTGTATTGGAAGGGTATGAGGAAGAGGATCCGAAAGTATGTCCGTTCTTGTGAAATTTGTCAACAGAACAAGTATCAAACATTGCAGCCAGGAGGGTTGATACAACCTTTACCAGTACCAGAGCAAGTATGGACTGATATCTCGATGGACTTCATTGGAGGGCTGCCGAGGTCACAGGGTAAGGATACTATACTAGTAGTTGTTGATAGGCTTACTAAGTATGCTCATTTCATTCCTATGAGCCATCCTTACACTGCTAGAGATGTGGCCGAGTTATTCATCAAGGAAGTGGTGAGACTACATGGTTTTCCCAAAACCATTGTATCAGACAGAGACAAGATTTTTCTTAGCAATTTCTGGTGTGAATTGTTGAAGTCGGCAGGTACTTAGTTGAAATATAGCAGTGCATACCATCCTCAAACCGATGGCCAAACCGAGGTGGTGAATCGATGCATAGAGACGTATCTAAGGTGCATCACGGGCAGGACACCTCGGCAATGGGTGAAGTGGTTGACTTGGGCAAAGTATTGGTATAATACCATTCATCATTCTTCAATCAAAACAACTCCATTCGAAGTTTTATATGGCAGAGCACCCCCAGTTTTAATTAGGGGTGATGTGCATCATTCTTCAATTGAGGAAGTGGATAAATCATTGGCTGCCCGTAATGATATGTTGAAAGAATACAGTTCCACTTAGTCCAAGCTCAGAACAGAATGAAGACACAGGCTAATAAGCATAGAAGAGAGGTGGAATTTGCTATTGAAGATTCAACCGTACAAGATGAGAAGCTTAGCTAAACGGGTGAATCAGAAGTTGAGTCCTCGGTATTATGGGCCATTTGAAATTGTGCAGAGGATTGGCGCAGTGGCATATAAATTGGACCTGCCAGAGGACAGCAAAGTACACCCAGTGTTTCATGTAGCCTTATTGAAGAAAGCTATCAAGGCTGATGTGCTACCTCAACCCTTACCTCGGTGTTTGTTTGACTGAGGATTGGATGTTAGAGCCTGTTCCAGAGGCTATTCTTGCTTCCCGGCAGAATTCACAGGGTCAAGTTGAGCTGTTGGTGAAATGGGATGGTTTGCCAGAGTGTGAGAATTCTTGGGAGCAGCTGACAGTGTTAACAGAGCAGTTTCCAGACTTCAAACTCCTCCTTGAGGGCAAGGAGAATCTTGGAGGAGGGGGTATTGATAAGTACAAAAAAGGGTTGGTATATACACGTAAGAAAAAGAGGAGTACCGTAGCCGAGGTGGGGAATGTTGCAGGGAATCTATCCCTAGTAACTAACTCATCATGAGCTAGTAGTGGAATTGGCACCTGTGCTGAGCTGGCAGCACGGTGTGGGCGTGAGGAGAGAGAATTGTGAGGAAATCATATAGGGGATTCGGTTGTAGTGGGAGGGTAGCTTGGAATTATTTTGGAGATTGTCTCCTAGGAGAGATTTGGCCTCTACAAGTGCCATTGTTACTGTTCCATTGAAGTTCTTCTTTCATTGTATATTGCTTGCATTAATTCAGGGGTGAATTAATGCAACGTTTCCCATATAATCAATATACAGTTACTGAACTTCATTTTCACCTCGGTTGTTCAGTTATAATCCTTAAACACTAGTAGATCGTATAAGCATCCCTAAACTGTTGTTATAAATTTCTTAAGATTATACTTTTTCAGCGTGTCAGTGTATATTACTACTTTATGTTTTTGATTGCTTAAAATGTCATTGTCATCTGTATGCTATGCAGCTGTTTGGCTTATATCATAGAGCTAATCAATCAATCTTGATGTTAACTTAATCTTGCAAATTCCAAGTACAAAATTTTACATGTGTAGGTGTTGTGTTTCATTTTAAAGCTGTTAGAGTTAGCCTAGCATAGCTTTTGTTGCATATTAGGGTATTCAAAATTGTACTTTGGTTGGCTTAAAGTTTGTGGAATCGATTGAGAAAATAACTTTTCTTTTCAACATGAGGCATACTTTTTGTTATTTAGTAATTAGTAAGACAATTGTTTTCCGCTATATTATCCAACTAAGATCATGTTAACCTTTAAAGTTGTCATAGCATGGAATTCAATACTCATATTTTTGAGAAGCCACAATTTGTTTTACATTTGGTGGGTGGGAAACTGAAAAACGAATAGCTTCTTATAATCTTGTATATGCTGCTACTATTCTCTCTCGAAATTTCTTGTTTGTTATGGTTATTGGATAACTTAACAAATTCAATTTTTTATAAATGATATGTGATGGTTTTAAAACCTGAAATTACTAGGTAAATTTTTGTGTGACCAAAGATTAGGCATATGATTTGCAAATTCTGATTATTTAGTCAAGTTGGTAATATACTTTACGTACTTTGAATAACTCTACCCTATATATATGTTTGGCAGTCCAGTGTGTTCACCATAGATTAGGTATTTGATTTTGTAAATTCTGATTATTTATGGCAGTGTGTGTTTGCAGGCCATGATTTCCGAAGCTGGCAGAATCATGTTTGCTCATCAGCTGTAAACAAGATGACAAATGGGAGCAAAATGTATAAACCTGTATTTTGCATTTCAGCAAGTTCATAGGACTTAGGAGACTATTATGTTTTTGGTAGACTTGTATGAAGGCAAAAGGAAAGCAAGTAACTATTGTCTTCTTTTTTCCTTTGGGGTTTGGGGTTGACTCTAGCTTTAAACTTTGATGTTGACATGTGTTTTGCAATCTTTTCCCTTTGGATCGATCATAAAGGTTTTTATATAAGCGCTTGTGCATAACTACCTTATTGTTTTTATAAGTTAATATCAGGTACACATCACAGTCACTTTACTTGTACTGTAGAAATGTGCAATTTTTCCTTCATTAGTTTGTATTTTACATTTGGCCTTCATTATATTTTTGTGAAGTTATGAACCATGCATGTGTTAGAAATGTGTAAGAGAAAGAAGTCAACTGCAGAGTTAAATTTAACTTTCCAGCTTCACACTAGATCTTGAAATGTTGATTAATCAGAAAACTGCATGATTGGTACTTGGGTTGGAAGGTAACTTTCTTGACTCACTCAAAATACAGTGTCTTGAGTTAATTACCTTTTTATAACACAATTACATGCAAGCTTTGTGAAAGAAAAATGCATTATAGGGGTCATGAACTTCCAATGTGCCGCAACTTCCAATGCATTCTGGAAATAATAATAATCTAACAAGTCCAAAATTCAGCTATCTTAGGTGTGAGGCTATCATCAAGCAGAATATTATGCTGCATATTTTATATCTCTATGAATGATTCTTATTTTCGATTCCTCGTGATGTTAGACCAAACCCGCGGCCAATCCCAATATTGTTCTATGTCTGATTTCCCATGTTAACAGTTGAGAATTCCCTCCAACTGAAACAGATGAAATTAGACAATATATAGTAACATATCTAAATTGAATGGTAAAACCGATAAGACCTGACATCAGACTTATAACAGATAGGTGATCATATAGGCTTTGAGATTAGGCATGCTTACATAAACAAAACGGCTTTCAGGTCCTGTAATAATGCATGCTATTAGGATTCAACTGCATAATAGAGAAGAAGGAATGTGCATATATAGCAAATTTTTGAGATTTCTGCTGCAAAATTTTGTTCTTGGGATTGGATCAAGAAACATAGATGAATACTTGTATTGCCTAATTGAAGGGGAAAGGAAAACCAGAATGGATAGAACACTTGAATGCATATTTTGAATACATGTACATTTCTGTTTTTTGGATGTCAAGTATTTTCACACCTGTGCTTACTCTAAAGTTGACATTTAGAAACGGAACCACCTTTTCTGCCCTTTTCCTCACAATTTCCACGCCTAAGGTCCTTCTAGCAGCCCCCAAGTCTTTCAATGTCAAACTCATTTTGGAAACTTCTCTAGCTTGTCATTCTCCTCCATACTAGAACTAACTATCAACAGATCATCTACATATTTGGTTTTCTTCAAGTGTACACAACTATTGTTGGATGAACTTCAATTCCCTCTCTGTGTGAAACCCTTAGCAACCAACCTGGCCTTAAATCTACACTGTTCAACCCCAAAAAAATTTTGTTTCTTCTTAAAACTCCACTTGCATCTCATAATTTTCTGCTTGTTAGGTCAACAAGTGACCAAATTTGCTTTTTTACTCCCTCGTGTCCACTTTATAAGAAAAAAAAATACTTTTTAGATTCATTCAATAAATTATGTATCTAGTCTTTAATATCGACTAGATACAACATTTATTGAATGAATCTAAAAAGTGATTTTTTGCTTATAAAGTGGATCGGAGGGAGTATTAAAGAGTCAAATTCCTCTAACTCTTGTAAGGTTGTAAGAAGTCAAATCTAATTGATTTGAATTCTCCACTATTTGTGTTGGCAGCAGCTTCAACATCTGAATCTGTGGAGTCAGTGTGCTCCACCTCCAACTCAACGCTCTTCTCTATTTCTAGGATTCGTGTAGGTTCAGTTTCTTTAGTTTCTGTGTTGAACATAACTTTTTTTTTTGAAAATCACATCACTATAAAATTTTACAATTTTGTTTTTAGTCCATATAAAAATTTTCGTCAACTTTTACTCCTCATAATATTTTTCGCTTGCCGTTTTATTCCCTATAAACTCTTAACTCATATATTTCCTTCAAATTTTTGAATTAAGTTTAGCAGATATACTCTATGTGCTATGGTATAAGTCAATATAAAAAATAGGCTAAAAAAATCTATTTCTAAGTCTATATTTCCTTTATTTTGTTCTTTGAGTTTAAAAAATTCATATTTAAATCATTCATAGTTAAAAAAACTCAATTTTTTGTGTGGAAGATGTTCATAATGTCCTTAACATGTATGTGGCATATGATTACAATTTTTGAAGGGAATACATAAGTTGACATTTTATAGAAACTAAGACTGCTAACAAAAAATATTATTAGGGACCAAAAGTTGTCGAAAATTTTTGTGGGCACTTAAAACAAAATTGTGACATTTTATAGGGACTAAAAACATATTTAACTTTGAATAATATATTAACAAAATATATTTTGAAATCTGAAACATTATACGTAAATATACAAATTTTCTATTTCATTTGTAGTTGAAATTCTTATATGTAATTGTCACGACCCGAAAACTCTAACCGTGACAGACGCACAAACTTAGGGTCCGTTTGATTCGCAAATAGGTAAGTACTGGACTGGACAACACAGTACTGGATAGTACAGTACCAGACAACATATTGTCCAATACACTATTTGATGAACACTGGATAACACAAACAAACAAAAAATGTAAAATTTACTAAACTTCTCTTTATGCGGTTTATAATGGTTTCCTATAAGATATACTATAATATAATTAGAAAATTATAGTGAAAATAATATGAGAGAGAGGATAGGAGCAAGAGAGAGATAGAGGGAGAAGGAGAGTGAAAGAGAGATCATGATATGAAAAGATATATATAAGAGAGATCAGAGGTAGAGGGAGCGACAAAGAAACGAGAGATAAGAATGAGATAGGAGGCCGAAGAGGGAAATAGAGGATATGGGAGAGAGATATACAGAAGGAGAGAGAGTGAGAGTGAGAGGTATTGATATGAGAAGATATATAGAAGAGAGATGAGATGTAGAGAGAACAGGAGAGAAAGGAGAGAAGAGAGGGGAGAATGAGATATGAGAGAGGGGGAGGAAGAGAGAGAGGGATAGCGGGGAGAGAAAGAGAAGGAAAGACGAGAGAGAGAGAGAGAGAGAGAGAGAGAGATAGAAAATAGAGGAGAGAGAAGATATAGAAGAGAGATAGGAGGAAAAATTATTGAGTATGAAATAAAAATAGTATTTTTTGTAATTTTAGGGGTGGACAGAAAGTTGTATTGTGCGACAGAAAGTTGTACTATGGTTTTGTGAGGGACAGGAAATTGGGGTTTTGTCCAGTCCCTTGCTCAGTCTGCTGTCTAGTACCATGAATAGTTTTTCAAATCAAACAGGGTACAAGAGGAGTTGTCCAGTCCAGTCCCCTGTTTTTTAGCAAATCAAACGCACCCTTAGACTCTTAGTTTGGCAAGCCTAAGAAAACAACTATGCATGGACCAACAAATAGTTTAAAGAAATAATATTTACTTTCACAAATCTACCGAAATTTCGACAGAGTTTCCTCTGTATTTCAAACGTTCCGAAAATATCAGTCATTCAGTTTACAACAATGCATCACCTACCAAGTTTTAAAATAATATACTACATCTCATATGAGTTTAAACATGGTATACATTCCCAAAAGAGCAGTTGCACTAGACTTTCCTATAGCTGCAGAATATACCAAAAATACAAAAAAAAAATAATAATAACAACAACAAACATAGTGTGCCAACCCAAGGGGCCTACCAAAAGATGAACATTGAAAACTTTAAACCTACCAGTAGCTTTTACTCAACTGCTTGGGAATCTGAAAAAATAAAGATAAACAAAGGGTAAGTCACAAAGACTTAATGAGAGAACAACAATCACCATCAACTGGAAGGGAAAACACGCAAGGCACGAGTATTTCAACAAATCTCGTAGAATATACTTAGATAATAGTCAGACTAATCTCGAGAAAATATAGAAAATCAAAATATCAATACAAGAAATCACACGTGAGAGAATCAAGAGACAGCTTCATCTCGTTGATAGCTCCCTCCACCTAAGGGTGGCCTCCCCTTAGGGGCAGCTTCATCTAATGAATAGCTTTTTCCTCTTCACTCACATCACATCACGATTACGGGGAGACAACATGTCATTGATAACACTCTCCACTAAGGGTGACCTCCCCTTAGAAGCGGCTCCATATAAACAGGTAGCCCTCTCTACCCGAGGTCATATAACTAGGTGCACCAAGATTGTTTCATCCGCTAATAGTTACATATCTAGATCATTATTACATCATTTATATAAATAGCCAAGTTAAATACCGACATTAATAGTCTTCAAATATGTTGTCAAAGTTACTAAAATCATTTTTCAAGAGCGTGTTTCTCATTTATAAATAAATGAATGAGTCAACATTTAAAATAATTTAAATATGTGACGATGACCGTCATCCTCTAACAGTTATGATGAGTCAACGATTTAACTCTCCAACACCTCCCGGAGAAGCCAACAGAGCGCTGACAAACAAATCTGAAAATCAATAATATTTTCAAAGTTTCTAGAAGCTTATCCTAGAGCTCTACTAATTATGGAGAACCAACAAAATCCCTAAATATCCACCTCCAAAGCTAATTTTTCACAAAATTAACTAATGCTAAGATGTAATCTTGAATAATGTGTAGTGAGTATACCTCAAATAACTTCAAAGAGCAATCTTGAAGGTGCGGGGTACTTTTCTCCTCTTTTAGAGCAAAACCCTAACCCATTTTTTTTACCCAAAGACCACTTAAGAGATAAATGAGATAACCTCTTTGAATATGACTTAAATGTGTAAGATTTAGTGTGGGATTAGGTCACTTGAAGTCAAAGGAAGAAGAAAATTTGAGGATGAGAGAAATGGTGGAAGAGAAGAAAAAGAATGGGAGAGGAGATGGGGAGAGAGAGAGGAAGAGAATGAAAAGGGGGTGGAGTCTGATTTTGTTTTTAAAATTGTTGGGTTATTTTGGCTTAAATATAATTTTGGTCCCTGCAAATACACCGAATATCTATTTTGGTTTTTGCAATTTTTTTTTTAAAAATAGTCCTTGCAAAATTAAAATTATTCATTTTGGTCCCTGCAAAAAGTTTACTTTTAAAATAACCCTTGTAAAATTTTAAATTATTCATTTTGGTCCCTGCAAAAAGTTTTTTTATTTAAAATTGCCCTTCCCAAAATTAAAATTATTCATTTTGCAGGGACCAAAATGAATATTCACTATATTTGCAGAGACCAAAATGAATAATATTAAATTTTGCAAGGGCTAGTTTAATAGAAAACTTTTTGCAGGGACCAAAATGAATAATTTTAAATTTTGCAAGGACTATTTTAAAAATAATAATTTTGCAGGGACCAAAATGGATATTTGCCATATTTGCAGAGACCAAAATGATATTTAAACCTTATTTTTTTCATTCGCTCTAATTGAAACGTTGTGGTTCATTTTTCCCCCCTAAAGAAAAATTCGTCCTCAAATTTAATTATTGCTACTAACCTTGGATTTCAAGTAAGTGTGGATACTTTTCATGCATGACTTTTTTGAGTTCCCATATTGTGTCTTCACTAGATGGATATTTCCTATTAAATTTCACTGAAATGATATCTTTTGAGCGTAAACGCCTCACCTGCTTATGAATGATAGCGTACGTAAGACAAATGCTCATCTAATTGCACATCTTCACGGGTAATCACATGAGAAGGGTCATAAATGTACTTTCGAAGCATAGGAATGTGAAAGATTAGATGAAATCCAGAGAGATCTGGTGGAAGCATCAAACGATAAGCTATAGGTTCGACTCTCTCCAAAATCTCAAATTATCCACATTGAGAGCACATAGTCGAGATCCAAACCACAAGACACCCTCTAAATCAATTGAAAATTCCAAAACTTTACCATTTCACACATCATCTATCACCTCCCCCAAATATCTGTATTGACTTTGAGCCTTCATGATATCATCAACTAAGGCATGTCGAATTTACAAGTAAGCTAGTAATGCACTTGAGTGACCAACGTTAAACTGAACTCCATTTTTAACAAGTCCTTAAAAATATTTAGTTATAGGTCTTTTTTTTTATGTGAGCAAGAATACCCATAGATTTCCTACTCAAAACAACTGCAACTACATTTGACTTTTCATGGTGATAAAGAAGTGTGCAGTCATGATCCTTCAATAGCTTCATCCATCTCTTTTGCCTGAAATTCAAATCCCGCTGCTAAAAATACACTTAAGGCTCTTCTCATCAAAATAGATCTCAAAGCAAAAATCACTATTCCCATGCTGCTGAACCGGTTCGGTCCCTTTCTGCTTAACCAAAGTGAAACAAATGAAAGCTATGCTAAGAGTTGGAGTACACGTTCGGTCCTTCCTTACTGTACCTGTTTGGTTCGCTCCTACCGTACCTATCAAAAAAGACTTCATAGAGAGGTTTGGAGCGAAGGTAAAATTCGAATATTTGAGGTTTGGAGATGTGATAACTCATATTTATATGAGTTATTTATGCTCTTATTACTTAAATTAATGCAAGTTCTTAAGTAATATTGTTGTTTAATTAAGTAAATATATGTTGTTTAATGTAAAAGAGAGTTAGGAACTGATTTGTGATCATTTGGCACTTTGGTGCCCCATCTTGTATTTTAATGTGTTTGTTCAGTATGCTATAGCACCAGACATTATAGCGTTGCGTTCTGCAGCTGATGAGAGAGAAAACAAAAAAGCAGTTTCTGCAGTGTGTCAAATCACTGCAGAGCAGTTCCGAACTTTTCCTGCAGCTGTCACCCACCTTTTACTTTATGGGACACTTGTCTAGTTTGTAATGGAGGATAAAAAAAGTTGGTAGGATGGCTTGTCAGCCGTTTTAGAAGATATTTTATTTATATTGAAGTCTCAATCTTCTTATTGTTCATCTTGGGTTTTGCTAGTCTGAAGAGAGGAGAGTTAGAAATAACTCTCTTGCACTCCAGTTTCGTCCAAGCTCCATTTTCACAATAAAAAGTATAAATTCTGCAGTGCTGTCAGAGACGTTATAACGTCAGGCGATTCTGTGAGTGACGCTGTAACGTCACAGGAGCTGTCATCATTTGGAGTATTTTCCCTCTTTTTGTGATTTCGGTTTTATGGTTTTAGGTAACACCTTTATGCTTTATTTCTTGTGTTGTTGCTCATCAAGAGTTGATTCTCTTGTAGTTGAATGCTTAAAGCTTTGTAATGACTTTTTAAGAGTTTTAATGTAATGTTTGATGTTAGCTTTTGAACCCTTGCTTGAAACTTCTTCCAATGCTTATTTTAGAATTGATCAGCTAAATATAAGTACATTTGTAAATTCAGAAATGGTTTACAATTCGAACTCAAGGATTAATATGAGTAAGTGGTTGTTTTAAGGACACTTAGAACAACCCATGCTTAAACCTAGACATAGGAAAGCATAGTTCATAGGGTGAATGTTGTGGGAGCTTAATATACAGGGGTGAACTTATTTAGAACTTAGACATAAGAGTCTTGTAACGAAACCCTGACGTTAGTGACCGAAAGGCACACATCAAACGCTACAGCACCCAACGCTATAGCGTCAAACAGAACATTAAATTGTTTTTAATGAATTTACATAGTGAAAGGCATTCCAACTACTCCCATTCTGAATTTCTACTTATCATTTATCTTATTTGCTTATTTACATTTATGTTATTCACAGTACTTGTTGACAACTTGTTATTGTTATTTGTGATACTCACTAGCTAAATATTAATTTAAATATAGAAGTAAACTCAACAATCCTCGTGGGAACGATATTTACTTATCATTGTATTACTTGTTGCGATTGTGTATACTTGCACATCACCTTTTCGCACAACAAGATGTGCGGTGAGTAGATGGGGAATTGGAAGCATGGGCCTTTGTGATTTGTTTGGTTGTGGCCTTGCCCACTTTAAGGTAATCAAAAGACAAAAAAAAACTATTCCATCTTATGTTATGGCAATTGTTAGATTGCCCAGAAATTTCTGCCAATCTTTGTGTTCAATAGTGGCTAAGTTTTGGTGGAGTGCTAAGTTTTAGATATTTTGCTAGCCAAAACATCTCTTCTCTCTAAGCAGGCCTGGAGGTGCATCCAAAATCCTAATGAATTCTGGGCCCAAATGCTAAGAGTAATCTATTGTGCTAGAGAAGACATTTGGAAAGTGGCTCCTAAGACGGAGAAGCCTCCTGCATGGTAGAGAGCTTCTGGAAAAAAGGAGGGTAGATGGAGCTTGGGTAGTGGGGTTTCTGTGGACATTACAAAAGACTTTTGGCTGGCTTCTGGAGCACTAGCTATTCCCAAGAATAATGGTATGGAAGGGAGGGTGGAGCAATTGATTGACTCAAGCACTCATAAAAGGAATATTAGCAAACTGAGAGAGTTTTTAGATCCTAACTCTGCTATTGAGGCTCACAAGACTCCAATTGGGTGGACTAAACCGAATGACTTAATCTTTTGGCCACATGAGAAGGATGGGAACTATTCAACTAAGTCTGGGTATGTAAAGTGGTGGGGGAGAAACTATTCTTACTCAATGAAACCCTCAAGTTCTTTCACTCATGCTACAAAAAGTTGGAGGGCCCTTTGGAATGCTAAAGTAACTGAGAGGGTCAAACACCTAATTTGGAAGATAAAACATGGTGCAATAGCAACTAGAGCTAACTTGTATGTCAAGCACATTGGACAGGACTCTACTTGCCCTATTTGTAAAAGAGGAGAGGGAAACTACTGAGCATCTATTTCTGTTGTGTCCAAGGACTACCCCAATATGGTTTGCTCTACAGGTTTGTACTGTCCCTAACGAATTTAATGTCTCTAGTATAGCTCTATGGATAGAAGATCAATTTCTGAGCAGCAAGGATAATAAATCAGTCTATATTAATAAGATCTCTACTATTTGCTATGCAATGTGGCATATTTGGAAGGCTAGGAATTTGTTTATCTTTGAAAACAAATAGCCTAATCCATACCAAGTGATAAAACAAACTGTTTTTGAGTTCCTAGTCAACCTAAATGTGCCTACCAGTGATGCTAATACAATCAAGATGAATGAGGGGATGACCAAAAGTGCAACATCGGTGCGATGGAGACCCCATCGTGATGGATTTATCAAAGTCAACACTGATGCACGGTTCAGTGCTAGCACGGGTGCAGGATTCAGTGGTGTAGTGTGTAGAGACTATAAAGGAAGAATTCTATCTGGTACTACCTCAGTGATTTATGCTCCTTCTCCGTTAATTGCAGAAGCTCTTGCATGCAGGGAAGGCATCTCTCTTGCAGTAGCTCTTTCACTCCAGTCAATTGTTGTGGAAACCGATTGTCGTGATCTCATTGAAATTTGCAGAGGAACCCTAGTTAGAAATGAAATTGAACATATAATGAAAGATATACATGCAATGAAGCAGAAATTTACCTTGATGGTGTGTTTTGAGTAGGAGGGGGAGTGGGAAAAGCAAACCCCTTAGTTTAATTTGAGTCTGTGAGAATCATTGTAGTTCCTGATGTATTGGTTTTGTGGCTTGGCCCAATCTAATGAAACCGTTCAGTTGACCAAAAAAAAGAATATCGCTTTTCCCACTCCCCCTCCTACTCAAAACACACCCCCTCACCCTACACATTTACCAAACTAACCCCACTTACATTTGAATTCCCCCTACCCCTCTCCCTCTTATTCTCCTACAACAAACACACTCCCTCTCCAAAACCCAAACCTTCCCTCTCTCCACTCCAAAACCCACCCCTCCTCACCTTCATCATTCACTCCCATTCAACTACCCAACATTGGCAACTAGCTCAAGGTAATAACTCTACCAAACTTTTTTCATTTTGGTTCCGTTTTGAGCTTGTTTCTGCCATTTTTATTTTCTGAAATCGCGCTCAATTCGAATAAAGTCGTTCGAACATGATCGATTACTCGTGTTCGAACGTGTATTAAATGGGGTGTGACTTTGCTGGGTTCAAACACCCTTATTCGAACGACGTTCGTATAGGGCCGTTCGAACAGTCGCATGACAGTAACTGGTAATTTGCAGCTTCTATGCAGGTTTTTGTGGGTTAAATGGAAGAAAATGGGGGAACTTCTGGAGCAGTTGAGATGTCAACTGACGTCGTAGAAGTTCAAGACTATACTAGTTCTTTCACAACAGATACTGTAAGAATTAGTTGTTTATTTTTTAGCGAATTCTTCAAATTAATTAACTGACACTTATTAATTGAATTTCACTTATTTCCTAATCGTGAGGAGCTGTTGACGTGGGTGCGTGCGGTTGGCAAATCTCTTGGGATGGTGATTGTTGTAACACCCCATTTTCTCAACGGTAATTTAATTTAAAAATCAGAGTTCAAAAATCGTTTTTCTTTTAAAAAGATACATCCTCAAGGGAATGCTACGTTCACCAAAACATCGCTTTAGTTTAGTCAACAATACCTTTCACTAATAAAATAATTGCGTAATACATAGCACGGCTTAAATGGGGCGAACCCTCAAAACATCGGTTCCTTAAGCAAGTCATACATCACTAAATTATAGTTCAACAACTTAAATTGAAAACAACTAATAACTACTCGTCCCCCAGTGCTACGTATCAGAGCAAGACGCCACAACCAGACTGAGGAAGGAAGAACCTTCACTCGGGATCACCTGCACGTTACCGACATGAGAAGCAACATAGAAAGCAGAAGGGTGAGTCTCTAACACATATAATAAAATGTATGATAAACATTATGTTAGAGAAAGGCAACTAGAAAGTCCCCTACTCACTAGACAAACACACATCGTCAAGTTATGACACACCAACTCACAATCATCAAGAACATCATCAATTGCATGAGTATATGCATGAATGCAACCCAACACCAAGGGTATAATGCATGAGTACCATCACCGGCTTAATGGTACCGTCACCGTCGTTATTTTGCCATTCGGGCATCACCGTCATTAATGATATGAAGACCGAAGTCTACAATATCGAGGCCGAAGCCTGTCTCCGTCGTTTGATGCATATGAGGCATGTGACTCCATGAACAATGCATCAACCACAAACAATCACACCATGTATGAATTGACACCGTTCTTTTGATACAATGGCCGAAGCCCATATCCGTCGTGTTGATACAATGGCCGAAGCCCATATCCGTCGTTTTGATACAATGGCCGAAGCCCATATCCGTCGTTACACTGTCATTACACCGTCATTTAATTCACCAACACCTCATCACTAGCTCTATGGCTAACTTCAACACATCGGTCACTAGCTCTATGGCTAACATCAACACATTGGTCACTAGCTCTATGGCTTACATCCACACATCGGTCACTAGCTCTATGGCTTACATCAACACCTCAATCAATAGCTCTATGGCTAACATCAAACTCACCGGACACATCGACACCAAAATCAATAGCTCTAAGGCTAACATCAACCTCACCGGACACCTCGACACCAAAATAATAGCTCTATGGCTAACGTCAACCTCACCGTCACATAGGGACCAAAACGTCACCTAAGGACCAAACGTCACCTAAGGACCAAACGTCACCTAAGGACCAAATGTCACCTAAGGACCAAACGTCACCTAATGACTAAAACGTCACCTAAGGACTAAACCGGCTTCACCATTCAACAACTTAGACGCACTCGGCGTCAGACAACACCCAAAACTGAGCCTGGTAGCAACCTGCGCTACACTAGCATCAAAACAAAGACTCTCGGACACTCACACCGCACCTCGGCACACACACACTACCCTTCCCGTCACACCACCACTCGCACTTTGCGCACCACACTGCACCTCGGCACACCTACACTACCCTTCGTCACACCACACTGCACTTTGGCGCACCTCACTGCACCTCGGCACACCTACACGTCGACACTTACACTTCGTCACCACTGCAACATTACACTTCGGTACCCATACTCTACACTTCGGCAACTACACGTCGACTCCCATACGCTTACGCTTCGTCACGTCTACACGACGACAGTTACACTCCAATACATCTACATCTCAACACATACACCTCGGTATATATACACTATACCTCGACAACTACACTTCGGCCTACGTTCACTACACTTCAATACATCTACACCTCGGCAACACTACCTCGGTATATATACATTATACCTTGACAACTACACTTCAGCCTACATTCACTACACTTCAATACATCCATACCTCGACAACACTAGATTCGACATACCTATACTTCACTTCAATGCATCCATACTTCGGTTACACTTCCTCACTTAACCATTACTCACCCCTAACTACACTACCTCGCCATACACTACTTGATTTACACTCCTTCACTTCACCATCACTCACCCTGGTTACACTACCCTCGGTTACACTACTCGATTACACTCCTTCACTTCACCATCACTCACCCCTGCTTACACTACTCAGATTACACTCCTTCACTTCACCATCACTCACCCTACACACTACCTCTGCACACTTCTTCGATTACACTCTTTCACTTCACCATCACTCACCCTGCTACACTACATCGCTTACACTCCTTCACTTCACCATCACTCACCCTGCTACACTACCTCGCCACACTCCTTCACTTCACCATCACTCACCTCGGTTACACTACCTCGCCACACTACTTGTGTACACTCTTTCACTTCACCATCACTCACCTCGGTTACACTACTTCAGTTACACTCCTTCACTTCACCATCACTCACCTCGGTTACACTACCTCGGTGTCACTACTTCAATTACACTCTTTCACTTCACCGTCACTCACCTCGGTTACACTACCTCGGTTACACCAGCTTTACCATCCATATACTACACTTCAGTACTTCTACACTTCCGCACATACATACTTTGACGCACACATACTACGACGCACACATACTCACTTCAGCACACCTACTCCTCTCGGCACACACATACTTTGACGCACATATACTACGACGCACACCATTACGCTGACACACTTATGCTTCTCGGAACACCCTTACTTCAACTCACTATCCTTCGACGCACACACCTTCGACCTTCACAAGCTACAATGCACCTAACCCTCATCTATGATCAAACTTAACCCACAATTACTACAACACATATTCATTCGAATATTGTCCAACACACATCAAAATAACCACTAAGGTGACAACACCAAAAATGGTGCCCTTGCGCCTAGGGTTCCTCAAACCCATTTTCTTTTCTAGGTCTTTCATATGACCAATCATCAACATTACATACACATATCACAATTTCACCAAATCGACTCAACCACAACATCAATCACACAACCAACAACACAAACAACTCAACAATCATCCTAGAGTCTAACCCACACATAACACTCATCATATACTCTATTATAGGTGAAAGAGAGCCCCCTTACCTCAATAGATTGAAAAATAAGTACTCTCTCCACCAAGACTTCAAGATCCACCAACGATCAAGCTCCTCTTCCTTGAACTCTCCACGCCAACTCTTCTCTTCTTCTTCTTCTTCCTAGAGCTGTCGCACCTCTCTCTCTCTCTTCTCTCTTACTTTACTGTTTGACTTTCTTTGATTTTGGTTGAAATGAACTCTCTCACCATCGACACCTAACTTATATCATGGATATGGGCCTAACTATCATGGGCCTATATTCACACCTCCTCCATTACTTGCACTACTCCCTCTTTTAATTAAATTACCACTCACTTTTTACTAACCATTGTAACACCCCCTTTTTCTAATTATAGTTAAACACGCAATTATCAGAGTCACCACGAGGGCGCTACATTTTTCACCACATAAAAACTCCAATTGATTTAAAATAAATCCTCAAAAATGTAAATAATGAATCTCTAAGCAGCGGATTCATAAACTCATTTAACATCTCCAAAAATAAATAAACATTAAGCCAAATCTCCAAAAATAACAGTAATGGTTCGAAAATGGTAACTAAAACCCTCCCCGGTGCTACGTATCAGAGCTGACTCGACCCACTAGGAAGGAAAGTGCTAGATCATCTTCACTGGCCACACCGCACGTCGTTGACATACATAAGAAGCAACATAAAAGCGAAGGGGTGAGTCTCATTTCATAAGTAATAACACACAAGATCAACAACATATAGATCAAAGTGACTAACAACACCAATACACAAAAAAATAGCACACCATTACTTTATATCAATCACAAAAAGAACGAAAGTATATGCAATGCATGTAATGCAACCCAACTCCTAGGGCATATGCATGTGGATCCATCAACACCAATATCTTGCCTTGAGGGCACTCACCAAATAAGGCCGAAGCCTTCTGCTCACCAATAAACTATAATAAGGCCAAGCCTTCACGCTCACTAAAATATGCACATGATCATGAGACTCAAGGACCATGCACCATACACACCAAAACACCATAACTACGATTATCACACTCACCAATATTGATTCAGCTCACCAGTAATCATTCAGCTCACCAATAAAAATTTAGCTCACCAATAAAAATTCAGCTCACCAATATTTAACAAATATTCAGCTCACCAATAAATGTTCAAATCATCAATAAATATTCACCACCATAGACACATCTCAATTTAATCACTCTAAGGATAGCGCACCCACCACGTCAATCACAATTAATTGCGCGACTACTTTGTCACCAAGGACTAACTCAACGCCCATAGGGACGAGACAAAGACATAAAATCGGACAACAACTTAAAAACAAGCAATAATAAAGACCTTTTAAAATACAAATAAATACTTAAAAGAAAATAGGGAAACAAACACTCTCAATTTAGATTTGAAAAACAAAGACACTTAAATTTAAGAAAACAAAGACACTTAAATTTAAGAAAACATCACTTTTATTTTAAGCAAACAAATTTCTTGAATTTGAGAAAACAACACTTTATTTGCGGAAAAAAAGCAACTTTAAAATTAAGAAACAACACATTTTTACACATAAAACAAAGAACATTTATCCTTAAAAAAACAAAGAACACAACGTTTTTAACAAAGAATAAAGAAAGATGTTTTTAACAAAGAATAAAGAATGCTTATTTGACAATAGAATAAAGAACATTAATTAGACAATGAATAAAGAACATTTGTTTTGTAAAGAAAAACATCAACCTTAGCTTTATAAAAACAGCAACATATTTTTTATAAAAACAACAACACTTAATTAACTAAAATAGCAACTTTGATTTCTTTTTGAAAAACCCAACACAAATCTCGATTTACACCTAGGTACACGCCATTCAACATCTCACCAATAATACCTAGTGCATACCTCAATCACTTAATTTCATCTCCAAGATAATTAATCGACATCACAACCCTCACCAATTTCTCATGTTCTCACTCTCAATTTCATTGAGTCAATTCTACAAACACTCAACATGCATGCATATTAGTTATTATACTCACCTCAACATCGATTAACATAGAATCACTCAATTGAATTCAATATAACATGTAGTATGAGAACCACATCTCAATTCAAACAATAACACCACCATTAAATCCACGATATAACGATTCAATTTAGAATTCATCCCTAGAACCTAACTACTATCATTGCTAATCCAATAGGTTATTAAGTAAGAAAGGAGAGCCCCCTAACCTTTAGAGATTGAAGAACACACAAAGCTTCAAGCAACTCCCCAAGACACCAACAATCCCTAGCTTTTTCCTTGTGAACTTCACGCAATCCTTCCTCTTCTTTCTCTCTTGCGCGCGGTCTCACACTCTCACACACTCTCACTTTTTCGCTAGTTTTTGGTTCCTTTTGCACAAGTGAGGGTTTCCTAAGACCCTAAGGGTTTTTATCAACTAAATTGGGCTACTTAACAATGACGGGCCCAAATCACACCCTCCTAGTTACTTTGAACATCCCCCGAAACAAACGAAATTCTAATTAATTATTCTACTTAATTAAATATTGTAAGCTTTATTTACATTCCCTTACTTGCTTCCACTACTCCCTAACATAATTAACACACCACTCCCTTATTTACTTACCACCACCTCTTAGTTAAATTAATTACTCTATTATTATTTTAATACAACCAACCACTATAGCACCTTATTAAATTAATTAAATAAATACTTGAATTATTTTGGGGCGTTACAACCACCACTCCTCATTTACATCAAACACCTCCTAAATACAATAAAACTCCAAATTAATCCTTTGACTTAACAAAATGTTGTAAGCCTTAAATAACCCAACTAAATAAATAATTGAATTATTTTTGGGGCGTTACAATTGTGATAGGAAGATCTGACACCAGACGACGATCAAGTAAAGAATACTGCATCTTGATTTGTGATAAAGCTGGATCTTACAAGACAAATGTTGAGCACGGCACAAACACTAGAAAATGTTGTTGTAAGTTCAGACTGAAAGGGAAATTTATTAAGAAGCTTGGAGGATGGATTTTGAGGGTTATGTGTGGAACTCATAACCATGGATTGGTTACTTATCATGAAGGACGTCCGTACACTAGTAGGTTAACTTCAGAAGAGAAGGAAGTAGTCGCTAGAATGACTAGGAATCATACTCGACCTAAATTGATCCTTAATGAACTCAAATTGATGAAGCCTGATGATAACTATACGGTTGTGAAACAAATATGTCGTCAAAGGCAATGGTCCGCTATGCGTGAGGGTAGGACTGAGCTCCAACAACTGATGTTTTATTTGCAACGTGATAATTATGTTTACTGGACTCGATTTGTAGATGGAACTACTGTTGTGAAAGACATCTTTTGGGCACATCTAGATTCCATTGAGCTTCTAAACACCTTCCCGATTGTTTTGTTGATTGATTCCACATATAAAACCAACCAGTATAGGTATCTGTTGGTTGAGATCGTTGGTGTAACCTCAACAGAGAAGACTTACTCTGCTGCATTTGCTTATGTCAATTGGGAGAGGTTGGATAACTTTGCATGGGTTCTTGAGAAATTGAGGGGTTTATTTAGGAGTCAGGATGAATTACCACAAGTCATACTTAGTGACAGAGACACTGGTATGATGAATGCTCTGGCAGGAATATTTCCAACATCTGCAAACTTGTTGTGCCAATTTCACATTAAGAAAAATGTGAGAGCCAAAGCTAGGCTCATTGTGAAAGACACAGCTATTGTTAATGACATTATGGGTGCATTTCAATCTGTTGTCCATGCGAAGACTACGGAAGAGTATGATTATGAGTTGGGTCTGTTTAACGACTTGGCAGGACCTTATCCCAGTTTCATACAGTATGTCAAAACCACCTGGCTAGACCCCTTCAAGGATAAATTTATTGATACATTGATAAATAAGCATATGCACCTTGGCAACACTACCACCAACAGAGTTTGGTCTGCACACTCTCACTTGAAGCAAATATTATGAGACAGTAGGGGAGATTTGTGTAAGTGTTGGGATGGAATGCAGACCATGCTTAGGATACAATATTTTGACCTTAAAATGCACTTCGAGCATAGTCTGAATTTGAAGCTATCAAAAGAAGGTTTGAGGCCTCTGATCATGCCGGTAGAGTTATGATGAAGGCAAAAGCACGTGAATTGGCATTCCCAGACACGACTTCCATGTGTCCACCTCCGGATACGATCATTACAAATGGAGCACCAAAAAAAGATAATAAAGGGAAAGTTGATTACCTAATTGTTGTTACACAATTTTTCCTTTCAATGTTGCACCATTCAAAAGTGTCTGACAGTTCAACATCATTTTCGTACCAAAATACAAACACTTTGTACAGGTAAAGTGTCTTCTATTTAGATTCTATTTAGTTATTCTGAAACATTACATAACATTCTTTTTTTTTGTTGTCTTTTTGATTGTCTTTATGAAGCCTGGAAGTCCAATGCCCCTGCCAGTTTTGATATGGAATACTAATAGGGCACCCATTGCAAAGGGTTGAGACTCGCTTTTTATTAGCCGCATTCAAAAGTGGAAGTGTTTGATTCTACAATCACAACCCCCCATCCCCCTCCTTATGTAGATTTAAGTAAAGATAGTGATGGTATTCAATGTTAAGTTATGTTTATGATTTTTTTGGTACACAATGTTGTATAACTCATGGTAGACAAATTTTGAATCATCATCATCAAAACTCTGCATCTGTTTATTTAAGCTTTTGTTCTGCATAACGCGGGTTCGAATGCTACCATTCGAACGCCTGTTCGCATGACTCCTTTCGAATGTGTTCGCATAACCACAATCGAGGCAACAAAAATGCACTCTCACACCACAATTAGAATTTTTCCTTAACACGAACGACTGTGTTCGCACTTGTTTGAAGAACGTTATGCGAACAGTCAAAATTCCTTAACACAGATGAATGCGTGCGAACGTGTTCGAACAATGTCATTCGAACAGTCACTTAACATGTCCTGAACGCGCGTCCTCGCGAGGTTATTTTGGGAAAAAATTGTTAGGAGTGTGCGGTGAGTAGGAGGGGGAGTGTGAAAAGCAAACGCCAAAAAAAATGAAAAAAAAAGCTAGACCTCCTCTTTCAGCGGAAAGCTAGAAACGAGAAACAGAGTTGGATAGGTACCACGATCTTCACAGACGAGAGAAATGGCGGAAAAACTGAAAATTGACGGCTAATTGTTAACGAAAAACCACTTCACCGCCATTCAATTCATCAGCCAAAAAAAAAAAATGTTCTGCGATTTCTTTCTCAAGTGATAAGAGGTTCTCACCGACCCAGTTATTTCTTATTCGTCTTCGCCAGAGAGTATCCAGCCATCACGATTCGTCATTGCTTAGAATTCTGAAACCCTAGCAGGTGATTCACACATACATCCATAGTCATGGTGTTTATCGTGTCATCCACTTAAATTTCTCGGAGAAAACGATCCCAAGTCTTCAACTAGCAGTTGCTGTGCTGTGCTTGCTCAGGTAAAAATGTTGATTGAATACCAGCACTTTTTTTTTCATTAAACACAAATTAATTTTATTAATTTGTGAAGTGTTTTATTAATTTATGTTCTCAGAGTCACCAAAGGGTGAATGGAGGAGAAAAGAGGAAAGAAAAACGACGGAAAAGGCATAGATAGGCTGAGCAATTTACCAGAATGTCTACTACTCCACATTCTATCATTTCTCCCTACCAGAACATGCGTTAACACCATCAGTCTAGTGTCTCACACATACCGCAATCTCTGGGAAGATCTCCAAGTCCTCAATGTCAATGATGAAGACTTCCATGATATCAATGTCCTCTATGCAGAGGATTTGTTCAGATACTTGTCACTTTTCGTCAACGCCTTCCTCGCTCGCTGCAAATCCCGCCACATTCACAAGTTCCGACTCTCTTTCGATTTATTCGATCTCGACATATTCTCCACTCTCTACGTCGACACGTGGATCCGCACTCCATCTCTCCCTCGATTCCGACGAAGATGTCTTCTTTAAATTCCCTCTCAACTTACTTTCCTCTTGCCCTAAACTCGTCTCACTCAGGTTGGTACACAATTCCCCCTCTTTTATTCTAGTTCTTTCAAGTCTTTTCACATTATATTCTATTATTCTTACTTTTACTTGCATGTTGTTCTTATTGAAATCTAAATGAAAAGATGATAAGATACATTCATGTTCCTCACTCCACATTATTACTTTTACTTGTATTGTATACTCCATTGTTCTTATATAAATTTTAATATGAAATTTGAAAAACATGAATAGAATAGATGTAGACGATAAGATAACATTATTCATGTTCCTTACTCAGTCTCTCCGGTGATATTGTTCTGCAACAACGAAGCTCTTGGGCAGTTTATTTACCATTACTAAAGAAGCTGAAAATAGACAACCTTAGTCCTTATGTGGAAGTGCCTTTTTTGGATAAACTTCTCTCTTGCTGCCCCATCCTCGAAATTCTAGAAGTTTCCATTCGTCCTAAATCTTTGACCACACTTTGCGTGCCAAATTCTTTGAGGAGGTTGAAATTCACCTGTGAGAATGGTGTCGGTACTTGTCTTGAAATTGACGCACCCGGTCTCAAGTACCTTAGCCTCAAAAGAATCATGTTGGAAGACAGCACCATTGTCAACTTGCACAAGGTGGAGGAAGCATATTTTGATGTCTTTTCCCCATCTTATGAAAGTGTATCTTTCGATACTTTAAACAATCTTCTTCGAGCGCTCTCTCGGGTTAAACATCTAGTTCTGGATAGTTCAACAACAAAGGTGAATGAATGTGTGTGTTTATATATGTAGGTTAGTTTTGTATTAATAAATACATGGTAACAATCACACTTGCTATTGTCATGTACGCAGTCGCTATTTGATGCAAAATTTCCGGAATTTCGACATTTAATACATCTAGAGCTCATTCTTCCATGTCTCAACATTGGTTTTTTCTACCACATGCTTCGGAAATGTCCTATGCTTCAAGCTCTCATAATTAAGAACCGCCAGGTTTGTTGAGCCTAAATGAAGCTCGCTTTGGTGCGAGTTTTGTTTACCTATTTGCATCTTACTTGATTGAGCAGTACCTTTGTTTCCTGCAGGATAAATTACCACCAATATATGGATGGGCGCGAAAGCCAAAAAAAGTTCCCAATTGTCTCGTATCCCACCTAACATTTGTTCACTTCATAGGATGTCAAGGAAACTGGGTTGAGAAGAAATTTATTGAGTATGTTTTGCGAAAAGGACTTGTTTTGAAGACAATGCATATTTCTAATTTATCTGAGGAGAAGTGCGAGAAGAATAGTATTATCACACATTTTTCTAACATTTCAAGGGGCTCTGTCAGCTGTGAACTTAAATTTGACTGAACTATATCTACTCAAGGTGAGAACTTTCACCATCTCTATTCTCTGTGGACTACTGAGTCAAAGATGATGTTCTACAATTAGTCGTCCCTTATTGGGGTGAAAATGCTTAATTCCATACCCCTAAGTTAATTTGCTTTTGATCTAGTCATTTTCTCTTCATATGACTTAGTTAGTCTTCCCTATTAAAGGTTGTGGATTTCAAGCTTCGCCACAAAGGTTGAGATTTGCAAGATTTATATGAGGTTGAAGAAATGACTACCTTTGCTTGTTGCTTACTGAAGTTGAAGGAAAAAAATATTGACTATGACCTGTACTTGGTTGCTGAAATCGAAGAAAAACTTTTGGATTCCATGCCACGTATTGTAAATTAGTGGTTTTTTACTTTGTATTCTTGTTAATTATTGATGCTACTCTCAATCTTTGTTTTGTTAGAGACATTTGATGAATCAGCATCAACTTTGTTTATAAAGCATTGTGTTTTTCTTAATGAGTTTGATTGATCTTCTAGAAAATCTAAAGTAAGAGAAAAATAGTAACCCACATTTTTGCCACGTTTGTTGTAACTTGTGCCGCCACTTTGTTTCTTTTTTGTGAAACAAGATAACTTTTGATGTTGATGCGGCATTTTGGAATTTTAATCTCTGCAAGTTTTTTTTCTTAGTATGTTCAACTACTTACTATAATTTACATATGTTGGAATTTAGAGAAATTCTTTCCCTCTTAAAATACATTGTGATGTTTAGAATGTCTTTTTGTAGAAATCTCTTAATGTAGCATGTTGATCGAAACAACACATTGGCCTATCTCATTTTGTTAATGTATTGCATGCTTTGAATGCATCCCTAAACTGTTGTTATAAATTGCTTAGTATTTGTAATTTTTCATTGTATCAGTGTGTACTACTGTTTTATGCTTTTGCTTGCTTAGAATGTCATTGTCATCTATATGTTATGCGGCTGTTTGACTTGTATCATAAAGGTAAATAAGAAAATGACTTTTTCTTTTTTCAACATATGAGGCATAATTCTTGTTATTCAATAAAGCCATTGTTTTTCGCTATATTACCCAACCAAGATCATTTTAACCTTTAAAGTTGGCTTAGCATGGGTTCCAAAACTCAATTTTGTGAGAAGCAACCATTTTTATATGTAAAAGTATGTTTGGTGGGTGGGCAATACTAAAACAATTAGGTTCTGCTAATCTTGTATCTGCTGCTACTATTCTCAACTTGCTTCTGTGTTATGGTTATTGGATAACTTAATAAATTCAATCTTTTATAAAGTGCTATATGTTATGATTGTGGATTGGAATTTCATGAATTACTATTGGTAAGTTTACGCGTTACCTTAGATTTTTTTTTTTGGTCTAAGGGTCTTTGACCCCACTCCGGTGTCCAGGGGAAAGGGGCCCTGAATAATCCGGAGTTCGGCCGGGAGGTAAGTAAAGCCTGGCTCCAATTTGTTCCATCCGGGGATCGAACTCGGGTACTAGCCGAATCCGCCCCTTTAGATGGAGTGCATTAACCACTTGCACCCAAGCTTGGAGTTCGCGTTACCTTAGATTAAGCATTTGATTTGCAAATTCTGATTATTTAGTCTCGTTGGTAAATATACTTTATGGGATTTGTATAACTTTGTCTGCTATATGTTTGGCAGTGTGTGTTTGCAGGCTATGATTTCTGAAGCTTGCAGAATGATATTTGCTCATAGGCTTTTTCGGGTTCACTAACAAGATGACAAATTGGAGCAAAATGTATAAACATGTATTTTGAATTTCAGTAAGTTCATAGGACTTAGACGACTCTTATGTTTTTGGTAGACTTGTATGGCTTGCTGGCCTAGTGATCCGGTTCTTGAAAATTGTTGTTAGTATTTTTTTGTTGAACTGAGGATAGTAAGTCGTTAGAGTACTTATTTCCCAGCCTTAAATATGGTCGTTCCAATTGCTTGCGTGTCAAATTTCACCATTAATTTGTGGCTTATTTAGTAGCAATCTTTTGATCTTTGAGAATGTTGTGAATTCTACCGAAGTTAGTTGATTCTAAGATTTGACGCAGCAAACTAATGCCTGCATATTTTGATCATGTGACTTAGATATTTTTAAGGAGCATTATTCATAATAGTCACTTAATGTTTAATTTGGTCTTATGGAGAAAAAAACGAAAGAGAGGTTAGTTGATAATTACAAAAGAAAATTGCTATATTTTAGTAATAAAGAATACTAGTCAATGTTTCTGATTTTGAAGATGAGAGAGGTCTCCTCTTCCATTGTTTTCGGTTATCTTTTTATCACTTACATTTTTTATAATAATTTCCTACTTTTCTGTTAATTCATTACATTGTCTCAATTTGTTTGCTTTTTGGTTGGATCCCACCTTTGGGGGTTTTTCCCTGCATTGGGATTGCGAATCTTTATAGTAACTGGATTCTGATCATATCCGTTAACTACCTGTTTATTCTTTTGCTGTAAAATCATATCAAGTACCTTAATATGTAATCTATAGTCTGTACAAGGCTTGCTCATCATTTAAAACTATTGCAATCTAAAACAAACGAACCCTTAGTGTAGGATCTAGGCTTAAAGCTATCTTGTGGTAAACTAAAATTGCTGAGTTCTGCCCTGACAGTACAATTAAGAAATGCCGACTGTGTTGGCTATTTTTAAAAGTGCTTAGTGAAGGTCATTTTATGATTTTATGTCTGATTTTCCATGTTAACTGTTGAGAATTCCCTCCACAGATAGTTGGTCATATAGGCTTTGAGATTGGGCTTGTATTCACAAACAAAAAGGATTTCAGGTCCTGTAATGCTGCTGTTGCATTATAGGAAAGAAGGAACGAAGCTTACTTAACATGGGTTGATGTGTTGCTGTCAACATGTGCATAGCAATATTTCAGAAACCTGTTGCCATATTTTGTTCTTGGGATTGGATCAGAAAGCATAGATGAGTTACTAATATTGCCTAATTGAAGGGAAAAGGGAAACCAGCAGGGATGGAAGACTTGAATGCATGTTTTGAATGCATCTATTTTTATTTAAATTTTAAAGAAAAGTTGCTGCTAGGCAATTGAGAATTTGGAAACATGCATATTTCTGTTTTTTTGGAGTTTTTCATTTGCAAGTGCAAGTGCACTAGGATGTCAAGTACTTTCACACCTATGTTCTGCATTCACTGTTGGGGCGAGAATAGGCTAGGCGTGTTTCCATGCTTATTGTCGTTCTCTCCTTTGTTTCTGCTTAAACTTTGATGTCCTTGTACTGAGTAATATCTGTGGTCGTTGTGGCATACTTCCTCTTCTCTTGTTTGTGAGTGTAGCAAGAAGATGAGATGCCTGTGCAGAGGAAACTTAAGCCCTGACTTGCTCTTATGAATCTCTTTGAAAACACCCACGTAGGCTTCAAAGTGATTTTTCCTTTTTTTTTTTGTTTGATTATATTGGGAATAATTTTGGTTGGGTTTGTGTGTTACTGTTAGAGTGTGGTTCAGGTGTGTTTTATGGAGTACTGTTTCCAATAAAGCTCAGATTCTTTGATAACCTCATTTTTGACGCCATTAAATTCCAGATGATATGGCTGATGTAAATATGAGCTGCATAGTTTCCTCTGCACAGGTATTTTTCCATACGTATGATCAGGGATCGAACCCTTGACCAAGTGGTTAAGGAACCTAAGTACCTACCCCATTATTTTTATGAAATATAAGCTGCATGTTGTCTATAATAAATGGTAATTTAGTAGTAATAGTTTATTGTCATCATCACTGTTTCTTTCCCTGCTTTGAAGGTCCTTAATCGTCTGCTTGCATTATTTTTATAAGTTAATATCAGGTTCACAGTCACTTTAATTGAACTTCAATAGAAATCCACTTTAATAATTAATAACTAACTAAATTAAGATTTGTTCACTTTAACTGAAGTTAATCAAATATGGTATTTATTTGTTTTAAGCTGCAACACCCTGATTAGCACAATTGTTATGCAAATTTGATGAGAGGTTGTTAATGTATTTGGAATGTGTCGAAAGGAAATTCGACACTCCATCTGGGGAGTCAATAGGCTTGGTATTCAACACTGTAGATTAGCCTTAATGAACTCTACTTTAATTTAATGCTTCTAAAATTTGTCCTTTTTATCCCGGTGTTCACCTTCAAAATAAAAAGAACACCAAAACATATGAAATACAAATATTTATAAATATTGAGTTCTAGTTCTTTGAATCTGAATCGAATTTTTTTGACAATCAGAATCACGTGGTAGAGTGAAGAGCACTGCATGCAATTGGAAGTCTTTTCATCATTCACCATATTCGGCTTCTGGTGGGTGTTTTTTTTTAAAGCCAAAGTGCTAGGTACTCTGTTTTGCTTTCCTTAGTTGTGCAGCTTTGCAAGGTCATCTTTAGCCGAGGTAACAGATAGCTATAGCAGTGCAAAAATATCTTGCAAAGACGACGTAATTATGATGGTTAAACTAGTCGTTGCATCATTGGTTATGCATTAAAGGACTATATTCCCTTTACCCGATGAATTTGGCAACTTAGCATTTTAATGTTAATTTCGTTAGCTATAAATAGCTCCTCATTCAACTGTTGCAACTTTACTATTATCCTTGCATACTTACCAAAACTCTACTGAATTCTCTAGCCAAAACTTCCTATTAATTCTCTCTTGTTCTTCAGCTTCCATCCTTTCCTTTATTTGATTCTTTGAGTCTTTATTCTTATTTCTATCATCATGTCTTTTAATTCTGACTCTCAATAAAATTCCCCCAGTAAATAAAGTTCTTCTATCTAGCTCAATTCTCATGAGCATTTGCCTGGGAAGACTTCATCTTTACCTCTTCATACTAGCTGTGATCACCTCAGTGTCTTGGCTAACGTCCAAGACATTGTCGCCCTATGCCCTTTCACTTCTGATCTCGATAGGGGTCTCGACCATTTTAAAAATTTCTTTAATCCTGACCTCACCTTATACATCCTCCCAATCATTTGTGATTGGTTCACTGTAAATGCTATGGCAGTTGAACTTAGGCGTTTACCTAAAAAGGCCCCCAGGCTACAAGGAACTGGTCGAGTGGGAGGCCTTGGCTAAATCTGACCTGTGGAAATCTTGGGGATTATATGACATGATTATTTTGTCTGCCACTGACATTACTCCCCGCTTCATTCTCCTTTTCCCCCTTATGGGTTTTTGGTCAGTATCTCTGAACACCTTCGTTTTTCCCTAGGGAGTGATGACCCCCACTCTTATTGACGTAGCAGCCATTCTTGGCCTTCGATCTGGCGGCAAAGACGTCCATTCCCATCTCAACTACAAAACTATCGACCTTTGCTATGTATTTGATAGTGCTTACTCCACTTTCCTTGAGAAGAATGTTGAGACTTCAGGTGACGTTCCAGACGTTGAGCACGCATCATTCCTCATGTACTTCTTTAGCAAGTACTTTTATGGAACCAGTTCCGTAGTTGTAGTGCAAGAGCTTCAACCCTTCATCGACTTGCTCCTATCCAACCAGAGCCATTCTAGGGGGTCCTTTTTCTTGACCACCCTCTATAAAGGTATGCATAGTCTCCTTAATCGTTTTAAACCGGTAGCATATCCATGCCGAGCATTTACTAACACCTGCCATTGTATTGGATACTTGTAACGCGTGAAATGAAATACTATATTTTATTTATAAAAATGTCACCGCATTTGTGTTTACATCGACTGTTTCATAAAATCGATGTCAATGGGAAGAAGATAGGAGAGGGGAGAAGAAAGTCGGTGCGGAGTCTTTGTTAAAATTTTGTAATTTGTAAATAAATTACAAACAAACCACAAAAACTTACAACTAGACCTTTTCCCTTATGCTGACTTAATCCGGTTAGAGAGGGAACTCCAGAATCAATACTCTAAAGTCATTGAGGAGGAGGAGATCTTTTGGTTTCAAAAGTCTAGAGAAAATTGAGTTAAGTTTGGTAATAAAAATACCAAATTCCATCATACTCAAACAATTATAAGTAGAGAATAAATAAGGCATCCAATTGGTGTACAGATGAAGATGTGTTGAAAAGAGAGGCATCCAATTACTTTAAACACCTTTTCCAATCAAATGATCCCTGTGATCCTAGAAGCCTACTTCTTTTGAATATGCCTAACATCAGCCATGAACTACATGATAACCTTATTCTTCTTGTCACTATGAAAGAAGTTAAATACTCTATTTTCTCCATGGATCTTTACAAGGCACCTGGGCCTGATGGGTCCCAGCCTATATTTTTCAGAAGCTATTGGAACAATGTGTCAAACGATGTCTTCACATTCATTGTAGAAGCTTTCTCTACTAGTAAGATTTCTCCTCATCTTGCTCATACTTTGATTTTTCCTATACCTAAGACTGATGCACCTAGTACCTTGAGGGATTTTAGACCTATTAGCTTATGTAATGTGATGCTGAAACTTATTACCAAAATTATGGTCAGAAGAATTAGGCCTCATCTGGATGATATTATCGGACCACTTCAAAGTAGCTTCGTTCCTAATCGTGCCACAGCTGATAATGCGCTTATTGCCCAAGAGATTGTTCACTTAATACAGAAGAAGAAAGGTAAATCGGGTTTCCTTATGTTCAAGATTGATTTTGAGAAGGCTTTATGATTGTATTGATTGGAATTTCCTTAGACTCGCTCTCACTGAATTTGGCTTTCCTACTCTCTCCATTGATTTGATTATGAGTTGTGTCACTTCTTCTACTTTGGCTCTAAAGTGGAATAGTGAAAAATTAGAGAGCTTTGCCCCTACTAGAGGCTTGAGATAGGGCGGTCCTATGAGCCCTTACCTATTTTTGTTATGTATGGAGATATTGGCTCTGATGATCCAAGAAAAATTGATAATAACCAGTGGTCGCTGGTTCAGATTTCTCATCATGGACCTGCAATCTCTCATCTCTTCTTCGCAGATGATTGTTTATTGTTTACTAAGGACAAGAATTCTCAGGTTAGACTTGTTAAAAAGGTTATTGAGTCTTTTTGTTTAGCTTCAGGCATGAAAATCAATGTGTATTAGTCTAGATTCCTCCCCTCAAAAAATTTGCCTAGAGCCAAGGTTAATAAATTTGAGTGGATAATTGATTTCAAACACACCTACAATATAGGAAAGTATCTTGGTTTTCCTATGCTTCAGGGGAGAGTCATAAATGCCAACTTTGATGCATTATAGATAAAGTCAATGGTAGATTAATAGGGTGGAAAAGCAAACTACTCAGTAGGGTCGGCAGAGTGACTTCAACTCAATTTGTTTTGAATGCCTATTTATTCCATGAAGAATCTATGTCTGCCTCAGGGTATATATGTGATAGACTAGGTTCTTGCATCAAACAATTTATCTGAGGGGGACCTCACTGTCATTGGGTGAAATTGAGCATTTCTAGTAGACCCAATAGTTGTGGAGGTTTGGGATTGAGAAAATCACGACATGTCATAATGCCATGTTAAGTAAACATCTTTGGCGCTTCATTCATAAACCTGATAAACTTTCGGTTCAACTTCTCACGTCTAAATATACTTCTGATGAACACATTTTCAATGCCACTTTATGCAAAGGGGCATCCTACACTTGGCAATCTATCCTCAAAGCTGTGAACATCCTTAAACCTGAATATATCACTAGGATAGGGATGGGTGATGTTTCTTTATGGTATGAAAAATGGTTTCACAGAGGAAGGATTAGTGACTTCATTCCCTTTGTCGATATCCATGATGTCCATCTTCGGATTAGAGATATGGTCATTGATGGTACGTGGCAATTCAACTTACTCTATACACAAATTCCTGAAGAAATTCAGTTAGAAATGCAAAGCCTTTTCCTTAACTCTGATTCAAGAGACATGCTCATTTGGGAACCTTCCTCATCAGGTTCTTATTCAGCTAAAATTGTTTATACTTGGCTTGTTAATCAACATGAACCTGTACAAAATACTGCCAATGGTGTCAACTCTGAGTGGAAATGGATATGGAAATTGAAACTGTCTGAAAACATAAAACACTTTGTTTGGTTCGTAATGCACCACAACCTCCCTACTAATTCTGACAGATTTGCTAGATATATCACACAGGACCAATCCTGCCATAAATGTGGAAGTCATATTGAATCTATGTTGCATACATTGCGTGATTGTCCAAGGGTTTTCCACATTTGGTCTATCTTTGGATTTCATAATTTGCAAAACTTCAAGTTGGATGATCCTCTCATTTGCTTCATGACTAATGCAACATGTAATTTTGGTCTCCTCTTCACTGTAACTTGTTGGATGCTATGGAGAGCTCGTAATGATGAAGTCTTCTCTGACTCTCGATGGGAACATTAGAAAATTCTTAGCCGAATCTGTTCTCTTATGGATATTTCCCACAAGGTCTTTGCTTCAGAATCAAGAATAGGCAACAACGGCTAGTATCTTGGAGTCCCCCTCCTGATTAGTGGCTCAAATTAAATGTGGATGGAAGCTCTTTGGGTAATCCCAGCTGTTCAGGTTATGGAGGTATTTTTAGGAATAACTTTGGGCAACGAGTTCTTGGCTTCTCTAGTGGTTGCGACATAACTTTGGGCAACGAGTTCTTTGAAATTATCTTCATTTTGCTCAACCACCTCTTCAATACAACTCTCTTCCATATTATTGCATGACACTTGAGAGTTGTCTCTATCCACTTTGATATCCTCAAGGAATTGAGCTAAGAGTTCTTTTAATTCAAAGTTGTCCTCATGCAATCCTTCGGTTTGAGCTTGAGAATATGAATCTTGCTCACACACAACATTTCCCATGCCATAATCCATATTTTGAAATTGTCATGGGCATGAAATTTGTCTCATAACAACCCCTTTCATGTTCACTCCCATGGAAATCATAATCGAAACCTTCTTGTTGAGCATTCAATTCATTCATTTCTTGCATAAAGTCAAAACTCCAATGGTCCATGGCATAAAGTGGATTTTTTTTTTCACAAAACAACAAACACAAATAGTAACACTAAAAACAACAAAGAGAACACACTACAAACATAAACACAATGCAAATTAAAAAAATTGCTGAAAAAGCAGAACACACTAAAAACTAACTAAACTTACTAACTAAATAATAGAAATTAACTTTCACAATCCCTTAACAGCGGCGCCAAAAACTTGTTGTGCGAAAAGGTGATGTGCAAGTGTACACAATCGCAACAAGTAATATAATGATAAGTAAGATCGTCTCCACGAGGATTGTTGAGTTTACTTCTATAATTAAATTAGTAAATTAGCTAGTGAGTAAAACAAGTAACAATAACAAGTTGTAGAATCATTAATGTTATCAACATAAAGGTACAAAAGCAAATAAGATAGATTATAAGTAGAAATTCAGAGTGAGGGTAGTTGGAATGCTCTTTGCTAAGTAATTTCCCGAAGTAAGTATTTATAGCGTCTCACGCTATAAGCGTCAAGCCACTGTTGCAAATGATTTTATGCTTTTCAGTCCACTAACGCCAGGTTTCATTACAAGATGCCTATGTCTAGGTTCTAAATAAGTTCACCCTCAGTATAATGGAGAACCCACGACTTTTGCCCCATGAACTATTGCATTTCTATGTCTAGAGGAAGCAAAAATTGGTTAAATGTCTTTAACCAACCTTATCGTTCATATCAATCCTTGAGTTCGAATCATGGACCATGTCCATGTACCCATGAATATACCTATTTTAGTGATCATTTCTAAAACAAGTTTGAAAGAAGTAACACACAAAGATTGAAACGCAAAAAGCGTGAAATATTATATACGCGATACTAAAGGTTCATTACAAAGCTTTAAGCATCCAACTACAAGAGAATTAGCTCATGATGAGCAACAACACAAGAAATACAGCATAAAAGTGTTACCTAAAGCCATAAAACCGAAATCACCAAGAGGTGGAAAACACTCCAAATGATGATAGCTCGTGTGCCGCTATAGCGCTAGAGCGCTATAAGCGTCTCTCGCAAAGATCGCAAAAATCTACTCTTTATTGTGAAAATGGAGCTTGGATGAAAATGGAGTTTAAGAGTTATTTCTCACTCTCCTCTCTTCTGAACCAGCAAAACCAAGCTTGAAGATGAAGTTTTAAGACTTCAATATATAGAAAATATCTCTCAAAAAAGGTGAAAAGCCATCCCACCAACTATTACCAACTACCATTACAAAATAGACAAATGTCCTATAAAGCAAAAGGTACCGGGTGGTGATGCAGAACTGCGCTCTCTCATCGCTTTCTCTGAGTGATCGACACGCTTTTGGAAATGCAGAAATTGCTTTTCTGCTTCTCTCTCATCACCGCAGAATCCAACGCTATAGCGTCTCGCATTATAGCGCCTAATCTTAGAAATCGAACAAACACATTAAAAATAACAAGAAAGCACCAAAAAGTGTGAATTTGTCACATAATCGAGTTCTAACCCTCTTTTACACTAAACAACATATATTTACTTAATTAAACAACAATATTACTTAAGAACTTGAATTAAGTTAAGTAATAAGAGCATAAATAACTCATATAAATATGAGTTATCACACCCCAAACTTAACCCATTGCTTGTCCTCAAGTAATGGCGCTGACAAAGAACAAACAACATAACATCGAAGAAACAATGACATAAATTAGCCGCACAAACAACACAATAACAATATCTCTCTAAAAAAAAATTATTACTTTAGAACTCACATTTATTTAAGTCTTGAAAGCATGAATAACTCTTATTGATAAGAGTTATCACTCCCAAACTTAAACCATTGATTGTCCTCAAGTAATGACTATTTACAAAGACAAACAACTAATAGAAAATGCAGAACAATGACAAGATAGAAAGGCAAAACCGATTGCTTCCTAAATCAAACAGTTTTTCCAAAAATGTTCTTAATGGGCCAAGCTTTCAGATTCACACCCACACACACACACGCACCATTGTTTTTCACAACATCTAGAATTATTACTACTCATTTGTGAGTGTGTGATCTCTGACTCATCTCAATTCCTAGCTAGATTTGGATTTCTCTTAGCCTCGGAAAGAATGGCTTTCTTTTGGTGAAATCAAAGACTTTTTCAAAACAGTGAATAGACTAACAACTTCACACAAGAAATGAGGGATTTCAAGCATGACAAAGGGCTTGATTAGGTATTTCAGATCTATGGTCAGTGATTCTAACTATTGAATATAAATTAGCAACGTTATAACGTTTGATGCTATAACGCTGGAACTTTGATGAACATAATTCTTGACTGCAACCCCCTCATTACTGAGCTCCTTTAGCATTTATTCTTCTTTTCTTTTTCTTTCTTTTTCTTTCTCTTTTTTTTTTTTTTTTTTTTACATATATACATTTGCTTTTTGGAGCATTTCGACTTTTGTTTCGGTAATTCTGACCATTACAAAAGTATCTCTAATACATATGAGTACAATGAAGTCCTAATTCACTAACCACCCTAGGATCTTGATACCTAGCCTTTATATAACTTGTGCACCCCCAAACTTAGCTTCAAAAGCTCTTCAAGGTTTTTATTCAAGATTTGATTCCACCTTGGTTAACCGGACTAACTTAAGCATCAAGATAGTCCTTAGCTAATAAGTTTCTACTTAAGCACAGAGATTTTTGTGAAGCAGAAGCAATAAGACTAGTCATCAATCAAACAAGGCTACACTACACATATACACTTAATCATCATTAAATTTAGCCCAAGAAGATACACATTCTATTATTGAAAGACTAGGAATTTCAACTGATCATGCTTTCTATTCAACAAACATAATATTAACATTTTACACATAACATTAAACACATTTAAGGTCCTCCCCAAACTTAAGACTCAAGCAGTTCTTTTACTTCTCATGCAATTCTAATGGGAGAGGCCTTTTGGACACTACAATCTTTGAAATTAAAAACATTTAACACAACATATATTTTTGAAATCATACACAATTGCTAGATGTTATTACAATGCTACAACATCCAACAAGTTTATTTGGAAACAATTAACACCACAACACAAAATAACACAACACAACACAACATAAGAGGGAAGAGTTCTTGGTTGGTGAACAAAACACAATTCTTTTCTTGTTCGGTTTAAATTTGTTGCGAGCTTGACGCTATAAGCGTCAGTGCTATAAGCGCTTCACGATTAAAGCTCACTTCATCAATGCAATTGGTCACCCTGCAATATCAAAATAGAAACAAAAACAACAAATATTAGAATAAAAATTCAGGTTTGCCTCCCGATGGCGCTTGGTTTAAGAGTCCTCGGCCCGGACTTGGAATTCAAACCCCAAGTTAGGGTGGATAATAGGACAAGAAGAAAATTTCATCCTTCCGCTTTCTCTTTTTGGTCAGAAATCCCATGTATTTGGCATATGGAAGCAAGTGTTCCCATGCACCAACCAATAAGCACTTAGGATAGGAATTTCCCCTTTCTTGAAAAATTTGAAGCTCATTTTGCGGAGGATATTTTCTTCAATTACCAAAGGTTGATTCTCAATTGTCACATGACTCTTTTCATACCTCAACCTTGGATTTTCTTTCTTGTCACTATTTTTGAATTTTTGTTTTTCTACAACTACACTATTTTTTTCATTTTCTTCCACTATTTCCAAATGACCACATTCAAGTTCAAACTCTACACTCTCTTTTTCTTCCTCTTGCTCAACCACATATTCAATACAACTCTTTTCTTCTAGCTCAACAACTTCTTCAACACAACTCTCTTCTTTTAGATGCTCCATAATTGTGTTAATGTGAGCCTCTATATTCTTACATGAAGCTTCAAAGTTGTCATGATACATCTTCACATAATCAATAGAATGAGCTAAGAGTTCTTTGAAATTATCTTCATTTTGCTCAACCACCTCTTCAATACAACTCTCTTCCATATTATTGCATGACACTTGAGAGTTGTCTCTATCCACTTTGATATTCTCAAGGAATTGAGCTAAGAGTTCTTTTAATTCAAAGTTGTCCTCATGCAATCCTTCGGTTTGAGCTTGAGAATATGAATCTTGCTCACACACAACATTTCCCATGCCATAATCCATATTTTGTGCTGTCATGGGCATGAAATTTGTCTCATAACAACCCCTTTCATGTTCACTCCCATGGAAATCATAATCGAAACCTTCTTGTTGAGCATTCAATTCATTCATTTCTTGCATAAAGTCAAAACTCCAATGGTCCATGGCATAAAGTGGATTTTTTTTTTCACAAAACAACAAACACAAATAGTAACACTAAAAACAACAAAGAGAACACACTACAAACATAAACACAATGCAAATTAAAAAAATTGCTGAAAAAGCAGAACACACTAAAAACTAACTAAACTTACTAACTAAATAATAGAAATTAACTTTCACAATCCCCTTAACAGCGGCGCCAAAACTTGTTGTGCGAAAAGGTGATGTGCAAGTGTACACAATCGCAACAAGTAATATAATGATAAGTAAGATCGTCTCCACGAGGATTGTTGAGTTTACTTCTATAATTAAATTAGTAAATTAGCTAGTGAGTAAAACAAGTAACAATAACAAGTTGTAGAATCATTAATGTTATCAACATAAAGGTACAAAAGCAAATAAGATAGATTATAAGTAGAAATTCAGAGTGAGGGTAGTTGGAATGCTCTTTGCTAAGTAATTTCTCAGAAGTAAGGCGCTATAGCGTCTCACGCTATAGCGTCAAGCTATGTTGCAAATGATTTTATGCTTTTCATCCACTAACGCCAGTGGTTTCATTACAAGATGCCTATGTCTAGGTTCTAAATAAGTTCACCCTGTATAATGGAGAACCCACAGCTTTTGCCCTATGAACTATTGCATTTCTATGTCTAGAGGAAGCAAAAATTGGTTAAATGTCTTTAACCAACCTTATCGTTCATATCAATCCTTGAGTTCGAATCATGGACCATGTCTGTACCCATGAATATACCTATTTTAGCTGATCATTTCTAAAACAAGTTTGAAAGAAGTAACACACAAAGATTGAAACGCAAAACGTGAAATATTATATACGCGATACTAAAGGTTCATTACAAAGCTTTAAGCATCCAACTACAAGAGAATTAGCTCATGATGAGCAACAACACAAGAAATACAGCATAAAAGTGTTACCTAAAGCCATAAAACCGAAATCACCAAGAGGTGGAAAACACTCCAAATGATGACAGCTCCCGTGCCGCTATAGCGCTAGACGCTATAGCGTCTTTCGCAGCACTGCAGAAAATCTACTCTTTATTGTGAAAATGGAGCTTGGATGAAAATGGAGTTTAAGAGTTATTTCTCACTCTCCTCTCTTCTGAACCAGCAAAACCAAGCTTGAAGATGAAGTTTTAAGACTTCAATATATAGAAAATATCTCTCAAAAAAGGTGAAAAGCCATCCCACCAACTATTACCAACTACCATTACAAAATAGACAAATGTCCTATAAAGCAAAAGGTGGGTGGCTGATGTAGGAACTGTCTCTCACTGCTCTACAGTGATCTGACACGTTTTGGAAACTGCAGAAATTGCTTTTCCGTTTTCTCTCTCATCAGCTGCAGAATCCAACGCTATAGCGTCTGCCGCTATAGCGCCTAATGCTGTAAACTGAACAAACACATTAAAAATAACAAGAAAGCACCAAAAAGTGTCAATTTGTCACATAATCAGTTCCTAACCCTCTTTTACACTAAACAACATATATTTACTTAATTAAACAACAATATTACTTAAGAACTTGAATTAAGTTAAGTAATAAGAGCATAAATAACTCATATAAATATGAGTTATCAGCTATTGCAAAGGGTCTTATGATTGCTTAGAATAACGACTTCCGCCGTATTATTTGTGAGTCTGACTCTACCACTGCCATTTCTCTTATGGACGTATATACGATGCTGAATATACGGGCATCGTATATATAGGTATATACGATCCCTTTTATATATTTTTTTAAATTTTAACGGTTAGGATTTCACTTTCAAATGTTGATTAACAGTGTAGATTGCACTGACAATATCAACGGTTGATAATCTTTGACGACATCTATAAATACCCACTCCCACCCTCACTATTTTCACACTAAAAATTTAACTCCTATCACACATCACAAGTCAAGATGATGCTGAAGTGATATATAGAGTCACAACAAGGGGGTTGAATTGTGACCCTTTAAAAATATATATCTTGCAACTTAGAAAATGTCCTCTCAAGTTTATACTTGGAGATGAGATAGTTAGTGTAAAACAATTTCAGAATACATACTCTTCTTGAATAGGTTTCATGCATTGAACCTTCTTTATGTTGAGTAGGTTCCACACAATGAACCTTCTCTATTTAAGTAAGTTCAATTCATATTATGAAATATTTTGTACATCTTATGAAATTTATCCTTTTGTTGAACATGATCATTTAGTGCTTCATAACTTGAGGAGCATATTATCAAGAGATATATATGTAAAGGATAAACTCTTTAATGTAGAGAAGCTTATGAGGATGAAATCATTTTAGATTGAAGCTTCTTTAAATGCTTTTAAACTAGTATATGATTTATGCATAAAATACATAAGTTAGTAACAATAGATAATCAATGTAGAATACTAACTTCTCAATGAAGAAAGTTAGTAACAATATATAGTCAATATAGGATATAAGAAGGTTAGCAACAATAGATAATCAATATAGAATGCTAACTTCTTAACGATGAGGGATAGTTATGAATAATAGCTTGTAAGAGATATGTTGGTTTTAACTTGAGATTAAATCATAGATTATAAGTTCTTAGTTAAAAACCGTTTGGAGAAGGTTGAATAAATTAACCTTCTCTTAGTTTGAAAAACAGTGAGTACGTTATAGCATGTTAGAAATAGTAAGGGAAGCAAGTAAATAATGTAACACCCCTTTTCTACCCCTCAGTTTACACGTCATTATCAGAGTAATTCCTTTTAAAAAAAATGTTAATTTAATTGGTAGAAAAGAAATGCTACCTCGTCATAAACAAAACTCATCGTTTGCACTCATTAAGTTTGTGCATAAAAATTAAACCTCATAAATCAACCCGTCACAGCGGAATAAGATAATAATATCACTAAGCCTCTCAAAAACACATCTCATATTCTCAACATAGTCATTGAACAATTAATTAATAGCTAACTACTTCAACTACGCCCCCTAGGTGCTACGGTATCAGAGAGCGACTCAATAGATAGCCCCATAGCTAACACAGAAGGCAGCAAGATCTTCACTCGTGGTTACTTGCAGCGTTGCCACAAAAGAGCAACATTCCAAGCAGAAGGGGTGAGAATTTCAGCAGAACATAATCTAGCACATAGTAGAGTAATGAAGATAAACATTCATACAACATCACTATCATCATCACATCGTCATCGTCAAACACCAACTCAAGACACAATTGGGCGACAAGTCACAGTCATGAATATGCATGTAAGTGCAACCCACACCTGGGTATATGCATGATGGTACCATAATCGTCACAATAAGCCACTAGGGCACACCGTCATCAATAGGAGGCCTAAGCTGTTTAAATCGCAAAGAGGCCGAAGTCTATTCGTCACATTATGCACATGCTATGAGACTCTACATGGACACATGTGCAATTCGTCATAAAACACTTATAGAGTGTATTCGTCGCAATACATCACAATCACATTCTGACATCATCATAATCATACTCATAGAGTATATTCGTCCTGAAGTCATCATAATTCATGTTACCTCATCATCACACATATCACTTTTTGAAATTTTGGGTAACAACACGTTTAGAGTCCAAAAAACATCCCATTTTAATTTATAAAACATCACATCTTAATTTGGAGGAAAGTATATTTTAAATTCGGAAAGGATTGACACCACATTTTCAAGCTTGGGAGACACTACGTTTGAATTGGGAAAAACGTCACATTTTTATTAGTGGAAACGTCACATTTTTATGGAGAAAACATCCCGTTGAAATTTGAGAAGACATCACATTTTTAATGGAAGAAAACCCTCATATTTTTATTGGAGAAACATCATTTTTTTTGTTGGAAAAACATCACCTTCAAAAATCTGCAAACAAAGTGAGGAAAGCGGCAAAGAAGAAAAAAGCAGTGAAAATAGCTGACTCGCGCGGAGCGAGCGGGCGAGCGATCGAGGCGCGATTGGGCGGCAACGACATGCCACGCAGCGCGCGCACTTCGCGCGCTGGAGCGCAACTTCAGCGCATAGCGGCGCGATTGGGCGAGAAACATGCCACAAATATAGCGCACTTGCGCTGAGCGCAACTTCAGCCGCAAGCAAGCGGCGCGAATGTGCGCGAATAACGATAAATGTGCGAAAATTTCGATTATCAACTCCAAAAACACGGTTTACTCACTAAAATCAATCATCAATCTCACTAATTGGTTCATCAAGAACAACCAACAATTCATCAACAACATCAAAAACCATCAAATCATATCACAAACATCAAAATTCAGCAATCACCTCGATAATTCATCAGCAACGTCCAAAATCATCAATTTATATCTCAAACATCAAAATTCAGCAATCACCTCAATAATTCATCAATTTCATCAACAATTTCCATTCCCACAAACCCCACAAAACCCCACTATCTACTCAATCATGTTAAACCGAAACGCTCACCCTTACCTCGAATTTGTACGATCCGGTAACAACGATGAATGAGTCACGTACAAAAACCCAGCAACGCAACGAACGAAACTTCTCCTTCTTCCTTTGAAACGCAACCACACTCACTCCTTTGATCAATGAGGAATCAACACAATTGAAATTAGGGATTGAAGGCTACAACACTAGGAAAAAGAGGAAAAACGGCATAGAGGACCAAAAATTCTCACCTGAAGAAAAACTTGCGAAGATCTCCTCTTTCCTCTCCCTATTGCGCAGCGTTCCCCCCTTCCACTCTCTCAATTCTGATTTTCTTTTTCTCCAAGTGTGAGAATGAGAGAAGCTTGGCTTAGACCCTAGGGTTTAAGGCGTGGGCTCAACAATGTTTGGGCCTCCCACGCCAACACCCACCCTTTTTACTCGTTCCACCTCACGAACAACACCCTCATATTTTTAATCAAATTAATCAAGCGTCCAATAAATTTAATAATTCAATTAAATATTTCCGGGGTGTTACAACTCTCCCGCACTTAGGATTTTTCGTCCTCGAAAACATACCTGATTCAAACAATTACGGATACGACTCTGCGCGTCTTATCTTCCAGCTCCCATGTCGGGCTTTTTCGCTTCAGTGCTCCAAACCAAACAACCTTCACCAGATTGATCTTCTTACCTCGAAGGGTCTTCACTTCCCTATCCTCAATTAAATGCAGACGCGGTCTCCACGGTGAGATTATCCCGCACTTCTACATCATCTGGTTGGATCACATGAGACGGATCCGCAATATACTTCCGGTCGCGACACGTGAAACACGTCGTGCAAGTTCGAAAGATTAGGTGGCAAGGCCACCCGATATGCAACACTTCCAACTCTTTCCGTGTCGATCGACCTAATGAACCGAGGAGTCAACTTCTTTGATTTCGCCGCCGCCCAACACCGATCATAGGTGTAACCTCGAGAACACGTGGTCACCCGCTTCAAATTCTAAATCCTTCCTCCTCTTATCATGGTAGCTCTTACGCTACTCTGCGACGCTTTCATTTTCTCCCGGATCATCTTTACCTTCTCAGCAGTTTCTCTGACTAGCTCCGGTCCAAGTACTAAACTTTCCCGAGTCTCATACCAACACATCGGAGTCCTACACCTCCGACCATACAACGCCTCAAACGGTGCCATCCCGATCATCGGAATGATAGCTATTGTTGTATGTAAACTCGATCAATGGAAGATGAGTATCCCACACACCTCCCTGCTCTAGAACACAGGACCTCAACAGATCCTCTAACGATTGAATCGTCTCTCTGCAATCGTCCATCGGTTTGAGGATGATAAAATTTGAACTCAACCTCAATCTCGAACCCAACTCTTTCTCGCAAACTACCCCAAAAAGTCCGTGAACCTTGGGTCTCTATCCGACACAATGCACAAGGAATGCCATGCGACTTCACAATCACACGAATGTAGATCTCGCCAATCTCGACACGGATACTTAATACCGATAGAACGAAATGAGTGACTTCGTCAATGTATCCACAACCACCCAAATTGAATCATGTCCTCTCACCGTATTGGGTAACCCCGTCACGAAATCCATGGAAATACTATCCCACTTCCACTGAACATTTAACGGTTGCATCATTCCCGCGAGCCGATGCTCGACCTTCGATTTCGGCGAGTCAAACACGAATACACAAACTTTGCCACATCACGCTTCAATCCAGCCACCACGGAAAATCTTTTGAGATCTTAATACATTTTTGTCGCTCCCGGATGGATACTCAACTTACTCTTGTGGCCTTCCTCGAGAATCGCCTTCCTCATTTCTTCATCTTCGGGAACACAAATCCTTCCTCGATATCTCAACACATTCTCGCGCATCTATCTCAAGTCCTCATTCCCGGATCGACCAATCCCACTCATCGATCAACCAATTTCACATCTAACCTCTGCGCTTCTCGGATACCTGCCATAAAATCATTTCCAATTTTCAACATACCCAACCTGACACTCTGAGGGGTAACTTCACAAACCAAACTCATGTCCCTGAATTGCTCAATTAACTCAAGCTCTCTAGTCATCAAGGCCGACATGTGCAAAGTCTTCCGACTCAACGCATCCGCAACCACATTAGCCTTACCCGGGTGATAACTCAATTCAAAATCATAATCTTTCAATAGTTCTAACCACCGACGCTGCCTCATATTCAATTCTTTCTGATCGAACAGATACCGTAGACTCTTGTGATCACTGAACACTTCGAATCTCGATCCATACAAGTAATGTCTCCAGATCTTCAACGCGAATACTACCGCAGCAAGTTCTAAATCATGAGTAGGGTAATTCTTTTCATGAATTCTCAATTGTCTCGATGCATAAGCGACCACCTTCCCATTCTGCATAAGCACACCACCCAAACCCATCTTGGAGGCATCGCAATAAACCACAAACGGCTCAACCGGATTAGGCAGGGTCAACACTGGGGACGTAGTCAACCTCTTTTTCAACTCATTGAAACTCTCTTCACAACGGTCGTCCCAAACAAAAGCCTTACCCTTGCAAGTCAATTGGGTCAACGGCAGAGCCAACTTCGAAAACCCCTCAATGAATCTTCTATAATAACCAGCTAATCCCAGAAAACTCCTTATCTCAGTAATTGACTTCGGAGACTCCCACTGCAACACAACATCAACTTTAGAAGGATCCACCGCAATCCCCTCACTAGAAATCACATGACCGAGGAAACTGACTTCCTTCAACCAAAACTCACACTTGGACAACTTCGCATATAACTTTCGATCCCTCAAAATTTCCAACACCAACCTCAGATGCCCTGCATGCTCCTCTTCTGACTTAGAGTAAATTAGAATATCATCAATGAAGACCACCACAAACTTGTCCAGATACTCGTGAAAAATTTGATTCATGTATCCCATGAATACCCCCGGCGCATTAGTCACACCGAAAGGCATTACGGAATACTTATAGTGCCCATATCTTGTCCTAAACGCCGTCTTCTGGATGTCTTCATCTTTTACCTTGATCTGGTGATAGCCAGACCTTAAGTCAATCTTGCTGAATACTTTAGCACCCACTAGCTGATCCATCAAGTCATCAATTCTTGGCAACGGGTATTTGTTCTTGATTGTAACTTTATTCAATTGACGGTAGTCTACACACAACCTCATACTACCATCTTTCTTTTTCACCAGCAACACTGGAGCTCCCCACGGCGACACACTCGATCTTACAAACTTCTTTGCTAATAATTCCTCAAGTTGCTTTTTCAATTCCGCCAACTCAGACGCAGACATTCTATATGGTGCCATAGACACAGGCTTAGTGCCAGGAACTAGGTCAATAGTAAACTCCACCTCCTCTCTCGTGGCACATCCGGAATCTCATCGAAAACACCTCGAAAAAACTCTCGCACTACCTGCAACTCATCAATCTTCGCTTGGCTCTCAGCAGACAACGACGCTAACAGAGAAAACAGCTGGACCTCTTCCCTCATCTCTCCATGAAACTGACCCGCAGATATCAAATTAGATTTCTCTTCCGGCGAGGCAAAACTCACGGACCTTTCACGACAGTTGATATGAACATGGTTATCAACTAAATATCCCATACCTGAATGACATCCATTCCACTCAGCGGCAAACAAATCAGGTCAACCAAAAATTCTCTACCATACATGATTACAGGACATTTAGCACAAACAACGGAGGTGGTCACCGAACCCTTAGCTGGAGTATCGATAACCATCTCTCTTAACATATCAGACAAGGTGAGACTTAGCTTCTCAACACAAGCAGCAGCAATAAAACTATGGGTAGCACCCGTATCAACAATAGCAATAAGAGGGAAATCATTGATATAACACGTACCTCGAATCTCATTCACCACATCAGATCCAGCTAGAGCGAATACCTTTCCATACGACCTCTCCTTCTTGGGTTTTGGACACTGTGCACTGACGTGCCCACTCTCCTCACAATTGAAGCATACTACATCCTTCTTATCACAGTTGGAAGACATGTGTCCCTCTTTCCCACACCGGTAGCATCTCTTCTTATCCTTATTTGGGCAATTCGGACTCTTATGGCCTACTTTCCCACACGTGTAACAAGTAACACCGACTGCAGCATCTCCCCCACTTCGCTTAGACTCACCAACAAACTTACCAACAAACTTCCCATTGCCCTTACCAGCAGGCACCTCATATGGCTTACCACGACTCGAGAAGTTCTTTTGTTTTTCTTTCATAACTCTGGAGAAGGCATTATTGTCCTCCTCAAAAATCCTGGCGCTATTAACTAACAAAGGAAACACACGGATCTGTTGATACCCTATAGCTCTCTTAATATCAGCACGTAACCCGTTCTCAAACTTAATGCACTTGGAGAACTCCGCACCTTCCCCATTATAGTGCGGGTAAAACTTGGACAGCTCAGTAAACTTTGCAGCATATTCAGTTACAGACATGCTACCTTGTTCAAGCCTCAAAAACTCAACCTCTTTCTTCCCGCGAACATCCTCCGGGTAGTATTTTCTCTTGAATTCCCTCTTAAACACAGCCCAAGAAATCTCCTCGTTGGCGACCGTCAACTGCTGACTAGTCGTCATCCACCAGTCATACGCCTCTTTCTTCAACATGTGTGTACCGTAACGGACCTTCTGAGCATCGGTACAATCCATGACGCGGAAGATCCTCTCCAGCTCACCCAACCACTCAAGGGCACCATCAGGATTATACCCGCCTTCAAAAGTAGGAGGGTTCTCTCGCTGGAACGTAGCCAAACTACGCGTCCCAGCACCGATAGCATCAGGTATATTGCCCACAACCCAAATTTATAGCTCGCAGCGCGTGACAAGTGCGAAGATCGTTCGCCCCGCCATTCTAGCACTGCAACAAAGAACAGAATTCAGAAACGAGTAGCAAAACTCAAATACTACTCAACTCGACGACTCAACAACCGGCCGGATAGACCGAACTGCTCTGATACCACTAATGTAACACCCCTTTTCTACCCCTCAGTTTACACGCCATTATCAGAGTAATTCCTTTTAAAAAAAATGTTAATTTAATTGGTAGAAAAGAATGCTACCTCGTCATAAACAAAACTCATCGTTTGCACTCATTAAGTTTGTGCATAAAAATTAAACCTCATAAATCAACCCGTCACAGCGGAATAAGATAATAATATCACTAAGCCTCTCAAAAACACATCTCATATTCTCAACATAGTCATTGAACAATTAATTAATAGCTAACTACTTCAACTACGCCCCCTAGGTGCTACGGTATCAGAGAGCGACTCAATAGATAGCCTCATAGCTAACACAGAAGGCAGCAAGACCTTCACTCGCGGTTACCTGCAGCGTTGCCACAAAAGAGCAACATTCCAAGCAGAAGGGGTGAGAATTCCAGCAGAACATAATCTAGCACATAGTAGAGTAATGAAGATAAACATTCATACAACATCACTATCATCATCACATCGTCATCGTCAAACACCAACTCAAGACACAATTGGGCGACAAGTCACAGTCATGAATATGCATGTAAGTGCAACCCACACCTGGGTATATGCATGATGGTACCATAATCGTCACAATAAGCCACTAGGGCACACCGTCATCAATAAGAGGCCTAAGCCTATTCCTCGCAAGAGGCCGAAGCCTATTCGTCACATTATGCACATGCTATGAGACTCTATGGACACATGTGCAATTCGTCATAAAACACTTATAGAGTGTATTCGTCGCAATACATCACAATCACATTATAGCATCATCATAATCATACTCATAGAGTATATTCGTCACAAGTCATCATAATTCATGTTACCTCATCATCACACATATCATTTTTGAAATTTTGGGTAACAACACGTTTAGAGTCCAGAAAACATCCCGTTTTAATTTATAAAACATCACATCTTAATTTGGAGGAAAGTATATTTTAAATTCGGAAAGGATTGACACCACATTTTCAAGCTTGGGAGACACTACGTTTGAATTGGGAAAAACGTCACATTTTTATTAGTGGAAACGTCACATTTTTATGGAGAAAACATCCCGTTGAAATTTGAGAAGACATCACATTTTTAATGGAAGAAAACCCTCATATTTTTATTGGAGAAACATCATTTTTTTTGTTGGAAAAACATCACCTTCAAAAACTGCGAAAACAGTGAGGAAAACAGCAAGAAAACAGTGAAAAACAGTGACTCGCGCTCGGAGCGCGAGCGGAGCGCGACTGAGGCGCGATTGGGCAGCAACAACATGCCACAGCGCAGCGCACTCGCGCCTGGAGCGCAACTTCAGCGCAAGCGAGGCGCGTTGGGCAGGAACAGCATGCCACAGCGCAGCGCACTTGCGCCTGGAGCGCAACTTCAGCGCAAGCGAGGCGCGAATGTGCGACAACGAATACAATGTCAATGTGAGAAATTTCAGATTATCAACTCCAAAAACACGGTTTACTCACTAAAATCAATCATCAATCTCACTAATTGGTTCATCAAGAACAACCAAGAATTCATCAACAACATCAAAAACCATCAAATCATATCACAAACATCAAAATTCAAAGAATCACCTCGATAATTCATCAAAGAACGTCAAAAATCATCAATTTATATCTCAAACATCAAAATTCAGCAATCACCTCAATAATTCATCAATTTCATCAACAATTTCCATTCCCACAAACCCCACAAAACCCCACTATCTACTCAATCATGTTAAACCGAAACGCTCACCCTTACCTCGAATTTGTACGATTCGGAAACAGCGATGAATGAGTCACGTACAAAAACCCAGCAACGCAACGAACGAAACTTCTCCTTCTTCCTTTGAAACGCAGCCACACTCACTCCTTTGATCAAACCTGGCTACTCCTCTCCCCACGTCCACGTGAGTATTTCCACTATTTCCCAAAAAGCTATTACACTTGCTTTTGATCAACACACAAAAGACTTCACCATCACTAGATTTGATCACACACAACAGCCTATTGTACTCTTACACAACCACGCCTAGATGTTTCCACCCTCTTAGAAACTCTCTACTAGTTTCCTAAGAGTCTCCTTATCAAGTAGAATCACCACCAACCCTCACCTTTCTTCTAGGTAGTTTGGTGAGATGTTTACAAGATAATGTTTACAATAAGGGTTTTGGGTTATGGGATGTTTAAGAGCTTAAGAATAAATTACACAAAGAGTATACAATGATGCTTATCAAGCTAACACACACTCTCTAAAAGAATCCCAGAAATTTTACATTTGAAGCTTTGAGTGTGGGATGAGAAGGTTGGATGTACTTTGAGAAGCTTGAATGATGAGAGGTTCCAACACAATCTCATGCATTGAAACTTCGAAGTACAGCCTTTAAATAGTCATGGAGACTGAATATAGATGTTAGAAACTTGAATAGAGCTGTTTGGAGTATCCTTTGGTCCATAGGAGTGACTTCAAGTAAGGTACAAAAGTTGACAGCTTTTGAACCTTCTCTAGTCCGTCTTTATAACTGACACATTAAACCTTCTTCAGCTGACATTGTACTCCTCTAGTAGCCTACTAATCAGCTATGCCTTAGGTTGTAACCGTTGGCCTGCCTGGAATTGATTTAAAGTAACCTTCTCAAGCTTCCTAGCATGAACAAACACCTAAAATGTGCCATAGGAATAATCTTGTATTATCTTCTTTTATGTTTCAAACTTCCAGCACATTTTATGACTTGGAATCTTCATTTAATGCACCTTAAGATCATTCAAGAAGAGTTAATATGTTTGGGATAAATTTGATATGGTTTCCAACAACCTTCTCAACATTGTATCTTCCTTCACTTTAACCTTCTCAACAATGAACTTATACTTCCAAGGTGTTTTGTTAGTCAACCTTCTTTTGACTTCAGTCAAACTTTCAGTTGACTTTTGGTCAACCTTTATTAGTTTGGTCAAACCTTCTGTTGACTTATTTTAAGCTTCTCATATTTAACCTTCTCAAGGCTTTTCTACCTTTATAATATACCAATATTTTCGACCACGTTAGAGCCTTGGTAGAGCATTAGTTTGCTAATTCTTGGCTTGGTTAAACCTTCTTTTGATTTAGTCAAACATTCTCAAATGATTATTCCTCTAACAAATAAACTTTGATGCTCCTTGGAAGAATCATTGATTACCTCTTCTTCAGTTCATCAAGGAGAATAATTGATCTTGAGTTGTTGAAGTTTCCTAGATAAGTAGGTTGCTTGTTTAATTGAACTTTTTTATCTTTGAACCTTCTTCAACTGTTTTAACCTTCTTTAACTGTTGAACTTTCTCATACGTTAACCTTCTTATGTTTATTTCTACCATTGACTTCTTGCATGTTTTAGTCATGGTCTTTGATATGCTTCTAGATAAGCTTTAGAACATCTGTGTAAGAGAGCAATGGTAGAATATAACCCAATTAATGACTATGAGAATATTCTATGCAAAGACTTGTAGTCTCCTTTTGATCAATGTAGTCATTAAGTTATTAGGACTCCTCTTGATAGGAATTCACTTAGATGATTTGTAGTTTCTCTTTATTGTCTAATGTCTTCTCTCTCTTTGTGAATTTCCTAGTCCAACACCGTTGTAATTTAATAGTAAAGATATTATGCCTTCATGAGGCTTGCATGACTATTCTTGTTTGTAGCGACCGAAAAATCCGAGGAAAGGATTCTTCGAAAGTTCGAAAGGAAGCCGCCACCAAATTTTAGTTTAAGGGCAAATTCGGAAAATCCCTTTATATTTTAAGATAAGTCGTTATGTGTGGGGAAGGTATTAGCACCCTGTCATACCCCAATTTTGTCCGGCTTAGGTCAAAACCCTAATTTTCCCCAAAAATAAATAAGTAGAAGAACAAAGAGCATCATGTATTGCATTTAGGTTTTTAAAAGTCATTTCCAAGTTTCTAAAATCATTTTCGGAGTTGGAATACACTTTTGGAGCAAATTAGAGTTTTTTAGGTCAAAGGGTATTTTGGTCATTTTGCAAAAGGGTAATTTCTCGGGAAAAGCCATGGAACATGCATTTTGAGTCCTAAAAGTCATCTCATTGTTTTTAAGATGATGTTTGGAGTTGGAAGACATGTTTTATGCAGAGAGAGTTGAGTTTTGGGGCAAAATTACGGTTTTTGACCAAAAGGGCATTTTGGTCATTTCACTAAGACCAATAATTTCTCAGTAAAAACCACTATGCATCTCTTGGGGAATTTATTTGGGTCTAAAAGGGTGGAGGTTGTGCATTTTTGTGCACCATTGAAATATTTTTGGCATGGAATTCAAGTTTTGAACAAAAGGGCAAAATGGTCATTTCCTTTGAGGTGGGGTCAACAAAATCAATTTTGGGATTGGTGAGGTCATGGAATTCAGAGCCCAATCATGGAATCATAGGATAGGGCCCAAAATGGCATGAATAAGAAAGAAAGATCTAGAAGGGAATATTCTACATTTTGAATGATGAAAGGATAAGGATTAGTACAAAAATGACAACTTGCAAGTTTTCCACTCATTCTCTCACTTGTGTGCTGCGAATTTCCTCTCATTTCCAGCCCATATTTTGTGCTTTTTCATGCCCATGATCCTTGTGAAATGATCCTTAGCCATTGATTAAAATTTTTGATCAAATCCTAGGCCATAACTCAATGTAAAAAGACCTAAATGCCCCCAACAATTTTTGCTCTCCAAGACCACTCCAAAAACGTGTACAACCAGCTGATTTGTGCTTCTTGAGTGTCCCTAATCCTTGTGCATTGCAATCTTGACCCTCCATTTAAATTCTATCTCAAATCCTAGTGGTTTACAAAAGCACATTGTCACAAATGCCCTTAAAATTGGTCCTCATATAAAAGCCCAAAAATTAGACACACACTCTCATTTTCTCAAAACCTAGAAAACAATTCTCTCCTCTCTTCTCTAGCATCAGGCCGTAACCTCCCTCTCCTCCCCTTCCTTCATTTTTTTGATTTCTTCTTCATTTCTCACCATCAAACCTTCAATACACTTCATCCTAACAATAAACCACCTTCAAAACTTCCCTAATCCTTCAAGATCCATCAAAATCCACCCAAGAGGAGGCACTTTGCGTGAGATTCAAAAGGATATAGGGGCTGTTCTTCAAGTTACTTTGCTTCATTTTGCTTCTTGCTCCTTTTTCTAGCTAGTTCTTGAGGTAAGTTTTTCATCCTTTGCATTTTCTTTAACTCTCATGATGTAAATCCTTCTTCTACCCCTCTTTTCCTTCTCAAAGGCTTAGAGGACTTGTTTCCAACACTATGACAAGGACATTGGGAGCCTTGGGTGTTGGCAATGAGTCCTTGGCCTAGAGAGGGATTTTCTTGTGTTTTCACCATATTATGTGCATTTCATACTCATTTTTCCATGTCTTCCTTGCATATTTCATTTTGATGGCACCATTTTTCAAATTAAAAATTCATTTCTCATACATAGAGGTTTCGGCCTAAAGCAAAAAATTAGGGTTAATATGTGTTCTTGATCATTTCATGGTTTGAAGTTGGAAGATGGCTTGATTTTGAATATGTGTGGTTTAGGGTTTTGGTTTCAAAAATTAGGGGTTTATGTTTCCTTTTTGTTTTTCTTAATGTTTAGTGTGAACAAAATATATGAGTTGCTTGATTGTTGTTTAGTGGTATAGCATGACAATTTAGGGTTTTATCTTGTGTATGGTTCTATGTGTTGATTATGCAATTAGTATGAAATAAATTGGTGTTTAGGATATAGCATGGTTTCGGCCTTGAGGGCCATTTTTGTGCAATATTTTGTGCTTAAAATGTGTGTTTTATCTTGTGTAGATAAGTATAATTGTGTTAATGTGTTTTTAACCTTTCACCACTCATTTACTTTTTACCCTACCACTTCACTAACTTTTTACCAAAAAAGTATAAAAACATTTTACCACCTACTTACTCTTTACTTTACTACCTCATTAACTTTTTACTTTTTATATTCTTACTTTACCATCTCATTAAATAATTATCATTTACCTCATGCATCTTTTTACTTTACCATTCATTAACTTTTTACTAAAAGTTTTACTACTTATCAATTTGCAAAAATACCCAAAACATTTTTACACTTTGCATTTCATCACTTGTGTGATACATACTTGTGTTTGCACATTAATACTTGCATGCTTTCATATGCTCACACGTTCATGCATTCTCATATGCTTATGCCTATTGCATTCTCTTACTCTCTTACATGATCATACATTCATTAATATTATATCATCCATTCATAAATAAAATGTTCATGCATCTTTGTATATGCTCATTCTTGCATTCATTCTCAAATGTTCATACATTCCCATATGCTTATGCCTATTGCATTCATTAACCTTATGTTACACATTCATTCTTACATGTTATGCCTCTTGCATTCATGCTTACATGTTCATGCATTTATTTATACCATGTCTTGCATTCATTCTCACATGTTCATGCATTCATTTATACTATGTCGTGCATTCATTGATGCTCATTCATTCATTGTATGCTCATGCACAGTTACCTCGTGTGCATTCATGTCTACATGTTCATTCATCCAAACTAGGAATATCCTATGCCTATGATCAATTGCATTCTATTGTCTATGATGCCATTTAAATGTCTTGATTTAATTGTGTGCCCTTTCATCCCCTTGTATGACCTCCTAATGAAGACGTAAGCCTACATGCATGTTGTAGCACAGAGTAATTAGGGTAAATACACCTCTTTCTCACACACACGCACACAATTGTCTTGAGAAATTTGCCTTGCATCTTTGACAATTGAATCCTTTGATTATATTGGCATGTTTAATCTTGGTTGGTGAATAACATGTCCATGATTGCTTGATTGTGGAAGTATGAGTCTTATTCATTCATTTGCACTTGGTTATGGATTTAGAATTGATTGAAATGTTCTACTTGTTTTCGTAAATCTTTTCCAAACCAAATTCTTTTCTAAAATAAATTTTCAAAGCAAAATCAAATGTTTTTCCAATAAAAACCCCTTTTCCTAAAAAACTCATAAGAGGCAAATCGGACGTCACGGCCGATGTTGTCTAGCGCCCCGAGACGGTAGTCAGCATGCTACTCAAACGTCTTAGGATACTTATGAGAAATAAAACAAATAATTGATAATTTCAAACCCTTTTTCCTAAATGAGCAAGGTATCGATTCGGATGTACTTCCGATATTGGTTAGCGTCTTAGGGTTAGCGAGTATGCATGCGGTTAAATGCGAGCCTAAGATACTTGCTCAATAAAAGCAATCAACCTTGCAACAAACCCTTTTCCTAAAAATCAAAAAGATCATTTTTTCAAAAAGTAATGGCACGCACGTCGTGCAGACAAAGTGGGGTTGTCTTTGTTCTAGGTCTATTGGACTGTACAGTCTAGGACCGAAAACCCCTACAATAAAAAACACCAACACACTTCTTTCCTAAAAAATTCACAAAAGCCGTCTTCGGACGCAAAAAGCCACTTTCAAAAATCATCAAAAGCCGTCTTCGGACGCAAAAAGCACACTTTCAAAAAAAAAAAGATCACAAAGCCGTCTTCGGACGCACAAAACGAGAACTACGTAGCTTTGATCCCTCATCTCGGTGAGGGTACGTAGGAGCGGGTTCCTGTCCCGTCAAGCACGCTTTTAAAAAAATCCTTGTTTTGTTCCGCTTTTCAAGGATATCCAAAAATATTCTTTTTCGTTTCCAATAAAATATGTTTCTCAATCAAAAGAAAAAAAAAGAAGTAGAACGATCGTTTCAAATCAAACATTTCAAAACCACACATCAAATTAAAGGTTCCTTTCGGTAGAAAGGAGGTGCGTGCTTATACCTTCCCGCACCTAACCGACTTCCCGAACCTACATCTCTTGTTTTCGAAAAGACCACCCGCCTTGTATAAAAAGACGTTTTTTCAATGTTTTCGTCTCAAAACTAAAATATTGGTGGCGGCTTCATATTTTCCCACGTTGTACATCGAGAAGTCCAAACCGGATTTTTCGGGGTGCAACAGCTGGCGACTTCACTGGGGACTTTTCTTTTTTTTTAAAAAAAATAACGAGGGTCAAGCCTAATTAATTTGATGTGTGGTTTTAAATTGTTTGATTCAAATGTGATTGTTCTATTTCCTTCTTTTCTTCTCTTTCTTTCTTTTCTTTCCTTCTTTCTTTACCAATAATCATTGAATGTTCTCTGCACTTTCATTGTATTGCATCCATGTGCATTTGCTTATTTCTACGTTTGCTTCTTGTTTCTTCTCTTACCCCTTTCTTTCTTTACTTATACTTATGCATCATATTCTCCCCATCTCGCATATTCCCCTCTTCTTCGCTCCTCCCTTTCTTGGTAAGTTCATGCACTTCCCCTCTATCATGATCCCCTCTTCTTAGCTCCTCTTCTTAAGGTAAGTAGAGTTTTTTTTAGATGATTGTTAATACCTTAGGTTGATTTCTTGCTTAGACTTGAATAATATGTGCAAAACCTTAGGGTAGACGACTCTCTTTGTCTGGACTGTTTTCTGGATTTTCTTTGCGGTGGGGGTATATGCATCATTATGCTCCTACACACACTTTCACTGCTTTTTACCCTTGTGTGATTTTTGGTGAGACAGCCCTATACCCGGCTAGAGTATATCTTAGGCTAGAACGGTCATTAGTGGCTGCACACCGGACGTCGCGTCTTTTAGTGTGGTTGCGAAGACTTCACCTAGAGTTTGGCTTTGTTCGAAGGGCTCATCACTTGGACTTACGTCCCCGCTGATCGGTGCGCTTCGGATGAGGTCGTTGGCTCTAGGAACCTTATTTAGGGCCCTCTTGTTAGTGCTTACCTTGAAGTACCCCTTAGAAAAGCCTTAGATCCTGTCTCTAAGAAACCCCAGTAGGACACAAAGGAGCCGCATACCCTGCATCCAAACCTTTTTGAAAAACGATTATTTTTCCGAATTCCAACTTTTGAAAATCCTATGTTGTAAATAATTTTCTTTCAATCATCCTCATCATGCATTCATTCATGCATGTCAAGTCGCGTTATCGCCGTCATCTTCATATAAAGACATCATTTGCATTGCATAAAACAAAAACTTGATAAAATTCATACATGCATTTTTTCTATCTCTCATTAAGGTTTGTTAGGAGTGCATTCTCCGCACATGTGCATTTCCATTCACTAAGGCATTTTCCCCTAATTGTCTCGAAAAATCAAAAAAAAATCGTGTCTTATTAGGGGCGCGTCTCATGCATTATTGTTTTCCTTTTTTTCACACATCATGAAAAATAATACATTAACTTCTCATTTTGCATGCAATTCCATTCATTAAAAAAAATCATGTCTTTCCATGCATTTTTTTTATCATTGTGAGTATCATGCATTCCATTTCATTACATAAAAATGAAAACAATTATCATCTTCATAGCATAAGCATTTCATTTATAATCAAAAAGAGGAAAAAGCTCCTCGCCAAGTTCATCCAAAACATGGCATTCATGCATAAGCATTATCTCAAAAAGGACACACAGAGAACTACGTACGCTTTGATTCCTCAAGGAGGATACGTAGGAGCGGGTCCACCCCGTCAAGCATAACAAATAAAAATTTCATTTTAAAAAAAATGTCTTTCTCACATCATTCGGAAATGCATTTCATTTTGCATCAAAATCACAAAAAACCTTTTAGAATAATTACACTTTTCAAGTGACCATTTTTCCACGCATTTGCATATCATAATGCTTTCACATACAATAAAGAGTTTTGATGAGAGACGAGATGGTCTTGCAAAACAATCATTCTTTCAAAATTTCAAGGTGTTCCAAGGCATTCGGTTTTTCACGTCAATAGCTCATTTGTATTTCCTTCAAAGAATAAAAGGGCATTGCATCTCATCCATTCCATGATAAAAGACTGAAATAGTTCATCAAAAAAAAAGTTTTTATATCATGTTTTAACTAATGTTAACTCTCTGTGAAGCGTTCTTCTAGTGAGCATGTGTGCCACGTGCATTTTCTCTTGTTTGAGTCGACCAATTTCCTTCAATCATCATCATTCCCCATCCAAGTCTAATCCCGCCCCGTCCACCCATAAAGCGCATATTCTCTCCCATCAGTGCATACCTGACTTTTTGGTTCATTCTCACTAACACTTTAAGTCCTCCATGCCGGGGCAAGTCTGTGATCACTAATTTCCCTTGTTAAATATCATATTCCTTCAGTGCAAGTCTTTCAAAAAATAATAATAAATAAGAAAATAAGCTCGCTAGGTTGAAAACCCGTAAAGGCGCCCTAGACACAAAAACGCCCGGTGGATTGAAAACTCGCAAAGAGCGGTCCAGGCAAAAGTTAGGGCATAAAAAAAAAAAAGAAAAAATGTAAAGAAAGGAGCAAGCACATATAGATAGATGAACAGTTTTCATGTTTTACAAAAATAAAAATAAATAAGCAATCGAGATTTGAAATGAAGTTTGGCCATCTCCTCAAAAATCCCAAAATCCCTGAAAAGTCCCTTTCCTACCCACCTAAGCCAAGAAAAACCAAAATCCAAAAATCACCCTAGACAAGGATCACCTCAAATATATAAAATAAAAAAAAATAAAAAAATAAAAAAAAAAGTGCATCACTTTTTATCACCACCCGAGTTAAAGAAGGAAAAGAATCATAAAAAAAAGAAGAAAAAAAATAAATAAGAGAAAATCAAAAAAAAAGGGGGATTCAAAAATGAAAATCCCAAAACAAAGGAAAACACAAAGAAATGTAAGTGGTGAGCTGATACATGTTACCACAAAACATAAAAGATCCTTGTCTCAATAAACCTTCAAACACTTCATCATTCCCATACACCCCTCCTTCCATAAACCGCAAACACTTCCCTTTGACCGCGGAATCCCGCTCTCCACAAACCCTTAGCCAGGAATAAAACTTCCAAACACCTCATCAAGCCAAATAACCATCATAAATCATCGATCGTCAGCCAACGCTGAATAAAAATCACCCTACCATTAGCCCTAAGCACTTCATCCAGCCCAATCATCCTTCCTCCACAAAACACCACAATCCCGAAAAGTCCATTCCGATCAATGATGATTCTTTGTTGTTTTCTCAAATTTTAAATCTTAGGACAACTAAGTTTATCTGTCTGATGATGTGTTTGCTCAAAAGAAAAAAAAACAAATGATCGGAAAAAGAAAGTCGATCAAAAAAAAAAAAAAAAAAAAAAAAAATAATAATAATAATAAAAAAATAAAAAAAAAAATAATAAAAAAAAATAAAAAGAAATAAGGGAATAAAAACAAACAATCGAGAAAAAGAAAGTCGACAAAATAAAAAGAGGACTTGCACCAAACCCATTCAAGCCGCATTAAAACAAGGTTTAGTGATCACCAAGTGAGGCTTCTTTCACGCTAAAAGTCAAGACATTTGCACCGAGAACACTACTCGGATCCAAAAGATGGGGCACTCTCTTCACCTCCCGCCCACCCCGGGTCTTGGGAATGTCTATTCAATGCCCTCCCATGTCACTCCAGCTTGTCAATACCTCCCAGCGGGGGGCAGGACGTTCCCATTCCTTCACCTCATTCAACCTCACCGGGCAATCTCTCAACTTACTATCCTAAACAAGGCCCCGTCATTCTAATTGGGGCGCTTTTGTCCTTGTTATGACCGGGCAACATCAAACTTTATGGGTTGAGACAAAATCTCTTCTCGCCCCACCTTTCATTTCAAAAAGTGAAGCATTCCCAATTCATCATCTTCTACACCCTAGTTGTTGTCACCACTAGACAGGGGGCAAGCTATTCACTCATCAAAGACTGAATTGGGGCAATCTTGTATCTCTTGATCCTCATGAGCTTCGACAATAATCGTATGTCTCATTCATTCCTTCACTCGTCATGAATGTCCATCCCAAGTGAACCGACTCACTCATTCACATTTGCACTCCTATGCATGCTTACTAGACAATGCTTCAAAAAGAGAGAACACAAGTTGTTTACGTGGTATCCAAAATTCGATCATCATGGAAAGGAAAGAGAAAACAAATGAGGCTATTTGTAAATAAAAACCTTGAGAACACCGAGTTTGAATCAAATTCAACTTTTCAACGGAATGGTCAATAATCATCTCAATTCCTTGCATCCAAAGTCTCGCATCTCGTCATCACAAAAATGTTTACCTCATGCATCTAGACATTTCAATCTATTCATCATAGCATATGCATCAAAGCATTACATTTGCATCTTCACATTTTGTGCATTCATCACATTGCAAAAACAAACAAGGTGTTCCACGTCGGTTGCACCATATTAATATTTGCATTTCATAGAGGAAAATAGTAAAAAAGAAAAAGCAAAAATCTTTTCATTGCATTGGCATCATATTAATGTTCGCCGCTTCATAAAGAGGAAAAGAACAAAATCATTTCATGTCATATCATGCATCAAAGTATTGCATTTGCATCCTCACATAGAAAAGTATGGAAAATTTCTTCAACCAGATTATCTTGGCGCATGAGGGTCGCCCAAAGTTGACCGCTTGTAGGGCTTTAGTGCTCGCCTTTATCCTTAGGGATTAGGTTGTATCTTGTAGGGCTTCAGTGCTCGCCTTCATCCTTAGGGATTAGGTTGTTATTCTGTAGGGCTTTAGTGCTCGCCTTTATCGTTAGGGATTAGGTTGTATCTTGTAGGGCTTCATTGCTCGCCTTCATCCTTAGGGATCGGTTGTTATCCCGTAGGGCTTTAGTGCTCGCCTTCATCCTTCGGGACTAGGTTGTATCTTGTAGGGACTTAAAGTGTTGACCTCAAAAAAAAAAAAAAAAAAAAAAAAAAAAAAAAAAATAAATAAATAAATAAATAAAAAAAAAAAAAAAAAAATAAATAGAAGAAGAAAATCAAAACATTCCCTGTCATCCAACACTCCATATCATTCATCATTTCACAAACATTCCTTTGTCATTTAATCATCGACATTAAAGCAATGCATTTGCATCATATTAACGTTAGCATTTCCATAAAAGAAAAAGAATGTAAATCATTGCATCAAACATCGAGCATTGCATCATATTAATGTTTGCGTTTCATGGAAAAAGCAAAAGAAAAAATAGTCGGGAAAAAAGTGACAAAAGACAAAAGAAAATCAAAAATAGCATCTCCTAGCATTCATCATTACACCAAAATCATAGCATGGCATGCATTTGCATAACACACCCTTGCATAACATGCTTTCGCATAACATGCATCCACATCCATCCCAATTCCTCGCGCATCACCGACGTATGCGGTACCTCAATCCAATCGCGGTAGCATTGGCCATTTCAATCAATCAACCAACGAGATTCGTGAATCCCCGGGACCTGCGTCCGCTTCAGACCCAAGCGTCCCTTCGGACTTCACCTCGTATTCGAGCTACGAGTAAGTCCTTCGAGACCTCGTTAGGTCCAAATAAAAGGATAGCCGTGTGTCGGCCTAAGACGTAGCGCAGTCCTAGAGAAGTATCGAGATCTAGACTTGGTATTGTCTCCCCCGGTCGCTCTTGAAGACCACCTCGCCCGTTGGCAAACTCGGATCGTGCGCGGGTTCGTTAAAAGGCTTTAGGCAGCCTCGAAAGGTCGGTTTCATCGAGGACCGATACCTTCTTTCTTGCTTTCTTTATCGCTTTCTTTATTGCCTTATTTCCTACTTTTTGCAGCTTACCGAGGTTGGCACCATTCATTTCTTGCTTTAAATCGGCCTCACGAGGGTTGACAATTCATTTCTGCTCTGGCTGCTTACGAGGTTGGCACCAATTCATTTCTTGCTTTTGTCGGCTTACTGAGGGTTGACAATTCATTTCCTGCTTTCTGCTGGCTTACTGAGGGTTGGCACCAATTCATTTCTTGCTTTTGTCGGCTTACTGAGGGTTGACAATTCATTTCTGCTTTATTTGGCTTCATCGAGGGTTGGCACCAATTCATTTCTTGCTTTTGTCGGCTTATCGAGGGTTGACAATTCTTTTCTCGCTTTATTTGGCTTATCGAGGTGGGCACCAATTCATTTCTGCTTTTCTGGCAGCTTACTTGAGGTTGTTGATTCATTCATTAAAAAGAGAAAGGGAAAATTCGGGTTTCTCCAAATGGACAAAATTGGTATAATTTTTGAATTCTTTATTTCTATTTTACCTTCAAATATGTCTCGCGCAATTCACATTTCTTGGTAAAATCCAAATAAAGAGGGCAAATTTGTCATACCCCAATTTTGTCCTACTTAGGTCAAAACCCTAATTTTCCCCAAAAATAAATAAGTAGAAGAACAAAGAGCATCATGTATTGCATTTAGGTTTTTAAAAGTCATTTCCAAGTTTCTAAAATCATTTTCTGAGTTGGAATACACTTTTGGAGCAAATTAGAGTTTTTAGGTCAAAGGGTATTTTGGTCATTTTGCAAAAAGGGTAATTTCTCGGGAAAAGCCATGGAACATGCATTTTTGAGTCCTAAAAGTCATCTCATTGTTTTTAAGATGATGTTTGGAGTTGGAAGACATGTTTTATGCAGAGAGTTGAGTTTTGGGGCAAAATTACGGTTTTTGACCAAAAAGGGCATTTTGGTCATTTCACTAAGACCAATAATTTCTCAGTAAAAACCACTATGCATCTCTTGGGAATTTATTTGGGTCTAAAAGGGTGGAGGTTGTGCATTTTGTGCACCATTGAAATATTTTTGGCATGGAATTCAAGTTTTGAACAAAAGGGCAAAATGGTCATTTCCTTTGAGGTGGGGTCAACAAAATCAATTTTGGGATTGGTGAGGTCATGGAATTCAGAGCCCAATCATGGAATCATAGGATAGGGCCCAAAATGGCATGAATAAGAAAGAAAGATCTAGAAGGGAATATTCTACATTTTGAATGATGAAAGGATAAGGATTAGTACAAAAATGACAACTTGCAAGTTTTCCACTCATTCTCTCACTTGTGTGCTGCGAATTTCCTCTCATTTCCAGCCCATATTTTGTGCTTTTTCATGCCCATGATCCTTGTGAAATGATCCTTAGCCATTGATTAAAATTTTTGATCAAATCCTAGGCCATAACTCAATGTAAAAAGACCTAAATGCCCCCAACAATTTTTGCTCTCCAAGACCACTCCAAAAACGTGTACAACCAGCTGATTTGTGCTTCTTGAGTGTCCCTAATCCTTGTGCATTGCAATCTTGACCCTCCATTTAAATTCTATCTCAAATCCTAGTGGTTTACAAAAGCACATTGTCACAAATGCCCTTAAAATTGGTCCTCATATAAAAGCCCAAAAATTAGACACACACTCTCATTTTCTCAAAACCTAGAAAACAATTCTCTCCTCTCTTCTCTAGCATCAGGCCGTAACCTCCCTCTCCCTCCCCTTCCTTCATTTTTGATTTCTTCTTCATTTCTCACCATCAAACCTTCAATACACTTCATCCTAACAATAAACCACCTTCAAAACTTCCCTAATCCTTCAAGATCCATCAAAATCCACCCAAGAGGAGGCACTTTGCGTGAGATTCAAAAGGATATAGGGGCTGTTCTTCAAGTTACTTTGCTTCATTTTGCTTCTTGCTCCTTTTTCTAGCTAGTTCTTGAGGTAAGTTTTTCATCCTTTGCATTTTCTTTAACTCTCATGATGTAAATCCTTCTTCTACCCCCTCTTTTCCTTCTCAAAGGCTTAGAGGACTTGTTTCCAACACTATGACAAGGACATTGGGAGCCTTGGGTGTTGGCAATGAGTCCTTGGCCTAGAGAGGGATTTTCTTGTGTTTTCACCATATTATGTGCATTTCATACTCATTTTTCCATGTCTTCCTTGCATATTTCATTTTGATGGCACCATTTTTCAAATTAAAAATTCATTTCTCATACATAGAGGTTTCGCCTAAAGCAAAAAATTAGGGTTAATATGTGTTCTTGATCATTTCATGGTTTGAAGTTGGAAGATGGCTTGATTTTGAATATGTGTGGTTTAGGGTTTTGGTTTCAAAAATTAGGGGTTTATGTTTCCTTTTGTTTTTCTTAATGTTTAGTGTGAACAAAATATATGAGTTGCTTGATTGTTGTTTAGTGGTATAGCATGACAATTTAGGGTTTTATCTTGTGTATGGTTCTATGTGTTGATTATGCAATTAGTATGAAATAAATTGGTGTTTAGGATATAGCATGGTTTCGGCCTTGAGGGCCATTTTTGTGCAATATTTTGTGCTTAAAATGTGTGTTTTATCTTGTGTAGATAAGTATAATTGTGTTAATGTGTTTTTAACCTTTCACCACTCATTTACTTTTTACCCTACCACTTCACTAACTTTTTACCAAAAAAGTATAAAAACATTTTACCACCTACTTACTCTTTACTTTACTACCTCATTAACTTTTTACTTTTTATATTCTTACTTTACCATCTCATTAAATAATTACCATTTACCTCATGCATCTTTTTACTTTACCATTCATTAACTTTTTACTAAAAGTTTTTACTACTTATCAATTTGCAAAAATACCCAAAACATTTTTACACTTTGCATTTCATCACTTGTGTGATACATACTTGTGTTTGCACATTAATACTTGCATGCTTTCATATGCTCACACGCTCATGCATTCTCATATGCTTATGCCTATTGCATTCTCTTACTCTCTTACATGATCATACATTCATTAATATTATATCATCCATTCATAAATAAAATGTTCATGCATCTTTGTATATGCTCATTCTTGCATTCATTCTCAAATGTTCATACATTCCCATATGCTTATGCCTATTGCATTCATTAACCTTATGTTACACATTCATTCTTACATGTTATGCCTCTTGCATTCATGCTTACATGTTCATGCATTTATTTATACCATGTCTTGCATTCATTCTCACATGTTCATGCATTCATTTATACTATGTCGTGCATTCATTGATGCTCATTCATTCATTGTATGCTCATGCACGCTTACCCTCGTGTGCATTCATGTCTACATGTTCATTCATCCAAACTAGGAATATCCTATGCCTATGATCAATTGCATTCTATTGTCTATGATGCCATTTAAATGTCTTGATTTAATTGTGTGCCCTTTCATCCCCTTGTATGACCTCCTAATGAAGACGTAAGCCTACATGCATGTTGTAGCACGAGTAATTAGGGGTAAATACACCTCTTTCTCACACACGCACACAATTGTCTTGAGAAATTTGCCTTGCATCTTTGACAATTGAATCCTTTGATTATATTGGCATGTTTAATCTTGGTTGGTGAATAACATGTCCATGATTGCTTGATTGTGGAAGTATGAGTCTTATTCATTCATTTGCACTTGGTTATGGATTTAGAATTGATTGAAATGTTCTACTTGTTTTCGAAATCTTTTCCAAACCAAATTCTTTTCTAAAATAAATTTTCAAAGCAAAATCAAATGTTTTTCCAATAAAAACCCCTTTTCCTAAAAACTCATAAGAGGCAAATCGGACGTGCGGCCGATGTTGTCTAGCGTCCGAGACCAGAGTCAGCATGCCTCAAACGTCTTAGGATACTTATGAGAAATAAAACAAATAATTGATAATTTCAAACCCTTTTTCCTAAATGAGCAAGGTATCGATTCGGATGTACTTCCGATATTGGTTAGCGTCTTAGGGTTAGCGAAATACATGCGGTTCGTGCGAGCCTAAGATACTTGCTCAATAAAAGCAATCAACCTTGCAACAAACCCTTTTCCTAAAAATCAAAAAGATCATTTTTTCAAAAAGTAGCGGGCACGCTCGTCTCATGCAGCGGGGTTGTCTTTGTTCTAGGTCTATTGGACTGCATGATCTAGGACCGAAAACCCCTACAATAAAAAAACACCAACACACTTCTTTCCTAAAAATTCACAAAAGCCGTCTTGGACGCAAAAAGCCACTTTCAAAAATCATCAAAAGCCGTCTTGGACGCAAAAAGCACACTTTCAAAAAAAAAAAAGATCACAAAGTCGTCTTCTGACGCACAAAACGAAACTACGTAGCTTTGATCCTCATCTCGGTGAGGTGCGTAGGAGCGGGTTCTGTCCCGTCAAGCACGCTTTTAAAAAATCCTTGTTTTGTTCCGCTTTTCAAGGATATCCAAAATATTCTTTTTCTCGTTTCCAATAAAATATGTTCTCAATCAAAAGAAAAGAAAAGAAGTAGAACGATCGTTTCAAATCAAACATTTCAAAACCACACATCAAATTAAAGGTTCCTTTTCGGTAGAAAGGAGGTACGGGTGCTTATACCTTCCCCGCACTCTAACCGACTCCCGAACCTACATCTCTTGTTTTCGAAAAGACCACCCGCCTTGTATAAAAAGACGTTTTTTCAATGTTTTCGTCTCAAAACTAAAATATTGGTGGCGGCTTCATATTTTCCCACGTTGTACATCGAGAAGTCCAAACCGGATTTTTCGGGGTGCAACACACCCCACGACATCCTATTGTCTAATTAATTTAAGATTTATTTTAATTGTTACCCTTTTATTTGTAGAGAAAATGACTTATTTAGATTTTTGTTTTTTAATGCTTGACAAGGGTTGAGTCTTGCTCCTACGTACCTCCGGATGCAATGGAGGAATCAAAGCTACGTAGTTCTTCCTGAAAAAGTTTGTGGGTTGGTGTTTTTTAGTATAGGGGTCCTAGGACTCCTTGAACTGCATGACTCATCGATTCCTAGAGACGACTAAACCCGATTGTACAACCGACTTAGTCCCCTACTTTTGAAAGTATTTTTTGAGGTTTTTTGAAAGAAGTTTGTTTGACGTGAGGTGAGTTGGTTTTAGAATAGGTATTCTAGAACTCCTGAACTGTACAGCTCATTAGTTCTAGAACGCTGACTAACCCGGTTGTACAACCGACTAGTCCCCTATTTTTGGGAAAAATGATTTATTTATATTTTTATGAGTTTTTAGGATTACCGAATCAGATGTACTTCATTGATCCTAAAATGATGACCAACCTTGGGTTGTACAACCGACTTAGCCTTTTATTTTTAGAGAAAAATAGTTTATTCGTATTTATTAAGTTTGCGGGAGGTTACCGAATCTGCATAACTCATTGGCCCTAAAATAATGACTAACCCGCCAGTACAACCGACTTAGCCGCTTATTTAATTTCGCGAAAAGATTATTTACGCTTTGCGTTGGAAAAGAACTAAAAATGAAACGGGGGTGAACATAGTAAATTGGGGATTTATTAGTCGCAGGAGTCTGTATAAATAATAAGGGGTGTAAAAAAGAAAGCCCATTCAGATCTGGGAGCCTGTAATCTGCGAACCGCTTTAAGTTGGGGAGGCATACGCGTGGATAAGTAGGGTGCAAATAGTAATCGATTATTAAAATAAAAATTAAAATTAAGAATAGATTTTAATAGGGGACACGTTATAACAGGGAATCCTAAAATTAAAACCCTATGCACATTTCCCCTTCTTCTCTCCAAACGAACCAGCCGCCAGCTCCCCAAATGAAGAGTGAGAGAGATTTTCGCCGGAAATCTCGCGGGTTGCAGCGAGGGAATGGGGTGAGTTTTAATGGAGAGAGAGAATCGGTGAGGGTACGCGAATAAGAGGAAGCTCTCCAGCGCCAGTGGCTTCGCCGCCGACGGCGATGACGAGGATGAGAGGGAGAGGGACTTCGCGGTGGTTACTGGCTTATTTTGGGGGAGGAAGCTTCGTTTTTGGTAAAATGGTGGTGATTTCGTGCTGGTTCCGGCGGTTTTGGCTTGGTTTAATGGTGAGCTTGCCGGAGCCTCGCCGGAGAAGACGACCGAGTCCGCGAGCAGCAAGCTAAAAGGTTGGTTTTTTTTTTATTCTGCTTGTTTCTATGCTTTCACTGGTCTGATTTCTCCTACTCCAATTTATCCTCTACTCGATTTTTCTCTTGAGTTCTTTTATTCCTTGCCCCTTTTTTGTGATTCTGGTTAGGGTCTTTTTTGGGTCTCTATGCTTGTTCTAAATATGTGTTTGTGTGCTTTTGATTTCTTGGTTCCAAACAAAGAAACTAGCCTACTTTAGAACAAACACCAGCAAAGTGAATATGATTTTTGACAATATTAATTTCTACTTTTAGGTGAACAGAACATCAATCTGAAACAAAAACTCATTTAGATTTGTTTCCTTGAATTATTTTGAATACTAACAGGATCTGGGTTTCATTATGCACGTATGAATATATTTGGTTTTTTAGAGCTAATGACAAACACAATCATAAGGAATAATTATGCATACTGTAATCATAAAAAAATTTACAAGGCAAACTAACCTCTTGCACCAATCGGGCTCTCTAACGTGCTTGTGACTGATCGGCTACTGTGTGTGCTCCTGTCGCTCTTGCCGTTACTCAGATTTTAGAACTGTGTTTATTGGATTAGGGTTTCGATGTGAAACTCTAATCCTATTTTGTGGTAATTTCGCAGTAATTTTCTGCTCTGATTTCTGTGTGTTTTAGACTCTAGGTTAACTGCTTATTTATAGGTAGAATTTAGGTTTTAGCATTTATTATTTTTAACCAGGCTTTTACTCTATTTCAGGTTGGAACCCAAGCTCAATAGCAAATTATGTACTTGGAATGTTTGCTTGAAACCCTGATTTGCTATTTATTTTTGTATTTTCGGATTTGTTATTTTTGCATTTTTAGTATTTATTTATTTTTGTATTTTTGGACTTATTTGACTCTTAAGTGCTTCTAATTTGTAGTTTAAACTAAGTAGAATTATTTTTGATGTTTTTGGACTCTTAAATACTTTTAAATCAGTAAATTAAACTAAATAGAATTTTTGACATTTTTGGATTGTATATATGCTTAAATGAATTAAATAAACAAAATAAGAATAAAAGTAATAAGAAAATGGAGTCAAGCCAAAAATACAAAGACGATAACGGGCCGGACTCGACAAACGCTAAAACTAGACCAAAAATAAAAGAAATGGGCGCGTTAACTAAAAATCCCAAAATTAACTCGAATCGCATTATTAAGTCCGAATTTAAACCAAATTTTGAGAAAAGAATGCCTTTACGTGAGACGCCACTTTACGTACGGCTAAACCCAAATACGCAGACTAAATTGAAGAACGCGCGAAAAGATCGATCATTCGCGTGCGTGCTTAATTTAAACAATGGTATCTTGATTTAATTGAACGGAGAGATCGAGATTGGTTCGGGTTGGTAACCGAGACTCTACACTAATATTTCCCGTAATCACGCGACTCCGAAACACGCCGCTAGCAAGAAAAAAGAAGACGGACAAAATTGGGGTATAACATTGTTATTTGTTGGTGCTACTTTGATTCTTCAATTTGTTGAGAATGGCATGCATTAAATTGATCTAATTTTGCTTCTAGCATGTCCATTTGTAGGAAATTTTTTCTCTCAACAAATTCTTTGTTGGTTATACTTTGATTCTTTAGTTGTTGATAATGACATGCATTGAATTGATCTAATTTGCTTCTAGCATGTCCACTTATAAGAAACATGTTCTTTCAACAAACTCAAGAGCACCCATTAGTAGAACACCATTCAGAATACTTAAGCTTTAGTTCATAATCACATGGTAGAGTGAAGATCACTGCATGCAGTTCGTCATTCACCATTTAACTACTCTGTTTTGCTTTCCTTAATTGTGCAGCTTTGCAAGGTCACCTTTTCTTCTTTGTTGAGTACATTGATCTTTAGTTTCTCATCTTCTAATTTTCTGACTAAACTCATTCTAACACTTCTATCATAGAAAAATACAGTATAGTAAAATAGTATAACTTTTTTATCGACTTGAAGTCCCCACAGTATGATATTCTTCATGAAATTGATCCTCCTACTTGTGTTTCCTGATCAATAAAACCACATAATATGATATCTAGAACCAAAAAAATTCATGAATTCTTCATCTCAATTTCAAATTTTGTTTCCTATGTTTTTGGCACCAATTTTCAAATGATCATCAAAGATCCATCCATTATTTGTTTGATCATCTAATTCTTGCATTGATCTAGTTAGTTTATTGTTCAATTTTTGTTTGTGGCCTTCTTCTTCAAAGAATTCACATAAAAAATCAACTAATTAAAATTTGAATTTATGCTTGATCCAATTTTGGCTCCAAGATGCGCATGATCATTTAGGTTTTGATCTTCATCTCGCTTCTTGATTTCTATGCTTTTTGTGATGAAATGATGTTGATTCATGTTAGGAATCCAGTTTCGTGCATCATATTCATACATGTATTTTGTAGTGAATTTGATTGATGTACTTTTGAGCCTAATTTTAGTTTTGATAGTTGTTGGAAATTCTACAAAAATTCAAAGTATTCTTCATCATCTTTATATCTTTTCCTTGTTTGATCCACATTACTTGAGTTGATAATTTTTTTGGTGTTAGTAAATTCATTTTAACTCGTTTTTCAAAAATTCAAAAGCCAAGTAGCAGAAAATAATATGAGAAATATTCTGGAATAAAAATAAAAATAAAGTTATTCTGCCTAGTGTGCAAACCTGTCCTAAACAAGTTTAAAAAAAATTAGAAAAATTCTGAAAATTCTCTCAACTCATATTTGATCTGGACCATTTTGCCCTTGTCACCACAAAATAGCCCTTAAACTAGTCTTTTTGATACTTTTTTGTCTTAGAGTATTCTTTGCATCTTTGGATATATTGGCTTGTTTGGCCTCTGAATATATGGAGTGTATACACTCAGTGAGGTACTTTGCTTTTATTGCACTAACTGTTGTTTTGCAGCTTTGGCATCATGAGTGGATCACCACCATCACCAAAGAAGCCCTTCCTCAAATATTCCAAAAATACCCTCACGTGAAACGCATTCTCAAGCCCCACCACACTGCTTTTTGGCTCATACTTCACTATTCGGTACCTTACTATGAAATGTATGTTCGAGATTTTATGATGGGTCCGAAATATGTGAAATATCTCTATGAAAGTGGGCAAAAAAGATACAACAAGAGTAGAAAAGTTAGCCATGAAAGAAAGAGAGAAGATAAAACAAGAGAGTGAAGGAAAATTTTAAGTGCATCTAAAAAAAGGAAATAAGGAGGAAACTTTAAAAGAGATTAGAAAATTGAAAATAGGGAGGAACTTGGAACAATGTTGGAAACGCCCTCCATGCTTAACTTTTCTAATGATTTTGATTGCTTGACCATTAATGCCAATATTCTCTCTTGCTATGTTGATTCCTCATTAAGGTACTTAAAGATGATGTTCCCAAGTGTCTTGAGGATGTTTTCCAAGCCACCCTTGCACTTGAGGATGAGGCTCTAGTGAAGTATCTCATTATTCGAAAAATTGTAATGTGTTGCCAAAAGTGGAACTCTACTCCAATTCTTTTTACATTTGAAAATATGCTTGTAAAAAACCTTTCTTTCGCTTATCTTGATTTCTCATTGTTTGTGAACCAAAAATATGATGAGTTCTCTAGCATAAGTGATATATGTTTTAAAGCTTTTTTTTTCATATTAATTAAGATATGCATGTTGGCAAGAATAGTTTGTTTGCTCACTTGGAGAATTACCCTCTTATTAAAAACAAGATACTTAACACATATTATTTTGACATTGTCACCAAAGGATTTCATATGGATCTAATTGATAGTTTCCTCAAGGGTTCGTTTGATTTACGAATAGTATAGTATTAGACTGGACAGTATAGTATTGGATAGTACAGGACTGGAAAACATGTTGTCCAGTACACTGTTTTGTGAAAACTAAACAACACAAATAAAATAAAAATGTCAAATTTACTATAATTCTCTTATGTGTTTTATAATGATTTTATGTAACAAATTATAATATAATTAGAAAATTATAGTGAAAATACATGAGAGATAGGGAGAGGGAAAGAGATGTCACGATATGAAAATATATATAAAATAGAGATGGGAAGTAGAGGGAAAGAGAGAGAAACGAGAGATAAGAATGAGATAGGAGAGAGGAGGGAGAGGGGGAGGGAGAGGGAAGTAATGATATGAGAATATATATATATATATATATATATATATATATATATATATATATATATATATATATATATATATATACAATCAAACACACACAAGAAAGATGTGATGTAGAGAGAGAGAGAATGAGATATGAAGAGGAGAGAGAGAGAGAGAGAGAGAGAGAGAGAGAGAGAGAGAGAGAGAGAGGGGAGAGAGGTATATAGTGGGGGAAAGAGAGAGAGAGAGAGAGAGAGAGAGAGAGAGAGAGAGAGAGAGAGAGAGAGAAGGGAGAGATAGGAGAGAAAAAAAATTTGAGTATGAAATAAAAATAGTATTTTGGTAATTTTTTGGGGTGGGAAGAAAGTTGTACTGTGGTTTTGTGAAGATAGGAATTTCGCCTCCACTCTCGTCCGGTACCATGAACAGTTTTTTAAATCAAATAGGGTACAACTGGAGTTGTCCAGTCCAGTCCCATTCTTTTTAGCAAATCAAACGCATCCTAAGACTGTGGGAGGAAAGACAAAAACTTCATACTTTTCTTGTATTTGAAGGCCAACTAGCCCCAGGACCATTTGATTTGAAACTAAAGGCTAGAGAGGATGAGGAGGGAACAAGTTGCAGGATCAAAGGTCTCGTGGTCTCTGGTAACTATAACAATCAATGAAAATAAGACAAAGTTGGATTACCGCAACATGGAAGTATGGGTAAGAGCATCTTCAATGGAGATCTCCATATTTGGGTACTTAACTGGGTCTCACCTTTACACATCAATATTTTTTATTTTTTTAATGTTACTACCCAATAAGTAGTCAACTCCTCCAACCCACCATATATGTACAACAAATTTCTTAAATGGGTCCCATAAATAACCACATATCATTTTTCAATAATAAAAAACTAGTCATGGACCAATGTTTAGAAGAAAGAGAAAACTCTTATATAGGAACTCATGCTTAATAGGTACCCATTTTATTTTCTCCACAATGGGGGTACCTATGAAAGCTCACTTCTTAAGAGTTAAGAACCCCCCATTGTGGATGCTCTAAGAGTTTGTGAACCAGATCTGGAGGGGCGAGAGGAAACCAAGACAGCAAGGGAGCACGATGTCAAATTTGGCGGGTGGGGAGGGAGTGTGTGGAGGTCAGCTTACTTGGGGTACGGCAGAGGGGCGGGTGGTGGTGGTCATAATCGCAGAGCAGTAGTAACAGGGCGAGCGGAGGAAGCAGCAAGATGTTTGAGAGTCACCGATCTTTAGGGAATGCCCGAAAAATGGACGGAATGTCAGAAAGCCAAAGGGAGAGCTCTGTTTGGCAGAACCACGAGCCTAGATGGACTAGGGAAGAGGGCGCTGCAAGGCACCACCAAACCCTAGTAGAGGTCTAGGGAAGAATCAATAACTTACGGGTGGGAATTTTGATAGGACTATGTATTCTTTTTTGTTTTTAAGTTTTGGAATGTACGAGAATATTTGATGTTTGTTTCTTTTATTTAATTTTAGCTTTGTTTCATTTTGTTTTTCTTTGATGAGGAATACAAACAGTTTTCTTTAATTGATACTAGGGGAAATCCTCGTGCGATGCACGGGTTTATACAATTTTTGTAATAAAAAAAATATGTTAAGGATATAACTTTAAATATGTATGTTTAGGAAAAAATACTTTTTATACAACTTATTAAGATATTAATTTTTAAACATACATAGATGAGAACATGAAAATCTAATTTAATAGATTGTAGTTTAGTATATAAATATTATAAGGATTATATGTATTGTAATAATATTAGTAGAAGGAAATACAAATTTAAGGAACTAAATATATATTTTTTATTCAACTTTAAAATTATAGTACAGTTATATATTATAGATTTATTTCTTTAATACAAAACAATGAACAATAAGTATTAAAATAAGAAAATCAGTAAAATTGAGTCTGATAAATAAGTATGTGTTGTAATAATAATGAAAAATCCTTATTAAAATTAGAGGAATAAATTTGGTCTGCTGAAGTTCACAAAATAGACATAGAATTTCTTTTTTTTGTAGGGAAAAGAAATGAAGTGTACAGAAAATGTAGTATTTAATTAACATCTTTTTAATGTTTTTAATAAAATGAATTTAATATTTTTTAAATGTTTATAAAAAAATTAAAATCAAGAAATAGATAATATGAATATTAATATAATATTTTGTGGTTCAGAAAAGTTGATTGAAAATATATTGTGATGTTTAATAAGTATTGATAAAGTGAAACTTAAATTTAAAAATTGAATGTCATAAAAGTTTAGTGGATATTAATTAAGTAAAAAAGAATGTTGAGATTTAAGTTGGAAAATAAATTGAAATGATGTGGAGCATCTTAGAGCTTGGAAAAAAAATTCAATTGTCTCCGAGATAATTATGCTTGGAAAAGTGGAGCATCCATTTCATGAAAATAATAAGATCACGATCAATATGTTTTGTGAGAGCCATTTGGACGGTGAAAAGGAAATAAGGAATTGAGCTCATTTTGAGCTCATTGAAGGAATAATAATAATAATAATAATAATAATAATAATAATAATAATAATAATAATAATACATTAATAGTAGAATAAACGGAAGAAAAAGATATATCACTCTTAGTGCTTGTTTGGTTGCACGTTAGAACACCATGGACGCACGTTTACCTTCCCAAAAGCGCTTTCGGCTTGTTTGGAGTGCAGATCTCATGATGCGAAGAACCGTGAAAACTCACGGTGGCATTGAAGCAACAATTTCTAGCTTCCACGCCCACCCAAAATCAATTCTCCTCTTGCTAACGCTTGATTTATCTATTTTGCCCTTCATAAATACCCTTCAACACCCACCTTTCACCAAAGAAGACAACCCATTTTTTTTGCCAAACTTTCATTCCTTTAGAAGAGGACAGAACACACCGCTCTCATTATTATTATTTTTTCTGTGGTTCCTTTTTTGTCAAGAAGAAGAATTTTTTTGCTGCCTTTTTGATGTTTTGATTTTGCTGCTGTAATTGTCCCAAGGTTAGAGAAGAAGAAGAAAACTTGGGCTTGGGCCTACGATTTTTTTTTATTTTTTTTTATTTTGGACCAAGAAAAAGACTTTTTTTATAGAAAATCATACTCAACCTTTCATCGTTCATAATTTAGTTTAAATTATATACTCTAATTTTAGTTTATATATTTCATATGGTAATTTAATTTTTCTATTTATTTTATCAAATTTTAAGTACTAATATAATTTTAAGTTGGTACCCATTTTGGTAATTTTACACATAAAAGCAATTTTGAACCAATCTAATCAAACAACAATAATTGGTGAAAATCACTTTTCGATAAATTTATCCAAACAAAAATCACGTTACTTTCAACTCACTTTGAACTAAACTCAATTCTGCAAACTCAATTCTGTCAAATTCAATTCTCTTCACCGCAAAACCAAACACACACTTAGTCTCTTACGCAGTTTTCAGAGAGGAACACACTTCAAGAATATGAGGTCAATTGTGGAAAACTGGAGGTAGCACACAGAGAACAAAGAGGTTGAAACTAGGAAGCAGATACTCAAACGGAAGCTATCCTTTTCATCACTTCCTAAGTTTTGATCTAAATTTTGAAATATATTAGTTTGAGAGTTTGTTCTTGGAATTCTTGTTTATCTACGATTTTGAATTCGCAAATGGGAAATTGAGCTTTGGAATAGCAGTTGAGAAAAAACGGTGACACCAGTTTGGATCAAAGGGAGCTATCCTTTTCCTCCTTTGTTATTTTTATTTTAAAAAAATTTCTCCTTTATTGATTACTCTTAATTAATTACTTGATGTTTTGATTTTGATTGTCTTTTGGTGTCTCTAAATTATTATTTTCATTATTACTAATTATTAGAGTTGGTTTTTAATAGAGATTAGTTACAATCTTTTCATTTTCAATCACTTAAATTCTTCTTTTCAAAATACTATATATACCTAAGAAGAGAAGTCATCACCTATCTTTTCATTTTTACATCACTTTTGTTTGGTTGTTACATCACTTATGTAACTTTTTTCTTACATCATCAATATTCTAGCTTGAAGAAATGCATTGTAGTAGTTGGAGTTCCAAAAAGTTGTATAAATTTGTCTTTTATTCGTGAGCTTTTATTGATTGTTGATTAGGTATTAGTTTGTTATAGGTTTCAATTTTCAAATTGCAATCAAGGGAGGAAAAATAGAGTTTACATGGATAGGAGCTATTACTATGACGTATAATCCACTGATTACTATGACGTATAATCCCCTGATTAAGTGTATGTTTGGTTTGGCGGTGAGTAGAATTGATTCTGACAGAATTGATTTTGACAGAATTGATTCTCGACGGAAGTTTACAAATAGTTCTTCAAGAAAATCAATTCTAGGAAGCAGAATCAATTTTACAATCAGAACCCAAACATCTTTTTTTCTTCTAAAATCACGAAAGTTAATCTCAAAAGCACTTCTACGTGCTCCCACCGCCAAACCAAACATGCACTAAGCATTTCTTCTACCAATTTATCTACTATGTCCTTTTGTATGATAGAATACCTATAGGGACACAAACTAATAGGCAGTGCCGAGTTTGTATATTTAAAACATTATTTCAATTATTTTACAACAATTTTTTTTGTAGTATTGCATGTCTAGCTAAATAGTTAACAATATTTTTTTGTAGGAGAAACCCGATGCTAAAAAATTCTGTATCAAATCGATAGATTCTTCCATTGAGTAATATTGGAATCAATTGTTTGAAGACAATTATGCAATTGGGGAAAATGTAGTTGCACCCTCTGTGGATATTGATTTCATTCAACCTTTAGAACCTGTGAATGTTGAGGAAGAGGACAAAGAAAGTGGCGAGGAAGAAAACAATCATCATGAGAGTCTTGCGGAGCAATATATGCAGAACACACTCGATATGCTCCTAAAGTGGACAACTTGTTTAATCAAAATATTCCTTTTGGCCTAAATTTATAAATGAGGTGGATAATACCCAAGTACCTAACCAAGGTCTTGGAGATACCCAAGAAACTAGGCAAGGCTCTGTAGGTTGTCAGTCAAACAAGACATTGGAAATAATGAGGTCTGATGGTAGGGAGAGCCAACATGATAGCTCTAGCTCTACCATTGCTACAGCAATGACGGTTATTAATCGGATGGTTGATGCATGCGTTTTGGATAAAGGGAGCGAATTGTGGTGCTTTGTTGCTTGTTTGATTGAGAGTGATACAAAGTGAGAGGTTTTTCTCAACATGGAAGATGATGAATCAAGGAAAGTTTGGCTAACGTACATGCATGCTAGAGATAAATAATATTTACTTTATTTGTTTTTTTTCCATTGTTTACTTTTGTTTAATTTAACTATGAAGACATGTATCTATAACTTCTATGAACAAATTATTGAATGGATGAGATAAAAACAAGATACTTAACACATGAATGAGACCCACATGAACTAACCGATTCGAACTGTTTAAATTTGAACCAAAATGGTTAAAATTGAACACAACATATAAGAGCACACACGGATACATATTCTAGTTTTTTAATCACCCCAAAACTGAAAAGAATGTGTTTACTATTTGCAGTTAATAAAGCTTAAAAGTATGTATTCCATAAATTTTGTTTGCTGTTAATTTATTCAATTTTTGCATCACTAATGCAATTTATATTTGTCTATAGCATTTTACTATACTAAATTTTTCTTTGATAAAGGTATTATAATCAATTTAAATTTGTTACCTTCTAAAGATCAAAAAAATGCTGACCATGCAAAGTTGCACAATTAAAGAAAGCAAAACAGAGTGCCTTCAAATTGCATGTAGTGTTCTTCACCGTACCATGTTTTTCACTGTATTTCATGTGATTGTGAATTCCCTTTCCACACATTCCAAATACATTCACAACCTCTCATTAACTTGAATTAAAGTGAACAAATCTGTATTTAATTAATTAACTTGAATTTAAGTTCATATTAATTACCCATAACAATATAAAAGTAAACAAAAACAGGAAATGGTCATATCTACAAATCTTTTCTCCCATTCAATCCTATGACAGAAGGCTAAGGACAGCAGAAAAAAAGGCTATGGATAACAGCAAAACAAACAAAGTAGGCTATAGCAAAAGGAAATGTGATCCAAAGACTTGATAGAACAACAAAATATTCCAGCACACCTCAACAGTCCTATGGGTGCAAAGTTCCATAATGATCAACAAGTTCTATGGGTGCAAAGTTCCAACAACAAACAGCACACATCTTGCTAGCAAATACTAAAGCTACTTATTACACCAATGCAACAGTGAGCCAAATAAAGATCACCAAAAGCAGTGAAATAAATAATGATCCCCAAAATTCTTTCATCCACAGCAAAACAATTAATCAGCTGCAAAAACAATGGCTACTCTCTTTAAAACTCCAACTCCAACTATTTTTTACAACAACACTAAAGAGAGGTTGAAACCTGGATCAGCAATAAACACACCAAGCAACTGCACAAGACCCTCATCTTTATACATTTCGCTCCCATTTGTCATCTTGTAAGTGAAACTGAAAAATCCTGTGAGCAAACATGATTCTACCAGCTTCAAAAATCATTACCTGCAAACACGCACTGCCAAACATATAGCGAACAAAGTTAACAAAATGAGATAGGGGGGAAGACGAGAGGGGAAAAGGGCCAATGTGTTGTTTCCATCAACATGCTACACTGAGAGATTTCTAGAAAAGCCATTCTAAACATTACAATGAATTTAAGAGGGAATTAGTTACTACTTACTATTGTCTAATTGGATCTGTTTCGGTTGGAGAGAATTCTCAACAGTTAACATGGGAAATCAGGCATCAAATCATATTGGGCGTGGCACAAATTAACAAAATGTAATCCTTAATGAATCAACAGAAGAAAAGTAGGAAACTTTTAAAAAAAAATGCAAGTGATAAAAAGATAACCAAAAGAAATGGAAGAGGAGACCTCTCTCTTCATCAAAACCAGAAACTTTTTATAGTAAAACCTTCAATGTAGACATGTATAATTGACTACTATTCTTTATTGCGATAATATAGCAATCTTCTTTTGTAATTATTAAGTACCCTCTGTATAGTTTATTTCCCCATACAACCAAATTAAGCATCAAGAGACTACTATAAACAAGGCTCCTTAAAAACAGCACTTTCTAGTTTGTTGCATCAAATCTTCGACACAATTAACTTCGGTAGAATTCACAAGATTCTCAAAAATCATAAGATTCCTACTAAATAAGACACAAACAGATGGTGATATTGCTTGAATAACCAAGTAGATATTGCTTCAACTCGTATAGTGAATGGTTGGCACTACAAGAAAGCAACTGGAAAGACCATAATTAAGGCTGCGAAATAAGAAAGTACTCTAGCGACTTACTTTCCTCTGTTCAACACAAAAAAAAAAGCCAATCACAATTTTCAAGAACCGTATCACTAGGCCAAACAGCTGCAAAAACATATTACAGTAGTATACACTGATACACTGAAAAAGTACAATCTTAAGCAATTTATAACAATTTAGGGATACATTCAAAGCATGCAATACATTAATGAAATAAGATAGGGGGAGACGAGAGGGGAAAAGGGTGTTGTTTCCATCAACATGCTACACTGAGAGATTTCTAGAAAAGACATTCTAAACATTAAAATGTATTTTAAGAGGGAAACAATTTTTCTAAATCGTAGCATATATAAATTTCATAAAGACTTATCCTTTTAAGTAAAAGAAAATATGCTTCAGAAAGGTGGGCTACTTTCTTTAGTGTTTGTAAAACAAGATACTAATTTTCTCTTACTTTAGATTTTCTAGAAGATCAATCAAAGTCATGTTGATTCATCAAAGTGAACACTAATGCCTCCAACCAAACAGAGATTGAGTAGCATCAACAATTAACAAGTATACAACGTAAAAAACCACTATTTTACAATATTTGGCATGTAATCTAAAAAATTTTGCTTCAATTTCATCAACCAAGTAAAGGTCATACTCATTATTTTTTCCTTCAACTTCAATAAGAAACAAATTAACCTACGGGTATGGAATTAATTACAACCCTAATATAGTTGAAAGTGTGGTAAGAGCAACATGCATCTAGAAGAAAGAAGGGACGGCTAATTGTAGAACATCATCTTTGACTTAGAAAGCCACCAAGAATAGAGATGGGGAGAGTTCTCACCTTGAGTAGATATAGTTCAGTCAATTTTAAGTTGGCAGCTGACCGAGCCCCTTGGTGTGTTAAAAAATAGTTTGGGAATAACGTCATTCTTCATGGATAAACAAGAAAAATGCACTTTCTTCAAAACAAGTCCTTTTTGCAAAACATATTCAATAAATGACAACTCATCCCTATTTCTTTGAAATCCATTGAAGTGAATAAAGGTTAGGTGGGATACGAGACAGCTAGGAACACTTTTTGGTGCCGACAAAGGTAGATGTGAATGCGATAATGGATCCTGCAAGCAACAAGGTTTACTCAATCAAGTGAGATACAAATAAATTATAAAAACCGGCACCGAAGCTTCATTTAAGCTCAACAGACCTTTTGCTTATGAATTATGAGAGCTTGAAGCATAGGACATTTTTGAAGCACTTGGTACAAAAAACTAATGTTGGAACATGGAAGATGGAGCCTTAGATGTATTAAATGTTGAAATTCCGGAAACTCTACATCAAATAGCCACTGCTTTAACAAGACAACAAGAAGTGATCAATATCATACACTATCAGAACAAAACTAAGCTGGATATATAAAACACACACATTCGTTTACCTTCATTGTTGAAGCACCCAAGACTAGATGTTTAATCTTGGAGAGCACTGGAAGTAGATTTTCACCAGGCAAGGAAGCAACATCAAGATATACTTCATCCACTTTATCCACCTTGTGCAAGTTGACAAGACAAATCCCAATATCATCTTTATTGATGAATTTCAACCTCTTCAAAGAATGTGGCACGCGGAGTGTGGCCAAAGATTTAACACCAATGGCAACTTCTAAAATTTCAAGGATAGGGCAGCAAGAGAGAAGTTTATCCAAAACAGGCACTTCCACATAAAGATGGGGATTAACGTTTATCATCAGTTTCTTCAGTAATGGTAAATAAACTGCCCAAGAGCTTAGCCGCCCTTCCACAGAAAAATCACCGCAGAGACTGAGAAAGGAACATGAATAATGTTATCTTATCATCTACATCTATTTCAAATTTCATATTTAAGCTTACATAAGAACAATGGAGTATACAATACAATACAAGTAAAAGTAATAATGTGGAGTGAGGAACGTGAAATTATCTTATCATCTATTCTATTCATGTCTATAAAATTTCATATTCAAATTCAGATTTTAAGAACAATTTAGCATAACATATAAAATTAAGAATAAAAAAGGTACCTGAGTGAGACTAGTTTAGGGCAAGAGGAGAGTAAGTTGAGGGGGAAGTCAAGGTAGTTATCATCGTAAAAGATGGAGAGATGGAGTTCCTGGAGGTGGGGCCCAATGACGGTGCGGATCCAATTGTCGACGTAGAGAGCGGAGAATATGTCGAGATCGGATAAATCGAAAGAGAGTCGGAACTTGTGAATGGGGCGAGATTTGCGGCGAGTGAGGAAGGCGTTGACGAAAAGTGACAAGTATCTGAACAATACCTCATCATCGCTGACATCGGGGTTATGGAAGTCTACATCCATGACATTGAGGACTTGGAGATCTTGCCAGAGATAACGGTATCTGTGAGACACGAGACTGACGGTGTTAACGCAGGTTCTGGTAGGAAGAAAGGATAGAATGTGGAGAAGTAGAGATTCTGGTAAAGTGCTCAGCCTATCTATGCCTTCTCCGTTGCTTTTCTTTGCTCTTTCCTCCTCCATTCTCGCTTTGCTTCGGTGACTCGCGCGAGACCCAAATGTTTCTTCTTCTAATAATAAAAGGTCGCTTCGCTTCCTACTGCACATCAAAAAGAAAAAGGGTTTAATATCATACCCCCCTCATTGACCTCCATACCCCCATAATACAGTTTTATACCAAAATACCCCTATCATTTTTATAATAAATCAGATCTGGTCTACCATTTCGTGGACTTTCCGGAATCATCACAAAGAAGGTAAATCCGTAGTGGTTTTTTTTGAATTTTTCCCGGATTGATGTGTTTTGATGATTCCGTAGGGTTTTAGTTGAACTTGTTTCCGAATTTATGTTAACAACATAATTCCGTAGTGTTAAATTACACTACGGATTTATGTGGTTAACATAAACCCGGAGTTAAGTTTCAAAAGGCGTACAGATTTATCTGTCCTAGATAAATCCGAAGTCATTATTTTTTTATTTAATTAAGTTAGCTATGGTTAATATCGTACAGATATGGCTATGCCGGATGAGACGCTTCCCAATTGCATTGATCTATCGGATGCATTTACAACAAATGAGGTGGGTATTTATCATTAATTATTTTAAATAGTATTTAGAATTTAGTCTAATCCGATAATTGTAAATTATTTGTAGATTTTTCATACCCGTGATGATCTCGTACGTTGGGCTAGAGAGACTCGGAAAGCCAACAGAACAGTTGTTATCATCCGCAGATCCGATAAAGCAATTGGCAAAAGTGGGAGAAAAATGTGATTGTTTTTGGTTGTGCGAAACATGGGAAACACACAGGAGTAGACGTGGATTGCTCTAAAGGTAGAATGATATCTTCAAAGAAGTGTGATTGTCCATTCAAGTTAAAAGCTAAACCTCTGAATCCTCCAGTTGAGGATTGGAAGGTTGAGGTTAGGTGTGGTGTACACAATCATAAGCCATCTCCATCATGTATCGGACTTCCAATATTTGGGCAATTCACAAAGGAAGAGAAAAGTTTGTTGGATGAGCATACATTGTTAAATGTCAAAGCAGAGAAGAGTCTAAGTGCATTACAGAAGAGATTTGCGGGGAACTTGAGTACTATCACGCAGTTGTATAAGCAGCGCCGGATGTTTAGGACAAGTCGTAGAGGTTCTAGAACTGAGATCCAGGAGCTTATGAGGTTGATAGATTCTGAACACTATGTGTGTTGGACCAGAAGAATTGAGAACTCTGATGTTATTGGTGACATCATGTGGGCACATCCTGAGTCTATCAACCTATTGAGGATATTCCCTAGGATATTGATTATGGACAGCACCTACAAAACCAACAAGTATAAAATGCCTCTATTGGAGATTGTTGGAGTGACTTCAACGGAGTTGACATTCTCGGTTTGCTTTGCTTATTTATCGAATGAGCGGTATGAAAATTTCAGATGGGTATTGCAGACGCTGAGAGACATGATGGTGGTAGATATTGCTCTTCCTGAATTGTTTATCACTGATAGAGATCTTGGACAGATGAGTGCCATAGAGGTGGTGTTCCCAGAAAGTTACATGATGGTGAAGAAGGATAGGCAATAGATGGTAATGGATCTCTGGGTGTGTATAGCTGAATCAACAGATGAGGAAGAGTTTTATCAGCGGCTACTTGAGTTCGAGCAATCATGTGTTGATCTACCGCAGTTTGTCAGTACGTGAACAACACATGGTTGGTTCCTCACATGGACAGATTTGTGTTGGCGTGGATTAATAAGAGGAGACACTTTGGGAATACCACAACAAATAGATACGTAATGTTGTTCACTATTATTTTTTTATGTGTTAGACTATTAGTTTTTTTAAGAAATAGTTGTGTTTATTTTTGCTTTGGTTTAATTTTAGGGTTGAAAGTGCACATTGGGCATTGAAGAGGGCTTTGGGTTTTAGTGGAGGAGACTTGTGCAGATGTTGGGAGTCAATGCATGGTATGTTAAATGCACAAATTGATAAGATAATTGAATCATTCACAAAGAGTATTGATCGTGTGGATGTCAAGCACAACACTCCATTCTATAGCAATCTACGGGGTTTTCTATCGGTAAACGCACTTAACCATATTTCTACCGAGTTTGATAAAACTTTGGGTTACGTGGGGACAGATAAAGGTCGATGTGGTTGCACGATTAGAGTTACTCATGGATTACCGTGTGCTTGTGAACTTGGTTATATGCACCTTCATGCAAAACCTATCCCATTGGAGGTTGTTGATGAGCATTGGATGAAGCTTACTTTGGAGGGTATTGATGAGGAACGCAAGAAGTAGGCATCTGCTGATTGTGACATTAGTTTCATCATGGAGGCAATATGGGGGCGTTTTAAGGATATTGACCTTAGTGAGAAATTTGCGTTGAAGAAAGGTCTTATGCCGTTTGGTTTTCCGAGCACAACATCTATGGTTCCTCCTCCTTCGAAAGTGAAGTCTAAAGGTGCACCAAAGAAGCGGAAACTGTATGATGTGTGTAACACCCCCTTTCTCATACTAATTTAATTATAAAAATCAGAGTTCAAAAATCGTTTTTCTTTTAATAAGATACATCCTCAAGGGAATGCTACGTTCTCCAAAATCATAACTTTAACTTAGTCAACAATACTTTTCAATAATAATTGTAATTGCGTGATACATAACACGACTTAAATGGGGCGAACCCTCAAACACCGGTTTCTTAAGCAAGTCCTACATAGCCAATTTACAGTTCAACAACTTAAATCAAAACAACTAATGCTACTCGTCCCCCCCAGTTCTACGTCACAGAGCAAGACGCCACCAGACTGAGGAAGAAAGACCTTCACTCGGAACCACCTGCACGTTGCCGACATAAGAAGCAACATAGAAAGCAGAAGGGTGAGTATCTAACACATATAATAAAATGTATGATAAACATTATGCTAGAGCAAACAACTAGGAACACCTCGACATCAATAGGCAAACACACATCATCCAGTTAAGTACACCAACTCACCATCAACAAAACACATCACCAAACGCATGAATGTATGCATGAATGCAACCCAACACCAAGGGTATAATGCATGTGTACCATCACCGGCTTAATGGTACCTTCATCGTCGCTATTTTGCCTTTCGGGCACAAACGTCGCTTTGAGCATAGCTCCAAGACCGCAGCCTTCGTCGCAATAATGCATATGGCATGCATGAGACACCATGTACATCACCTCGAAAAACAATCAACAACAACAATAGCCTTTCGGCGCAAACGTCGCTTTGAGCATAGCTCCAAGACCGCAGCCTTCGTCGCTTAATTCATCAACACCTCATCAATAGCACTATGGCTAACATCACCACATCGTCACTAGCTCTATGGCTTACATCAACACCTCATCATTAGCTCTATGGCTAACCAACAACACCTCGGTCACTAGCTCTATGGCTAACCAACAACACCTCGGTCACTAGTCTAACCCCCCGGAAAAAAAAAATTAATTAGTTTAATTAATTTGATTAGTTGAATTATTAATTTTAGTTGAAGCAGAGATAATTAAATTAGAGGGAAATATCATGTTTTGTGTAGGAGTGGGATCGAGTAGTAGTGGGGGTGTAACTGTGAGCCCAATGCGTGAAAGGCCCACAGCTTAAACCCCAAGGGTATGCGAAACCCTTGCTCTCAATTCATTAGAGAGAAAAACGAAAATTGAGAGAGAGCAAGAAAGGAAGAAGTGGTGCGGCGCTAAGAGAGGGAGGGAGAAGAAGACATTCGCAATTTTCAAGGCTTTGGCTCGTTGTGTTGCTGTGGTTACTTGTGGTGCCTTCAATCATCTTCCACGGAGCATACGTTTAAGAGGTAAGGGTGAGCGTTTCGGTTTAACATAATTGGGTATGTGGTGGGTTTGTGGGGTTTTGATGTTATTGTGATGTGATTTGATGATTATTGATGTTGTTGTGAATTTGAGATGAATATGTGCAAAATTGATGAAGGATTGAATTAATTGTGATGTTGTTTTGATGAATTGTAGAGATGAATTTCGAGTTTGGTAATGTTGGTGTGGTTAGAATCGATTTTAGTGTGATGGAAGGGCTGCTGTTTTGTTAACAAATAGCTGCTGTTTTTGATTGAAATAGATGCTGTTGCTGTTTTTTGTTTAATTGAAAATCAGCTGCTGTTTGCCTTTAAAAAGAAAAATCATATGCTGTTGCTGTTTTTTTTTTGTTAAAATATGAGTTGCTGTATTTCTTAAAGTGCTGTAATGTTTTTGAAAAATTGATATCTTGCGAATCGGGAACCCGATTGAGGTGTTTTAAAATGCGTTGGAAAGCCTATTCAGAGGCCTAACTGAATATTCTATTTTTAAGGCAAGATAAACTATTTTGTGGCTGCTGTTATACAAATAAAATGCTGCTGTTTGTCTAAAAATAAAGTGATGTACTGTTTTTGTAAAATTGATATCTTTCGAACCGGGAACCCGATTGAGGTGTTCTAAAATGCGTTGGAAAGCCTATTCAGAGCCTAACTGAATATTCTATTTTTTTAGGCAAAATTAACTGTTTGGTGTTGCTGTTTATACAAATAAAATTCTGCTGTTTTGGCGCATAAAAGGTTGTTGTTCATACAAATAAAATTCTGTTGTTTTGGGCATAAAAGGTTGTTGTTTGGCTGCTGTTTTTCTACAAATAAAGGTGCCATTCTTTCAAATTTAAGTGAGCTGTTTTTACAATTAAAATGTGATGTTTTCCTTAATTTTCAATGTGATGCTTCCTAAGCGTGAAAATGAGATGTTTTCCAAAATTTTAAATATATTGTTACCCAAATTTTATGTGTTGTCACCTAAATTCTTAGGTGTTGTTACTTAAGTTTTATGTGTTGTTACTTAAGATTAAGAGGTGTTATTACTCCAAGTTTTAATGTGATATTTATGATGATGGATGTGAATTTATTATGATGGTTATGACGAGTACACTCTATGAGTGTTTTATGACGATGATGACGAGGTCTCCATGGTGAGTGATTTGGTGTTTGCACATGTGTCCATAGTGTCCCATAGCATGTGCATCTTATGACGAATAGGCTTCGGCCTCTTTTTGATGAATATTAGTGACGGTGTGCCCTTAGTGGCCTATTTATGACGAGTATGGTACCATCATGCATATACCAGTGATGGGTTGCATTTTCATGCACATACATGTTTATGACTTGTGGTGAAAAATTATGACTTGAGTTAGCGTTCAAAGGACGATGAGGTTGATGATAATGATGATGTTGTATGATTTGTTTGCTCATATTACTCTATTATATGCTTAATTATGTTTTGTTGAAATTCTCACCCTTCTCGCTTGGAATGTTGCTCTATTGTGGCAACGCTTAGCGTAACCCCGAGTGAAGGTCATCTTCGCTTTCTTTGATAGCTATCGATGGGATGTGCGTAGTCGCTCTCTCGATCTTTGTAGCACCTAGGGGCGTAGTTGAAGTTTGTTAGTTTAATTAAGTGATCATTTAATGATTTTGTGGTTGATGTGAGACGTGTTCGAGTGGTTTTGGCGAGTTATGATTCTTATTCATTGTGGCGTAAATTTTCTTTTGCCTTGGAGTTTAATTTTTATGACGGTGTTTTGTTGCACAAACCGTGATGAGTGCAATTGACGAATTTTATTTATGACGATGTGGCATTTCATTTCTACTCGGTTAAATTAATTTTTTTACTCTGATAAATGACGTGTAATCTATGGGGTAGAAAATGGGTGTTACAACTAGCTCTATGGCTAACCAACAACACCTCGGTCACCAGCTCTATGGCTAACCAACAACACCTCGGTCACTAGCTCTATGGCTAACATCACGCACACCGGACACATCGACACTGAACTCTATAGCTCTATGGCTAACGCCAACCTCACCGTCCCATAGGGACCCAAACGTCACCTAAGGACCAAACGTCACCTAATGACTAAACCGGCTTCACAATTCAACAACTTAGACGTACTCGACACCTAAACATCACTCAAAATTGTGCCTGGTAGCAACCTGCGCTACACTGGCATCAAAACAGCACCTCGGCACACTCACACTGCACCTCGGCACCCCTCACTGCACCTCAGTACACTACACTGTACCTCGGTTCACTACACTTCGACACACTACGCTTTGATACACCTACGATTCAACACACCTACAACTCGGTACATCTACACTTCAGTACACCCACACCTCGGTAGATATACACTATGCCTAGACCACTGCACTTCAGCACTACACTTAGGTATATATATATATATGCTACACCTCGGCAACTACTCTTCGGTTTAAATACGCTACACTTCGACAGCTACAAGTCGACACCTACACTTAGACTCATACACACTTACACTTCGTCACCTATACTTCATCACTTACGCTTCGACACACATACGCCTCACTTCGGCAACTACACGTCGACTCCATATACTTACGCTTCGTCATGTCTAAACAACGACACTTACACTCCAATACATCTACACCTCAATCCATACACCTCGGTATATATACACTATACCTCAGCAACTACACTTCAGCCTACCTTCACTATACTTCAATATATTCACACTTTGACAACACTAGATTCGACATACCTACACTTCACTTCAATACATCCATACTTCGACAATACTGGATTCGACATACCTGCACTTTACTTCAATAACACTAGATTCGACATACTTATATTACACTTCAACACACCCACTCTTCTCGGCACACACATATCCTTCGACACATCTAACCTTCGACTCACATATACGTCAACACACATATCCTTCAAAACATCTAACCTTCGACTCACATATACGTCAACACACACATCATTCGACACATCTAACATTCGACTCACATATACGTCAACACACAAATCCTTCGACACATCTAACCTTCGACTCACATATACATCAACACACACATCCTTCGACATATCTAACCTTCGACTCACATATACGTCAACACACACATCCTTCGACACATTTAACCTTCGATTCACATATACGTCGACACACACATTCTTCGACACCTACATACTTCGACAACACTACAACACTGCACTTCTACACATCTACAGTTAGGCAACTACACCTCGTCTCATATGTCGCCCTAGGCACCTAACCTTCATCTTCCCTCTTCTTTTTGATTCTCATACTGTGATCAAACTTAGACACAACTACTACACCCATATTCATTCAAAATTTGTCCAACACACATCAAAATAACTACTAAGGTGACAACACCAAAAATGGCGCCCTTGCGGCTAGGGTTCCTCAAACCCCTTTTCTTTTCTAGGTCTTACATATGACCAAATTATCAACAATAAATACACATTTCACAATATTCACCAAAGGAAAGCAAACACAACATCAATCACACACCAAGCAACACAAACAGCTTAAACATCATCCTAGAGTCTAACCCTCACATAACACTCATCATATACTTTATTATAGGTGAAAGAGAGCCCCCTTACCTTATTGAAGAACACCCGCACTCTCTCCACCAAGAATCACCAACCATCACCAACAATCCAGCTCCTCTTTCCTGAACTTGAGCTCTCCACGCCAATCTCCTCTCTTCTTCTTCTTCGAGCTACCGCCCTCTCTCTCTCTACTCTCTTACTTTACTCTTTCTATTTCTCTGATTTTGGATGAGAATGAGCTCTCACCATCGACACCTAACCTTATCACATGAAGATGGGCCTAATTCATGGATATGGGCCTAACTATCATGGGCCTCTATTCACACCTCCTCCATTACTTGCACTACTCCTTCTTTTAATTAAATTACCACTCCTTTTTACTAACCACCACTCCCCATTTAAATCAAATACCCTATCACTATTTTAATATAACCAACGAATATACCACTTAATTAAATAAATACTTGAATTAATTTTTGGGGCGTTACAACTCTCCCCCACTTAGAATATTTTTGTCCTCGAAAATCTCATCAATTATATGAACACACCAACTCCATCAATCTTATTCCTGCTCCCAACTATCAACAACGCCTTCTTGTACTGAAACTCTATTCTCAGGGTCACCAAAGTCTCACTCGATTATCCAAACACTATTAATCTACCGTTAGGGAACTACACTATAGCAATTACTTAAAGTACTAATGCTCATCTCTTACGTCAATCTATATCCAAGCTACAAACAATGCCCTCCTCATCTTTGCATCCTATTCCCCGTACTGAATTCTAATCCTTTAATCACCCAAGTTACACACGACCACCCAGATCCTATATAGGTACTTCTTCGACTACCTTACTCTTAATAACAATTATTCCACCTCAGGTTTCCTAGAAACCGCATTTCTAAACTTTTTCCAAAAAGGCATGCTTTATTACTTTGCATGAACTTTAAACTCAAAGTGTCGATCCTTATCTTTACATCTCCCTACTATCAACCCCCAAATCAAAACACAAACATCCATAAGGCACCTATTTATCTAAAATTTAAAAGTCAACCAAACTTGAACACACCACTCAATTAATCAAGTTAAAATTAGTAGATATCTAGAATTTATAATAACCACGAGTTATTGTCACCTCTTTCATTGGGGATGAGTTATTGGGGTGATCAGTCCCTCCTACTCACGCAACCAATTAGTTAAAGTCACAAAACTGCGTCTTTTCAAATTTACACAACTAAGAGACTTTTAACGCAGTCGAAAGTGCAAAGGTGTCGTCACGACTCCATTCTTTTGACTTCGTTAAAACACTTCTATTCACACACACCTCAATACTACAAACAACAGTCACAAACTACTACAATCAATGCTACAACCATTAGTTACATATTTTACTTACACCTATCTCAATGATACCAACAACCAAACAAAATCTACAACAAAGTCTCTGTCGGAGATCGACAAGAGACTCTGAGACACTACGACTGGACAAACTCGGTTGGACAGACCGAACTGCTCTGATACCAACTTGTAACACCCCCTTTCTCATACTAATTTAATTATAAAAATCAGAGCTCAAAAATCGTTTTTCTTTTAATAAGATACATCCTCAAGGGAATGCTGCGTTCTCCAAAATCATAACTTTAACTTAGTCAACAATACTTTTCAATAATAATTGTAATTGCGTGATACATAGCACGACTTAAATGGGGCGAACCCTCAAACACCGGTTTCTTAAGCAAGTCCTACATAGCCAATTTACAGTTCAACAACTTAAATCAAAATAACTAATGCTACTCGTCCCCCCCAGTTCTACGTCACAGAGCAAGACGCCACAACCAGACTGAGGAAGAAAGACCTTCACTCGGAACCACCTGCACGTTGCCGACATAAGAAGCAACATAGAAAGCAGAAGGGTGAGTCTCTAACACATATAATAAAATGTATGATAAACATTATGCTAGAGCAAACAACTAGGAACACCTCGGCATCAATAGGCAAACCCACATCATCCAGTTAAGTACACCAACTCACCATCAACAAAACACATCACCAAACGCATGAATGTATGCATGAATGCAACCCAACACCAAGGGTATAATGCATGTGTAACATTACCGGCTTAATGGTACCTTCATCGTCGCTATTTTGCCTTTCAGGCACAAACGTCGCTTTGAGCATAGCTCCAAGACCGCAACCTTCGTCGCAATAATGCATATGGCATGCATGAGACACCATGTACATCACCTCGAAAAACCATCAACAACAACAATAGCCTTTCGGCGCAAACGTCGCTTTGAGCATAGCTCCAAGACCGCAGCCTTCGTCGCTTAATTCACCAACACCTCATCAATAGCACTATGGCTAACATCACCACATCGTCACTAGCTCTATGGCTTACATCAACACCTCATCACTAGCTCTATGGCTAACCAACAACACCTCGGTCACTAGCTCTATGGCTAACCAACAACACCTCGATCACCAGCTCTATGGCTAACCAACAACGCCTCGGTCACTAGCTCTATGACTAACATCACGCACACCGGACACATCGACACTAAACTCTATAGCTCTATGGCTAACGCCAACCTCACCAACCCATAGGGACCCAAACGTCACCTAAGGACCAAACGTCACCTAATGACTAAACCGGCTTCACAATTCAACAACTTAGACGTACTCGACACCCAAACATCACTCAAACACTTAGGTATATATATATGCTACACCTCGGCAACTACTCTTCGGTTTAAATACGCTACACTTCGGCAGCTACAAGTCGACACCTACACTTAGACTCATACACACTTACACTTCGTCACCTATACTTCATCACTTACGCTTCGACACACATACGCCTCACTTCGGAAACTACACGTCGACTCCATATACTTACGCTTCGTCATGTCTAAACAACGACACTTACACTCCAATACATCTACACCTCAATCCATACACCTCGGTATATATACACTATACCTCAGCAACTACACTTCAGCCTACCTTCACTATATTCACACTTTGACAACACTAGATTCGACATACCTACACTTCACTTCAATACATCCATACTTCGACAATACTGGATTCGACATACCTGCACTTTACTTCAATAACACTAGATTCGACATACTTATATTACACTTCAACACAACCACTCTTCTCGGCACACACATACTTCAACACACATACCCTTCGACACATCTAACCTTCGACTCACATATACGTCAACACACATATCCTTCGACACATCTAACCTTCGACTCACATATACGTCAACACACACATCCTTCGACACATCTAACATTCGACTCACATATACGTCAACACACATATCCTTCGACACATCTAACCTTCGACTCACATATACGTCAACACACACATCCTTCGACACATCTAACCTTCGACTCACATATACGTCAACACACACATCCTTCGACACATCTAACCTTCGACTCACATATACGTCGACACACCATCCTTCGACACATCTAACCTTCGACTCACATATACGTCAACACACACATCCTTCGACACATCTAACCTTCGACACCTACATACTTCGACAACACTGCAACACTGCACTTCTACACATCTACAGTTAGGCAACTACACCTCGTCTCATATGTCACCCTAGGCACCTAACCTTCATCTTCCCTCTTCTCTTTGATTCTCATACTATGATCAAACTTAGACACAACTACTACACCCATATTCATTCAAACTTTGTCCAACACACATTAAAATAACTACTAAGGTGACAACACCAAAAATGGCGCCCTTGCGCCTAGGGTTCCTCAAACCCCTTTTCTTTTTAGGTCTTACATATGACCAAATTATCAACAATACATACACACTTCACAATTTTCACCAAAGGAAAGCAAACACAACATCAATCACACACTAAGCAACACAAACAGCTCAAACATCATCCTAGAGTCTAACCCTCACATAACACTCATCATATACTCTATTATAGGTGAAAGAGAGTCCCCTTACCTTATTGAAGAACACCCGCACTCTCTCCACCAAGAATCACCAACCATCACCAACAATCCAGCTCCTCTTCCCTGAACTTGAGCTCTCCACGCCAATCTCCTCTCTTCTTCTTCTTCGAGCTATCGCCCTCTCTCTCTACTCTCTTACTTTACTCTTTCTATTTCTCTGATTTTGGATGAGAATGAGCTCTCACCATCGACACCTAACCTTATCACATGAAGATGGGCCTAATTCATGGATATGGGCCTAACTATCATGGGCCTCTATTCACACCTCCTCCATTACTTGCACTACTCCTTCTTTTAATTAAATTACCACTCCTTTTTACTAACCACCACTCTCCATTTAAATCAAATACCCTATCACTATTTTAATATAACCAACCAATATACCACTCAACCTGCTGATCTGAATCTACATTTGAACTAGCCTCACCTGACTCATCCTCCGCCTCAATACTATCATCAGCCTCTACCTGAGCCTCTACATGGGCATCATCCTCAAGAATATCATCATTCCCCGCTTTGTCCAAATTTCATAATAATCTCTCCGTAATCACCTCTAGCAGGCTCATCGTAGTAAACATATCTATGATCACCTCTATCTAAAGCAGGAGGAGGCTCAACGTAATCTCTAAAATCACCTGTATGCTGCATCTCAGGCACTCCCCTGTCATCATCACCTGGAGGAGCTGGAATATGTCCACGAACACGTCTCTACCGTTCGGAAGCGTGTCCGACTATCCTATTTTGTGTACGCTCACTCAGTGGCTCCGACGGACCTTCATTGCTAGCGCTCCTCTACCGCTCCAATGGACGTCCCCTCTAAGCATCAAACCACTGGACCATGGAGGAATCCTTCCTCCTACACGGTTGTGCGGCACTGCAAAAAAAAAATCAGCAAAAATTAAAAACCCTACGGATTTATCTCCCCAGGATAAATCCGTAGTCTTTGGAAACAAATGCAGTAAATAACACTACGGATTCATCCTCCACCCATCAATCCGTAGTCAAAATTTAACTTGCGGAAACATCTAAACAACATGAATCTGTAGGATAATCCCAGTTGCAAGTTCAAACAAGCACCAGCAACAACTACAGATTCATCCTTTGAGGATGTTTCTGTAAAATTTTCCAGAAATCAAACCAACTTGCATCATTAGAAACTACGGATTCATCTACGTATGATGTTTCCGTAGGAATTCAACTACGGATTTATCCTTAGGGTGATGTTTCCGTAAAATTTAGGATAGAATCTTACTTTTTAACTACGGAATTATGAATTATGAGATGATTCAAACAGTTTTTGTTTTTAGTAAGGGCAAATTTGGAAGTTTTGCACAAAAGGGGGTATAGGGTTTAAGGAGTGGGGGTACCAAGATCAAAAGCCAAAGAAAAAAGGTCGCTTCATCAAAAACCTATTTTCTTTTGTTATTTTTTTTAATTCCATTTGAGTAATTTTCTTGTCATTATTCACTACGCCAGAATTGTAAAAAGAGATCGCCACCTTTAGTAGCGTTTATAAAAAAACGCTAGCCATTTTAATAACACGCTACACCATTAGTAGCGTTTTAAAGTAAAACGCTACCTATTAGGTAACACGCTAGATGCATCCTCTAGCGCTTTTACTCAAAACGCTAGCAAATTAGAAAACACGCTAGACAGATCCCTAGCGCTTTTATTCAAAAACGCTAGCCAATTAGAAAACACGCTAGATAGATCCCTAGCGTTTTTAGAAAGCGCTAGCTATTTAGAAAACACGCTAGACAGATCCCTAGCGCTTTTATTCAAAACGCTAGCCAATTAGAAAACACGCTAGATAGATCCTAGCGCTTTTTATAAAACGCTAGGTATTTAGTAAACACTCTAGACATATCCTAGCGCTTTTACTCAAAACGCTAGGTATTTAGAAAACACGCTAGATAGATCCCTAGCGTTTTTAGAAAACGCTAGGTATGGTTAAATAATTTTTTTGTTTCCCATTGAGCTACTTCCTCTTTCAAATAACACTCTTACCCGTAAACGCAAAATCACTCACCCGTAAACGCAAAAACCTAACACCCTAACTCAAATTAACATCATCTCTCTCAACGAAAATCATCTCTCTCAAAGTGAACATCATCTCTCTCACTCGCACAACATTGGTGAGTTTTCTGCTCCTTTCTCTCTTTCTTGTTAGATATTAATTGTGGGTTCTAGTTTAGAAATATATTGGTTTTGTCACTTGTGCACACTAGACTCTTCTTCTTTTTTTCACCACTAGCCTCTTCTTGTTACACATAAATTAATATTGTTTGGAAGACTAGACTATATGGTTCCTTTGTCTTGACCAAAGGACCGAGAATAGAAATAGAATATGATATAGATATAGCTTGGGAAAATAAGGAGTGGAATTGAAAAAAATTTAAAAGAGGAAATTTTGTTTGTTTTTTTATATGAATTGATTCTTCATTATATTCGAATTGCTTGATGGGTCATATGTTAAAGTTCTCTTCTCGTGATTTTATTATAAATATTTGGCAATTATGGATAGAAATTGGATGTCCGCCAATCGTCTGTCCAAGGAGTATATTACCGAGTGGATTATTTTGTGAAATTTGTCTTTGTTGAACGCTTAGGGACTTCTAGTGGTATGAAATGTCCTTGTTTAAGGTGTTGTTATGTAAAATCGCCATCGCAGAGGAGTTGACACGACATTTAAAGGCGAATGGAATTGATCAAAGTTACACTTGTTGGATAATGCACGGTGAGAAAAAGGTGAATCTTCAAATATGAATGATATTAGTAAGAGATATGCGCCACGGTTGACACCGAACACATTCATTTGATGCGAACGAATTTGAAGAGATGGCAAAGGTGGTTGAAGAGGATCTTAATGATTGTCCCAAATGTTTGAGAAGTTGATAACCGATGCAGAGACACCATTGTATGCGGGTTGTAATGAATTCACAAAATTATTGGTCGTGATCAAGTTGTATAACTTGAAAACTCGCCACGGATGGACGGATAAGAGCTTTACCGATTTACTCTCACTTCGAAAGAAATGTTGCCGAATGATAATGTGCTTCCTTCTCGGACGTATGATGCAAAGCAAATGTTGGGGTCTATTGGCTTGAACTATGAGAAGATACACGCTTGTCCGAATGATTGCATTTTATTTCGAATGAACATGCGTTGTTAAAGTCGTGTCCTAAATGTAATGCACCGCGTATAAGAAGAAAGAGTCCGCTCCACAAAAGGTGTTGTGGTATTTTCCTATAATTCCTCGATTTAGGCGCATGTATCGTAGTTCGAAGATGCAAAACACTTGACATGGCATGAGGATGAAAGGATTAAAGATGGTATGCTACACGACACCCTACAGATTCTCCGCAATGGAAAAAATCAATATTGAGTATCCTAATTTCGGGGATGACCCGAGAAACCTACGCCTTGCATTGTCTGGCGATGGATTTAACCCGCACGGTATCCAGAGTAGCTCCCACAAGACATGGCCCGTGATTTTGGCGATTTATAACTTATCGCGGTGGCTTTGCATGAAACGCAAATATATGATGTCGTCTTTGTTAATTTCTCGCCCAAACAACCAGAAATGATATTGATGTATACTTGGCTCCTTTAATTGAAGACTTGAAGCAAATGTGGGAGATTGGGGTAGAGGTGTATGATGGGTTCGTGAGAAGAAAGTTTCACCGAGGGCTATGATCTTTGGCACAATTAACGACTTTCCCCGCATACGGCAATCTATCTGGGTACAGTAACAAAGGGCAGTGTGCATGCCCTATAGGTGAAGATAACACAGATTGGATGTGGTTGGAACATGGTAAGAAGAATATCTATCTTGGTCATCGTAGATTTTTGCCATCAACTCATCACTATCGATTGTGGAGAAAGGCATTTGATGGGAATACAGAAACACGTAGAGCTCCCCCGCCTTTGACGGGCGAACAGGTATTTGAAAAGGTGGAAGATTTGAACATTAAATTTGGGAAGCCTTTTGCAGGAGAGATAGCCAAACGGGGGTGGAAGAAAAAGTCGATTTTCTTTGAGTTGCCATACCGAAGTCATTATATGTAAGGCATTTCATTGATGTGATGCATGTTGAAAAGAATGTCTTCGAAAGTGTCATTGGTACCTTACTCAATATGCCGGGTAAGACTAAAGATACCATCAACTCAAGGTTGGATTTGGTTAGTATGGGTTTGAGACCTGAATTGGGTCCTAGTAAAGAAGGGTACACGTACATATCTACCTCCTAGTGACTCATACTCTATCTAGAAAGGAGAAGACTGTCTTTTGTGAGTTTCTTCATGGAGTTAAAGTTCCAGAGGGATACTCTTCAAATGTGGCGACTCTTGTATCGATTAAAGACCTCAAGTTAAAGTCTCTAAAGTCCCACGATTGTCATGTTCTCATGGAGAATTTGCTACCCATTGGTATACGATCCATTTTGCCTAAGAAAGTGCGTCAGACCTTAACCAAACTTTGTTTATTCTTTAAGGCGATTTGTAGTAGAGTGATTGACCCTGGAAAGTTGCCAACATTGCAAAGAGAAATTATCACACTTTGTGTGAGCTTGAGATGTATTTCCCACCTTCCTTTTTTGACATAATGATTCATCTAATAGTTCATCTGGTTAGAGAGACACAATTGTGTGGCCCATGTTACATGAGATGGATGTATCCGTTTGAGCGTTACATGAAGATATTAAAAGGATATGTGAAAAATCGATCACGACCTGAGGGTTGTATTGTTGAGCGCTATATAGTTGAAGAGGCTATTGAGTTTTGCACGGGCTATCTATCTAGTCTTGAATATTCTGTGGGACTGCCAAGGTCTCGTCATGAAGGAAGGATTAGTAAAGGGATGACAGGAACTAAATTAGTGATGGTATCAAGGAAAGAACTAGAGCAAGCACACTTGTACGTTCTTCACAATGATAGTGAGGTTGATTCATATGTTGCCAAGCACAAGGAGATTCTTAAGAGTCAATTCCAGGGAAAGAAGCAAGTTTGGTTAGCAAAAGAACACAATAGGAGTTTCATAGTGTGGCTAAAACATCACATTGATGGTGAGTGTGTTTTTCAATCCTACTTCGATTTCAAAAAGATTGAGATGGTTAGCAAAAGGTCCAAATATACATGTCTTCTCTTACAACAGATATCTAATGAACGAGTGCACTTTCTATACAAAAGAACAAGATGATCAGAGTAAAATGCAAAATAGTGGGGTGACTCTTGTAGCTCATTCTATGCATGCATCCAGTGCCAAAGATAGAAATCCCATATATGCGAATATGTCTTACTTTGGCTTCATTGAACACATATGGGAGTTGGATTACAATATGTTTCAGAGCACGTGTTCAAATGTGAATGGGTTGACAATAATACTGGTTTACAGATTGATGAATTAGGGTTCATGCGGGTGAATTTCAACAAGTTAGGATATAAAGATGAACCTTTTATTTTAGCATCGCAAGCTCAACAAGTGTTTTATGTCACCGAATCCACTTAATATCAATTGGTCTATTGTTCTATTGATCGACAAAAAATTTGTGTATAACAACGATGATGATGAAGCACCCGATGATGTTGGTGTTGAGGACGACCCTTTCTTCGAACATCGTAACCAATAATAGGGAAAATACTTCTATAGAGGATGTTGTATATTTTAGAAAAGATCATAATGATGGAATTATTATTCGTCGGAAAAAAAATACCAAGACGCGAATTGCAAACAAAATTTTATCTAGGAAAAGGAAAATGTAATATAGACTTAATGATATCTCGTTATTTTTTATTAATAGATAATATTTATATTGTTTTTGTAAATTTAACAATAACATGGATTATATATGTTATATTGCAGGTCAGATGGCATCACTTAGTGATCATGAGATCTAGTGGTCAAGACAGTAGTCATTGAGGGTTGTGCTGTTATATATGTTTCTACCTTTAATTTGTAGCTACTTTTGAGTTTCATAATGTAAGTTACTTATTATGTTGTATGATTTGGATATATATTAATTATGTTGTAAGTAATTGTTAGTTTAATATGGTCTTTTGGTGATATGTACATATGTGTGTGTATCTATATATTGGTTTGTAATGATATATTGGCTGAATTTTGTTGGAATGTATTTTCTGAATTTTGTTGGAAGGGAATGAATTTATAGGTTGTAATTAAAATGGAGAACAAACCAAAATAAAAAAATATTTAAAAAAATTCAGTCAATAGGTAGCGTTTTAGAGTGAAAACGCTAGAAATAAAGTTAAAAATTCATTCAATACCTAGCGCTTTATAGATAAAACGCTAGGAATTGTAAAGAGGAGCTAGAGGATCCCTAGCGTTTTAAAGAAAACGCTAGGAATGGTAGTAAAAGGTGCTATAGCATCCCCAGCGCTTTTACATAAAACGCTAGGAATGTTAGTAAAAGGTGCTATAGCATCCCTAGCGCTTTTATATAAAACGCTAGGAATGTTAGTAAAAAGGTGCTATAGCATCCTAGCGCGTTTAATATAAAACGCTAGGAATGTTAGTAAAAAGGTGCTATAGCATCCCTAGCGCTTTCGTAAAACGCTAGGAATTGTAAAAGGCGCTATAGCATCCCTAGCGCTTTTACATAAAACGCTAGGAATGGTAGTAAAAATTTTAATAGCATCCCTAGCGCTTTCGTAAAACGCTAGGAATTGTAAAGAGGCGCTATAGCATCCCTAGCGCTTTATGTAAAAACGCTAGGGATGCTATTAAAATTTTTACAAGGCGCGCTCTCATCTCTCTCACACACACTCACGCTGTCTCTTCATCTACCTAACTCCTCTCTTGCGAAAACCCAGCGAAAACCCAGAAACCTCTTCGTTCATCCTCTTCGTTCATCCTTGATAACTCATATTTATATGAGTTATTTATGCCTCTAATCATTGAATTAAGTAAGTTCTCAAGTAATATTAGTATAGTATATATTATATTTCTGTTTATATTAGGTTAGGAAGGGCTAAACACTGCTTTGCTATGAAATTGGCACATTTGGTGCCCTTGTGATTATTTTGATGTATTTTGTGAAGTAGTGCAGTGTTTAGCGCTATAGCGTCTAACGCTATAGCGTCAAGAGGGCAGCGCAGTTGAGCATCTAAAGGAAAAGTGAAATTTTGGCGCCAAGCTCATTAATCCATGTTCCATATCTTGTGTCCACAGTACTTGCTGACATGTGCGGATTTTATTGGATTTGTGTGGACACTTGTCATTGCATGAGTAAAGGAATAGCGGAGTTGGTGAAAAAGCAAACATCACTTTTCTTGACTTTTGGAGGAGAGTTGTACCTCATGCTAGATATACTAGAGATGCTGATTTCCCTTCCCATACCTAAGGATTCCAACGGATATAGAGAGAGTATTGGTAGAGAGAGAAAGTGTGACACTTCTTCTTCTCCATTGATACACCTTTGAAGCTTTTGCTATTTTACTTTCTTCTTTTGTAAGTTCTGTATTTTTCTCATGGTGTAAGGCTGATGATGAGCCATCTTTGCGTGGATGATTAGGAGACTTCAAGCTTGTATCTTTTGCACTTGTATTTTCCTTCTTACCTACGGTAATGCAAGTAGTTATATTTGTGTTATTTTGATGATGCTCAACATGAGCTAAACTCTTTGAGTTGGGTTGCTATAGCTTGTAATGAACCTTTAATACCACGTATATAATTTCTCACGTTTTGTGTTTTAATCCTTGTGTGATAACTCTTCCAAACTTGTTTTATATTTGGCCACGTAAAACTAGTACCTCTGTGGATTCAGACATGAACCATAGAAAGAACTCAAGGATTAATATAAATGATAAGGTTGGTTGAAGACATTTAATCAATTTTTGCTTCCTCTAGACATAGAAGTTGCAATAGTTTATAAAGCATAAGCTGTGGGATCTTGATTATACAGGGGTGAACCTATTTAGAACCTAGCCATAGGCATCTTGTAGTGAAACCCTGGCGCTAGTGACTGAAAGACACAAAATATTTGCAACAGCGCTTAACGCTATAGCGTGTGACGTTATAGCGTCTTGTTTCTGGGAATTTACATAGTGAAAGCAATCCAACTTATTTCTCTTATATTTTAACTCACTATTAACTTGTTACTTTTACAACCTTTGTTCAATCAAAACTTTGTTACTCAACCTATTTGCTACTTGTTCCCCTAAAGTGTAATTCCTTTTTAAACTCTAAAATTAATACCAATCCCTGTGGAGACGAATTCTACTTATCAGTATATTACTTGTTGCGATTGTGTACACTTGCACAACTACTTTTCGCACAACAAGTTTTTTGCGCCGTTGCCGGGGATTGCATTTAATTTTTATTGTTTAAAAAATTACTACATCCTTAGGGAGGTTTTACCTTGGCAATTTTCTGTGTTGTGTTACAGGAAGTGCTATAGCGTCTGATGCTATAGCGTATGCCCAGATCAGAACCACCCACTTTTGAGTTTGATCCTGAACCAGAGAGAAGATTCAGAAGGTTAAGACGCCAACAAAGGTTACAACAAATCAGGCTAACTATGTCTGAGCACACTCATCCTTCTGTTAGAGGTTCAATGGGTGGAAGAACACCCTCTCTTATTGGAGGAAGAGGTCCAAGAGGTGGAAGGCAAGGTCCTTTTACCCATACTGAAGTTGATAATGAATACTGGTACAGAGACAGATTCATTAATCAAGGGCCTGATCAAATGGTGAATGACAGAGACAGGCCAATGAGAGATTATGCTGTGTTTGATCCACATTCCATGGAAACAAGCATCACTAGGCCTGTGGTGACTGCTACTCACTTTGAATTCAAGCCTATGATGTTCCAAATGCTCCAAACAACTGGACAATTTGGAGGTTCGTCTCAAGAAGATCCTTTTGCTCATCTGAGAAACTTCCTTGAAGTGTGCAGTAATTTCATTATCCCAGGGGTGAGTGAGGATGCATTCAGGCTGAAACTGTTTCCTTATTCTTTAAAAGACAGAGCAAAAGCTTGGTTGAATTCCTTGGAGTCCAATTCTATCACAACTTGGGAAGATATGACAAAGAAATTTCTGGAGAAGTATTTCCCACCAAACAAGAATGCTAGAATGAGGAATGACATCACATCCTTCAAGCAAAAAGAGGGTGAGTCATTACATGAGGCTTGGGAAAGGTGGAAGGAGTTGCTCAGGAAGTGTCCACATCATGGAATTCCTATAGTAATTCAAATGGAGACTTTTTATAATGGGCTAGAGGCACCTACTAGGTCCATGTTGGATGCCTCATCTGGAGGTGTAATTCTGAACTCATCATATAATGATGCTTGTGAGCTTATAGAGCGCATTGCTATTAACAGCTCTTCATGGCCTACTGAAAGGTTGAATTCTACAAGGAAAGTAGCTGGGGTTCATGAAGTGAGTGAGGTTTCTGCTCTCTCAGCCCAAGTGGCCACTCTAACAAACATGATAAAGGAGTTGAACATCGCCAACGCTATAGCATCCGATGCTATAATACGCTGGCGTCAATCTGCAGCAAAGAATTGAACAAGCTCCACCGAGAAGCCAGTGTGTATATCCGTGGAGGGGCTCATCTGTATGAAGAATGTACAACAAACCTCGCTTCACAACTATGGGTTACAACAAGGGTAACAACCCTTATTCTCGATACATACAACCCCGGTTGGAGGAATCATCCTAACTTCAGTGGGGGAGGAAATAATGCTAACACAAGCACAAATGCTCCTGCTATTCCCCAGTGTTTTCCAAGGCAAAGAATAACAACAGCTCCAAGACAGAATGCTCCTGCTCCCCGCTATGGACAATTCAATGGAGTCTCTCACTAAGGTCATTCAAAGAAGTTGATTGTAAAACAACAATGCAGACTCATGAAGCATCAATCAAAACTCTGGAGAATCAAGTGGGACAGATTGCATCTGCTCTCACACAAAGGCAGAATGGTGGACTCCCATCTACTACTGAACCTTCTCCATCTCATGCACCGTGCAAGGAGCATGTGAAAGCAATAACCACCGTAAGTGTAAAGAGGTAACTATCGCACCCAAGAATTTAGAGTCAAGTGTTCTTTGAAAATGAAAAGAATTTTTCAGACGTTATAGCTCCTGACGCTATAGCGTCAAATGCAAACAAAACACCTGAACCTAAATTGGTGCCTGAATATCCTGCTCCCCCTTACCCTCAAAGGTTAAAAAAGGCACATGAGGACAAACAATTTAATAAATTCCTTGAGGTGTTAAAACAATTGCACATTAATGTTCCTCTAGTTGAGGCATTACAACAAATGCCCAACTATGCCAAATTTATGAAAGATGTTTTGACAAAGAAAAGAAGGTTGGGAGAATTTGAAACTGTGGCAATGACTGGGAATGCAAAGATGTTGATGCAAAATAAACTCCCAGAAATCAAGGACCCTGGTAGTTTCACAATACCCTGTTCCATTGGAAATTTTTATTCTGGTCGTGCTTTATGTGACTTGGGGGCAAGTATTAATTTAATGCCCAAGTCCATTTACACACAATTGGGTATAGGAACCGCGGCACCTATTTCTCTCGTAAGCCTCCAGTTAGCTGATAGGTCACTTGCCTATCCTGAAGGAATACTGGAGGATGTTTTAATTAAAGTAGATAAATTTGTTTTTCCTGTTGACTTTGTTATTCTAGATTTTGAAGCAGATGCAGAGGTACCTATCATTTTAGGTAGACCCTTTTTGGCTACAGGGAAGACACTCATAGATGTACAAAAAGGAGAATTGACAATGAGGGTTAATGATCAAGAAGTGAAGATCAATGTTCTGAATGCATTAAAACTCCCGCATGTCAATACCAAGAGTGTTCCTTTGTGGTTTCTCTTGACCAAGTGGTTCAAAACATTTTCAAAAAACTACAACCACTTGGGAAAGGTGCTTAACAATACTGAGGAACATGAATTGTTGGAAGAAGAAGAATTTCAAGAAGGCAAGCAAGCTGTGAATGAGGTTTGGGCTAGGAGATATGAGTCACTAGAGCAAGAAAACTCAAACCTCAAGAAGAGTGTGCCTTCTATTATTCAACCACCGATCTAGAGTTGAAAGAATTACCCAAGCACCAAGAAGTATGCATATCCGGGGAGAATGAGACTCGCTGTCATCATTTCTCGCTAGTTTGGATCAAAACCAAGAGGTGGAGGTCATTTCAACTCGAAAAGGCACAAGAAGGCAATAGGTTGGCAAATGTCCGATATACATGGGATAAGTCCTACAATGCTGCATGCACAGGATTGTGTTAGAGGAAAATGCTAAACATAGCATTGAAGGTCAAAGAAGGCTTAATCCCATAATGAAGGAAGTGGTGAAGAAGGAAATCCTCAAGTGGTTAGATGCAGGATTGTATATCCTATTTCGACGAAGGCATGGGTGAGCCCTCAGTGCGGTGTGTTCCCAAGAAAGGTGGTGTCACTTTGTGATCACAAATGACAAAAATGAGTTAATTCCCACAAGAATGTGGATCGTTGGAGAATCTGCATGGACTATAGGAAATTAAACAAGGCCACAAAGAAGGACCACTTTCCTCTCCCTTTTATTGACCAAATGTTGGACAGACTTGCTGGTAAGGACTATTACTGCTTCCTTGATGGCTACTCTGGCTATAACCAAATAGCAATAGTTCCTGAAGACCAGCAAAAGACCACATTCACATGTCCTTATGGCACATTTGCTTTTAGAAGAATGCCCTTTGGACTGTGTAATGCCCCTGCAACCTTCCAGAGATGTATGATGTCCATATTCTCTGACTTCATTGAAAAATCTATGGAAGTTTTTATGGATGACTTCTCTGTGTTTGGGGATAGCTTTCAGAAGTGTTTGGACAACTTGGAAGAGATACTGATAAGGTGTGAAGAGACAAATCTTGTGCTCAATTGGGAGAAATGTCACTTCATGGTGCAAGAAGGAATTGTACTAGGGCATAGGATCTCCAAGAAAGGCTTAGAGGTGGATAGGGCCAAGATTGAAGTCATTGAAAAATTGCCACCACCCTCAAGTGTCAAAGGTATAAGAAGTTTCCTTGGGCATGCTGGGTTCTATAGGAGATTCATTAAAGACTTCTCAAAGATCTCAAAACCTCTATGTCAACTCCTTCAGCATGACACCACTTTCAACTTTGATGAGGCATGCCTTGAAGCCTTCCAGAAGTTAAAGAAAGCTCTGATTACTGCACCTATCATTGTTGCTCCTGATTGGAGTAAACCATTCGAGCTCATGTGTGATGCAAGTGACTATGCTGTGGGAGCTGTGCTTGGTCAAAGGTATGATAAAATCTTTCATTCCATTTACTATGCAAGCAAAACACTTATTGAAGCACAGCTAAATTACACAGTCACTGAAAAAGAGCTATTAGCCGTGGTCTTTGCCTTTGATAAATTTAGATCATACTTGGTTGGCACAAAAGTAATTGTTTTTACAGACCATTCAGCCATCAAGTATTTGATCTCAAAGAAAGATGCAAAACCTCGGCTAATAAGATGGGTTCTCCTCCTCCAAGAATTTGACTTGGAAATTCATGATAAAAAGGGGGTGGAGAACCAAGTTGCTGACCATTTATCTAGACTTGAAGGAGAAAATGCAGGTACAGAGCAGGGTGAGATTAAAGAAATCTTCCCAGATGAGAAGTTGTTGGCAGTAGCAGTGAAAAAGTGTAACGCTATAGCGGTTGCCGCTATAACGCCAGACGCTATAGCGTCTGAAGACACTGCTCCGTGGTTTGCTGATATAGTGAATAACTTGGTAAGCGACTGTTGTGCTGCAGATCTGAATTATCAACAAAGAAAAAGGTTTTTCCATGTAGTGAAAGATTATTATTGGGATGAACCTTTTCTCTACAAGAAGTGCCAAGACCAAGTGATAAGAAGGTGCCTTGCAGAAGAAGAACAACCTCAAGTGTTAGAGCATTGTCATGCTTCACCATGTGGTGGACACTTTGGAGGAACTAGAACAGCTGCAAAGTGGGTATTACTGGCCTACATTATTCAAGGATGCTCAGGAATTGGTAAGAAGCTGTGCAAGGTGTCAAAGGACTGGGAACATTTCAAACAAGCATGAAATGCCCTTAACCAACATCTTAGAGATTGAACTCTTTGATGTATGGGGCATGGATTTCATGGGTCCCTTTCCTCCTTTTCATGGGAATTTGTATATACTAGTGGCTGTGGATTATGTTTCCAAATGGGTTGAAGCTGTGGCTCTTCCCAACAATGATGCCAAGTCAGTCAGCAAGTTCCTGCAGAAGAACATATTCACCAGATATGGTACACCAAGAGCAATTATCAGTGATGAGGGTTCTCACTTTTGTAACAAGTTGATTGAGTCTCTATTGGGAAAATATGGAGTGAGGCACAAAATTGCCACTGCATACCACCCACAAACAAATGGGCAAGCTGAATTGTCCAATAGAGAAATCAAAAGGATGCTTGAAAAAATGGTGGGACCCTCAAGAAAGGACTGGTCAATCCATCTGGATGACGCGTTATGGGCTTACAGGACAGCCTTCAAGACACCTCTGAGAATGTCTCCATACAGACTTGTGTTTGGGAAAGCATGCCACCTTCCTATTGAGTTGCAACACAAAGCTCATTGGGCCATAAAAAAGCTCAACTTTGATTGTGATAGGGCAGGTAAGGCTAGGCTACTGCAATTAAATGAACTTGATGAGATTAGGCATGCTGCCTATGAGAGTTCAGCCATTTACAAGGAAAAAACAAAGATGTGGCATGACAGGAAGATACAGAACAGAGAGCTGATTGAAGGAGGCCAAGTGCTCCTTTTCAATTCTAGATTAAAATTGTTTCCTGGCAAGCTCAAATCAAGGTGGTCTGGCCCTTTTAAATTAGTCAAGGTCTACCCTTATGGTGCAGTGGATTTATATGATCAAGCAACCAACACCACTTTCAAGGTGAATGGACAGAGAGTAAAACAATACCATGGTGACACTGTGATGAGGGACAAGACCTCAATTGATCTTCAAGATCCCTAACATCAAATGAAGAAGTCAGGCTGATGACTCTTAAAACAAGCGCTCTTGGGAGGCACCCCAAGATTTTAATTCACATTTCTGTTGTTTTTATTTTATTGTGCAGGAGGAAAAATTTTTTTGTTAAGGATTGGGAAAATTGAAGAACCATAGTGTGATGTTGACGCTATAGCGTCAAGGGGAGGTAGCTGGAAGGAAGAAACATTTTTGTTTCAAAGAAGGGGACAGTTATAATGACGTGGCACGCGCGCCCTGTGCACATCAACTGCTCCACCCTATGCGCCCACGTGTGACAGCCCTAGTCACTTCAGTCACTCCGCCCATCAACAACGGTCACATCATTCAATTCCCCATAACCTCTCACTCAACCACTCCCCTGTTTCTCTTTCTTTCTAACCGGTGATTTTCCTCCTTCTTCCATAACCCCCGTCGTCTCTTAACTTCCATTCCTGTTTTCTCTGCAAATCAATCTTGCAATCTGTTCCAAAAATTCACAAAAAACCCCCAAATCTTCAAAAATCTCAAAATGGTGAAGAAACATTCAATGGAAAAACCCCAGAGAAAGACCAAGACCTCAGAGCCCAGTTCCTCTAGCGCTATAGACCCAAGCGTTACTGGAAGATGAATTTCATCGCAGAAAGGGGTTTCAAAACAGAAAAAGCTCCTGACGTGTTCACATCCACTGTTATAGCGCTTGGGTGGCAGAAGTTCATAAAGCACAGAGGGGAATTTGTGGTGCCTCTGGTGAGAGAGTTTTACAAAGGTATTCCTCCTCCAAAAGGGGGAAGGCCCCAAACCTATTCTATGGTTAGGGGTGAAATGGTTGATTTCAGCCCAAGTGCCATTAATGAACACTTCAAGCTAGGGTATTCTGGAAAAGCATTGGAGAAAAAGCTTGATACATGGGGCTGTGACGAAATGGAGGAGGTCAAGAAGAGAATCTGTGTGGAGGAAGCTACATGGGAAAGGTTTGGATCTGAATTTAAAGTGAAGAAAGCATTTCTGGTGGATGAAGCTGCAATGTGGTTTACTTTTATCAGGCATTCACTCATGCCTACTTCCCACACAACCAATGTGGAGAAGGACAGGTTGATAGTGCTAGATGCTATTCTGGAAGGTGAGAGCATAGATGTGGGCAAAATCATTGCAAGGGAGATTGAGAAAAGCAGACTGAAGACTGATGGTAATCTTTACTTTCCATGTTTAATTACTGAGTTGTGTAAGCAGGCTGAATGTGAAATTGAGATTCGTGATGAGAGGAGAACTCCTCAAGGAGATATCCCTGCCGTGTTTAAGCCTGCATAAAGAAGTGCTAGCGCTATAGCGTCCCGATGCTATAGCGCTCAATCGGTTGAAAAGAATCGTGAAACACACCGTAAGTTTGTTAAGGCTAAGTTTGAATGGGAGAAGGCCGTGATTGGAGAAGTTATCTAGGGGCAAAGAGTTAATGGAACCCCCTGTGTTCCCAGAGTGGTTAATTGAAGATGAGGGTGTGAAGGAGCCACCTCAATCAAAAGAAAGGGTGAGTAAAAAGGTCACTGCAGATCTAATCAAGAAGAGAGCAAGGAGCCCCGCTGAAGAAGGTAAAGAGCCTCGCTAAGAAGAAAACAAAGCCGAGCAGTGAAGAATCCTCAACACCGAGGATTTAGAAGAACTCAAATGAGAAGATGAAGAGGAGACTAGGAGGTCATGAAGGAAGTAAATGATGAAGAAGAGGATGAAGATTCTCAAAGTGAGGAAAATCAAGAGGAGAGCCTGAGAAGGGAGGATGGATCAGAGAGTGAAGAATATGAGGAAGTGTCTGCTGATCCCACACCTAGCCCCACTAGACATCCTTCACCACAAATACCTTCACCACCTGCCCAAGATCAATGTATTCCTGAAACACCCCAATCTGCAAAGCAACAATACCTCCACCCATACCGTAAAAAGAAACATCACCCCCACCTACACAAAGAAACACCAAATCTAAATGAACCAAAGACAACCAGAACCATCCGTCCAATCCCCCAAATCCCACCAAAGAACCAAGTCCAGGATCATGCATCACCACAACAACCCATTTCCCAAAATCCTGCTAAGGAACCTGCTAGCGCTATAGCGTCTGATGCTATAGCGCCTGCAGCACAGAAAAGCCCATCATCATCTGTATCAAGTACAACAAAATCTCCTAGGCTGAAGCAAAAAAGCCCAAAGGAGCCCTCAATCAAAAGCTAACATTCTTGCAGTTCTCGAAGAAGAAGCTCAAAGCATGAGTGATAGTCCTCCAAGGGAGGTGGTGCAAGGCCCATTGCCATCCGCACACACAAGGCGCAGCTTTGAAAGAGAGGCACGTGGCAAAGAAAGAGGCCAAACATATGTGTCGCAAGAAGGAGCCCAGGAGCAAAGCTTACTGTGATTGAGGAAGATGATGAAGAAAGTGTGCAGCCAGAAGCACAAGAATCTGAAAAGGAAGCGTCTGAACAAGAAAAGGAGGCTGCTAGCAAGTTAGCAGAGATGAAGCGCAAAGAAAAGAGAGAGGAAGCCCCTCAGTAGCGCAGCTATAGCGTCTGAGGCTATAGCGCCTGAGGAAGGTCAGAAGGAAGAGAAGAAGAAGAAAAAGGCTGTAAAGCCTCCTCAACCAACTCGTGTCAGTTCAAGGACCAGGTCTGGTCTAACAAAAAAATGATTTCAATGTTTAGTATAGTAGTTTTTAATAATAGTGTATGTTCAATAAGTTGTGAAGCGCTATAGCGTCTGTCTTGCGCTTCACAAATGTTAAAGACTTGTTTTATTTTGTTTCTGTTTTGTCTCAGGCCTATCCCTAGTTCTTTAAGAGCAGTGGGGACACTGCTCACTTTTGTTGTGGGGGAGGGCCTAAAGTTATTAATGCCTGCTTCAAGTGTTTCGCTTTTTAAGTATAATCATTGAATGCATTCTCTTTGGGCTAGCTTTAGTGATGATTGTGTGAGTGAGTAAGAGAGCCGTGCTTTTAGATAAAATCTTTGCTTATTATTGCTCCCACACATAAATCTCTGTGCTTAAGTAGAAACTTAGCTAGCCAAGGACTATCTGAGGATTAGGCTAGTCTGAGTTAACCAAGGTGAGATCAAGGCTTGACTAAAAACTTGAAGAGTTTTTGAAGCAAAGTTTGGGGGTGTTTTGGGCTATATAAAGGTTAGGTACAAAGGTCTTAGGGTGGTCAGGTGACTTAGAAGTTCAATGTAAATATGTTGTAAAGTCAGAGCCATCCAAGCAAAAAAAGCTAGGTCATCCCAAAGGCAAAGAGGCAAAGCCTCATGTGTTAAAAAAAAAAAAAACAATAATAATTGCTGAGGAGCCAAGTAATGAGGGGGCTGCAGCTAGTAAATAAATCTGTATCTTAGTCTAAGCGCTATAGCGCCAAACGCTATAGCGTGAGTTGTTCAGTTTCAATAAGTTAGGAGCGCTGGCCATAGACCTGAAATGCCTATTTAAACCCTTTGTCATGTTTGAAACTTCCCCGTTTCTGTGTGAAAATGTTAATCTAGTCATTGTTTTGAAAAAGTTCTTGGTGTCACCAAAAGAAGACCATTCTTTCCAAGGCTAAAGAGACATCCAAATCTAGCTAGGAATTGAGATGAGTCAAGAGATCACACACGCACTGTTGAGCAGTAATAAGCTTGGAAGTTGAATAAATGCATTGGTGTGTTGGTGTGAGTGTGAATCTGAATTATTAGCCCATTGAGAATATATTTGAATGAGTGTGCATAGAAATGAAGTGTTGATCAGGGCATGTGTGTTGTGAATATGTGTCAGTTCGTTTTGTCTTTGCAAGTGTCATTACTTGGGGACAAGCAATGGTTTAAGTTTGGGGTGTGATAACTCATATTTATATGAGTTATTTATGCCTCTAATCATTGAATTAAGTAAGTTCTCAAGTAATATTAGTATAGTATATATTATATTTCATTTATATTAGGTTAGGAAGGGCTAAACATCGCTTTGCTATGAAATTGGCACATTTGGTGCCCTTGTGATTATTTTGATGTATTTTGTGAAGTAGTGCGGTGTTTAGCGCTATAAATATCCTAACGCTATAGCGCCAAGAGGGCGTATAGATTGAGCATCTAAAGGAAAAGTGAAATTTTGGCGCCAAGCTCATTAATCCATGTTCCATATCTTGTGTCCACAGTGCTTTGCGACATGTGCGGATTTTATTGGATTTGTGTGGACACTTGTCATTGCATGAGTAAAGGAATAGCGGAGTTGGTGAAAAAGCAAACATCACTTTTCTTGACTTTTGGAGGAGAGTTGTACCTCATGCTAGATATACTAGAGATGCTGATTTCCCTTCCCATACCTAAGGATTCCAACGGATATAGAGAGAGTATTGGTAGAGAGAGAAAGTGTGACACTTCTTCTTCTCCATTGATACACCTTTGAAGCTTTTGCTATTTTACTTTCTTCTTTTGTAAGTTCTGTATTTTTCTCATGGTGTAAGGCTGATGATGAGCCATCTTTGCGTGGATGATTAGGAGACTTCAAGCTTGTATCTTTTGCACTTGTATTTTCCTTCTTACCTACTAGTAATGCAAGTAGTTATATTTGTGTTATTTTGATGATGCTCAACATGAGCTAAACTCTTTGAGTTGGTTGCTATAGCTTGTAATGAACCTTTAATACCACGTATATAATTTCTCACGTTTTGTGTTTTAATCCTTGTGTGATAACTCTTCCAAACTTGTTTTATATTTGGCCACGTAAAACTAGTACCTCTGTGGATTCAGACATGAACCATAGAAAGAACTCAAGGATTAATATAAATGATAAGGTTGGTTGAAGACATTTAATCAATTTTTGCTTCCTCTAGACATAGAAGTTGCAATAGTTTATAAAGCATAAGTCATGGGATCTTGATTATACAGGGGGTGAACCTATTTAGAACCTAGCCATAGGCATCTTGTAGTGAAACCCTGGCGCTAGTGACTGAAAGACACAAAATATTTGCAACAGCGCTTAACGCTATAGCGTGTGACGTTATAGCGTCTTGTTTCTGGGAATTTACATAGTGAAAGCAATCCAACTTATTTCTCTTATATTTTAACTCACTATTAACTTGTTACTTTTACAACCTTTGTTCAACTGAAACTTTGTTACTCAACCTATTTGCTACTTGTTCCCCTAAAGTGTAATTCCTTTTTAAACTCTAAAATTAATACCAATCCCTGTGGAGACGAATTCTACTTATCAGTATATTACTTGTTGCGATTGCGTACACTTGCACAACTACTTTTCGCACAACAATCCTCTTCGTTCATACCTTGCGAACAACCCACACTCCACGTATTCGTTCATCATCCAGAAACCCATAAACGCGCGACCCAGGAAACCTAAAACACAGAAACCCATCCTCTTCGTTCATCCTCTCTCTCCTTGGTGTTATCTTACCACGCAGCAAGCACCCATTTGTTTCCTTTTTCTGCACTCTCTCTCCCTTTCAAAATGTATTTCTGCAACATACTCTCACTGGTTTTTTTGTTGTTTGTTATGTATCTTTTGTATGGCTTTCTCTGTTACTTAGCTCAATGTTATATTTAATTAGTTGTTAGATTAGTCTGGCTTAGATAGCATTATTAACTTTCCTAGTGCATGGCTTTCCTAGTGCATGCATGGCTTTCTCTGTTTAGAGTGATGAGAGAATGGTAGGAATTGAGTTTGTTTGTTTTGAGAGAGAGAGATATATGTTTTTGAAGAGGTGGATCAATTCCTCAAGATAACTGTGTTTTTTAAAATGACGATACTCTTGAGGAATTGAAGTATAAAGAACACAATTATCTAATATTTTGTTAGTGCATGGCTTAGTGCATGGCTTTCCTATGTATGTTTACTCTAGGTTATATACTTAGTGCATGGCTTTCACTGTTACTTAGTGCATGGCTTCTTCTATATTTTGTTAAGTGTTTGTTGGTTCTAAACAATTAGAAAGCTAAAACTCACTGAGTCTATTTCATTTGGGTCATTGCAAGTGAGATGGCATCACATAGTGATCATGAGAGTAGTCAGGGTGGTGATGGGAGTGATAGAAACACAAAGAAGTTCACTCCCCGAGGAATTACATCGAAAAAGAATATCGTCCATCGGATAAGTAAAGGACACGAGAAATATAAGGTAAGTTAATTACTAATTATTAATGTTGTTCTCTACCTTTCCAAGTTATCTAATTATTTAATGATTTAATTATTTAAGGTCCGATGGAGTGTTAAAGGTTTGCCAATTGGAGACAACGGCACAAATTTAATTAGCTTTATTGGTACTAAGGTGAAACAAATCTTTCCAATTTCAATAAAAAGTTGGAATGAGAAAGATAATACGCTTTTGCCTAAACCGAAAGATGATTTTTGGTCCTTAATACAGTATATAATTTTAGACCTCTTTAATAATCTTATTTAGTGAATTTTTAGTTGTATTTATTTAATCCATTTTTATGTATAAGTAGAAACACTTTGATGTCGATGATGCCCAAGAGATTGGATACTCAAGGAAGCGGAAGGTTGCATCGGGCATATAGAACTGATGTGGGGAAAAGTATACGAAATGGCCTGATGGGACCATCGACAGAGCCTCCAAAGATCTTGTATGCCTAATTATAACTAAGGAGGATTGGACCAAATTTGTAGATATACGCACTCAGAGATCCGGATTTCTGGTTAGTATATTAATTATTTAAGTTATATATATATATATATATATATATATTTCACAACAAGATATCATTCATTAATGTATACTTATGTTTTTAAATAGAAAAAAGCAAAGCCAATAAAGTGAGAGCTTCTAATCCCGAGTACCCTTTTATATAGGAGGTTCAAGTGGATATCAAATTCTTGAAGAAAGATTGGTAAGACACAATTAGTTTAATTTAGGCTAAATTACTGTTTTGGTCCTTTATCTTTGGCCTTGATTTCATTTTGGTCCTTTATCTTTTTTTTTTCGTTTTGGTCCTTTATGTTTTGAGTTTTGTGTCAATTTGGTCCTTTTTGTAGTTTTCCGTCCAAAATGACACAAAAAGGACCAAATTGACACAAAAAAGGACCAAATTGACACAAAAAGGACCAAATTGACACAAAACTGAAACATAAAGGACCAAAACGAGAAAAAAAAAAGATAAAGGACCAAAATGAAATCAAGGCCAAAGATAAAGGACCAAAACAGTAATTTAGCCTTTAATTTATTATGATTTAATGAATCTTTTAATTTACAGTTGATTAACAATTATTAAACTTAAATAGTTACTGCAAGAGAGGAAAGATCCAACTCAAGAATCCTTGATCGTTGTATCTTTATGCAGTTAGAGGCCCGACAAAACAAGGATGGGAGATTGTGGATCCGAAAACTAAGGAGGTCAATGACAAAATTGTAAGTATTCCAAAATTCATGTATTGTAATTTTAATTTTATGATTCCTAGCAAGTTGGAATTTGTGTCTGACTATATTTTTTTAATCCGTTACTCGATTTTTTTGACACGTGAACATATTTTTATTGTCGATTAAATTTCTTTGACACTTGTTTATTATTTTTATCCGTTACTCGATTTTTTTGACACGTGGACATATTTTTTATTGTCGATTAAATTTCTTTGACACTTGTTTATTATTTTTATCTCATTTACTCGATTTTTTTGACACGTGAACATATTTTTTTATTGTCGATTAAATTTCTTTGACACTTGTTTATTATTTTTATCCGTTACTCGATTTTTTTGACACGTGGACATATTTTTTATTGTCGATTAAATTTCTCTTGACACTTGTTTATTAATTTTATCCGTTATTTATGTTTGTGCATCAATAAAGCATATCACAATCAGTATCACAAGGAGATTTAACAGATTGTGATGGTCAACAAGATGTCCTTGCTCGTGCCTTGGGAAGGGAAGAGAGACAGGTCGGATTAGAGGTTATGGATATGGGATTCCTCCTACAACCGTGTTTGGGCCAAAGAGCCAAAGCAAGGGGTGCGGGATTGTAAAGTCATGGCGGCAAAGTATGACGAGCTATCCAAGAATGTTCTTTGTATTAATGGAAGAGAGACAGATGTTTAAGCGACTCTTGGCACAAAGGATTGGTGCACCATCCCCGCCGCACCACCACCCCTCTTTGAACCTATATATCACCCGCCGCACTTCCCATAGCGCCTTGAGATAGCTGCACCATCCCTTCAACACGTATTTTAACAAAACTCGACTGCTTTTTGTACATATGTATTTGATAAAATTATCATGTATATTTATTTTTCTTTATAATTGATTTAGGATAATCGTGAATGTGAGCTATATATTGCAAACCCACATCGAAAGGTTGCAATGGGTTTGATATGTAACCAATTGAGTGCCACACTCGCACAATTTACCCATGCCCGAAAACCATTTGAGAGTTAGGGTATACTATTCAATAGAGGGTCTCGCACCATTGCTGCTCCAATTGCTAATGCGGATATATTTACGTGGATCAAGCACTTAGTACTTTTGTGGCATGGCTCGAACAACTTGTCGTTGTAAGTGACAATATTTTTGTTAATAAGTTGATGACTATAATGTGTGTTAACTAACTAATTAATCATTTTTTAATATATACTAGGTACCCCAAGTGTCCCGACCTTCCCTTCCATAAAAGTGTCCCGACCTTCCCTTCCACTACCAAACTCTCCCGACCATCTACTTCTATACAACCACCCAACATGTTGGTCAATTTCCCATTGATGAATTCCGTAGTACATCGATTCTCTAAAGGTCCACATCACTCAAAAAATGAACCCGACGACCAATTTTTTTACCGGCCGATAACATTGTGGGCCCGAAGCAGGTTGGTAATGATCAACATGGAGGATCCGAAAGCTATAGTTGAAATGGATTGGGCCACTTTGCCAGCGATATTAGAGTATACCGTAGGTATGTATTAAATTATTTGTACACAATAGTTGTTTATATTAGAGTATATATTAGAGTATATATATGAGGATCCGAAGTTGTATATATATTATTTATAGGTTTTTGTACAATCGTCTTACGGTCCGCAACGGACACGTATATTTCTTCTTGTGTCCAGCGTGTATCGTTGTGTTTAAGCAAGGTAATACAGAGGAACGTATTATGGCTATTAAGAGTGAAATACAAAGTTATATCCATTCACGCTTCATGGATGCCAAGCATTTGAAGGGCGACTCTTTATTTTTGGCACCACTCAATAATGGGTGAGAAATTTAGTCTTCAATCACTTGTTTAATTATTTTGAGGATTGTATTATAGTGTAAATTAATGTGTACTCATTCGTGATTCATTTACTTGCAGGGCAACATTGGGTACTCTTTGCAATAAACCCTAAGCAAAATGTTGTCTACTATCCGGATTCACTTCAAGGCCATTACAACGTCTCACGAGACTTCGTAGAGATGGTTGAGAGGTGTGTATGTGTAACCCTCTCATTTTAATTTGTATAATTTAATATATGTATTTTGTTCAACTTAACGTTATATATATATATATATATATATGTATGACGTTACAGTGCTTTGAAAGAATACTTGGGATTATCTACGAGTAAAACAAGATGGCTACCCATAACTGTAAGCTTTTTAAGAATCATTCTTATAATTTTAATTGAATTTTTGGTCATAAAAATGTGACAATTAAGTTATAATCTTTTGCTTTGTAGTGTCCTAAACAACCAAATAACAATGATTGTGGGTACTACGTTATGAGGTTTATGAAAGAGATTATCACTCATGACAAAGTAACAATCCCAACCAAGGTAACTACTTAGATTTCTTTTTTATATTGATATTATAATACTTACTCACATTTAATAAACATTTTAATTCTAATTTTATTTCATTTTATTTTTCATATTTTCCCAAACTTTAAAAATATCCAGAATTACTCTGCTGAACAACTTACAGCAGTAAGGGGGGAGTGGTGCAGTTTTGTTTCTAGCTTTTTGTAGCAAGTTTTGAGATTCATAATAGTTTAGTTATTATATATGTTGTATATATTGGATTTATATTATGTTGTAAGTACTTCTTAGAATGATATATATTGGATTGGAAATATTATTTGATGAATTTTGTTGATTAATTTTGTTTGAATGATATTGGATTGGAATGTATTTTCTGAATTTGTTTGGAAGGGAATGAATTTATAGGTTGTAATTAAAATGGAGAACAAACCAAAATAAAAAAAATATTTTAAAAAAAAATCAGTCAATAGGTAGCGTTTTAGAGTGAAAACGCTAGAAATGAAGTTAAAAAATTCATTCAATACCTAGCGTTTTAAAAATAAAACGCTAGGAATTGTAAAGAGGAGCTAGAGGATCCCTAGCGTTTTACAGAAAACGCTAGGAATGCTAATAAAAGGTGCTATAGCATCCCTAGCGTTTTACATAAAACGCTAGGTATGGTAGTAAAAAGGGCTATAGTATCCCTAGCGTTTTAATTTAAAACGCTAGGAATGGTAGTAAAAAGAGCTATGGGATCCCTAGCGTTTTTATTTAAAACGCTAGGAATGGTAGTAAAAAAGAGCTATGGGATCCCTAGCGTTTCTGAAAACGCCAGGAATTGTAAAAAGCGCTGGTCAATGGCTAGCGTTTTATATAAAACGCTACGTATGTCTAAAACACGCTAGGTCAATGGCTAGCGTTTTTTAAAACGCTACTAATGGGGTGTACGCATTAGTAGCGCCAGCTTCTCTAGCGTTTTAAAACGCTACCAATGCCCAAAAAAAACGCTGAAAATCCTAATACGCTGGCGTAGTGATTTTTTTTACATCTTTATCCTTATTATTTATTTTAAAATTTCTTCTCTACCCTTTATTAAAATAAACCGAACGATTTCAGAGGCAGTCTCCACTCCAGGTATATTTATCAATCACTATTCTTATTTTTTCTACTCTTGCTTGTTTTACTCTTTTGTTTTATTTTTGCTTTTAGCCTGAAACATATGATTATTTTTTGGATAATCAAGGGAGTCTAATCATGTTTTTTGTATAACGATGGTTAGCGGGGTCTTGGGGAAAAAAAAGAATTATAGTGAAGTCTCGTAGCAGTTAGTGAAGTAGTGGGACATTGCTATTTCTTTTGTATCTATTCCCTGTTCCAATTTTTTGGGCTTTTATTGGGATAGTGGTGTACTTTGGTGTATAGTTTTGTGGTTGTAACTAAAATTGTAGTGAATTATCTTGTTTGATTATCCAAAAATAAGAATAAAATAAGATAAGTATTATCAGTTGTGTAAACCATGGTTTTTTAATATTCACAACATATTGTTTCTATTTTGATTAGCATATTGTTGTGATTCTGATTCTTGTTTATGTTGGTAATTAAGTTCATAAAATTCCCTCCAGTAAAGATAATGTGGACAAACCCATCAATTTTAAATGGAGAGAGGAGTATGAGAAGATTTTTTTTTATGAGCTGTGTATAAAGATCATTAGGAAGAATGGGGGAGTATCATTTAAATGAAGGAGGTTAACCAAGAGTTTTAAACTCTCATTAATCGTAGATGCTTATACACAACTTTGAAGAATAAGTATGATTCCATGAAGAAGGAATGGTGTGTTTGGAAGTTTCTAAAGTTTGGTGAAACTGGCTTAGGATGGGATCCTGCAACTAGACAGCTTAGTTGTTCAAATGAGTGGTGGGATAGGAAGATTAAGGTTAATATATTTAAAACATTATTTCAATTCTTTACAACTATTTTTTGTTGTATTGCATGTCAAGCTAAATAGTTAACGATATTTTTTTATAGGAGAAACCCGATGCTAAAAAATTCTGTAACAAATCGATAGATCCTTCCATTGAGGAAAATTTGAATCAATTAGTTCAAGACAATTATGCAATTGGGGAAAATGTAGTTGTACCATCTGTGGATCTTGATTTCATTCAATCTTTAGAACCTGTGAATGTTGAGGAAGAGGACAAAGAAAGTAGGGAGGAAGAAAACAATCATCATGAGAGTATTGCGGAGCAAGTTTATGCAGAATACACTTGATATGCTCCTCAAGTGGACAACTTGTTTAATCAAGAAAACTCATTTTGGACTAATTTTATTAATGAGGTGGATGGTACCCAAGTACCTAACCAAGGTCTTGGAGGTACCCAAGAAACTAGGCAAGGCTCTGTAGGTACTCAGTCTAACAAGGCATTGGAAATAATGCAATTTGATGGTAGTGGGAGCCAACATGAAAGCTCTAGCTCTACCATTGCTATAGCAATGACAATTATTAATCGGATGGTTGATGCATGTGTTTTGGATAAAGGAATCGAATTGTGGTGCTTTGCGGCTTGTTTGATTGAGAGTGATACAAAGCAATTTTTTTTTACTTTATTTGGTTGTTTTTGTGATAAGTAAACATTTACTTTATTTGGTTGTTTTTTTTTCATTGTTTACTTTTGTTTAGTTTAATTATGAAGATATGTATTTATAACTTCTATGAACTTCCGTAACATGTGGTTTGGTGATATTTGCATTTTATTTTGGTTTATGTTTATGAAACTTTATGTATATGGTTACAAAGGTTTTAAATTTAGGTTTCTTTATTAGTAGGTACATCATGGATATTGAAAGAGAAAAAAAGAGAAGAAAATGTGCACTTTATTGGACAATAATGTCATGTGCAACAAGTGTAATAGCTACATATTATTATAAATATATTTACAAAGAACCGTATATGACTTCCCTTCAAAAAGGAGAAAATTGGATGGATGAGATAATGAATGGTCACCCTGTCCGATGTCTGAATGCCTTTAGAATGGATCAAAGTTTATTTATACAACTGTTGAAGACCTGCTGTCAAAACATGGACTAAAACCATGTAAAAGAATGTCAGTTTTAGAGAAAGCGGGTATTTTTGTATATATAATTTACTTGGATGCTTCTAGTAGGGATGCTAGAGAAAGATTTCAACATTCCGGGGAGACTATTAGCATTTCATGAAGTTTTGGAAGCTATCACTGGTAGGAGCAGAGGTTATAGGGGTTTAGCACATGATATGATAAGACCAACTGATTCAACTTTTCAATTCGTACCACCTCATATAGCTAATGATGACAGATACATACCTTACTTCAAGGTAAATAGAAAAATAAAAATATTTCTCATCACATATCATCATACATGTACCGTCATCTAACTACGTTTAAAAATAGGATTGTATTGGTTGTATTGATGGCACTCATATAGCTACATGTATTCCCGAGGTGGATCAAATGCGTTATAGGGGGAGAAAAGGAATCCCCACCTTCAATGTCATGACCAGTTGTGATTTTGATATGTGTTTCACATTTATATCAGTTGGATGGGAAGGATCAGCGCATGACACAAGTGTCTTTCTTCATGCAATCAACACACCAGCATTAAACTTCCCTAAACCACCAGAAGGTATTGATATTATTTTTTTATGATAAAATTATTACACAATTAATCGTGTCTTTTTTCTTTTTTAATAGGTAGGTATTATGTGGTTGATAAAGGATATCCGGATAAAGAATGATATTTGGTGCCATATCCTTGGTTAAGATATCATCAAAATCAATTTGAATATGAGCCCCCAACCAATGCTCAAGAAGCCTTTAACCGTGCACATTCATATCTTCGAGGTTGTATTTGGAATGTTGAAGAAAAGATGGAAGATACTTAATAACATGCCACAATTTATTGTGAAAACCCAAATTGATGTTATAATGGCCGCATTTGCATTGCACAATTATATTTGCAAGAACTCCCAAGACGATTCAATGTTTACTATTCTTGAGGAACATCCAAACTTTATGCCTCGTGATGAAATTCCAGATATCATTGATGGTGATGCAAGAAGTAAAAGCCTAGGGGGAGCTCTACAAAGATGAAGGATACTCATAATAATATTGCTAATTTAATATGGAATGCTAGAGAATAGATTAATTTTTTTTTATTTAGAATAGTATAGTACAATGTAATGATATTACTATTTAATTTTTTATTTTTTATTCCTCGTGATTTAATTTTCATTTTAATTATATTTTTATATTTTTTATTGCATATTATTATCTTTATTTTTATTTTAGAATAGTATAGTACTTTTTATATTGATTAAATAATTGTAATCATGAATTAAATAAATATGTATTTTTATGTCATTTTACATTTATTAGCTAGTTCAACCGTTAGTTTTACCAAACACACCATTTGCTATCAGCTAGCTTATCCGCTATCTACTACCTCATCCGCTATCCACTACCCGCTCATCCGCTATCCACTATCTACTACTTTTTACATGTGTCCCATCCGCTAGCAGATAGCGGATGAAACTAGCAGATGGAACTAGCGGGTGTAGAGTGCATCTGTTTGGCAAGCACTAGCGTATAGCGTTTTTTAGACGCTACTTCAAGTAGTGTTTTTTGAAACGCTAGTGGATAGCGAGTAGCGTTGTTGTGAAAATTATATAGTGCAAGTGTACACTGTCCAACAAGTAGTAAAGTGATGAAAATTTTGTTCCCATGAGAATTTAAGGTCTAAAATGAAGGTTTAATTTGATTAACAAATTAGTGACAACAAATAAAGTAAGGACACAAGTTTTTGGTAACATTAACAGTAAAAAAGGTAAAGGGAAATAAGGAATCAAACTTGAGAACAAGTTGGCATGCCTAAAACAAGTAAATCAGTTTCAACACAGTAATGCGATGTTTGATGCTGCAACATTAGGTGCCGCAGCAATGAAATACACTTTTCAGTTTCTTTACACTAGGGTTTCACTACAAGAGCTTATGTCTGAGCCCTAAATAGGTTCACCTTAGGCTGCTTAAGCACGTGCAGTATCACCTTATGAGATTTGCCCTCCTATGTCTAGGGTTTAAGCAAGGGTTAGTTAAATGTCTTTAGCTAACCACTACCCATATCAGCTTTTGAAATATATTCATAAACCTTTTCAGAATTCATAAATGCTACTCAATATTAGTTGGTCATTCCTAAATCAAGATGGAAATATTAACTCACAATAGATGAAATGCGTAAACATCAAACATACTTCATTAAATGCGTAAAAACTTCATTACGAGGTAGGTAGCATCCAACTAATAGGGTTTAGCTCATATTGAGCAAACAAAGCAAGAAAAATAACTCAAACATAAATGTGCAAGTCATAGCTCAAAATATAAGAGAGAAATTATACTAAAGATGGAAAACCGAGGAAAAACTTCAAGTATTTCATCATGAAGGTACGAAATCAGCTCCCAAATGAAGAAATCTCCAAGTAGATTGAGGTTCTGGAATTGTTGCAGCAATAAACTCAGCAATGTATCCTTTTTGGTGTAAGTGAGGTAGCTTTTGGACAAAAATGGTGGAAAGCTATTTCTAAACTTTCCCCTTCAGACCAAGCGTAAGAAATGAGGAAGATTGGCTGCCTTAAATAGTGCTAGGAAACATGATCCAAGAATAACCCTAATTTGGAGGCACAATTTGTCCTTTAGTGTGCCCAAAAATGCAAGGTACCTAGAAAAAAGGCAACATGTCCTTTTACAAGGGGTACAGACCACTGCTCCACTAACGCGTCCTCTGTGCCAGCACACAATGCGTCCTCAGCTCATTAAACATTCTCTTTCATCTGACGCAAAATAGCACTGCTGCAACACTTAATGCTGCAACACTAAGTCACAGACATTAAAACCACAATAAAGGCACCATTGTGCCAAATATTCATAATTCAGGACTTCAACCATGACATCTCATAAAACAACATATTTACAACTACAAATACCGAATTAAATGAGAACTAACAATGAATTAAGCTTATGAAATACTTAAAAACTCTTATAAATAAGAGTTATCACACCCCAAACTTAAACCATTTCTTGTCCACAAGTAATGACACTTGAAAAGACAAAAACAACAACCACATCAATATTCATGAAGAACTTTTACAATTAGCACTAGATGGACAAGTTGAGCTTCTACTTTCAGATTGTTCACTCTAACATCTACCTTTAGTTCATCAAGATCCCTAAAATTACTCTTGCTCAGAGTGTGAGTGTGCTTTCTAGGTATAGTTCAGCCCATAGAAGCTTTCTAGGTAATTCTTAAATACCCCAAACTTTCTTCTTATGTTACCATAAGTTTTTAGTAGAAGTTTAGCACCACCTAGATCTGCCAACACTCACCTAGAAATCAGATCATTTCTACACAAACTAAGTTCCTACCTAAACCTAGAATAATGTGTGAAAGAAGAGTATTTTAGTTCACTTTTCAAAACAATGCATTCTTTCAATTCTCACCATTATCATCATTAAGTTTTAGCTCAACAAGCATCTTTTAAAATTTTATTCATTCATTAGATTGCTTTAGGCCTAACACATTAACATAACACTATTAGGTCCCCCTAACTTAGAAACTTGAAGTGTCCTCACTGCCTAATTGATAACTCTATTTTATATAGAGTATTTCATATGTTTAAACTTAGTAATTTGCTCTCTCAAGTAAAGATAAGGAGTTTATATAGTATTTTGTGTGATATATGATAACTTGAGTGATTGACATGGTTATAGTTGTTAATAGGCCATTTTGGATATATTGTGGTATGTTTGATGTTTTTGCTCAGTGCAGTCTACAGATCCTACATCAATGCTCCTGCATCAATGCTTCTGCATTGATCCTGCACTGATTCTACACTACTTGGTGAGTGAGCAGCTAGCTACTTGCACATCCACTTGCATTGCTGACCTCATGCTTGGTCCCCTAAAGCAGAACCACTTTATATAGTAGGCGCCTACCATTCACACATAGCCATAGGGATAGCTTTGAAGAGTCATCAACATAGGGACACATGTTCAAACATCATTGGACCTCCCTATATGCTTGGTCAAAGATCTCAACTTGGGATTAATCTCTGAAAAGCAACTACAGCTCAATCCTCTCAAGATTACTTCAACATGAAGGAAGGAAGCACCTCTCTTGAAGACTATAAAAGGACCTCACATCTTCATTTGGAAATATATCACAATCTATAAGTTAGATCAAAATTTAAAATATACATAGTTAGTTTCTATTTTATAAGAGGGAAAGGAAGGAATTAACAAATCCTTCTTACTTCGATTTCATAGTATTTGTATAGTGCTAAGGAGTAATGCTAGTGCATTGCTAGGAGACTTCATACAAAGGGCTTCAACTTGTGTAACTTCTATCTTGTTGTTTCTCTTTTGTGATTTCAATTATATAAACATGTTCTATTCAGTTTATATTTACCTTGCAATGTCTATTGTTAGCTAAATCTCTCTTAGTTGGAATGTTCTAATCATTTAATGAGCTTTTAAGTAAGTATGATGCATGTGTGTAATGTTTGCACTTTAGTTCTTGTTTGATAATATTTTCAACACTTATTTTGGGGATTGATCAACTTAGAATAAGTAAATTTGTAAGAGCAGACATGACTTACAATTAAGAACTCAAGAACTAATATGGGTAAGTTTTTTACATAAAGGAAACTTTGTGAAAACCATGCTAAGACCTAGACATAGGATAGTATAGTCCATAGGGTGAAACTGTGGGTACTTAAGATGTAAGAGTGAACTTATTTAAGCATGCCTAGACATAGGAAGCTTGTAATGAAACTCTGAAGAAAGTGACTGAAAGGCACATAGCTAATGCAACAAACATTCAAGGTCAAACAGCATCACATACTGCATCAAACACTTAAAAGTAAATTACTTGATGAAGACATTCCAACTAGTTCTTCTCATTTGCATTATCAACACTTATACTTTGCTTTCTTATCTAACTTAGTTGTGATCACATCAACTCCACTATAAATTGTTATTTGGTTACCTTACACTTTATTACTTTATATTGCATTTTAAAAGAGAGTTTTTCAATCTCTGTGGGTTCGATCTTTTATACTACTTGTTTTGGACTGTGTATACTTGCACATGTTTTTTTCCAACACCAAGTTTTTGGCACCGTTGCCGGGGATTGAAGTAAATTCTTTTTAAAATTCTGATATATAGTAATTTAGTGTTGTATATAATTCTGGTATTTGTAGTTTCTGTGATACAGAAGTACATGGTGCTTAGTATATGTACAGGACCAGAAACAGGACACCAGAATATAGCTTAGATCCAGAAATAGAAAGGAGATTCAGGAGATTGCTAAGACTCCAAAAGCAAAATCAACAAGCCTGCAACATGTCTTTCAGTGAAGAACAAAGCTCAAGGCCACACTCAGTGAGAGGAGGCCCTGGTTCACATCATGCTACTGAAGAAGATCATAGAGAAAATCTCATCCACATGGATCACATAGGTATGATTAATGATAGAGATAGACCTATGAGGGATTATGCTCAGTTTGATCATCAAAACATGCAAACTAGCATCTAGACCTCATATTGATGTCATGCATTTTGAATTCAAGCCTTTGATGTTTCAAATGCTTCAAACTATTGGTCAATTTGGAGGATCTCCCCATGAAGATCCTCATTTGCATTTAAGGCAATTTCTAGAAGTATGTAGTAATTTTATCATACCTGGTGTTAGTGAAGCTGCATTTAGATTAAGGTTATTTCCTTATTCCTTGAAAGATAGAGCTAAGGCTTGGCTAAATTCTTTAGAGCCTAACTCTATCCATTCATGGAATGAAATGGCTGAAAAATTTCTAGGAAAATAATTCCCACCTATCAAAAATGACAGAATGAGAACTGATATTACTTCTTTTAGACAAAAAGAGTTTGAATCTTTATTTGAAGCATGTGAAAGAAGGAAGGAACTTTTAAGAAAATGTCCTCATCATGGTTTACCTATTATTATTCAAATGGAAACATTTTATAATGGTTTAGAACCTCAAACCAGAATAATGCTTGATGCATCATCTGGTGGAGTGTTATTAAATCTGTCATACAATGAAGCATGTGAATTAATTGATAGAATAACAGCTAATAGTTCTAGTTGGCCTACTGAGAGGGTGAGTGCCCAAAAGAAACCATCAGGGGTACATGAAGTTAATCATATATCTACCCTATCTGCTCAAGTAGTCACTCTAGCTAACTTGATGAAAAACTTCACTTCGGCGGTGCTCTGCACGCATCTAATGCAAACATCACCACCGCACAACACCTGTAATGATGAGTAGAACAAGTACCTCCAGGCACCCCTAGTTATGTGTACTGTGGAGGAGGTCACTTGTATGAGGAGTGTTCTAGCAACCCTATCTCTGTAAATTATGTAGGTTATAATAAGAATAACAACCCTTATTCCAACACTTATAATCCTGGTTGGAAAGATCACCCAAATTTTAGAGGGAGCAACAATAGTGCACCTGCACCTAGAACTGCACCAACTACACCACCAGGATTCCCAGCTCAGAATAACCAAAGAAACTCTCAGCCTACCACTGAGAATTCTCTAGAATCCATACTTAAAGCATTCATAGGTGAATCTAGAACTGCTAGACAAGCTCAAGATGCTTCCATTAAGAACTTAGAGAATCAAGTTGGTCAATTAGCCACAACTCTGTATCAAAGGCCACAAGGTGCCTTACCTTCAAATACAGAAGCTACTCCTTCCCAAAAACAAGGTAAGGAACAAGTTAAGGCTATTTCTTTGAGAAGTGGTAAGGATCTTGTAGAGTTAACTGAGAAGGAAAGTGTAGAAAAGGGAGAAAAAGCCAAAAATCAAAAAGAAACCAATGCAGAAGCATCTAATGCTCCTGCATCACAAGAAGTTCAAGTTCCATTACCCAAGTTAGTACCTGAATACCCTCCTCCTCCTTATCCTCAAAGATTGAAAAAAGCTCATGAGGAGAAACAGTTTGGTAAATTCTTAGAGGTACTAAAGCAATTACACATCAATGTTCCCATAGTAGAAGCACTCCAACAAATGCCAAACTATGCAAAATTTATGAAGGATGTGCTTACTAAGAGAAGAAGATTAGGAGAGTTTGAAACAGTTGCCATGACAAAAGATTGTAGTTTGCTTATGCAAAATAAGATTCCTAGGAAATTGAAGGATCCATGTAGTTTTACAATTCCATTTTCCATTGGTCAATCTTATACTGGTAAAGCTTTATGTGATTTAGGTGCAAGCATCAACTTGATGCCTAAATCTATTTTTGACCAGTTAGAAATTGGAAATGCAAAACCAACCACTGTGACACTTCAATTAGCTGACAGATCAATAGCCTATCCTAAAGGTATCATAGAAGACATCCTAGTTAAGGTAGATAAATTTGTATTCCCTGTAGTTTTTGTTATCCTTGACTTTGATGCAGATAAGGAAGTGCCTATTATCCTAGGTAGACCATTCTTAGCAACTGGCAAAACCATAATTGATGTGCAAAAAGGTGAACTCACTATGAGAGTGAATGATCAAGAGATAAAATTCAATGTAATGAATGCTATGAAGTATCCTACAGAGAATACAGAAGAGTGCTCATCCTTAGTCTCTCTAGATCAATTGGTAGAAAAACAGTTTTACAAGCAGTATGATCACTTAACCAATGCAGATGCATTAGATGCAGCAACATTGCTAGATGATGAAATACAAGAAAAAGAAAATCTACCAATAGAAAACTCTTGTAAGGAAGTATGGGCTAGAACTTATGAACCGCTCAATCTTGAAGATCCAATTCTCAAGAAGAATTTACCCTCAATAGAACAACCTCCTAAGTTAGAATTGAAGATACTGCCTGAACACCTTAAGTATGCCTTCTTAGGAACAAATGAAACTTTACCTGTTATCATTGCTTCTGATTTAACATCAAAACAGGAGAGTGATCTCATCAGTACTCTAAAGAAGCATACCAAAGCTATAGGTTGGCAAATGGCAGATATCAAGGGAATTAGTCCTTCTATATGCGTGCATAGATTCATTTTGGAAGAAAATTCCAAAAACAGCATAGAGAGTCAAAGAAGACTAAATCCTATATGAAAGAGGTTGTGAAAAAGGAAATCATTAAGTGGCTAAATGCTGGAATCATATACCCCATATCAGACAGTGCTTGGGTAAGCCCTGTGCAATGTGACAGTGATAGCCAATGAAAAGAATGAGTTGATACCAACAAGAACTGTCACATGGTGGAGAATCTGTATGGATTACAGAAAACTCAACAAGGCTACCAAAAAGGATCACTTTCCTTTACCATTCATAGACCAAATGTTAGATAGACTAGCAGGGAAAGAATTCTATTTTTTCCTAGATGGCTACTCAGGCTATAATCAAATAGCCATTGAGCCTAAGGATCAACACAAAACCACCTTTACATGCCCTTATGAAACCTTTGCTTTTAGAAGGATGCCATTTGGCTTATGTAATGCACCTGCTACATTCCAAAGATGCATGATGTCTATATTCTCAGATTTCATTGAGCAATCAATGGAAGTATTCATGGATGATTTCTCTATCTTTGGAGAAACATTTCAAGTTTGTTTAACAAACTTGGAACAAATTCTCAAGAGATGTGAAGAAACAAACTTAGTATTAAATTGGGAAAAGTGTCATTTCATGGTACAAGAGGGCATTGTGCTAGGACATAGAATTTCAAAGAAAGGTCTAGAGGTAGACAAAGCTAAGGTTGATATCATTGAGAATTTGCCACCACCAAATACAGTCAAAGGTATCAGAAGTTTCTTAGGCCATGTTGGTTTCTATAGAAGGTTTATCAAAGATTTCTCAAAAATCTCAAAACCATTATGTATGCTTCTGCAACATGATGTAGCATTCAACTCTGATGATTAGTGTATAGAAGCTTTTGAAAAGCTTAAAAAGGCATTGGTGACTGCACCAGTGATAGTAACACCAGATTGGAGCAGGCCATTTGAATTAATGTGTGATGCTAGTGACTTTGCAGTAGGAGCAGTCCTGGGGAAAAGGTATGACAAGGTTTTTCATTCCATTTATTATGCTAGCAAAACATTAATTGAAGCTCAAGTGAACTACACAGTCACAGAAAAATAATTATTAGCTTTGGTATTTGCATTTGAAAAATTTAGATCTTACTTAGTTGACACTAAAATTATTGTCTATACTGATCACTCTACCATTAAGTATCAAATCTCAAAGAAGGATGCAAAACCAAGGCTGATAAGGTGGATTTTACTCCTACAAGAATTTGATTTGGAAATAAGAGACAAGAAAGGAGTAGAAAATCATGTAGCAGACCATTTATCAAGGATTGAAGAGAATCACTAGCTACACAAGGAGAAGAAATCAAGGAGAGCTTTCCAGATGAAAAACTATTGGCAATCACAGTCAATGCAAAACATGAAACTGCATATGCTATAAGCAATGCAGGAGCATCAAATGCATCTGCACCATGGTTTGCTGATATTATAAATTTCCTTGCAAGCAAAGTAATACCAGTGAATATGACATATCAACAAAGGAGAAGATTCTTCCACATAGTTAAGCAATACTATTGGGATGATCCATTCCTTTACAAGATGTGCCCTGATCAATTAATGAGGAAATGCATCCCTGAAGAGGAGCAACAAGCAGTGCTACTGCATTGCCATGCTGCACCTTATGGAGGACACTTTGGAAGCACTAGAACAACAGCTAAGTATTTTTGTTCAATTTTATGTTTTTAAGTGTTTTGTAGGAATGCATGATACTAATGCAGCTGCATCAGTGCACCTGTACTGAAGAAAAGAATGGGCCCTGCATTCAAATTTCAAAAATCATTCTACAGCAAAGCCTATTGATGCTACTACATCAATACCTGTATCAACACCAGAGGAAGGTGGTGCATCTGCATCAGTTGAAGAAACACCACAGAAGCAACCCAAAGAGAAGAAACAGAAGGTGAAACATACTCCTCCTACCATGCAGAGCACCAGAACAAGGAGTGGAGCAAAGAAATGAGTATCATTTACAAGTTTTCATATGTTCACCTGCTATAGTTTGTGTTTCTACTATCTAAGACTATTTCCCTGGTTGTTGTTCTTAATCCTTCTCCCCTATTTTAACAAACTTGATTTGTGTTTAACACTTAGCAGTGAGGACACTGCTACCCCTTAAGTTTGGGGGGGGGGGATTTATCTAGTATGTTGTGTGTTTTATTAAATATGTTTGTTTTATCTATTAAATATATGTGTTTTAAAGTATTTTATATTTTGTTTAAATATTAGATGTACTTAACAAAGTAGTATCTAAATACATGAAATTATTTTCCAAAGAATCTCTTTTGGAAATAGTGGAAAGTATGAAGAATACTATTATTGTTAAAAGTATTTTAGTAGAATGAATCAGTTTTTCAAAAATATGGTGAAAACCCTATGGATGGAATTTTAATGATGAAAAAGAGAAAAAGAAGCCTTATTTCTTAGAAAATAACCAAAATTATTTTTACTTCAACACTTCAAAACCGAGTTTGTGAAAAGAACCTTGCTACTTAAAGATCAATCTGATGCAAGGGGAATTTTTGGTGAGCTTAGGTCAAAACAAAGTTTTACTAAAAAGATAGAAGAGCTTAAAGAATTAAGTTTGGGGGTGTTTTATGAAAACAAAGGCTGAATTTGAAAAGTATAAAGAGTAAACAATGCATTACAAAAATGTGGACAAAAGATCAAAGATCAAAGCCATAGTGTCCTGAATCATTTGAAACTATACCTGTGCCTAAGTACATGAATGCATCTGGAGGTCAAAGACCCGTGCCATGCAGGAATAAATGTATCTGGAGGATAGTTCAAAAACTGAACCTGTGGCAAAGTGCAAAGAAAAAAAAATATATGCATCTGGAGGTCAAAGACCTGTGCCAAAGTGCAATTGCATCTGGAGGTCAGTGAGGAAGGCAATATGAGCTATCAAAAGAAAAAACATCATCAGTGCAGAAGCATCAATACAACTGCACTGAAGAAAAGCAAAATGCGGAAAAAAATCAATGCATAAATCACTTCAAAGAAGTAATGCATCTGCACAAAAAGATCCACACAAAAAAATAGAAAATAATTGACTCAAGCCCTTTGTTGTAATTAAAACTCCCCAACACTTGAGAAAATTTTGTGAGTCAAATCTCTCTTTTGAAAAATATTTTGATGTGACCAAAGATAAACCAATCCTTTCAAAGGCTAGGAGGAAGTTTTTCACTTAGTCTTGAACCTAATCTCAACTCAGTGGGTTTACACACACACAAAAGAGTTTGAATAACTTTGGTAGTTTTGAAGAAATACAGGCATAAGAAAGATTGTTGAGAAATGAAGTTCATAGGAACTCCTCATGAAAATCCAAAATATCAAGCTGATCTATCTTCTAGAAATATAGTTTTAAATAGTTTGTCTTGTCATTACTTGAGGACAAGCAATGGTTTAAGTTTGGGGGTGTGATAACTCTACTTTATATAGAGTATTTCATATGTTTAAACTTAGTAAATTGCTCTCTTTCAAGTAAAGATAAGGAGTTTATATAGTATTTTGTGTGATATATGATAACTTGAGTGATTGACATGGTTATAGTTGTTAATAGGCCATTTTGGATTTATTGTGGTATGTTTGATGTTTTTGCTCAGTGCAGTCTACAGATCCTGCATCAATGCTCCTGCATTGATCCTGCACTGATTCTGCACTACTTGGTGAGTGAGCAGCTAGCTACTTGCACATCCACTTGCATTGCTGACCTCATGCTTGGTCCCCTAAAGCAGAACCACTTTATATAGTAGGCGCCTACCATTCACACATAGCCATAGGGATAGGTTTGAAGAGTCATCAACATAGGGACACATGTTCAAACATCATTGGACCTCCCTATATGCTTGGTCAAAGATCTCAACTTGGGATTAATCTCTGAAAAGCAACTACAGCTCAATCCTCTCAAGATTACTTCAACATGAAGGAATGAAGCACCTCTCTTGAAGACTATAAAAGGACCTCGCATCTTCATTTGGAAATATATCACAATCTATAAGTTAGATCAAAATTTCAATATACATAGTTAGTTGTATTTTATAAGAGGGAAATGAAGGAATTAACAAATCCTCCTTACTTCGATTTCATAGTGTTTGTATAGTGCTAAGGAGTAATGCTAATGCATTGCTAGGAGACTTCATACAAAGGGCTTCAACTTGTGTAATTTCTATTTTGTTGTTTCTCTTTTGTGATTTCAATTATATAAACATGTTCTATTCAGTTTATATTTACCTTGCAATGTCTATTGTTAGCTAAATCTCTCTTAGTTGGAATGTTCTAATCATTTAATGAGCTTTTAAGTAAGTATGATGCATGTGTGTAATGTTTGCACTTTAGTTCTTGTTTGATAATATTTTCAACAATTATTTTGGGGATTGATCAACTTAGAATAAGTAAATTTGTAAGAGCAGACATGACTTACAATTAAGAACTCAAGAACTAATATGGGTAAGTGTTTTACATAAAGGAAACTTTGTGAAAACCATGCTAAGACCTAGACATAGGATAGTATAGTCCATAGGGTGAAACTGTGGGTACTTAAGATGCAAGAGTGAACTTATTTAAGCATGCCTAGACATAGGAAGCTTGTAATGAAACTCTGAAGAAAGTGACTGAAAGGCACATAACTAATGCAATAAAGATTCATTCGGTCTTGTTGCATCACATCTCGCATCAAACACTTAAAAGTAAATTACTTGATGAAGACATTCCAACTAGTTCTTCTCATTTGCATTATCAAGACTTATACTTTGCTTTCTTATCTAACTTAGTTGTGATCACATCTCCACTATAAATTGTTATTTGGTTACCTTACATCAACTCCACTATAAATTGTTTCTCAGTCTCACTAAGGGACTCATCATCATTAGTCATCAACAAATCTTCTTCCTCCTCAGGCACAACTTTCTTCCCTTTCTTACTAGTCTCCTTATTCTTCCTTGTTTTCTTCTCAAACACTTCCTCCAATCTCTCTTCAAATGCTCTTTCTTCTTCTACCAATTCCTTCTCAAGGCCCTAATTGTCTTCCAAAACCCAGCTTGGAAAGATGGGGGCTTCATCTTGGTGTTTTCTCTTGGACAACTCAGCTTAGATCTTCTTCTGCCACTCTCATTTGTTCTTTTGAAACTCCTAGACAGCATGTTGCTGCAACATGAATTGTTGTAGCACTGACTCACTACCAGAAGTTGCAGCAGCAGACTTCTTTTCCTTGAACATCATGGGGGTAGACTTTTTCTTCTCCTCTTCTGATTTCAACCCCTGCCTTTGTTTGAGTAAAAAGGTTGTGCAAGTGTACACAGTCTTAAACAAATAATAAACTGATAAGAAAGGTTGAACCCACAGGGATTGGATTAATTTGCTAGCCTTCTATGATAGTAGTTGAGTTAAGTGATGAAAGAGTTTGAGAGTAAAATATGAGGAATATTTGGATATGTATATAAAGTTAAAATATGTTGTAATTCAGATGAGAGAGTTGGTTGAGATGCATTTTCCTATATAACTTCACTTTGAAATTCTATTGCTACTTATGATGCACCTGCAATCATTGCACCTACAATCATTGCACCTGCAATGAATGCTGATAAAATGACTACTTGTGCTTTTCAGCTACTTTTCTTCAGGGTTTCATTACCTAGCTTATGTCTAAGCATTTGAATAAGTTCACCCTTGTATTTGAAGCTCCAACAGTATCATTCTATGGACTAAGCTAGCCTATGTCTAGGATTTAGCTTGGACTTAACAAAGTTTCATTTTATTAGGTCACTTACCCATATTAGTTCTTGAGTTCATACCATAAACCATTTCTGTATTTATGATTCTACTTATTCTAAGTGATCAACCTCAAAATAAGCTTTTGAAAGAATTAGCATACAAGAACTAAATTGCAAGACATCATAAGTAACATAAAAATACTTCAAAGATTCATTATATAGTTAAAACATCCCAACCAAGGGTAATTTAGCTCATGCTTGACATTGTTAAGCACTTACAAACAAGAGAAAACATGCTTATAAGGAAGGAATTACAAAGGAGAAAAGATAAGTGGTACATTACACAATTGCTACTCCTTTGCACCTTTGGCCTAACAGTGCTGGTGCAATAAGCCTCTCAGCAACAGAACCGCAACAAGAAAAGTAATCTAAAGTAGAGAAAAGTTGTCACTTTCTCTCTTTCCCTACAATTAAACTTTGTTATGATCTAAGTAAAATGAAACTTGAGTGATGATCTTCATGAAGAGAATGAGGGGTATTTATAGGCTCCAAGAATGTGTTGCCTTTGGTGCCAAGTAGTTCAAGCAGCTCATCCACTTGCTCAAATGTGATTGATGGGAAGCTTCACCAACTAAGAAGGGAGGTCCAATAACCTTATGCCAAGTGTACTTGTGAAGATCCAACTTGTTGGTGAGATGCATGAACTTGAAGCCGCATCTTTGCCACTTGTGCAACTTGCACTTGCAACTTGACATGCTGACGTCATCATAAAATGCTTGGAGCAATGAGTGAGAGTTGTGTTGCTGGTGCATGATTCTGTCTCTGCTTGAATCTTCATTGCTGGTACTATGATTGTTAGACGCATTGCAAGTGCAATGGTTGCTGACTCTATTGCAGGTGCAAATTTTACATTCGGAATGGGTGGCAGTTTGAAAGCTCTGTAACCTCAAATATGTGGAATTACTCCACCACTTACAAATACAAATTTTTGCAGCAGTAAGTAAATAATGCTTCTTATTTCTCTATATTAGAAAGCCACCACACTGTCAAAAGGAATGGAACCATAAAGCAATACCAGCAGTATATAGAAGTGGTTGATAAATAAAAAATTCTGAAATATGTTACAGAGTAAAAGGGAAGATTACAATTGCAGGAAGGCCAACTAATATTTTCATTTTTTTACCCTTGGATTCATTCTTCTTCTCATCTCCCTTTGGAGTTGCCTTCTTCCTTGGGATAAAAGTTCTCATAATCTGCCAACAAACGAGAAATACCAATCAGAACGCAAAATGAAGCACAACATAATAATCTATAAGCAAAAAGGGACAGAGGAGCTTAGCTGCTAAACGTAATTAAACCATTTTCATTCTCCTCACACTAAGCATAATCAACTTTAAGGGTCGGTAACAAAAACCCTAACTTACTCTTCTTGGGATTTACTGGAATGCATGCGGTGAAGTGTAGGGTTTGCAGCAACAGATATAAAATTATAACAATTGAAAAGAAGATTATATCTGAAGATGATTAGGTTTGAAGCAACAGATCAAATCATGCTTTGAATGTAATCTATGTCAAACTATAAATCTTATTCAAAAATAAAATCAGTGAAGTAGATTAGATCTGAAGATGACAAATACGGGGAACAATATAACGATAGAGGTTTTATGATTTGGGAAGAAAAGGAAAATGGTTTAGGGCTTCATCAAGTTTCAAAACAAAGCAAGAAAGAAAGGAGATAGGTGAGGGAAAAAATAGATAGCATATAGGAGAAGAGAGAGATCGATGAGAAGAAGAGATTTTGAGAGTTGAAACGACAACGACGAGAGTTTAGAGAGTGAGAGATCGTCTTGAGTGTCGTGAGTGAGAGAGTGAAAGACTTCAGAGTTCAGAGAGAAGGAGAGAACACATCAGCGGAAAAATTAAACGGGACCTTTTGTATCGGGTGTTTAAACACCCGATGCTAAATGTATTTGAGATACACATATAGTATCGGTTGTTTAAATAACCGATGCTAAATGTCAGACGCAAATACTTTTAGCATCGGCTGTTTAAACAACTGATGTTAAATGTGGGCGTGAAAATTGAAATCTTCCATTTAATTGCAAAATTGCCACAGCGTCTACATTTAGCATCGGGTATTCAAACAACCGATGCTAAATGATGCTTTTTAAAGTCAATTTTGCACTAGTGTGCAATGGTTGCTGGCAGCAATTGAACAAACACATCAAAAATACCACAAGTCATAGAAATTAATGCTTATGCAATTTAAAGCAGAGATATGTGAATTTGCTCTTCATTCTCTTAATTAATAATGCAAAATTACTGAGTTACATTAAATAATTCAATTTTTAGAGCTAAATAACTCTATATATTATAGAGTTATCACACCCCCAAACTTAAATCATTGATTGTCCTCAAGTAATGACTTTTCTACCAAACAGTTTTCAAAAACTATGTCTTCCTTTTCTTTTGAGAAGATCAGATCAGCTAGCTATTTCATTTGAGCTTTTTCCATGAGTACACTCTTTTCCTTAACTCAATCCTTTTGATTTCCCACAAAGCTTGTGAACCATTGGTTCTTCAAACATTCAAACTTACTTAAGCTCTTTTGTGTGAGTGTGTGCCTTCACTGAACTTCAGATTGGTTCATAGACTAATTTCAAAAAGTTCATGTAGCCTTTGATAGAAAAAGTTTGCTTTTGATCAAAACCAAAGATTTTTCAAAAGAGAAGCTAGACTCACAAAATCTTATAAGAATTGAGGGTATTTCAACACACAACAAAGGGTCTTTGTAAGAGACTCAACTTGACCAGTGAACCTACACTTTGAGGTGGTATTTGATTGCTGAAGCAATGACTTTCTTTGTATTGCAGGTGCATTGTGTTTGACAAAGAAGAGTAGCTATATTGTCCTCCTCGCTGTTCCCCTTTTTGCATATTTTATATCTTTTTCTTTTTGACTTTTTTGTCTTTCTTTTCTTTTTCTTTTTCATGCAATTTTTGAAACGGATACAACTTTAATGATTTGGATCAATATAGCTATATTACAAGATAATTCACTTTGTGTATGACTTTCTTTAGACAATTGCACTGACTTTCCTAAAATTGAGCTTCTTGGCCTTAGTACTCATTGAGGCACCCCCAAACTTATTTCCTTAAGCTTTCCTCAATTTTTAATAAAAACTTGGCTTTTGATCTTGGTTTACTAAGACTACCCTAAGCATCCATTTATTTTCTAGTTAGTTAGGTTCCTCTCTTAATCTCAGTGAACTTAGTGTTGAAGCAAAAATACTTTTGATTATTTTCCAAACTATCTGGCCACACACTAAAAGTTTGTCAAAAAATGATTTTGTTATGAAAAATTTTGCACTCACTTCCTTGCTTTTCACAAAAACCTTAGCTGATCATTCTTCTCAAAAACCTTTGAACACACAACACAAATTATTTACTAAACATACATACTAAATTATTTAAAGCATGCATACTAAGTTATATAAAACTACCTTCAAACAAAAGAGTTTTTTGGTCATGCCATGCTTTGGTTTTGGCTTTGTATATTTCTGCATTTTCATAGGCAAAATGCCTCAATTCTTCAAGCTCATTCAATTGTAGGAATCTAGCTGCACCTGCTTGGTCAAGATTGAGATTGAGCTTTTTCATGGCCCAATATGATTTATGTTCTAGCTCTACAGGTAGGTGACATGTTTTTTCATACACTAGCCTATATGGTGACATTCCTAGGGGGTTTTGAATGTTGTTATATAAGTCCACAATGCATCATCTAAGTGTAGTGACCATTCTTTCCTTGTGGGACCAACCATTTTTTCAAGTATCCTCCTGACTTCCCTATTAGACAACTCTGCCTGACCACTGGTTTGTGGGTGATAGGCAGTGGCTATTTTGTGATTGACTCCATATTTGGCTAACAAATTTTCAATGAGTTTGTTGCAGAAATGTGACCCTTCATCACTTATAATTGCCCTTGGTGTTCCAAACCTAGTGGAAATGTTCTTTTGCAAGAATCTACTTACTGATTTAGCATTATTATTTGGCAAGGCTACAACTTCTACCCATTTAGAGACATAATCTACTGCTACCAAAATGTATAGATTGCCAAAGGAAGGAGGAAATGGTCCCATGAAGTCCATCCCCCAAACATCAAAGAGTTCAACTTCTAAGATATTTGTGAGTGGCATTTCATGTCTATTTGAAATGTTTCCCGCCCTTTGATATCTATCACAATTATTAACTAATTGTTATGCATCTTTTAATAAGGATGGCCAATAGTAGCCTGATTGCAATACCTTGGCTGCAGTTCTGGTGCTTCCAAAGTGACCTCCATAGGGAGCTGCATGACATTGTAGGAGCACTGGTTGTTGTTCATTTTCTGCTAGACACCTTCTAATGATTTGATCTGGGCATTCCTTATAAAGAAAAGGATCATGCCAATAGTACTTCTTCACTATGTGGAAAAACCTCTTCCTTTACTGATAAGTCATGTTTACTGGTATAACTTTGCTTGCAAGAAAATTGACTATGTCAGCAAACCAAGGTGTAGCAGACTTTGTTGCTCCTGCGACAGTTGCTACTTGCATTACAGGTGCAATGGTTGCTCCTGCAATAGAATGCTCTGCAAAAACTGCTAAGAGTTTTTCATCTGGGAAGCATTCTTTGATATCTTCCTCTATGGTACCCGCATCTTCATTTTCAATTCTAGACAAGTGATCAGCAACTTGGTTCTCCACCCCCTTTTTATCACGAATTTCAAGATCAAACTCTTGGAGGAGGAGAACCCACCTAATTAATCTAGGTTTTGCATCTTTTTTAGCAATTAGGTACTTAATGGCAGATGATCTGTATAAACAATTACTTTTGTGCCTACCAAATAAGACCTAAATTTATCAATAGCAAAGACTACAACTAAAAGTTCTTTCTCAGTAACAGTGTAATTGATTTGTGCCTCAATTAATGACTTGCTAGCATAATAAATTAAATGAAAAACTTTGTCATACCTTTGCCCCAGGACTACTCCTACTGCAAAGTCACTAGCATCACACATCAACTCAAAAGGCTTGCTCCAATCAGGTGTTACTATTACTGGTGCTGTGATTAAGGCCTTTTTTGCTTCTGGAATGCTTCTAAGCAATCTTTATCAAACTTGAATGGCACATCATGCTGTAGCAATTGACACAATGGCTTTGAGATCTTTGAGAAATCTTTGATGAATCTCCTATAGAACCCTGCATGTCCTAGAAAGCTTCTGATACTCTTGACAGTAGTTGGAGGGGGTAATTTTTCAATCACTTCAATCTTTGCTTTGTCAACTTCAAGCCCTTTCTTTGAAACTCTATGGCCGAGGACAATGCCCTCTTGAACCAAGAAGTGACATTTTTCCCAATTGAGGACTAGGTTGGTTTCCTCACATCTGTTGAGAATTTCTTCTAAGTTTTTCAAACATAGATGAAAATTCTCTCCAAACACTGAGAAATCATCCATAAAGACCTCCATTGATTGCTCAATGAAGTCTGAAAATATTGCCATCATACATCTTTGGAATGTTGCTAGTGTATTACATAGTCCAAATGGCATCCTTCTAAAGGCAAAGGTACCATAGGGACATGTAGAAGTTGTTTTCACTTGATCCTCAGGGTCTATAGCTATTTGATTATAGCCTGAGTAGTCATCTAAGAAACAACAGAATTCTTTATCTGTCAATCTATCCAGCATTTGATCAATGAAAGGCAATGAGAAATGGTCCTTCTTTGTTGCTTTGTTGAGCTTTCTGTAGTCCATGCAAATCCTCCATCTTGTGATTGTTCTTGTAGGTATTAACTCATTTTTGTCATTGGCTACCACTGTCACTCTGCCCTTCTTTGGCACACATTGTACTGGACTAACCCAAGCACTATCTAATATAGAGTAGATTATTCCAGCATCTAGCCACTTGATTATCTCTTTTTTCACTACCTCCTTCATGATAGGATTCAATCTCCTCTGGCCTTCAATGCAATTCTTAGAATTTTCATCAAGCACAATCCTATGCATGCAAATGGAGGGACTTATTCCTTTGATATCTGACATTTGCCACCCAATTGCTTTTTTATGCTTCCTTAGGGTAGTAATAAGATCATGCTCCTGTTCTTTAGAGAGATTAGAAGCTATGATCACAGGTAAAGTATTATTTTCCCCTAAGAAAGCATATTTGAGGTGTTGTGGCAATTCTTTGAGCTCTAATTGAGGAGGTTTCTCTATTGAGGGAACATTTCTCTTGAGATTAGAATTCTCAAGCTCTAGTGATTCATATTTCCTTGCCCATATTTCTTTGACAGCAACTTCTTTATGTAGGGCATCATTTTCTGCAGGTTCCCCTGCATCTGGCATTGCCTCCTTTCTCTCATGCAACACCTCTTTTGTGGGCAGAATTGTGTGCTTGATAAAGTTGAACCAAGCCATTGCCTCAGGCTTCAAGTTTCCTCTCTTCACTTTGTACTCATTGGCGCCTCCTTTCTCTCATGCAACACCAATTACAGCCACAACATTCTTCATAGCCTCCATTTATTCCTTGCCAAAATTTCTTACATCCCTGTTGAAGGCCAAATCATTGTAGTCCAATCCAAGGCACTCATTGATGGTCCTTGAATTGAACCTAATAGAAATACCACACACTTCAGAGACGAACTGAGGGTTACCTTCCTTTGGAGGGGGAATGCCCTCATAGAATTCACAGACCACAACTTCATAGAAGGATGAGGGGTATTGGATCAATTGGTTCCACCCTAATGCGTTCACAATGGATGTGAACGCATTAGGGGCATTCTGCACATCAAAGCCCCTTTCAGCCTAGAAATTCATCCTTTGAAATTTCTGGGAATCCTCAGCATCCTCAGGTTTCTTGGTCGCTCTCCTTCTTGCTTAAATCGATTCACAACGACCCATGGGGGATTTTCTCTTGCCATTGGTTTTGTTAGCGCATGCTTTGTTCTTGCCATTGGAGCAGTTACTTCACACACAAAAATGAGGGTTTGAGAGAGAGGGTTTGTAATCAGCGAATAGAGATGATCAAGAATGGAAATGCGAAGGGAATGGTTTGGGGAATGGGTGTTTTTAAAGGGATTGGACGGTTTAGGAAAGTTATGGGAGTTGGCACAATTACACAATATAGCTGTTATGGGTAAGGTGGCGTGTTTCAAAGATAGAGGGTGATGGGACATGTGGGGTAACGCTAGGGAGCACAGGGTGACAACACATCACCACCTCAGCACTTAAATGAATTTGAAATTTTAATTTACCCATAACTGCCTTAACACAAACAATGTTGCAGCAACAATGCTGAAAGCAATGTTGCAGCACCAACTGTTGCCACACCAACTTTAAAATCCTGCAACAAAAACAAAACAAACAACAAAACACACATTTTATTAGTTAAAACACCTGGGCTGCCTCCCTATTGCGCTTGGTTTACGATTCCTCAGCCAGACTACCATCTTTGTTAGAGGTTTTGAAGATTGGTGGTGACCTTTCATCTCTCCACGGGCTCACCAAAATATTGCTTGACTCTCTGCCCATTGACTTTGAAGGTTGACTTAGTGACTTGATCATATAGATCCACAACACCATGAGGGTATACTTTCACCGATTCAAAGGGACTAGACCACATTGACTTGAGTTTTCTTGGGAACAACTTGAGTCTTGAATTAAACAATAATACATTGCCTCCCTCAGCTAGCTCCCTTTTCTGAATCTTGTTGTCATGCAAAGCCTTGGTCTTATCCTTGTACAACTCTGCATTCTCATAGGCAAACTGTCTCATCTCCTCCAATTCATTCAATTGCAATAGCCTAGCTGCCCCTACCTTTTCATAGTCAAAATTAAGCTTTTTGATGGCCCAAAATGACTTGTGTTGCAATTCAAAAGGCAAGTGGCAAGCTTTGCCATAAACAATTCTATAAGGACACATGCCTAAAGGAGTCTTAAAAGCAATTCTGTAGGCCCATAATGCATCATCCAAATGAAGAGACTAATCTTTTCTAGTGGGTCCTACCATATTTTCTAACACCTCTTGATTTCTCTGTTAGATAACTTAGCTTGACCACTGGTGTGAGGGTGATAAGCAGTTGCTATCTTGTGCTTCACTCCATACTTAGCTAAGAGGCTCTCAATGAGTTTGTTACAAAAATGAGATCCCTCATCACTAATAATTGCTCTAGGAGTTCCAAACCTTGTGAAAATATTCTTCTACAGAAACTTGCTAACAGACTTAGCATCGTCATTAGGTAAAGCAACGGCCTCAACCCATTTAGACACATAGACCACAAAAACCAATATGTACTCATTGCCATAGGAAGGGGGAAATGGTCCCATGAAATCCATACCCCAATCATCAAAGAGTTCTACCACTAAAATGTTGGTTAATGGCATTTCATGCTTGTTTGATATATTTTCTGTCCTTTGACAATTATCACACCTCTTAACCAATTCATGAGCATCTTTGAATAGTGTAGGCTGTAACACCCCAAAATAGTTCAATTAATTAATTAGTTGAGTTATTTAAGGTTTATAACTTTTTAATTAAGCTAAGTACTAATTAGGAGGTTATTTCATTTAGGGGATACTTAAGTGAAATGGAGAAGGTGGGCGTAGAGGCCCATGAGCCAATTGAGGCCCATGAGCCATTTGAGGTCCAAAGGCTTGCATTAAAGGGAAGTGTCGAAGGCAAGGAAACATGTTTCACAAAGAGAATCTTAGAAAAGTCAAGAGAAGTAAGAGAGAGAAGTTGGTAGGTGAGATCAGAAATTCTAGAGAGAAGGGAGAGCATTTTGGCGAGGAAGAAGCTCAAGCTCAACGGAGAAGTGTTGCTGCGAGTGTTAACTGGAGGAATCGGTGAAGAGAGGGTTGTTTGCTCTACTGAACAAGGTTAGGGGGCTCTCTTCTCACGTATGATTCCGTAGTATGATGAGTGTTATGTGTGAGTCGTTGTATTTGTTCTTCCTTGAGCTGTGTTGCATGCTTATGTGTGTTTTCTGATGTTGTTTGATGTTCTGTTTAGCTCGTTTCAGTGAGTTTACGTTGGGATGTTGAGTTGTTGGTCCCGAGAGACTACTGAGTGAAATGGGAGCTGAGAGAACTCACAGTCCCAGTGAGCTAAAGTGAGAGACGTGAGAGTGTAAGGTCTTACGTAGTAGAACACTAGACTACCGAGGTGTAGATTGGGAGTTGAGTGTTCATAACACAGTGAACGTGTGTTGAGCTTAAGCGAAGGGGTTGACTTGGGTAGTAGAGGTGTATCTATCTATCACTAGTCTAATAAAACTTAAGTGATGATCGTAGACAAAAACGTAAGTGACGAGGTCATAGAAGCCGAGGTGAGTGATAGAGCACTAGTAACTAAGTGTACGAGTACATAAGACTAGGTATAAGGATCGGTTTGTGCTTGCTGAGGTGTAGAGTAAGTAGGCCGAGATGCTTAGGCCGAGGTAAAGTACTTAGACTTAGTTGCTGAAGTGCCGTTGACAACTTGTAGCGCGGATTAACCGAGGAGTTAAGGCCGAGACTTAGAGTATATCCTACCTAGGTGCACTTGACGAGGTAAGACGTACGTTTAGTGTAAAGTAGAATGACTAGGAGTGGAGCAGAGTATAGGCATGCCGAGGTGCCAAACGTGCCGAGGTGCTATAGGTGCCGAGGTGTGGTTTTAACACTAGTATAGCGCAGGTTATTGCTGGGCGTGACTGTGAGTGTCGTTTTGGAGTACCAAGTGCGTGGGGGGTTAAATGTGTAGTCATTTTAGTCCTTAATGGACGTTTTGGTCCTAAGTAACATGGCAGTCCTCGTAGCGACCGTTTGGTCCGCTACTAGGCGCCGAGGTGGTTGGTGAGCTAAGGGCGACAGCCTTAGTGTCGTTGGTCGATGCAGAGACGTCGGCCTTTGCCCAGAAAAGGGTATATATGCGTCGTTGGGCCTTATGGCTATGTGTAGAGGAGTATTACACGATGAAGTCCCTGATGGGCATTAAAATAAATGAAAATGGTGATGCAGAGGACTTAGGTCCTAGAGGTGAGCAGAGGACTTAGGTCCTACTATGGATAAAAGGCTGCGGTCTAATTGGTGAGTTACTGAAATGGGTTATGATTTCATTGAATAATGTATATGTTGTGTGTTATGCATTGTTCATGGCGTCGCATAAATCATAAGCATATGCCCTGAAAGTATGGGTCGTGGACTTCGGTCTTATTGGTGAAAGCAGAGGACTTCGGTCCGAAGGTGATAGCAGAAGACTTCGGTCTTAAATGGATCCATCATGCATATGCCCTGAAAGGATGGGCCTGCATCATTCATATAATTCATGCACTAAATAATTGTGTTATTCGTGTGCTGTGCCGAGGTGTTTATCTGTGTTCTTAGCATGATACTTATCGTAAAACTTTATTATATGTGTTTAGAGACTCACCCTAGCTGCTTTTATGTTGCTCTCATGTGGCAACTTGCAGGTATCCCTGAGTAGAGGTCAGTTCTCACTCAGTGTCGTTGGCGTCGTCATTTTGCTCTGGTAGTGTAACACTTGGGGGCCGAGTAGTGTAGTGGTCTGTATGTAGGATATTTTGTATTATGAACCTATGCTTTTGGAACTTGTATTATTTTGACTATGTTGTAACTAATATCATATGACTTGTTGAGCTCGGTTCCTTATTGGCGAGGCATCTTGTATGTACATTTGCACTACCACTTTGTTTTTTTAGGCTGCGCAAATGAGACTTGTTGTGTTTTATTGTTTTGCTTGGTTAAGTTCTTGTAGAAAAATGTAGCACTCCTTGAGTGGTTTTGAAAACTCGATTTAATTGCTTATTAGTATTAGGATTAAGGGGTGTTACAATGAGTGGTATCGAGCAAAAGTCCCGGTCTTGTCCGACCAAGTGTTGAGTCTTGAGTTCCCAAAAGTTTGAGTTTTATGGCTCGTTCTAAGTAGATTTGTTTATATGTTTAGAGTAATGGCCGGAAGAGTGGGAGGAATGATCTTTGCGTTGATCGCTTTGCTTTGAAGCGATAGGCTCTTTGCCATAGGAATCGACCTCGGATGGCGTAGAGGATCTTTGGGCGAGGAGGTTGGCTACGTTTGAGAGGAGAATCCTCCTACTTTCAAAGGGAGGTATGACCACACGGAGCTATGGCTTTGGTTAAAGGAAATAGAAAGGATCTTTCGAGTGATGGAGTGTTCGATTGCGCAAAAGGTGAGATTTGGTACACACATGCTTTGAGGAGGCACGATCGTGGCTTGTAAATCTTCGAAGGCTGGAGATTGATGAAGAAGAAATCACATGGGATATTTTCAAGAGGGAGTTCCTGAGGAAGTATTATCCCGAGGATGTCGGGGGAAAGAAAGAAATGGAATTCTTCGAAATGACGGGGGAATAAGACAATGGCCGTCACGCGCCAAGTTTCTAGAGTTGGTGAAGTTCTACCCCATTACAATCGAGCTAATCTTTGAGTTCTCCAAGTGTATTAAGTTTGAGAATGGTTTAAGACCCGACATCAAGCAGGCCATTGGGTATCAGCAGATAAGGGTGTTTGCTCAGTTGGTGAATAGCTGCAGAATCTTCGAGGAAGACAAGGTGGCTGCAACTACCACCTATAAAGCTGGAAGGGAGAAGCAGAATTCTCAGTACCGTGCTAAGCCATACGAGGGTTCTGGTGGAAAGGGTAAAGGGAAGTGGAAAGTTGGTTGGGCCAAGGCGCCGAGTGGGGGAGATGCTCCTCCAGGTATTATATGTTTTAAATGTGGAAAACCGGGTCACAAGAGTTTTGACTGCCCATCCGTTAAGTGTTTTAAGTGTGGCAAGGAAGGCCACAAGGCTCCAGACTGTGAGAAGAAGGATATGACTTGCTACAACTGTGGGGAGGTAGGGCATATCAGTTTGAAGTGTTCCAAGCCGAAGAAGGAAAGGAATGTTGGTAAGGTGTTCGCGCTAGCTGGGTCCGAGGTGGTGAACCAGATAAAAGGTACGTGTTTTATAAATGGAATTCCTTTGATTGCAATCGTGGACACTGGTGCCACGCACTCTTTTATTTCTGCATTGTGTGCTAAGAGATTGGATTTAGTGTTGTCTACCATGGTGAGGGAGATGGTTATTGGCACTCCGGCAAAGGGGTCAGTGACTACCTCTCTCGTTTGTTTGAAGTGTCCTCTGTTAGCCTTTGGCAGAGACTTAATAGTTAATCTAATTTGTCTACCTTTGGAAGGGATGGACGTCATCCTGGGTATGGACTGGTTAGTGGCTAACCGAGTTCATATCAATTGCGCTAGTAGGTCGCTAAGTTTCCTTTCTTAGAGGTGGAAGAATGCATTACGATGTCTGCCGAGCAGCTGCGCAGAGTAATGAAGGAGGGGGCTACGTTGTTTGCGTTGAGGGTGACGATGTCTGCAGAGAGCCGAGCTAAAATTGGTGAAGTGCCAGTGGTGCGAGAGTTTGCAGAAGTGTTTCCGCAGGCGAGATTCTGAAGTTCCACCGAAAGAGAGAGTCGAGTTCGACATTGAATTAGTGCCAGGGGAACTAGGCCTAGCCGTCTATGGCACCTTATAGGATGTCTGCGGTGAGCTAGCCGAGTTGAAGAAGCGATTGGAAGAGTTGCTGGAGAAAGAGTTCATAAGGCCAAGTGTGTCGCCTTGGGGCGCACCTGTGTTATTGGTGAGAAAGAAGGACGGAAGCATGAGATTATGCGTGGATTACAGACAGTTGAACAAGGTAACAATTAAGAACAAGTACCCACTCCCAAGAATTGTGATTTGATGGACCAATTGGTGGAGTGCGCAAGTATTTTCAAAGATTGACACGAGGTCGGGTACCATCGAGATCAAGGTGAAGGACGAGGACATTCCTAAGACGATTTAGAACTTCGGTATGGACACTCACGAGTATTCGGTGATGTCATTCGGTGTTACTAATGCTCCTGGAGTATTCATGGAGTATATGAATCGTATCTTTCATGAATATTTGGATCAGTTTGTGGTAGTATTTATTGACGACATTTTGGTCTACTCCAAGTCCGAGGAGGAGCACGCCGAGCATCCGAGGTTAGTGTTAGAGGTATTGAAGGATAAGAAGATGTACGCCAAGTTGTCCAAGTGTGAATTACGGTTGAGGCGTTGAATTTCCTAGGTCATGTGATCTCCAGGTGAAGGTATAGCGATTGATCCTTCCAAAGTAGAAGTCGTGTTGCAATGGGAAGCACCCAGTCGGCTCACAGGTGAGGAGTTTTACGGGTTTGGTGGGTATTACGAAGGTTCATAGAAGGGTTTTCCAAGTTGGCGTTGCCACTTAACTCGATTAACATGTAAGGGAAGGCGTTTGTGTGGGGCGACTTGCGGTGTGAAAGCTTCCAAGAATTGAAGAAGAGGTTGACAACGTCTCTTGTCTCCGACGTTGCCAAATCCAAATGAGCCGTTTGTGGTGTACTGTGATGCGTCTAAGATGGGGTTGGGCTGCGTGCTGATGCAAGAAGGTAAGGTGGTTGCTTACGCTTCAAGGCAATTGAAAATTCATGAAAAGAACTACCCTACACACGCGATTTGGAGCTTCTTTGCTGTAGTGGTGTTTGCATTGAAGATATGGAGGCATTATCTATATGGTTCGAGGTTCGAAGTGTTTAGTGACCATAAGAGTTTGAAGTATCTGTTTGATCAGAAGGAGCTGAACATGAGGCAGAGGAGATGGTTGGAGCTACTGAAGGATTATGATTTTGAGTTGAACTATCACCCCGGGAAGGCAAATTTGGTGGCTGATGCACTAAGTAGGAAGTCGTTGCATGCATCAGCAATGATGGTCAAGGAGTTAGAGTTAATTGAGCAATTCAGAGACCTTAGTTTAGTGTGTGAGCTAACTCCTCAAAGCATTAAGTTGGGAATGCTGAGAATCACAAATGAATTTCTGAGTGACATCAAAGAGGCGCGAGCAGGTGGACGTCCAAGCTTGTAGGCGTGGCGGCGGGTATTGGCGAGCCGAGAACAAAGATTTTGAGTTGGATGCGCAAGGGTCATTAAGGTATAGAACTTCGGATTTGTGTCCCCGATGACGAGGCGATCAAGAGAGCAATCTTGGAAGAGTGTCATAGGAGTAAGTTGAGTATTCATCCAGGCGCGACCAAGATGTATCAAGACTTGAAGGGGTTGTTTTGGTGGCAAGGTATGAAGAGGATGTAGCCCGGTTTGTGTATGCGCTTGTTTGGTTTGTCGAAATCCAAGGTAGAACATCGAAGCCAGCAGGTTGTTGCAACCATTGAAGATTTCTGAGTGGAAGTGGGACGATGTTACGATGGACTTTGTAACTGGTTTGCTGAATGCAAGTAAGGGAGAATTTGACTGTGGAGACAGTGCCGATTAGGATTGAAGACCGAGAAGTGAAGACTTTAAGAGGAAAAGAGATCAAGCTAGTGAAGGTGATTTGGTTTGGAGTCGCCAAGTGAGAATGCTACTTGGGAGCCGGAGAGCAAGATGCAGAAGCCTATCCCGAGTTTTGCTTGCTTGAGTAAGATTTCGAGGACGAAATATTCCAAGTGGGGGAGAGTTGTAACACCCCAAAATAGTTCAATTAATTAATTAGTTGAGTTATTTAAGGTTTATAACTTTTTAATTAAGCTAAGTACTAATTAGGAGGTTATTTCATTTAGGGGATGCTTAAGTGAAATGGAGAAGGTGGGCGTAGAGGCCCATGAGCCAATTGAGGCCCATGAGCCATTAGAGGTCCAAAGGCTTGCATTAAAGGGAAGTGTCGAAGGCAAGGAAACATGTTTCACAAAGAGAATCTTAGAAAAGTCAAGAGAAGTAAGAGAGAGAAGTTGGTAGGTGAGATCAGAAATTCTAGAGAGAAGGGAGAGCATTTTGGCGAGGAAGAAGCTCAAGCTCAACGGAGAAGTGTTCTTTGCGAGTGTTAATCTGGAGGAATCGGTGAAGAGAGGGTTGTTTGCTCTACTGAACAAGGTTAGGGGGCTCTCTTCTCACGTATGATTCTGTAGTATGATGAGTGTTATGTGTGAGTCGTTGTATTTGTTCTTCCTTGAGCTGTGTTGCATGCTTATGTGTGTTTTTCGATGTTGTTTGATGTTACTCATTTAGCTTTCGTTTGGTAAGTTTACGTTGGGATGTTGAGTTGTTGGTCCCGAGAGACTACTGAGTGAAATGGGAGCTGAGAGAACTCACAGTCCCAGTGAGCTAAAGTGAGAGACGTGAGAGTGTAAGGTCTTACGTAGTAGAACACTAGACTACCGAGGTGTAGATTGGGAGTTGAGTGTTCATAACACAGTGAACGTGTGTTGAGCTTAAGCGAAGGGGTTGACTTGGGGTAGTAGAGGTGTATCTATCTATCACTAGTCTAATAAAACTTAAGTGATGATCGTAGACAAAAACGTAAGTGACGAGGTCATAGAAGCCGAGGTGAGTGATAGAGCACTAGTAACTAAGTGTACGAGTACATAAGACTAGGTATAAGGATCGGTTTGTGCTTGCTGAGGTGTAGAGTAAGTAGGCCGAGATGCTTAGGCCGAGGTAAAGTACTTAGACTTAGTTCTTTGAAGTCCGTTGACAACTTGTAGCGCGGATTAACCGAGGAGTTAAGGCCGAGACTTAGAGTATATCCTACCTAGGTGCACTTGACGAGGTAAGACGTACGTTTAGTGTAAAGTAGAGTGACTAGGAGTGGAGCAGAGTATAGGCATGCCGAGGTGCCAAACGTGCCGAGGTGCTATAGGTGCCGAGGTGTGGTTTTAACACTAGTATAGCGCAGGTTATTGTTGGGCGCGACTGTGAGTGTCGTTTTGGAGTACCAAGTGCGTGGGGGGTTAAATGTGTAGTCATTTTAGTCCCTAATGGACGTTTTGGTCCTAAGTAACATGGCAGTCCTCGTAGCGACCGTTTGGTCCGCTACTAGGCGCCGAGGTGGTTGGTGAGCTAAGGGCGACAGCCTTAGTGTCGTTGGCCGATGCAGAGACGTCGGCCTTTGCCCAGAAAAGGGTATATATGCGTTGTTGGGCCTTATGGCTATGTGTAGAGGAGTATTACACGATGAAGTCCCTAATGGGCATTAAAATAAATGAAAATGGTGATGCAGAGGACTTAGGTCCTAGAGGTGAGCAGAGGACTTAGGTCCTATTATGGATAAAAGGTTGCGGTCTAATTGGTGAGTTACTGAAATGGGTTATGATTTCATTGAATAATGTATATGTTGTGTGTTATGCATTGTTCATGGCGTCGCATAAATCATAAGCATATGCCCTGAAAGTATGGGTCGTGGACTTCGGTCTTATTGGTGAAAGCAGAGGACTTCGGTCCTAAGGACTTCGGTCCGAAGGTGATAGCAGAAGACTTCGGTCTTAAATGGATCCATCGTGCATATGCCCTGAAAGGATGGGCCTGCATCATTCATATAATTCATGCACTAAATAATTGTGTTATTCGTGTGCTGTGCCGAGGTGTTTATGTGTGTTCTTAGCATGATACTTATCATAAAACTTTATTATATGTGTTTAGAGACTCACCCTAGCTGCTTTTATGTTGCTCTCATGTGGCAACTTGCAGGTATCCCTGAGTAGAGGTCAGTTCTCACTCGATTAATCGCTGGCGTCGTCATTTTGCTCTGGTAGTGTAACACTTGGGGCCGAGTAGTGTAGTTAGTCTCGTATGTAGGATATTTTGTATTATGAACCTATGCTTTTGGAACTTGTATTATTTTGACTATGTTGTAACTAATATCATATGACTTGTTGAGCTCGGTTCCTTATTGGCCGAGGTACTGTATGTACATTGCACTACCATCGCTTTTAAATCACATAAATGAGACTTGTTGTGTTTTATTGTTTTGCTTGGTTAAGTTCTTGTAGAAAAATGTAGCACTCCTTGAGTGGTTTTTGAAAACTCTGATTTAATTGCTTATTAGTATTAGGATTAAGGGGGTGTTACATAGGCCAAAAATAACCAGATTGCAACACCTTGGCAGTTGTCCTCATTCCTCCAAAATGGCCACCATATGCCGCATCATGGCATTGTTCCAGCACCAATTGTTGTTCTTTGTAACACCCCTTATATTTAAAACTAATTCAATTAACTAAAATCGAGTCTTTCAAAAAAAACTTTCCACGCACCTCAAAGAGGGTGGTACATTTAATGAAAACAACGTCAAACATATTTCATATCATAGTCACGTGGTTTAAACCCCAAAAACAACTTTGTTTAGCGTTTACGATGTCCCGTCAAATAGTTTGCGACAAATGGAAAATGAAACTGAGTTCACGTACTCAATACATAGTTCAAAATCATTTCAATACATAACCATAATAAAATAATACTAAGATCCCATCCCCGGTGTTACTATCAGAGCGGACTCAATAGACCCAAGAGGCATGGCACTTCACTCGGAATCACCTGTTTGTCGCCACGAGAGCAGGCAACAAGAAATGCTAGGGTGAGTCTCTTTACATAAATAATAACAGGTAAAATAAGCCTTATATTAAGAACTAGCTAGCAACAACAATTCCACGGACACAAGGCATTTATCATTCACATGAGATACCAAACAAGCAACCATAATAGATTAATTGGGCATTAACAAGAATCTCAAGAATGTATGATTATATGCATGTATGCAACATGCATGTGGATCCATATTCACCTCACCACCCCGTCGGGTATTTCATCACCACCCCGTCGGGTATTTCATCACCTGTTGGCCGAAGCCCCTCACCAACTGTTTGGCCGAAGCCATGCATATGATTCATGTGACATTATGACAATGCATCACACCACACTAAGCACACCGCATCAATTATTAACTACCACTTCATCAATTGTCAAACACCACCTCATCAATTGTTTACCATCACCTCACCAATTGTTTATCATCACCTCACCAATTGTTTACCATCACCTCACCAATTGTTTATCATCACCTCACCAATTGTTTGTCACCAATTCGTCAATTATTAATTAACTCTCACCTAAGGACCAAAACCACCCCATAGGGACAACCTCCTCACTTGAGGACCATTTTGACACGCCAATAATTAATTTAGGGACTTAGGGATTTATTTGACACGTTGGGACTAATTAGACGCTAAGGGATTATTTTGTCACGCCAAGGATTAATTTAATTCTTAGGGACTAATTTGTCACACCAAGGATTAAATTAATTCTTAGGGACTAAACCATCACTTAGACTTATTTTGGGTACCTAGACACTAAGGGGCAGCCAAAATGGCGCCCCATAACCAAACACCACAACCACACTCACACACACCAGCACAGGGCGCCAAGTTTCTAGCAAACCGCCCCCCCTGCACCTGTCCACTCTGCACACACAATTCACCCACGCCACACACACCTGGCGCCAAAATGCTAGGCATTTGGCGCCTCACACTGCCAGACACGAGCACAGCCACACAGGCGCGCACACACTCAGTCACGGGCGCCAGATTCTTAGGTAATTGGCGCCCCCTCCTGCCAAACACACCCAACCAAGACACAAGACTCAGCAACAGTATACTGGGCGCCACTTTGCCTAGCAAATGGCGCCCCTGCCCAGCACAACACACCTCCAAGTGCTTCCTTCAAACCACATAAACCTAATTTCTAATTAAACAACTCAATTCTCCCATAAACAACAAGCACATAGGTATCAATCAACTTCATCAATGTATTTATTTCACATACTTCACCTCATGAAAGCATTTCTTCAAACACATAGCATGCAAAATCCACAACACATAATTTTCCTACAACAAGTAGCATGGTAGCAACAATCCAAACACTCATACAACAACAAACATAGAATAAACACAAATTCACACAATTACTTCATACTAGGCTATTTTCCTACATAACACATATTCTACTTGTTATTATGAACATAGTGAGAATCCCCTAACCTTTGCAAATTGAAGAATGTAAGTCCTCTATCCTCCAAAAGCCCAAGAAACACCAAAACCATCACCAATTCCAACTTTGAGCTTAAAACCCCATTAATGGCAAAACAACAACAAATAGGAATTAGGGATTGAAACTAACATCAATAGCTAGAGGAGGAAAAATGGAGAAGATTGATACCAAAAAGTCCTCACCTTGAGCCAAGATGGAGAAGTTCTCTCCACTTCTTCTCCTCCTCCTTTCCTTCTTCCTCCCATGGTTTCCCCTCCTTTCTCTCTTTCACTCTCTCGGTTTTCCTTTCTCATTTCCCAGCCGTAACCTTTCCCCTCTCTCAATTCCATTCATTTAAATCATCATTTAACCTTAGGCCCAATCAATTTGGGCCCTATTACTTACACCCACCTCCCCTCTTTACTACCACTACTCCTAATACTTAAACACCTCCTAACTAATAGAATTAAATCCTAACTTAATTATCCCACTTAATTAAATTAGGCTCCTCACTTATTTACTACACCTCACTCTTTAAATAAATTGATTACCTTATTATTATTTAAATATGACCAACTAACATATTACTTACTTAAATTAGTCATAATCTCTTAATTAAGTAAATTAAATAATCACCTAAATAAATTAGTTAAATACTCACCTAATTAATTTTGGGGTGTTACAACTCTCCCCCACTTAGAATATTTTCGTCCTCGAAAATCACGCTACTCTCATCAACAAGGTGAATCTAGTTCGCACTTAATCTCTTCGAAAACTTACACGATTTAAATCATAATGTTAACTCCGGTACATCTACCTACAACCCTTTTAAAGTTCTATTCTTTGGTCTGTGAAACACTAACGTATGCGTCTACTTCTCCTCATGGGCCTCAACCTAATATATTGACTCCACTGCCTAGGTTACATAACTGTTTACTTTCATTCTAAGCATAAATCGCCACTATAGGTTCAAGGATAACACACAATTCCCGCAGTAGCGTCTCCCCCACTTGGCTCTCTGCCCGAACTCTCCTCTCTCTTGCCCTTACCGCTTGACACATCATAGGCTTCCTACTAAACCAAGAATTCCTCTTCTCCTTCACTATCTTGTACGAACGATTGCATCTTCCTCGAAGATTTACGCTAAACTCATGAATTCAACATCCACTCTTCTTATCCCTCTAACCATCCTCCTCCAAGTCCTATCGTATACACGACGGATTAAGCACTCTTTCCTATATTCTTACTTCCCAATCTGGTATTCTAACCTGTAGGTTGTTGAAGTCCTACCCGACTACCCAACACAAGAGACACAACAATTATGGCCAGAGGCCCACCAACAGTAACAATCGTATTAACACAACAATACCAATCTCAACAAGTTGTCGTATATCTAACATCATTCACATCAACAATTAACACGATCATAATAACAAAATTCGAGTTCGACCTATTCTACAATTAATCATTTCATTCAACGTTCTAATTATTCTTTTTAAACTCAGGTGCAGAAAATTCTGCAGCTATGTGTCTACTTTGGCGAATTAATTAAAATAGTAAACGACCTCGGATTTCGACAAATAAATACTTGTTGGAAAGCCACGGATGTGTAGTTTCTGAAAATATCTTTAAAGTTTCAAAACAAGGAGCCAATTAGTACAGTTTTTAGAAATAACCCAAACAGTTTTCAGACTTGACAGATTCTGTCCTCCTATTTCATTTCACGATAAATCGACTTAAACTTGACCAAACGAGACGAAACTTCAGCCCGAATAAACGCATTTGGAGTATAGTTTCTAACGGAAAGAGAATCGTTCAAAACGGAGTTCGTTTGAGGACACAAAACTTTCAAAAACTGAACCTACCCATAGATTGATTCTAGAAATTTGACTCGACTTTGGAGATTCATAACTGGAGTCACACAACTCCGAATTTAACGAAACCAGTGCCAAAACGACCGGATTTAAGTCTATTTTCGAAAACACTCAGCCACAAAATTTTTGACTCAACCAAACAGTACCAGTTTTCAAAAGACTGAAACAACGTCCAGATTGTTTTTCCAGAATTTTAACCTAGCTTGTTTCACCTATAACTTGAGTTCTACAACTCCGAATTCGACCCAATCAGTGGCAAATTAACAAGCATTCAATCAAGTTTTCGAAATGACAAACCACATAATTTTTCAATTGGCCAAACAATACCAGTTTTTAAAAGACTGAAACAGCATCCCGTAACACACGTAAATCATACGCAAAGTAAAACTCACCATTGTCAATCACCAAAACCAATTACAATCATCACATACTTATGCATTCCATCAAACATCAACTAAGCATAACCAATCGTGCAACAACTTAAACACGCAATTTCGAAAGATTAAACATGTAGGCTTTTTCTTCGATTCCCTTTATCCCTAGAGATTGGTTAACATGCAATTTTACAACTTCCCTAGAAACTACCATGGACATATAATTCTACCAAATTCAATTGATTTCATATCCCAAAAATAATATAACCAACTCATGCTTCTTAAAACAATTGCTTTGATTCAAGACTTGATATTAATTTACCCAAATGAAATTACATATTCTTGTCAACATTCAGCAAGGAAAACTAATCAAGTAATATAAGTGCATAAAAGATCTCGCCGTACGTTTCATCATTAGATTTTAGGAGCCACGTAATCAAACCAAGAAGTGCCAATTAATAATGGTAATAGCAACAACAAGGGCCACCGTTAAATCATAAACCGAACAAAATTTTCACAATTGGAACTCATATTTAGAAGGTATTCAAAAGTGTATATGTTTGTTTCTAAAACCTTGACAATTATTATTGGACTCACATCCTCGGAGCATAAAAATTTTAACTCATTAAATCATGCAATTTATGTCCAATCTCATAATTTTTCAAACATCATTAAATCACAACCTAATCGGTTCAAAAGCCGAATTTATGTCACTTTTCGAAATAAAATCTTAGAACAACTTGAAAACCAAATACAACACTAGTTTGGACATCACATTCGTTTTCCCTTTAGCATAAAATTTTCCAATTACCGTTTCTTTTTGAAAATCATAGAACTTACAGTTTGTCCAAAAAGGGGAAACCATATGCAACCTTAAAGCTTACTCTCACACAATTATGCAACCACATAAACAACTACTTATTAGTTCAAAATTCTAGTTTCCAACATACACTCGGAAGGTAAGGAAAGTTAATCATTTCATTTTTAACAACTCATATCATGCTCACAAACAAGCCGAAGTGAAACACTGAAAATGTCAAAACTTCAAGTTATGCAACTTTAATTGAGTGAATGAAAATATAGCCTTACACAACATTTCATTTTAGCACATTAACTTCGAAACAATTAAGCACAAACCAATTTAATTCATATGCGTCACAAAAACAGTCAACTTATGTCAAGGACGTCAATCAAGTGCAATAATATTCAACAAGCAATCCTTCAAATATTATCTAGTGTATAATTTACCGAGATTAGGTCACATTAAAGTACTATCTATATTCTAATAAGCTACTCAAGCAATCAATTAAATTAAAGTTAGTGCATGCATCCGAAGTTAATAGTAACTATGAGTTATTGTCGCCTCTTTCATTGGGGATGAGTGATTGGGGTGATCGGTCCCTCCTACTCATGCAGCCAACTAATTAAGGTCACAAAAACTACTTTCTTTCAAATTTATAACTACCACATTAAAAGACTTTTAACGTTGTCTGGAGTGCGAAGGCGTCGTCACGACTTTCACTCCTCTGACGTCGTTATAACTCTTTTAATCACACATATCTTAATGATACAGACAACAGTCACGAACAGACAAAATCAATGGTATAACCACTAGTTACACAGTCCAGGCACATATACTTCAATAATACAATATAATTTTCAATCGTAATCTAACAATTAAGTCATAAGGCACGTCAATTAATTAACAAACCAACAAAATTAACAGTAATAAACAGCAACATAGTTATGATTTTAGAACGAGTACTAAGACTCGAGGGTTAACAGACTCGACAACTTGGCCGGACGGACCGAACTGCTCTGATACCAGATTGTTACATAGGCCAAAAATAACCAGATTGCAACACCTTGGCAGTTGTCCTCATTCCTCCAAAATGGCCACCATATGCCGCATCATGGCATTGTTGCAGCACCAATTGTTGTTCTTTGTAACACCCCCTTATATTTAAAACTAATTCAATTAACTAAAATCAGAGTCTTTCAAAAAAAACTTTCCACGCACCTCAAAGAGGGTGGTACATTTAATGAAAACAACGTCAAACATATTTCATATCATAGTCACGTGGGTTTAAACCCCCAAAAACAACCTGTTTAGCGTTTACAGTAATCCGTCAAATAGTTTGCAGCACAGCGGAAAATGAAACTGAGTTCACGTACTCAATACATAGTTCAAAATCATTTCAATACATAACCATAATAAAATAATACTAAGATCCCATCCCCGGTGTTACTATCAGAGCGGACTCAATAGACCCAAGAGGCATGGCACTTCACTCGGAATCACCTGTTTGTCGCCACGAGAGCAGGCAACAAGAAATGCTAGGGTGAGTCTCTTTACATAAATAATAACAGGTAAAATAAGCCTTATATTAAGAACTAGCTAGCAACAACAATTCACAGACACAAGGCATTTATCATTCACATGAGATACCAAACAAGCAACCATAATAGATTAATTGGGCATTAACAAGAATCTCAAGAATGTATGATTATATGCATGTATGCAACATGCATGTGGATCCATATTCACCTCACCACCCCGTCGGGTATTTCATCACCACCCCGTCGGGTATTTCATCACCTGTTGGCCGAAGCCCCTCACCAACTGTTTGGCCGAAGCCATGCATATGATTCATGTGACATTATGACAATGCATCACACCACACTAAGCACACCGCATCAATTATTAACTACCACTTCATCAATTGTCAAACACCACCTCATCAATTGTTTACCATCACCTCACCAATTGTTTATCATCACCTCACCAATTGTTTACCATCACCTCACCAATTGTTTATCATCACCTCACCAATTGTTTGTCACCAATTCGTCAATTATTAATTAACTCTCACCTAAGGACCAAAACCACCCCATAGGGACAACCTCCTCACTTGAGGACCATTTTGACACGCCAATAATTAATTTAGGGACTTAGGGATTTATTTGACACGTTGGGACTAATTAGACGCTAAGGGATTATTTTGTCACGCCAAGGATTAATTTAATTCTTAGGGACTAATTTGTCACACCAAGGATTAAATTAATTCTTAGGGACTAAACCATCACTTAGACTTATTTTGGGTACCTAGACACTAAGGGGCAGCCAAAATGGCGCCCCATAACCAAACACCACAACCACACTCACACACACCAGCACAGGGCGCCAAGTTTCTAGCAACCGCGCCCTCGCACTGTCCCACTCTGCACACACAATTCACCCACGCCACACACACCTGGCGCCAAAATGCTAGGCATTTGGCGCCTCACACTGCCAGACACGAGCACAGCCACACAGGCGCGCACACACTCAGTCACGAGCGCCAGATTCTTAGGTAATTGGCGCCCCCTCCTGCCAAACACACCCAACCAAGACACAAGACTCAAAGAACAAGATATCAAGCGCCACTTTGCCTAGCAAATGGCGCCCCTGCCCAGCACAACACACCTCCAAGTGCTTCCTTCAAACCACATAAACCTAATTTCTAATTAAACAACTCAATTCTCCCATAAACAACAAGCACATAGGTATCAATCAACTTCATCAATGTATTTATTTCACATACTTCACCTCATGAAAGCATTTCTTCAAACACATAGCATGCAAAATCCACAACACATAATTTTCCTACAACAAGTAGCATGGTAGCAACAATCCAAACACTCATACAACAACAAACATAGAATAAACACAAATTCACACAATTACTTCATACTAGGCTATTTTCCTACATAACACATATTCTACTTGTTATTATGAACATAGTGAGAATCCCCTAACCTTTGCAAATTGAAGAATGTAAGTCCTCTATCCTCCAAAAGCCCAAGAAACACCAAAACCATCACCAATTCCAACTTTGAGCTTAAAACCCCATTAATGGCAAAACAACAACAAATAGGAATTAGGGATTGAAACTAACATCAATAGCTAGAGGAGGAAAAATGGAGAAGATTGATACCAAAAAGTCCTCACCTTGAGCCAAGATGGAGAAGTTCTCTCCACTTCTTCTCCTCCTCCTTTCCTTCTTCCTCCCATGGTTTCCCCTCCTTTCTCTCTTTCACTCCCTCGGTTTCCCTTTCTCATTTCCAGCCGTAACCTTTCCCCCTCTCTCAATTCCATTCATTTAAATCATCATTTAACCTTAGGCCCAATCAATTTGGGCCCTATTACTTACACCCACCTCCCCTCTTTACTACCACTACTCCTAATACTTAAACACCTCCTAACTAATAGAATTAAATCCTAACTTAATTATCCCACTTAATTAAATTAGGCTCCTCACTTATTTACTACACCTCACTCTTTAAATAAATTGATTACCTTATTATTATTTAAATATGACCAACTAACATATTACTTACTTAAATTAGTCATAATCTCTTAATTAAGTAAATTAAATAATCACCTAAATAAATTAGTTAAATACTCACCTAATTAATTTTGGGGTGTTACAACTCTCCCCCACTTAGAATATTTTCGTCCTCGAAAATCACGCTACTCTCATCAACAAGGTGAATCTAGTTCGCACTTAATCTCTTCGAAAACTTACACGATTTAAATCATAATGTTAACTCCGGTACATCTACCTACAACCCTTTTAAAGTTCTATTCTTTGGTCTGTGAAACACTAACGTATGCGTCTACTTCTCCTCATGGGCCTCAACCTAATATATTGACTCCACTGCCTAGGTTACATAACTGTTTACTTTCATTCTAAGCATAAATCGCCACTATAGGTTCAAGGATAACACACAATTCCCGCAGTAGCGTCTCCCCCACTTGGCTCTCTGCCCGAACTCTCCTCTCTCTTGCCCTTACCGCTTGACACATCATAGGCTTCCTACTAAACCAAGAATTCCTCTTCTCCTTCACTATCTTGTACGAACGATTGCATCTTCCTCGAAGATTTACGCTAAACTCATGAATTCAACATCCACTCTTCTTATCCCTCTAACCATCCTCCTCCAAGTCCTATCGTATACACGACGGATTAAGCACTCTTTCCTATATTCTTACTTCCCAATCTGGTATTCTAACCTGTAGGTTGTTGAAGTCCTACCCGACTACCCAACACAAGAGACACAACAATTATGGCCAGAGGCCCACCAACAGTAACAATCGTATTAACACAACAATACCAATCTCAACAAGTTGTCGTATATCTAACATCATTCACATCAACAATTAACACGATCATAATAACAAAATTCGAGTTCGACCTATTCTACAATTAATCATTTCATTCAACGTTCTAATTATTCTTTTTAAACTCGTGCAGAAAATTCTGCAGCTATGTGTCTACTTTGGCGAATTAATTAAAATAGTAAACGACCTCGGATTTCGACAAATAAATACTTGTTGGAAAGCCACGGATGTGTAGTTTCTGAAAATATCTTTAAAGTTTCAAAACAAGGAGCCAATTAGTACAGTTTTTAGAAATAACCCAAACAGTTTTCAGACTTGACAGATTCTGTCCTCCTATTTCATTTCACGATAAATCGACTTAAACTTGACCAAACGAGACGAAACTTCAGCCCGAATAAACGCATTTGGAGTATAGTTTCTAACGGAAAGAGAATCGTTCAAAACGGAGTTCGTTTGAGGACACAAAACTTTCAAAAACTGAACCTACCCATAGATTGATTCTAGAAATTTGACTCGACTTTGGAGATTCATAACTGGAGTCACACAACTCCGAATTTAACGAAACCAGTGCCAAAACGACCGGATTTAAGTCTATTTTCGAAAACACTCAGCCACAAAATTTTTGACTCAACCAAACAGTACCAGTTTTCAAAAGACTGAAACAACGTCCAGATTGTTTTTCCAGAATTTTAACCTAGCTTGTTTCACCTATAACTTGAGTTCTACAACTCCGAATTCGACCCAATCAGTGGCAAATTAACAAGCATTCAATCAAGTTTTCGAAATGACAAACCACATAATTTTTCAATTGGCCAAACAATACCAGTTTTTAAAAGACTGAAACAGCATCCCGTAACACACAGAAATCATACGCAAGTAAAACTCACCATTGTCAATCACCAAAACCAATTACAATCATCACATACTTATGCATTTCATCAAACATCAACTAAGCATAACCAATCGTGCAACAACTTAAACACGCAATTTCGAAAGATTAAACATGTAGGCTTTTTCTTCGATTCCCTTTATCCCTAGAGATTGGTTAACATGCAATTTTACAACTTCCCTAGAAACTACCATGGACATATAATTCTACCAAATTCAATTGATTTCATATCCCAAAAATAATATAACCAACTCATGCTTCTTAAAACAATTGCTTTGATTCAAGACTTGATATTAATTTACCCAAATGAAATTACATATTCTTGTCAACATTCAGCAAGGAAAACTAATCAAGTAATATAAGTGCATAAAAGATCTCGCCGCACGTTTCATCATTAGATTTTAGGAGCCACGTAATCAAACCAAGAAGTGACAATTAATAATGGTAATAGCAACAACAAGGGCCACCGTTAAATCATAAACCGAACAAAATTTTCACAATTGGAACTCATATTTAGAAGGTATTCAAAAGTGTATATGTTTGTTTCTAAAACCTTGACAATTATTATTAGACTCACATCCTCGGAGCATAAAAATTTTAACTCATTAAATCATGCAATTTATGTCCAATCTCATAATTTTTCAAACATCATTAAATCACAACCTAATCGGTTCAAAAGCCGAATTTATGTCACTTTTCGAAATAAAATCTTAGAACAACTTGAAAACCAAATACAACACTAGTTTGGACATCACATTCGTTTTCCCTTTAGCATAAAATTTTCCAATTACCGTTTCTTTTGAAAATCATAGAACTTACAGTTTGTCCAAAAAGGGGAAACCATATGCAACCTTAAAGCTTACTCTCACACAATTATGCAACCACATAAACAACTACTTATTAGTTCAAAATTCTAGTTTCCAACATACACTCGGAAGGTAAGGAAAGTTAATCATTTCATTTTTAACAACTCATATCATGCTCACAAACAAGCCGAAGTGAAACACTGAAAATGTCAAAACTTCAAGTTATGCAACTTTAATTGAGTGAATGAAAATATAGCCTTACACAACATTTCATTTTAGCACATTAACTTCGAAACAATTAAGCACAAACCAATTTAATTCATATGCGTCACAAAAACAGTCAACTTATGTCAAGGACGTCAATCAAGTGCAATAATATTCAACAAGCAATCCTTCAAATATTATCTAGTGTATAATTTACGAGATTAGGTCACATTAAAGTACTATCTATATTCTAATAAGCTACTCAAGCAATCAATTAAATTAAAGTTAGTGCATGCATCCGAAGTTAATAGTAACTATGAGTTATTGTCGCCTCTTTCATTGGGGATGAGTGATTGGGGTGATCGGTCCCTCCTACTCATGCAGCCAACTAATTAAGGTCACAAAAACTACTTTCTTTCAAATTTATAACTACCACATTAAAAGACTTTTAACGTTGTCTGGAGTGCGAAGGCGTCGTCACGACTTTCACTCCTCTGACGTCGTTATAACTCTTTTAATCACACATATCTTAATGATACAGACAACAGTCACGAACAGACAAAATCAATGGTATAACCACTAGTTACACAGTCCAGGCACATATACTTCAATAATACAATATAATTTTCAATCGTAATCTAACAATTAAGTCATAAGGCACGTCAATTAATTAACAAACCAACAAAATTAATTGATAATAAACAAAGAACATAGTTATGATTTTAGAACGAGTACTAAGACTCGAGGTTAACGAGACTCGACAAACTTGGCGGACGGACCGAATCGCTCGATACGGTTGTTACATAGGCCAAAAATAACTGATTGCAACACCTTGGCGCTTGTCCTCATTCCTCCAAAATGGCCACCATATGCCGCATCATGGCATTGTTGCAGCACCAATTGTTGTTCTTTGTAACACCCCCTTATATTTAAAACTAATTCAATTAACTAAAATCAGAGTCTTTCAAAAAAAACTTTCCACGCACCTCAAAGAGGGTGGTACATTTAATGAAAACAACGTCAAACATATTTCATATCATAGTCACGTGGGTTTAAACCCCCAAAAACAACCTGTTTAGCGTTTACAGTAATCCGTCAAATAGTTTGCAGCACAGCGGAAAATGAAACTGAGTTCACGTACTCAATACATAGTTCAAAATCATTTCAATACATAACCATAATAAAATAATACTAAGATCCCATCCCCGGTGTTACTATCAGAGCGGACTCAATAGACCCAAGAGGCATGGCACTTCACTCGGAATCACCTGTTTGTCGCCACGAGAGCAGGCAACAAGAAATGCTAGGGTGAGTCTCTTTACATAAATAATAACAGGTAAAATAAGCCTTATATTAAGAACTAGCTAGCAACAACAATTCACAGACACAAGGCATTTATCATTCACATGAGATACCAAACAAGCAACCATAATAGATTAATTGGGCATTAACAAGAATCTCAAGAATGTATGATTATATGCATGTATGCAACATGCATGTGGATCCATATTCACCTCACCACCCCGTCGGGTATTTCATCACCACCACCCCGGGTATTTCATCACCATTGGCGAAGCCCCTCACCAACCTGTTTGGCGAAAGCCATGCATATGATTCATGTGACATTATGACAATGCATCACACCACACTAAGCACACCGCATCAATTATTAACTACCACTTCATCAATTGTCAAACACCACCTCATCAATTGTTTACCATCACCTCACCAATTGTTTATCATCACCTCACCAATTGTTTACCATCACCTCACCAATTGTTTATCATCACCTCACCAATTGTTTGTCACCAATTCACAATTATTAATTAACTCTCACCTAAGGACCAAAACCACCCCATAGGGACAACCTCCTCACTTGAGGACCATTTTGACACGCCAATAATTAATTTAGGGACTTAGGGATTTATTTGACACGTTGGGACTAATTAGACGCTAAGGGATTATTTTGTCACGCCAAGGATTAATTTAATTCTTAGGGACTAATTTGTCACACCAAGGATTAAATTAATTCTTAGGGACTAAACCATCACTTAGACTTATTTTGGGTACCTAGACACTTGCGGGGCAGCCAAAATGGCGCCCATAACCAAACACCACAACCACACTCACACACACCAAAGACAGGCGCCAAGTTTCTAGCAACCGGCGCCCCACACTGTCCCACTCGCACACACAATTCACCCACGCCACACACACTGGCGCCAAAATGCTAGGCATTTGGCGCCTCACCGCTGTGACACGAGCACGACCACACAGCGCGCACACACACTCGATCCACGGCGCCAGATTCTTAGGTAATTGGCGCCCCTCCCGCCAAACACACCCAACCAAGACACAAGACTCAAAGAATATCTTTGGGCGCCACTTTGCCTAGCAAATGGCGCCCCTGCCCAGCACAACACACCTCCAAGTGCTTCCTTCAAACCACATAAACCTAATTTCTAATTAAACAACTCAATTCTCCCATAAACAACAAGCACATAGGTATCAATCAACTTCATCAATGTATTTATTTCACATACTTCACCTCATGAAAGCATTTCTTCAAACACATAGCATGCAAAATCCACAACACATAATTTTCCTACAACAAGTAGCATGGTAGCAACAATCCAAACACTCATACAACAACAAACATAGAATAAACACAAATTCACACAATTACTTCATACTAGGCTATTTTCCTACATAACACATATTCTACTTGTTATTATGAACATAGTGAGAATCCCCAACCTTTGCAAATTGAAGAATGTAAGTCCTCTATCCTCCAAAAGCCCAAGAAACACCAAAACCATCACCAATTCCAACTTTGAGCTTAAAACCCCATTAATGGCAAAACAACAACAAATAGGAATTAGGGATTGAAACTAACATCAATAGCTAGAGGAGGAAAAATGGAGAAGATTGATACCAAAAAGTCCTCACCTTGAGCCAAGATGGAGAAGTTCTCTCCACTTCTTCTCCTCCTCCTTTCCTTCTTCCTCCCATGGTTTCCCCTCCTTTCTCTCTTTCACTCCATCGGTTTCCCTTTCTCATTTCCAGTAGTAACCTTTCCCCTCTCTCAATTCCATTCATTTAAATCATCATTTAACCTTAGGCCCAATCAATTTGGGCCCTATTACTTACACCCACCTCCCCTCTTTACTACCACTACTCCTAATACTTAAACACCTCCTAACTAATAGAATTAAATCCTAACTTAATTATCCCACTTAATTAAATTAGGCTCCTCACTTATTTACTACACCTCACTCTTTAAATAAATTGATTACCTTATTATTATTTAAATATGACCAACTAACATATTACTTACTTAAATTAGTCATAATCTCTTAATTAAGTAAATTAAATAATCACCTAAATAAATTAGTTAAATACTCACCTAATTAATTTTGGGGTGTTACATTCTTCATCAGCCACACACCTTCTCAGCAACTGATCTGGACACTTCTTGTATAGGAAGGGTTCATCCCAATAGTACTGCTTAGCCACATGCAGAAACCTCTTCCTTTGTTGAAATGTCATCTCACAGGGCACCACCTTGCTAACCAGAAAATTTATTATGTCAGCATACCACGGTGCTGCAGCATCTGATGCTGCAGCACTTACTAGACAAATTATCAGCAATTTGGTTCTCCCCCATTTTTATCTTTAATTTCAAGATCAAATTATTGGAGGAGGAGAACCCGTTTAATTAGCCTAAGTTTTGCATCTTTCTTAGCTATCAAATACTTAATGGCAGAATGATCAATAAAAACAACAGCTAAAAGTGTAAATTACATAAAGACTTCTCCTTTTATGTAAAAGTAAATAGGCTTCCATAATCAGTAGAAATTATAAAAAGTAGTTGAACATACTAAGAGGAAAAACACTTGCAGAGATAAAATTCTCAACTAGCTCATCAACATCAAAAGTTCTCGTTTCACAAAAAAAAAATAACTAAATTGAAAGCAATCGTGGAAGAAAGATGGGCTACTTTCTTTGGCCCTCACTTCAAAGTGGTGCATTCAAAAACTTGATGTTCATAATGCTTTTCTTAATTGCCAACTTCATGAAGATGTCTATATGGCTCAACCTCCTAGTTTCACTATGGGTGATAATAAGTCCAGTGTTTGCCAAATCAACAAAACTCTTATTAGCTTCGGCTTTGTTCAATCCAAGTGTAACCCTCACTTCTTATATACAATCATGAAGGACAATGCATTCTTACTTTAATATATGTTGATGATATTATAGTGACAGGCTCCTTTACTCCTCTTGTTCAATCTGTCATCAACAAGCTCAATGCTCATTATTCTCTCAAGGAACTAGGGCCATTGGATTATTACCTCGGCATTGAGTGTGTAACACCCTAATATTTCTAAACACTAGAAATATCAAGTGTACCTAATGACATACATCAGAGTATGAAAATTCCTGTTTCAGATATTGAATTGACCAAAAACTCTCGAATCCTAACCAAAGAGTCTTATACATAATATAGTCCAGAGTTCAATATCCCAAAACAAGACAAAGCGGAAACGGTTTATCCAACTTAGCCTATTTGTAAGTTACATAATCCAATTACAGAAACTACAGGGAAAAGTAAAACATAGACAAAGGCAAAATGTCTACATCAATTCCATAGTCAGGCCACCTACTCGTGCCACATCGCATTGTGCTTTCCTTGTTTATCTGTAAAACAACAACATATGATAGGGTGAGATAACATATCTAAGTGAGTCTTACCGTGACCATTTACCTATCACTCGATTCATTTATGAAACATTTATCCTTTCAAAAAGATTATTTATGACGCACCCAATCCCTCGCTGAATTGGTCAATAGCGTTGGAAGTTTTCTCTCAACCTAAGTACGCCTTGACGCACCCAATTCCTTGCCGAATTGGTCAATAGCGTTGAAAATTTCCTTCCAACCTAAGTACGCCCATTTATTAATAAGTTGATATTAATTACAATACACCATCAATCACTAAGTAATCCGATAAATGAATTACATTAAAGTTCATAGCCCAATTCTTGATGACTATGTACAATTAAAATTATAAACTATAGTTCACAACCCAATTCTTGATAGTTATGACTATCCTCTTATTTAATCTAGTACAACACCTTAAACCATTTTTCTTTTCTTCGGTTTGCGGTAAACCCAATCCACTCACGGTGAACATCCTCATATGGGCCTAGCTCGAGGGCTCATGACTTCCCTCTCCCTAGTGTACTATCCTCTTGGGTCGTCACCCATAATCGATATAATTAAATATCATACCCGCATTGGGTCGTCTACTATATTCAATATATATATATATATATATATATATATATATATATATATATATATATATATATATATATATATATATATCAAACCGCATTTGGTCGTCTACTATATTCGATATAATTCATATATCGAACATAATTCATTCAACGACAAGTTATAATAGCATGTTATCATAAGTATGAATTCATGAAATCAGTCCAGTCAACATTTAAGTCATAAAACATTTGGTTCCCACACATATTCTAAGTTTTACGGTATTTCAAAATATTCATAACTTTAACCGTTTAATTCAAAACAACTTTGCACATGCATCAAAACCATAACAATGTCAATCCATAATCATCACAATTGGCTGGGAAGAGGATTAGAGGAAGTTTGGAGTCGAAAGGAGCCTCGAAACAAAGAATCGGGACTCGGGAATAAACTTCGCTCGTTTTTGTTTCGTTTCGTTCTCCGTTCGTATCCAAACCGTGATCCAATCCAATTCCAACCTACAAACAGAAAATATAATACCCAATTCCAGTCCAAACAACATCAATCACAAGAAATTACATCAAGTAATTCATTTCGAGATTTGTAATGACACAAACCGACATTTCAACACACAACATGAGTGCCGAATTTCCTACAGCAGTGCACCTACTTCGGTGAATTAGTTAAAATAGCAAACGACATCGGATTTCAACAAATGACCACTCATTGGAACGCTCTCTGAGTGTAGTTTCTACATATGATTTTCATTTTTCAAAATAAGCATCCAGCTGGTACAGTTTTTCAAAATACTACACGGGGGTATCAAAATTAGACAGAACTTTTTGGTCAACTTGCAACCCAATTTTCTTCCTGATTTCTTAATGAAATTTGGTGAAACCAGTGCCCATTTCATAGGAAATTAAGTCTACTTTCCAATGAAACAAAAACCAACTCAAAACGATATCTTTACAGAAAGTTACGAGCAAATTATCTAGAACAGTGGCATACGGGTTTCAGAATAATGCATAAAATTTTACAGTTTTTGACTCTAAAATCCTTCGAATCGAATGAGACGAAATCATATCAATAACACCACCAACAAGTTCAGAAACAATAAAAACCCTAAGCGTGAGTAAAACTCACCAATCGTGATGAGAATCACGAGAAACCGAGTCTTTGATGAAGTTCAATCGTTCCGAAATCGACCCGAACTCGTTCCAACTCTTCCAAATAGCTCCCAATTGAAAAACTAGCAAATCAAACACTCTCCCCCTACTGTCCCACGAACCAAACAGCAAGGTGAGTCACTTCTAAGCATTCAAGTTTTTGAATTTCTTAGAACCTTAAGCTAGCTTCCAATGTACCAAAACCTCCATTTCCACACACTTTAGAGCTTGAACCTCTTCAATGGCGATTTGAGAAAGATGAAGAAATAGGGTATGAAATTAGTATCAATAGATAGATCTTGAAAAATGGAGAAGAATGGCATAAGAATCACTTACAAGCATTGAGAGATAAAGAGACTAGGGTTTCCTCTTCCTCTACATTCCTTCTCCCTTCTTTCTCTTTCTTTCTCTCGATTCTCCCTTCTCTCTCTCTCTCTCTTGGTTTCTGAAATTTTAGTAAAGTGAGGTGGTTGGTTTGGTTTAGTGTCTTGTAGCTCATTTAGTGTGATTGGTATAAAGACTAAAATACCCTTAGTGTTCTAATTTCCACTCAATTCTAATTCTACCCCAAAACAATCACACACAATCATATAATTCCATCAATTATGCATTTAAATTATATACTCTAGCAATTATAAATTGCTTTCGTGACAACCTCATATCCGTGACTTGATTTATTACCTACTCGAGTAATAAATCACTCGTTAATTTCTTAATTCGAAATTAACGAAATTAGGGATGTTACAGAGTGCAAACACACTTCTAATGGATCATTACTATCCAGAAATGGATGATTGTAAGAGTATCTCCACCCCTCTACCTGCTAATCTCAAACTATCCAAAAATGGTGTTGATTATTTTGAGGATCCTTTACTCTATAGAAGTATAGTTGGAGCTCTACAATATGTCACAATAACAAGACCTGAATTGGGATACTCTGTCAATAAGGTATGTCAATTCATGTCCCAGCCTTTAACCTCTCACTGGACAGCTGTTAAACGTATCCTTAGATACCTTAAGGGCACTCTAGATTTGGGTCTCACATTACAGCCAATTACTACTGGCTGTCCTCTTTCCATTTGGGCATTTTGTGATCCTGACTGGGCCTCCGATATTGATGATAGGAGACCCACCTCAAGTGCTTGCATCTTCCTAGGACCTAATCTCATTTTGTGGTGGGCTCCTTGCTTATGGATGGGAACATGCCTTAGCAGCGCTTGGGATGATTTTAGGCGCGGCGTATTCCCTTTGGCTATATAGTCAAAGAAGCAGACACTTGTTGCCAAATCAAGTGCAGAAGCTAAGTATTGAAGACTTGCATTGGTTGCCTCTAAAGTCCTATGGGTACAATCCCTGCTGCATGAGCTCCATCTCTCTACACCTCCTCCAGTCACCTTTTGTGATAATCAAAGCTCTGTTGCTTTGAGTCACGACCCAGTCCTTCACTCAAGAACAAAACATATGGTGCTAGACATGATTTTTGTTTGAGAGAAAGTCATCAATAAGTCTCTTATAGTTGATTGTGTGCCTGCTCAAGCTCAAGTAGTTGATATCTGCACGAAGCCTCTATCAAAGAATCAGTTTTGCTATTTTAGAGGCAAGCTCCGAGTGCTCCACACCTCTGAGCTTGAGGGGGGAATGGTAGATAGTAATGACTAATGTAAAATAATTGTACTCATTGCATCTTGTAACTGTACAATCAAAATCAGACAGATCAGAAACTTTGTAATCATGCGGTTTAGTGCTCTGCGATTCTGGCGATTATCTTAGTTAGCTTTCTGTTATCATTTAGTTTCAGTCAGTTAGTGTTCCTAACTATTCTGTGGAATAGGATATAGCAAGAACACGATGAATAGAGTAAGAAGTATAGAATGATCAGAATAACATCAGTCCTCTCTATTGGCCTCAGGGGCTTATATTTATATTACAAGGTGTCATTAATGCTCATAAGTATTACACATGAATGTAGCGAGATCTTAGGCGAGATTCTCGGGCTTTCCTAATATATCTAGCTAGATTCCTGCTTAAGGCCGAGCTTGTAGGAGACGTCGGCCCTTTTGGCCGAGGGGCGGTCCCTCGTCCTACATAGCCGACTAGTATCTCGGCGCTGAGGGAGAGGCGGTCTTCGTACGTCAGTCTTCGTCTTCTAGCCTCAGACGAGTCGGCTAGGAAGTGTCGCGTATCTGAGCCTTCCTGGGCGGTCGGCTGGGAACAATTAGAAACTCTGGTTATCAAACCAGTAGTATATATATAGTGTTGTACCCTATCTCAGAATCAATAAGAAAGAAAACGGTTTACATTCCATTGGATTCTTTACATTCTATCATTTAGTATTTGTAAAACAAGATACTAATTTTCTCTTACTTAATATTTTCTAGAAGATCAATCAAGCTCATGCTGATTCATCAAAGTGAACACTAATGCCTCCAACCAAACAAAGGTTGAGTAGCATCAAAAATTAACAAGAATACAAAGTAAAAAAACACTATTTTAGAATACCTGGCATGGAATCTAAAAGCTTTTGCTTCAAATTTCAGCAACCAAATAAAGGTCATACTGATTATTTTTTCCTTTAACTTAGTAAGCAACAAGCAAAGTAGCCAGTTTCTTCAACCTCATATTAATCTTGAAAATCTCAACCTTTGTTTCAAAGCATGAAACCCACAACCTTTAAGGTAGAAGACTAGAATAATTTAATCTTTTACAGCGTGTCGATCTGATCCTAAGTAATATCTAGAGAGAATGACTAGATCAAAAAAAATTAACCTGGGGGTATGGAATTAAGTATTACCCCAATATAGTTGAAACTTGAAAGTGTGGTAACAGCAACATGCATCTAAAAAACAAGGGAGGACTAATTGTAGAACATCATCTTTGACTTAGTAGCCCACAAAGAATAGAGATGGTGAGAGTTCTCACCTTGAGTAGATATAGTTCAATCAAATTCAAGTTTGCATCTGCCAGAGCCCCTTGGTGTGTTAAAAAATTTTCTGGGAATGCGGTCCTTCTCCAACTGCTCCTTGGAAAAACAAGAAATAAGCACTGATTCCAAAACAAGTCCTTTTCGCAAAACATACCTAATAAATTTCAGTTCATCCTTATTTCCTTGAAATCTTTTCAAGTGAATAAACCTTAGGTGGGATACAAGACAATTAGGAACACTTCTTGGCTTTGGCACACATCCATATAGAGGTGGTAATGGATCCTGCAGGCAACCAGGTACTGCTTAATGAAGTAAGATGCAAATAAATTAACAAAACTGGCACCAAAGCTTCATCAACAAACCTTGTGTTTCTTAATTCTAAGAGCTTGAAGCATAGGACATTTTTGAAGCACTTGGTACAAAAAACTAATGTTGAAACATGGTAGAATGAGGTCTAGATGTATTAAATGTTGAAATTCTGGAAATTCTACATCAAATAGCCTTAGCCACTGCTTGTACATGACAACAAGTGATTAGTATCATACAACTATCAGGACAAAACTAAGCTGCATATAAAAACACACATTCATTCACCTTGTTTGTTGAACAACCCAAGACTAGATATTTAACTCCAGAAAGCGCTCGGAGGAGATTGTTTAAAGGGTGTATAGATGCACATAAACTTTCACTTGGCATAGAAAACACATCAAGATATGCTTTGTCTACTTTGTGCAGATTGCCAATGCCATTGCCTTTGAACGTGATGTTGATGAGCCTAAGGTATTTGAGATTGGGTGCCTCTATTTCGAGACACGCCCCAACATCATTCTCAACTATGAATGTCAAGCTCTTCAGGGAATTTGGCACACGAAGTGTGGTCAAATATTTAGTAGAGACGGTAACTTCAAGAGTTTCAAGGATGGGGCAACCAGAGAGAATGACATTCAAAAAAGCCACGTCCACTTCACCGACAAGGTCTATTTCCAGCTTCTTCAGTGATGGTAAAAAAACCAATTGCGTTTGCGGCAAGATTTCACCGTAGAAACTGGGTAACATGAATAATGCTATCTATCTTAACATTGATTCATAAGTTGATATTTAAATTTGAATAACAACAATTGAATAATAATAATAATAATAATAATAATAATAATAATAATAAAATAAAAAAAGAGGAACATGAATTGTTAACCTACCTGAGAGAGACGAGTTTAGGGCAAGAGGAAAGTAAATTGAGAGGGAAGTTAAAGGCTTCAACTTCGTCGGAAATGAAGGAGAGATGGAGTTCCTCGAGATAGGGCCCAATGGCGGTGCGAATCCACGTGTCGGCATAGAGAGCGGAGAATTCGTCACGATAGAATTCGCAAGAGAGGCTGAACTTGTGAATGGCGCGGGATTTGCGGCGAAGGAGAAAGGCGTTCACAAAAAACGATACGTATCTGAACAATTCGTTCTCGCTGATTGGGAGATTATGGAAGTGTTCTTCATTGACATCCAGGACTTGGAGATGTTCCCAGAGATTACGATATCTGTGAGACACAAGACTGATGGTGTTAACGCATGTTCTGGTAGGGAGAAATGATAAAATGTGTAGAAGTAGAGATTCTGGTAAATTGCTCAGCCTGTCTATGCCCCTTTCATCGATCTTCTTTGCTCTTTTCTCCTTCATTCTCGCTTCGGTGACTGGGTAAACAACACTTCCTACTTCAAAAGTTCAAACGTTTCTTCTAATAAGGTCGCTTCCTCTTCTTTTATTGAGCAGAGGCGTCACTTCCTCATTAAACCTGTTTTCATTACTTGATTATTCATTTCAAAAAGAGTAAAGTATTTTTTTTTCTCTAAAAAAATATAGTTCTCCTCCTTTATCCCACTATTTTTTTTTTTGTCATTTATATTTTTTTTGGTCGAAATTGTCTGATTCTCATTAAACAGGCAAGGCCCGAACCAGTACAATCATACATTGTTACCATAGGCTCAATAACCTGAGCAGCGAAACGAGGGACTTACGGCACAACAACCCAACATGATTAAGATTTAAACAATTAAGCCCAACGACTTAAAACAAATAGGGACTTACAAATCAATTTGCCCTTTGCTAAGTCCGAACAACCACCTAAAAATTGAAATTAACAACTAAATACTAAACCAGCATAATCCAAGCTATGCAGCAAAAGGCCAAATTGTCCCTCTGAAACCGAAGCCCAGCTACCACCAAAACCACATAGGCCTACCAACTGCCATAGAGGAGACAACACCATCCCCGGAGAGACGTGCAAGAGACCCACAAGGCTGAATCAGTTAAAAACAGAGCCACAAAACACCCACATCAATGCCACCAACAATGATGAGCACCGAAAAACGCCTAGCACCTGAAATACAGTAGAACCACAAGGAAAACAAGGGAAGCAAACCGGAAAGTCCAGGACTTTCTCCGTAAATAGTGACCAACCGGCCACGGGGTCTCGTAAACCAGACAACTAGGGGAATAACGATATACATCGGAGGTGGGATTTGGACGAGGGTAATCTGAGGCAAAAACAGGTCAACCTGCAGAAATGGGGAAGAAGGAAAACACGGACAGAGAAGCAAGCTGGAGTGTTGGTTCAGATCTGGGAGTTCGAAGAAAATGACCGGAGATGGAAAGAGGAAGGTGGTCGAAGATGACTGAGAGCCGGTGGGAGAAGAGTTGAGAGATGGAGATGAACAAATCTACTCTTGGATGAGCGAACCAAACCAGCATAGCTAGGGACCATAGCACTGAAACGCACCTTATTGATGCTGGCACCAACTAGAAACAACAGAAAATAGAAGAAGGAGAAGAGGGGGAGCTCCGGCGGCGGAGGAAGGAGCCCCCCAGCGGCGGCGATTAGGTTTTATTCTTTCTCTCAAGCTTCTATTTTCAGACCCGAGAGCTCACGCTGCAAAAATTTTAGAAAAATAGTCATTTATATTTTAAGATGTGTATTTATGTCCATTATCTTTGTTGTTTTTTTTACTCATTAATTATCTTTGTTAAGTAGTACTCCATATGTTCCACAATACATGTCATTTTAAGGTAATTTACACATACCAAGAATGACCAATAAATTTTGTTGTTTTTGATGAAAGTATATACTTTTTTCCTAGAATACCCTTAACTATAAATTATTTCACTCTATATATTTCTCTCTCCACAATAAATAGTTAATTGACAAAGTAATAGTTAATGTTGCATTGGACTTTGAAAACGCCATGCAAAATGAAACAAAATATCTTTTTAAAAACGACATTTATTGTGAAACAGAGAGAGTATAAACTTATTGTAAGAAAAATTGGTATAAAACTATCTTTCATTTTTGAAGACTCGAGATCCAAATTGGTTACTAATAATTTCATCAGATGACAAATTAATCAGTGCCGTTTTTTTGGGATACATTAGTCTCTTGTGTGTTAATAGACTAATGTGTCCCAAAAGTTCTTAAACCAATGTCTTTTTCTTAAAAAATTTAGAAAAGTTTAATGAGGGTCTAGTTTGGACTGAACAACTAAATTAGGTGTCACTTAATTTAATTACACCCATCATCAAACCCTAATGCTGACTATTATAGTCGTTGAGCACAAAACACAAATGAAGCAGTCTTAGTCTCCACCGCAAGACAATGATGAGTTTGATGCACAATCCAAACTGCATCCATAAGCTAAACACCATTAGTGAAAAAAACAGGGGCACCGCAACGAAAATCAAAAGACCCACAATGTTTGTGTGGGAGGAAAGACAAAATTTCCATACTTTCCTCGTATTTGAAAACCAATTGACCCCAGGATCATTTGATTTGAAACTAAAGGTGATACAAACCCGAATTTCAACAATCAGAATTTCAACAATGAAAATAGATGGACAAAATTATGGATAATAGGAATTTGGAATAAAACTTGAGAATCAATATAGATAATTAGAGTAGAGATTACAACCCAAAGGGTCCAAGAGCAATGCTCCTCTCAGAAGTAACTACTTCTGGCCATAACTTCAAATAACCACCCAACATATAACAATCTAAAAGACAAACAACATATTTATATCAAAGTCACACCCAAACCAAATAACTAACAATTCAAATTCAAACTAACACACCAATAACTACTTCCTAAATATTATATTATTTATTCTTCTTACTTCTCCTTCTATAAATCCCCCAAATGACGGATTTACCCTTCTAGCACTTATTAAGAGTAGAGCACTGATAGTTAGTACGAAAAATCCTTGTACAAAATGTCAGAACTGAACACGTGTTAGATTATTAGATAAAGATGAATAGTAATTTTGCAGTTTGAAAGAAATCATCGGTCGGTGGTATGCGGATGCGTGATTTTTTTTCTTCCCGTAAAACGACTTCGTACTAACAATCATTTTCCTTAAGAGTATATGCGCTATCAAAAGGCCTAAGAGGATAAGGTGGGAATAAGTTGCAGGATCAGAGTATCGTGGTCTTTGGTAACTATAATCAGCAAAATGAACACAAGGGTGGATTAGTGCAAGATGGAAGCAAGGGTAAGGGTTTATGAACTAGATTTGGAGGGTCAAAAGGGGAGTGAGAGGAAACCAAGTCATAAGGGGTGCACAAGGTCAGATCGGGCGGGTGGGGGTGTGGAGGTCAACTTACTTGGAGCGCAGCAGAGGGGCAGGCGGGTGGTGGTGGTGGTCATATTCGTAGAGCAGTAAATGGGCGAGCGGAGGAAGCAGCAAAAGGTTTGAGAGTCACCGAGCTCATCTTTAGGGAACGCCCAAAAAACTGAGGAAATGTCGGAAAGCCAAATGAAGAGTTGCGTTTGGCAGCACTGGAAGCCTAGATAGACTAGGGAAGAGGGTGTCGCAAGGCACCACCAAACCCTAGTAGAGGTCTAGGGATGAGTCAATAACTAACAGGGGGCAATTTTGATAGGGCGGCCGGTGTATTCTTTTTTGTTTTTAGTTTTAGAATGTACGCATAGATTTGATGTTGGTTTCTTTTATTTAATTTTAGCTTTGTTTGATTTTGTGTTTATTTGACGAGGAATATGAATGGCTTTCTGTAATTGATCTTGTGTTTGAGAGAATTATGATTGGAGAAGTGGAGCATCTGTTTCATGAAAGTAATAAGTTCACGATCAATGTGTTTTGAATAAACTAGTCTAAACTTAGCCAAGGATAAGCTAAAGCTTGAACCTTATGATTCTGGTTTTTTGAGTCTCACCCCAAATATTAATAAGCCTTAACATAGTCGATGTTCAACGTAAGTTAACTATTTGCGGTTAATAAAGCTTAAAAAGTATGTATTTTATAAATTTGTTTGTTGTTAATTATTCAAAATTTGCATCACCAATGCAATTTATATTTGACTCTACCATTTTATTATACTGCATCAAAAAATGCTGATCTTGCAAAGCTGCACAATTAAGGAAAGCAAAACAGAGTGCCTAGGACTTTGGCTTTGAAAAAGAATACACCAACAAAATACCAAAATGGTGAATGATGAATGTACTTCAAATTGCATGCAGTGTTCTTCACTGTACCATGTGATTGTTATTGTGAAAAAAATTCTATTCAAATTCAGAGAATCAGAATTAAATATTTGTATTTAAAACATTCATTCAAGTCTTCCATCCATTCGGGACTCCCTTTTCCCTTCAATTAGGCAATATAAGTTATTCATCTATGTTTCTTTATCCAAATCCCAAGAACAAAATTTTGCAGCAGAACAAATTGAGACAATGTCATCCTTAACGAATGAACAGAAAAGTAGGAAACAATTATAAAAACTGTAAGTGATAAAAAGATAACAGAAAACAATGGAAGAGGAGACCTCTCGTCTTCAAAATAGAAACATTTCACTGCAAAACCTTCAATGCAGTCATGTATAATTGACTAGTATTCTTTATTACTGTTCGGTACCTAGGCTTTGGAGAAGCTCTTCGGCCAGGGGTACTTAGCTGTCCCGAGATCATCTTGTTGCTATTTGGTGCTCGGAATTCGGGCTCAAGTTGTGGAAGTCTGAGCGTGCCCACGTCGGGTGGGGGTACCTGCAAAACACTCTGACGCTCAAGTCAGAATATATCCGAGTATGTGCAGACGGACAATATAAGCATGCAGAGAATGAAAAGAGAGAGAGAGAGAGAGAGAGAGAGAGAGAGAGAGGAGGCTCAGAGAGAGCGATGTAGCAAAACTGAGAATTGCTTCAAATGAGAGAGACGTCCCGGGGTAGAGGGGCGGACCTCTATTTATAGGGAAAGGAGGCGTACCGTAGCTGTCGGATCGGGCGGAAGGATCCTAGCCGTTGGCTCTGCTGAACCGATGAAGGCGTTGCAGCCCAGGTCGGAACAGTGGCCTCCCAAGTTGTAACACCCCCTTCTACTTAACTACTGTTTAGTTTATTTTGAAAAATCAGAGTGCGTAAAACTTCCAGTGCAGCCACACGAGGGTGCCACATTTAATCAAAACACCTTACATAACTCCAAAATAGTAATTAAAATAAAACTCCAGTATATGATACATAGCACCAACAAGTCTGAGGACAAAATAGTACAATAGTGGGAGTAACAACTTAACATCTTAGTCCAAAATATAAAAGAAATAAATAAACTATACATCCCCCCGGTGCTACGTATCAGAGCCGACTCGACCATACTAGAAGAAGGATCTCTAAACACCTTTAGTCACCGTCACCTGCAGGTTGACGACATACGAGGCAACACGACGCAGTAGGGTGAGTCTCAATACATAGATAATAATAAATAAAACAAGAAACACAGTAGAGTAGGTACACTAGATATACAGTCAATCCAAATACACCATTAACACAGTTACGCCAGGAATACAGTTACATCCGAATACAATTACACCAAATATACAGTTACACCAAATACACCATTAGTTTATGAACACCCAATTAATCACCAGAGTATGCATGTAATGTATGAAATGCAATATGCATGTGGATCCATCATCACCTCAATAACCCCTTAGGGCACTCACCTCTTTGGCCGAAGCCTACATCACCCCTTTGGCCGAAGCCTACATCACCTCTTTCGCCGAAGCCTACATCACCTCTTTGGCCGAAGCCTACATCACCTCTTTATGCACATGATTTATGTGACACCATGACAATGCACCACACCACAATAATTTACCACAACAATTATTAACTCACCGCTTTGGCCGAAGCCCATCACCGCTTTTGGCCGAAGCCTACACACCGCTTTTGGCCGAAGCCTACACACCGCTTAATCATCACCACAACACAACACACCTCATTATTGGACTAAATGTCACACCAATGACTAAACCCACACCTAAGGACCAAATCACCTCCCAAGGACCAATTTGACACCATTAGGACCATTTTAGCACCTAAGGACCATTTTGACACCTAGGGACTATTTTAAGACCTCGGGGACCATTTAGACACATAGGGACTATTTTGTCACCATAAGAATTATTTTAGCACCTAGGGACTATTTTGACACCATAGGGATTATTTTAGCACCTAGGGACTAATTTGACACCTCAAGGACCAATTTCACACTTAGGGACTAATTTGAACCCACACCTAGGCACCCTAGCACAATCAGGCGCCAAAACAGGCGCACAGGGCAGCCAAATGGCGCCCAGCAACACAACACAACACACACACACACTGCGGCGCCACACAGCGCCATGGGCGTGCTCAACATGGCGCCTTATGCACAGACACGGACACACGGGCGCACAAATCGGCGCCTGGGCAGCCAAATGGCACCCCCCCTACACATCACTCACGCACGCCACAACACACGCATTGCACCAGCGCCGATTTTCCTGCACCAGCGCGCCTCTCCTGCACACCTCCCACGCACCTTTTACACACACCAGGCGCCATTTTCCTGTGAAATTGGCGCCCCCCCCCCTCCTCTAACACACCAAACCGAAAAACAAACTTCAAAAACACCACACCACTACAACTTCTCCTATTCAAGCAATCCCCCAAACACCCACTTCCACAACACTCACTTAGACATTTAATCAACATCATTAAATCAACATATTCTCATATCTCATCACATTGAAGCATTTTATCAAATACATTGCATGCACATTTAACAACACATTTATTTCCAACATCAAACATCATAGTATCACCAAATTAAACTCAAATACAACAACCAATCATCTCCATATTATTTAACACTTATCACACACCATATTGCATCAAATTCATGTAATTCACATTAACACCATCAATCAATACAATAGCATTTCAATCTCCATACAACAATTAATATAATCACATATTCATTCAAGTACTCAAACAAATCATTCAAAACACATTATAAGACAACCAAATAAATACCCCTAACACCTAATCTCTATGATTTCAAGGTTTATAAATTATTAACCATGAAAGAGAGCCCCCATACCTCCAAATTGCAAACCCAAGAAAACCCCTCCACCAATAATCAAAGAACCACCAAATATTAGCTTTTCTCCTATACTTGAGCTTCTAACCCATCCATGGAAAGGAGAAAAAGGAACAAGATTAGTGTATGAAACTTACACTAGATGATAAAGGAAGGAAAATGGGAAAGGTTGGTGCTAAAATCACTTACCCAAAAGCAAGAAGAATAATTTTCCTCCCCCTCCTTATGCTGTCAGCGCCGCCAGCCCCTATGCTCCCTCTCCCTCTCTATTTTCTTCTCTTTGTTGCAAATGAGAAGGGAAAAACCTACCCCTAAGTTTAATGCCTTGCATTTGGGCCTATTTAGTGGGCTTGGCCCCTTTATTTACACCCTCTAGCTACTTCAACCACTCCCTATTTTAATTAATTCCCCACTCCCTTATTTACTACCCAACACCTCTTAGTCATATTAAATACTCTATTTTTAATATAACTAATCACTATAACACCTTATATTTATTTTAATATACACAACTAAAATATTACTTAATTAAATTAGTCAAATAATCACTTAATTAAATTAGTTAAATAATCACCTAATTAATTTTTTGGGGCGTTACAACTCTCCCCCACTTAGAATATTTTCGTCCTCGAAAATCTAACTTTCATGGACATGTAAACTTAAGCACTCACCACAACAAACAATAGATTTCTTGGTAAAGCACCCTAAATGAAACGCTAACCTCTAAATGTAACCATCACTCCTTCGTAGGCTCCGAACACGCCAGGACAAACACTACCCCGCTATACTCCTCCTTCTTAGGCTTTGGACAATTGGTACTAATGTGCCCCAATTCCCCACAGTTGTAGCAGACCACATAAACAACTAATTAGTTCAAAATTTAGTTTCCGACGTAAACTCAGAAGGTAAGAAAAGTCAATCATTTCATTTTTGACAAATCTTATCATGCTCACGAAACAAGCCGAATTGAAACACCGAAAATGTCAAAACTTCAAGTTATGCCACCTTAATAGAGATAACGGAAATATAGCATTACACAACATTTCATTTTAGCATACTAACTTCGAGACAATTAAGCACAAATCAAATTTAACTCATATGCATCACAAAACAATCAACTTATGGCAAGGACGTCAATCAAATGCAACAATATTCAACAAGTAATCCTTCAAATATTGTCCAGTGTATAATTTACCAAGATTGGTCATATAAAAGTACTTTCTATATCCTAGCAAGACAACCAAGCAATCAATCGAATTAAAATTAGTGCATGCATCCACAGTGAATATTAACCATGAGTTATAGTCGCCTCTTTCATTGGGGATGAGGGATTGGGGTGATCAGTCCCTCCTACTCATGCAACCAACTAATTAAGGTCACAAAAACTAATGTTTTTCAATTTATAACTACCACATTAAAAGATTTTTAACGCAGTCCGGAGTGCGAAGGCGTCGTCACGACTTTCACTCCTTTGACGTCGTTAGAGCTCTTTTAATTACACACATCTTAATGATACTAACAACAGTCACAAACAACCAAAATCAATGCTACAACCAACAGCTACATACTTCAGTCACACATATCTTAATCACTCAATATAATCTTTCAATCGCTATCCATTAAATAATTTACAAGACATGTCAATGAAAGGACAAACCAACAAAGATCACAGTAATAAACAACAACATGATTATGATTCAGAACGAGTACCAAGACTCGAGGGTTAACAGACTCGACAACTTGGCCGGACAGACCGAACTGCTCTGATACCGTACGAGTTCATTTGCAATTTGGCGAACACTTTCTTAGAGAGAGAAAGAGCACAGAATTCTTGAGAGAAGAAGTCCCAGGCCACCGTACGAGTTCATCCCCGCCGCGCGAGTTCAAGCTCTGGTCGTACTAGGTCCGAGTCACTCGGCGAGTTCACTTCCCTGCATACAGGTTAGTTCCGAGTAACTTTATTCTATCAATACTTTTAGAGATTAGTACCTGTAGAATATCGTAGGGTAGTTGAACCGAGGTGATCTCCTGCCGGGGAGATTTGCTTCAACTCGCCTTATCTTGTCCCTGCTTGGCCCGAGGCATGTAAATAGCAAGTCGAAGGGAGAGTGATGTCACAGCGTGCCTCCTATTGCAGATGGTGCTAACGAAGAGTGAAGACCGAAAAAGCTTTGTGCCGCCGGGAAAACCGATTCTCAAGAGGGGGAAGATGGCCACCCGATGCTGGCGTCAACGAGTTCCCGATCCCTGCTCAAAACAACTTACCACAACATGTCGACTAAGTCAAGCGTTTCAGTTCCTAAGTCAGGTTGGGAGAGGCCGCCGACCCCGAGTTTCGAGGATGACAACGAAGCAACATCTCGCCTTGCTGCTGCCGAGGTAGTCATGGAGAACCACTTCGAGTGCTTCGAGAATGTTTATGATTGTGTATCGACCGAGATTTGCAAGCTTTCTGCGCGCGCGAAATCAGACAAACCTGCAGAGTATTATGAAAGATATTACCTGGACTCACCCGGGGGCGAGAAATGGAGGATCACCTTGGTGCTTTGGGGTTCCGGTGCAGAATGAGCATTGCTACATTGGATATTTCTTCTATGGAGCGGCCCTTGAAGCCATGAGTGTCCGGTTGCCATGAACTCTTTCCAACAACAAAAATGCTTTGAGATACGAGAGGCGCGCCGTCGCGATTGATCTTGGAATCTGCTGGGCTTCTTGAGAGGATTCGAATTAACAATGAAGTACCTTGGAAGGAGACCGAGTGCTAGGGGTATTCTTTGCCCTTTTTACTGTTACTCGGAAAACGGATCTTGTGCAGGGGGCACTAGATATAGGCATATCGGTTTTAAGAACAAACCAGACCGATCATACTTCTTACCGGCGAATGACTCTAACCGGAACTTCAAAGAAAACTACTTTTTCGTGCAAGCTTGATAACTCCACATACTTGATTAGGAGTGTCAACCTATAGGCTTCATTAGGACGGGAGAGGTCCACAGCCCGCCCTAAAAAACGTGTGAAATTACTATAATACCCCTGCTATATATTAGTAACTAAATAAATATAAACTTTGCGGAATTTTAAATCAACCTATAGTCTGTCACAATGGCTATGCCTTCGTACTTTTGATGGCGGATTCCGAGTTCAACTATCGGTTGATTCATTTTTGTGTTTTGTTAAATATATCTGGCGCTTATATTTTATTTTAAGTTGTAAAAACTATTCTAATGGGAGTTGAACACAAGTCTGAGACGTTAGCGACAACTGCAATTATCAATTGGATGGCTGCTATTGTTGTGATCGCAAATTCGATATGTATATAAAATCAAAATGTGCTTTGTTATGCATTAGTAGCTTTTTACTCAACAAAACAACATATTCATATATATTAGAGAATAACTTTTATTTATATTTTTAATACTATCACATCTCTTGTAGTAGAATTGAATATTATGAATAAATAGATGATAGTTATCAAAAAAAAATTTAGAATTTTAATTTTAGGATCAAATATTGTCAAAAAATATTAGGATCAAATAAATTTAAAATCATCTTTTACAAACAACTTCAATTGAGTATATGTAAAACAAACACTACAAGAATAAGCTTGCATTGCCACCAAAATTTGCCACGGAAGACTGGCCGTCACTAATTTGCCACGGATTTGCGACGAAAAGGGATTTCTAGAGAAATCCCGCTCAAATTTGCCACGAGAAATGAGGTTGGTCGCTAATTTGCCACGGAAATGAGGTTGGAGAAACAAATGAGATAGAACAATAAGGGGTCTTTGAAGTTTAAGCAAAGATTCCCCTATTGCTCCAATTTTCTTTATAAGTAGGTTCTAGTTCCACTACTAAATCTGTATTCATTCACCTCCCAGCAAGCTTTCATTCCATTGTTTATATATTTTTTGATGTAATGGAACATTATAACTTTGTATCCTTACTGTTAGAATTGAAAGATAACCCAATTTGTGAAGAAGTTGGAGTAGTAGGAAACTACTGCTCCATTTATTTTTTTAATTTATTTTTAAAAATTTGCGACGGATTTGCCATGGACTTGCGACGAAAATTTGCCACGGACTTGCGACGAAAATTTGCCACGGATTTGCGACGGAAACATTTGCCACGGAAAAATTTGCCACGGAGACGGAAAAATTTGCCACGGAAATTCCGTGGCAAACGATTTGCGACGAGCGTTTTTGCCACCAATTTTTGTCCGTGGCAAATCCGTAGCAAATGTTGTTTTGCCACGGAAATTTGTGCATTTGCCACGGAAATGTCCGTGGCAAATCAGCGATTTTCTTGTAGTGAAAAATTACATTTTTAGTGTCTTAACTTTTTTATCGTGTTATTGGTGCGCATATCCACCAACTTTGCAAATGATTAATGTAGTCAGGAAACCTGACAGGTCATGTGTACTCGGCGCTTATTTTTTATTTTAATTGTATTTGTATTTCCGCGTCTCTGTCCATGTATATTTTAGTTTCCATATCTCTTTTAATAGCGCGGCCCACCCTGACTTTTTTGTCAAGATCCGCCACTGGGCGCAGAGAGCGGCGAAATGTTCGAGATAGAAGTCGCAGATAGAATCCGCCACCTAGGGATTTGCGGCGAGTGAAGAAGCCGTTCATGAAAAGTGATACGTATCTGAACAACTCGTTCTGTCTGATAGTGAGATTATGGAAGTGTTCCTCGTTGACATTGAGGACCTGGAGATCTTCCCAGAGATTGCGGTATGTGTGAGACACTAGACTGATGGTGTTAACGCATGTTATGGTAGGTAGAAATGATAGAATGTGGAGAAGTAGAGATTCTGGTAAAGTGCTCAGCCTATCTATGCTTTCTCCGTCGTTTTTCTTTGCTCTTTTCTCCTCCATTCTCGTTTCGTTTCGGTGATTCGGAAGACCCAACACCTCCTACTTCAGATTTTTCTTCTAACAAGGTCGCTTCCTCTTCTTTTTACTTCTAACAAGGTCGCTTCCACTTCTTTTTGAGCTTTTTTTTATATTAGATTTTTTAAAATAGATTTTCTGATTTAAAAAGTCAAAAATGTAGATTTTTTTTTTTTTTACAAAAAATAGATTTTTTTAATTCTTTATTTCCGCAAGCTGAGCTAACGAGCTGCTCACGCATTTGAGTCGAGTTGAGAAAAAAGGTTCATGTCGAACTCGAGTCGAGCTACGAGCTGAGCCGATTTTTATCGAGTTGAGCCGAGTTGAACCAAGTTCGACCCAACTCGACTCATTTCCAACCCTAAGTCTCCATCTAAAGGCATGAACTCGGCTAGTATCCGGGTTCGATCCCCGAGTGGAACAAATTGGAGCCAGACTTTACTTATCTCCCGGTCAAACTCTAGATTATTCAGGACTCCTTTCACTTCGGCACCGGAGCGAGGTCAACGACCCCTAAACCAAACAAAATATCATTTAATTATCTATGAATACTAAAAACCCAAATTGGTCCCTGACAATTTTATTAGTTGACAAATTCGTCTCTAACAATTTTTTAGGAACATATTAGTCGCTGACATTTTCAAATAGGGACAAGTTAGTCTATCCATCTATCCAAAATTAAGCTCGTCGATAAACTCCACTTATATGGCACATTAATATCCCACATATGACATTACGTGACACCTAATATCATTTTTCAGTCCAAATTGGTTTCTTGTTAAACTTTTGCAAAAATTTTAGAAAAGAGACATATTTTTTTTACGCAAAAAGTCTAATTCATTTCATTCAAAATAGTAACAGAAACACATGCTGGTACATCAAGTAAAGTATGAGAAGGGGCTGAGAACAAGGCTACCCCGCTAAGGTATGAGTCGCCTTGTTAGCTGCTCTCCTAGATAACTCCACATAAGAGTTTACAGTAAAATAACCAAAAGCTTCCCTACAATAATTTAAAATACAACGGTAATCAGAGATAATTGTAGGGGCTTTGTTGAAATCAACCACAACAATTTTGGCGTCCAACTCAAATATGACATTCCTGAGTTGAAGTTCCCGCATCCAATCAATTGCCACTAACAAACCAATAGCCTCTCCTTTGTAAACATCAACTAAAGGAGCAAAAGAATGGAGTTTTGCTACCACAAAAGTCCCAAACTCGTCACGAACACACATTCCAATACCGACCCGGTTACCTTTAGCATCAAAGGCGGCGTCAATATTACACTTCACGAAAGAAGGGGCGGTTTCTGCCATGCACCCGCTGCTGTCTCTACCTGTTGATGTGCAGAAACAGCTGCTGTTCGCGGGAAAATGGTGTTGGCCGCAAGCTAATCTGCATGAAAAGAGGACCCATTGCGAATAATAACAGCCACCGACTCACGAGAATTGTTCCACACCCTGTTATTCCTGCTTGACTAGAGACTCCGAAAATTCATAGCCCAAGCAATACGCACGTTGCCCGTGAGTTGTTGCAATACATTAAAAACCAATCATGTACCGAAGTTGTAGCTGCTGCCACACTGGATACAACCGATCCAATACCAAGTGTTGTCCAACACAAGGCGACAGTGTTACAAGTGGCGAAGATGTGCAGACTTGTCTCTTCGGAGTCACCACAGAAAGGGAACATAGGGGGAACATCCATTCCACGATGGAGAAGAACAGCTTGAGTGGGGAGACAGTTTCACGCCAAATGGCACAAAAAGTTTTTAACCTTTGGAGGGACTTTCAAATTCCACAAAACACCCCAACAACCAGCCACCAAGTGAGCGGCCTGGTTATTTTTTATTTGGACAGCAAGACGATAGGCACTTCTCACGGAAAAGAGACATATTGATCTCTGCATTTTGGGACACACTAGTGCCTGGTGTGCCCGAAGACTGATGTTTCCCAAAAATGCAAGGACCAATATGTCTCTTTTTTAAAATTTCAGAAAATTGTAATGAGTGGCTAATTTTTATTGAAAAATTAGATAAGGTGTCACTTAACATGATACACAGGCAGTTAATGTGCCGCATAGGCAATGTTTACTAACAATGTTAACTTTGGATTGACGGAGGGACTAATTTGTCCATATTTGACAATGTGAGGGACTAATGTGTCCCTTAAATATTGACAGGGATCAATTTATCTTGTGATGAAATTGTTAGGGATCAATTTGGACCTTTAGTCATTGTCAAAAAAAATTGGATCTTTAATCATCTTTAATTAAGAATGTGGATTTACGTCCCCTATCATTTTATAGTTAATTAAAATGGTCATTGATTTAATGCACCATTAACTATGAATTACATGGATAGTCCTTCTATTAGCCAAAATGGTCTTTGAAAGCTTTTACCAGTCTTTTAGTTAACCAAAAGCTTGATGGGTTGACAATGAAAAGCGCACTCTAGCCCTGCTTAATTGGGAGGAAGAATTCATGAAGGTTGGAACTTCAGAAACCCTGATTTTTAGTTTGGAAAATTTGGGGAAACATAAGACCTATTCTAATTTTATGGTCTAATAACACAGTCAACATGCTTACATGGCCAATCATCCATGTCACTATTAGGGATGGCAATGGGGCGGGGCGGGTGCGGGGAGTACTTCCCCGCTTCTCGTCCCCACCTCCCAAATTGTCCCCCGTCCCCCACCTCGGGGACATTTCGTCCCCCATCCCCATCCCCACGGATCCCCACGATCCCCGCGGGGACCCCAATAGCTAACAAAAATATAATGGAGAGATAAAAGAAATAAATGAACCTTTTAAAAAGATAAAGGACAGAAACGAAAGAAAGGTGAAATAGACAGAGGAAAAACTTAGACACAAAAAATAAAGATAAAGAACGTAAGTGCACATTATACTGTTTAACTAACAAGTAATGGTCAACTGATTTAAAATTGTATTGTAGCCTTTATTTTTCAACTGATTTAACTTCAACAAGTACAAGGCAAAGGCCAAGAGCCAAACAAGCTTTCAAGAGTTCTAAGCTCATAAGCTTCATTGTATGATTGATTCAACAACACTCATCTTGATGAGCATCAAGCATGAGACTGGTGAGGTGTTCCGAGTCATTATAAAAGGTTTCCATTTGATTACAGATAGAAATTCCTCGATGAGGACATCTCCTAAGCAAATCTTTGTATCTTTCTCATGCTTTGAACAATGATTCACTTTCTGTTTGTCTAAAAGAGGTAATTTCATTCCTCATCCTTGCATTTTTTATAGGTAATTTTTGGTAAAAAAAATTCTGCCATTCCATTTCAATCAGTGGTAGAGTTAGGCTCTAATGAATTAATCCAAGCCTTAACTCTATCCTTTAAGGAATAAGGAAATAGCCTCAGTCTAAAAGCATCATCAGAAGCACCAATAATTTTTAAATTACTACTCACTTCAAGAAACTATTTCAAACGCAAATGTGGGTCCTCAGTTGGGTCACCACCATATTGACCAACTGTTTGAAATATTTGGAACATCATGAGTTTGAATTCAAAATGGTTTGTTTTGAGCTCAGGCCTTACTATGCCAGTTTGCATAGTTTGAGGGTCAAAAACAACATAGTCCGACATAGACTTGTCTCTATCATTAGCCATACCCATGGCATTCATTTGAATGATATGCCTCCTGATTCCTTGTTTCATTAGAATTATCTTCAATCAGAGTATCAGAAAAATCAATCCATGGGTCTTGGCCCCCAACACCAGTACCATGCTCGGACATTACAACATATCTGCCAAGCTCAATGAGCCCTTATTAACTATGGATTCTACGCAACCTCCTAAATATTCTTTCTATCTCAGGGTCCAACTCAAATTCTGGTGAACTGCGTCTGTGCATATGTTGTAGCACCTAATTAGTAAATACTATAACAACATATATTGTAGTATATAGTGTGTACTTTTCAGTTAAAAGAACAAGTTGGAATGTCTTTCACTATGCAGTTTCATGATAATGGTCTAATGTTATATCTAATGTTGTAGCATCATGTGTTGTAGTATATAGTGTGTACTTTTCAGTTACTTTTCTACATGGCTTCATTATAAGGGATTATGTCTAAGCTATAAATTGGTTCACCCCTAGCTATTATGCACCCACATTATTGATCCTATGGAATTTGCCCTCCTATATTTAGGTTTTAATCAAGGATTATTAAAGTGTCCTTTAATAATCACTATCCATATTATCCTTTGAGATCAATTTATAAAACTTTTTCAAAATCTTTAAATGGTACTTAAATTTAGCTGGTGTTTTCTAAAATAAGTTTGGAAATAGTATTACGCAAAAAATAAAAATGTTAAACATCAAATACATTACATTAAACCATTAAAACTTCATTACATAGTTACTAGCATCCCAACTACAAAGTGATTAGCTCATAGTGAGCAACAAACACAAGAAATAACAATAGATGTGAAGTCTAAAGCCATAAGACTGAAAATTACAAGGAGAAGAAAATACTAAAAGAGGTATACTTTCTAAACTCCAACTTCAAAGAGCTAGAGGTACAAGAATAGCTTTCTTGTGACGATGCAACACTAATCCCATCATTACTGTGCAGAATTTTCCACTTTGGTGATAAAAGGTAGCTTGGGACAACACATTCTAGCTAATTAAACTACGATATTACTTTAAAACTCTTAATAATTAAAGTCTAGAAAGCATAAATAAATCTTATAAATAAGATTTATCAGAGGCTCTGCAATTCCTTCCTAGTCCTTGGAGGATAGCGTCTAAGATGACCCTAGCCTTGTTCTCACCCACTTCAATCCCTTGGTGAACCAAGAAGCCCAAGAAGCTTCCTACTAAAACACCAAATGAACACTTAGTGGGATTCATTTTGAGATTGTGCAGTCTCATTCATTTTATAGCTTGTTCCAACTCAACAAGATGCATTTCGAAACTCTTAGATTTGGCAACAACATCATCAATATATACTTCCAAGCTTTTACCGTTTAAGTCATGGAATATATACTTCCATGCTATACAAAACACAACATGTCAAAAAACTCTATCAACAACTGCTACATAACAAAGTCCCTTCATCATTATTAGCAATCGTGGAACTTCTTAGAAGCTTGGTAGAGACCCGACATCCCTTAATAAAAATATACTTGTGTTTATATAATAAGGTTAAATATGTTTTTGATCCTTATAAAATTCGAGGATTTTTATAGTCCCTATAAAAAAATTCACTCACTTTTAGTCTCAATATTTTCCTCCATCAATAATTTTAGTCGCTCATGACTAATAGATTCAGAAATATGAAAAATGTGAATCTGTTTTTTTGATTTTTTTTTTTGGAATAGAGCACAGTGCTCTATTTATACAAGAAGCTGGCATTTCATATTCCACTAAGATATAACTGAATATTAAGTCTAGGGGCCTTTCATATTCTAAGACTAGCCTTTCATATTCCACTAAAATATAACTAAATATTAAGTCTAGGCTAGTGTTGACCTTTCGTATTCTCTATTACTCCCCCCACAAACTCAATGGTGTTTAGCACTCTGAGTTTGTCTCTAGGAAAACAAAATTGAGGACGAGCCAAATATTTAGTGAGAACATCTGCAAGTTGAAACTGTGTAGAAACATGTTCAACTATCAACAATTTGTTGACTACTTTTTCCCTGACAAGGAATATGTCTAACTGCATATGCTTTGTCCTTGATGCAATATAGGGTTTTGGCTAAGTGCAACTGTACTCTGGTTATCACAGTAGATGACATGAGTAGGAATAGGCAAACACAATTTTTGAAGCAAGGATTGAACCCACAGAATTTCAGAGGCAGCAAGAGCAAGGTTGCGATATTATGCTTCAATAGAAGATTTACCAACAAGAGTTTGGTTTTTAGACCACCAAGAGATGAAGTTAGGTCCCAAAAATACACAAGCACCAGAAGTTGAGCGCCTGTCATCCATATCTGATGCCCAACCAGCATCACAATAGGCGCTGAGCAACGCAATAATGGTGAAGACGGTGCACTCAGAGCACCGGTTCTACTTGTTGTAGCCACACTAGATAGTTCTTATCATCTAGTTTTTCAGTAAATTTGTAGTTGAAAGTAGCAAAAGGAGTATTCGATGTCGACGCCGGTGACGACAGAGACGCCATGAGAGACGCACGACGAGCTCGAAGCGAAAGACGAAGATTCAGGATCTACGAAGCCACGGTGCATGTTTTTCAAGTTCTAAGTTAGTTGCGACTGGTTTTTCTGCCATTTTCAAGTTGAGAAGCTTAATCTGTCCTGATAGTTTGAAATGAGATTGTTGTTTTACTAAGTAACTCATTTTGTGTTTTTAGCTCCTCATTTTCCTTTTTTATAATACATGACTTATCTTTGAAAAAGATGCTGTTTTGGGAGAGAATGTTTGAATCATATACCACACTATCAAAGGAATAAATATGAAAAATGTTAATCTGCTTTTTTTGATTATTTTGGAATAGAGCATGGTGCTCTATTTATACAAGTTGTCCTTTCATATTCTAAGGTTGACCCTTCATATTCCACTAAGATATAATTGAATATTAAATCTAGGCTAGTGTTGGCCTTTCATATCCTAATCCTAGTGTTGGCCTTTCGTATTCTCTACGAAAAAATCTTTAATAGTGCTTTTTTGGGTCTTCTAATAGCACTTCTAAGCGTTATTAAAAGTTATGAGAACTAAAGCATTGACAGACAAAAATGTAGGGACTAAAAGTGAGGGTAATTTTTTACAAGGACTAAAAAGTTTATTGATAGCAGGCCTTATGTGAAACAAGTGTATTATAGGAAGAATAAGAATAATAATAATAGCTAAGGGAGGGTATTATTGTAATTACAGCTAGCTAATCAGTACTATAAATAGCTAGCTGGTTGTTAATCATTTTTCAGTTAGACAATTATACAATTTGTAACAGAAATGGAAGTTCTCACTGGAACTCTAAACCGGTGAGATTGCACCTTGTAGATTCAGTTGATTCAATATACCAGTTCATACCTATTGGAATCAGTTGAATCTTTCAACTGGTATCAGTTTCCTCGACGATTCTGGGAACTTTCATGCCGCGAAAGAGGGGAAATTCGAATCCTGCAACGGAGATGGATCCACGAATCGATGAATTGGAACGAAGATTGGCGGAGTCTGAGGCACGCAATCAACGACGTTTCGATGAAGCTCTCGCTCGTATGGAAGCATTCATCGTTACGATGCAAACACAAAATTCGGGTCGCGATGACCCAGGTAACCCGAGACAGCAAGGCCCGAGCAATAATAATCTCAACGATGGTGAACGACGGTTACGAAAGGTCGATCTTCCGGTGTTCAACGGCGACGACGCCGCGGGATGGTTAGTGAAGATTGAACGCTTCTTCAAGGTTCGAAAGATCCAAGAAGAAGACAAGTTAGACGCGGCACTGATGGCAATGGAGGGCGAAGCGCTCGCATGGATGCAATGGTGGGAAGCGAACACAGAGGTACTAACGTGGATTGGGTTGAAAGAAGCCATTTTCCGCCGATTTCAACCGACGGTAGTAACCAATGATTTAGAATTGTTGATGAACATGAAACAAGATGGAACGGTGCGCGAATACTGTAACACCCCCTTACTTCTAATACTACTTAGCAATTAAATCAGAGTTTTCAAAAACCACTCAAGGAGTGCTACATTTTTCTACATGAACTTAACCAAGCAAAACAATAAAACATTTGCGCAAATTTAAAACGATGGAAGTGTAATGCACATATATCACCTCGGCCTAGAAGGAACCGAGCTCATCAAGTAACAAGTTATTAGTTACAACTTAGTCAAAATAATACAAGTTCCAAAAGACATAGGTTTATAACACAAAATAACCTACATACGCACCACTACACTACTCGCCCCCAAAGTTACACTACCGAGCAAAATGACGACGCCAACGACAATCGAAAGTGAGAACCGACCTCTACTCGGGGATACCGCAAGTTGCCACATGAGAGCAACATAAAAGCGGTGAGGGTGAGTCTCTAAACACATATAATAAGGTTTATGACAAGCATTATGCTAAGCAAACACATATAAACATTTCGCACAAAGACACAAATAACAATTATTCAATTGCATGAGTTATATGAATGATGCGGACCCCAAAACTCCACGGGCATATGCATGATGGATCCATTAAGACCAAGTCTTCTGCTATCACCTTAGGACCAAGTCCTCTCGCTATCACCTTAGGGCCAAGTCCTCTGCTATCACCTTATGCTTATGATTTATGCGACGCCATGAACAATGCATATCACACATCATACACATTATTCAATTAAGTCATAACATAATTCCAAAGAACTCACCAATTAGACCGCAACCTTTTATTCATAAATAGGACCTAAGTCCTCTGCTTTCTCCATAGGACCAAGTCCTCTGCATTCACCATTTTCATTTATTTAATGCCCTCGTGGACTTCATCATGTAATACTCCTCTACACATAGCCATAGGGCCAAACAACGCACATATATCATTTTTCGGCTAAGGCCGACGCCTCTACATCGGCCACGGCGCTAAAGGCCGCCGCCTCTCACTCATCAACCACCTCGGCTCCTAGTAGTGGACCAATCGGTCCACTACGAGAGCTACCATGTCCCTTAGGACTAAAACGTCCATTAGGGACTAAAACGACTACACCATTTAGCCCCTCACGCACTTGGCACTCCAAAACGACACTCACAAACCGCGACCAAAGAATAACCTGCGCTACACTAGAGTTAAAACCACACCTCGACACCTATAGCACCTCAGCACACTCGGCACCTCGGCACGCTTGGCACCTCGGCATGCCTACACTCTGCTTCACTCCTAGTCACTCCACTTCACACGAACGCACATCTCACCTCGTCAAGTGCACCTAGGTATGATATACTCTACGTCTCGGCCATAACACCCTCGGTTACTACACGCTACTGCTCTCAACCAAGACTTCAAAGAGCCTAAGCCTAAGTACTTTCCTCGGCCTAAGCATCTCGGCCTACTTACTCTACACCTCAAAGAAGCACAAACCGATCCTTATACCTAGTCTTATGTACTCATACACTTAGTTACCGGTGCTCTATCACTCATCTCGGCTTCTATGCCTCATTACTTACGTTTTGACTTACAATCATCACTTAAGTTTTGTTACACTAGTGGTAGGTAGATGCACCTCTACTACCCCAAGTCAACCCCTTCGCTTAAGCCCGCACACACGTTCTCTTTGTTATGAACACTCAACTCCCAACCTACACCTCGGTAGTCTAGCGTTCTACTCCATAAGAACCTTACACTCTCACGCCTCTCACTTTAGCTCACTGGGATGAGAGTTTTCTCACCTCCCATTTCACTCCTTAGTCTCTAACGACCATCACCTCATCATCTCAACACAAGCTCATCAAAACGAAGCTAAACATAGCGTTAAGCAACACATCGTAAAAACACACAAACACATGCAACACAAACAGAAAACACAAATACAACTACTCACACATAACACTCATCATACTACAAAATTATACGTGAGAAGAGAGCCCCTAACCTTGATCGGTTGAGTAAACGACCCTCTCTTCACCGATTCCTCCAGCTTAACACTCGCAAAGAACACTACTCCGTTGAGCTTGAGCTTCTTCCACGCCAAAATGCTCTCCCTTCTCTCTAGAAAACTGATCTCACCTACCAACTTCTCTCTCTTACTTCACTTTGACTTTTCTTAGATTCTCTTTGGTGAAACTTGCTTCCTTTCCATCGACACTCTCCTTTAATGTAAGTCCTTGGGCTTCTAATGGTTCATGGGCCTCAATTGGCTCATGGGCCTCTACGCCCACCTTCTCCATTTCACTTAAGCATCCCCTAAATGAAATAAACTCCTAATTAATACTTAGCTTAATTAAAAAGTTGTAAACCTTAAATAACTCAACTAAATAATTAATTGAACTATTTTGGGGTGTTACCAATACCGCAAGAAGTTTGAAACTGTGGCAAGCCACATCAAGATTCAAGATCAATCACTCTTTCTTGGAATGTTCTCCAACGGCCTACGCGATGACATCGTGGGCGTAGGTACGCCGCAACGCACCAAAGAATCTTGGCGATATGATGGACGCTTGCCTTGTTGGCGTAAGAGAAAATCGGTGCAAGTGGGAGATACGGTGGACGTAACTTCAAGAGTGGTGGTTTCGGTGGCAAACCCACCACTGATAACGGTGGAACAACGAAGGCAGTGGAGGACGGGAAAGTTACTGCAACTACAACGACGAAGTACGTAGGTAGCAAGGAGATTGAGGAACGACGAAAGAAAGGACTCTGTTTCACCTGCGAAGAGAACTACTTTCCAGGCCATGTCTGCAAAAACAAAGTACTGAAGTTACTCTATGTAGAAACAGAGGCAGAAGCTACAGAGCAGACAAAAGAGGAAGAAGATATTGTGTGGGAAGCAGCAGTGAAAAGCCTGCATCTGTATAGCATGGCTGGCTTATCCTCCAAATGTTCCTTCATGCTCAAAGGAATGTTGAAGTTGATTGAGATATTGATACTACTTGATTGTGGTGCCACACACAACTTTATCTCAAACAAACTAGTAACAGCACAAGGCCTGAAAGTGGACACAACAGCACTTTGCTTGGTGAAGATTGGAAATGGAGAGAGGGTAAGAATTCAAGGGGTATGCAGAGGTCTCCAAGTGATGATACAAGGTCTGGAAATTGTGATTGACTGCTTCGTGTTTCCTCTAGAAGGAGAGGATATGGTTCTGGGCATTGATTGGTTAGACAAGTTGGGTGACATTAAAGCCAACTTCAAGGACATGACATTGAAGGTGAGAGTAGGAAACAACACTATATGTTTGAAAGGTGACCCTGCACTGTCCAGGAAAGAAGTTACTGCAAATCAACTACTGCTGGAAATGCCACAATCTGAGGAGGGTTACATTGTTGAGTGCAGATACATGGAGCTGGATATGGTAGAACAACCTGTTCTGCCAGAGGTAATTCAACTTGTTTTAAGTGAGTTCGAGTCATTGTTTCAGGAAAAACAGCAATTACCTCCTAGTAGACCTATTGACCATGCTATAGTGCTTAAGGAAGGTGCCAATATACCCAACTTAAGGCCCTATAGATACCCTCATTATCAAAAAAATGAAATTGAAAGACTAGTGACTGACATGCTTAAGACTGGAATTATTAGACCTAGTATTTCACCCTACTCAAGTCCTATTATACTGGTAAAGAAGAAGGATAATAGTTGGAGATTCTGTGTGGATTATAGAGCTTTGAACAAGCTTACAATCCCAAACAAATTCCCTATTCCACTCATTGATGAATTACTTGATGAACTTACTGGTTCAACCATTTTTTCAAAGCTAGATCTCAAGTCTGGCTACCACCAGATACGAATGAAGGACGAAGATATTCCGAAAACTGCCTTTAGGACACATGAGGGCCACTACGAGTACCTAGTGATGCCATTTGGCTTGATGAATGCACCATTAACATTTCAGGCACTTATGAATGAAGTACTTAAACCTTTCTTGAGAAAGTTTGCTTTAGTGTTTTTTGATGACATACTCATCTATAGCAAAGATATTAATGAACATGCTTCACACTTGAGAACTATTTTCACTGCTCTCAGTCAAAACAGCTTAATTGTAAACAAGAAGTGTGACTTTGCTGGGGAAAAAGTAGAATACTTGGGACATGTTGTCACTGCACAAGGGGTAGCTGCAGACCCAAATAAAATCACTACAATGTTGGAGTGGCCGATTCCTAAAGACTTCAAAGGTCTAAGAGGATTCCTAGGACTGACAGGGTACTATAGAAGGTTTGTCCGAGACTATGGAGTGACTGCAAGACCCTTAACAGAACTGTTGAAGCTTGACAGGTTCACATGGACTGATGCAGCAGAGCAAGCTTTCCAACAACTGAAACAGATAATGTCTACATTACCTGTATTAACCATGCCAGATTTTTCAAAGCAATTTGTCATAGAAACAGATGCTTCAAGCCAAGGTATAGGGGTTGTGCTTATGCAGGATGAAAAACCAGTGGCATATTTCAGTCAAAAACTGTCAATCCGAGCCCAACAGAAATCTGCTTATGAGAGAGAGCTAATGGCAATGGTGTTAGCTATCCAAAAGTGGCGCCACTATTTGATGGGACGGCATTTTATAGTTCGTGACAATCGAAAGCCTCCAGCCTTAATGGACCGTAGTTTTCTAGGGGTGATCGTGTTAAATGGACTTCTAAATTGTTGGGGTTTGACTTTGAAATCAACTACAAAACAGTTGTTCTAATAGAGTAGGCGATCTCAGATCAAGACAAATGATGTTTGCAGCTATTTCAAGGGTCACAATGACTGAATGGGGTGATTGGGAAGATGAAATACGTAGCTCAACTGAGTTGCAGAAAATATTATAGAAAGTAGCATTACAACCTGCAGCAACAACAAAGTTCACAATTCACAAGGGCTTGCTGTATAGGAACAAGGCCTTGGTGTTGCCTACAACATTTTCTAAGATACCTACTATTTTACATGAATTTCACACCTCAATGCAAGGAGGCCACTCAGGTTTCTTCAGGACATTCAAACGTATTAGTGCAGTTTTTTACTGGCAGGGAATGAAGGAGGATATAAGGCAGTTTATCATGAAGTGTCAACTCTGCCAGCAGAGTAAAGTGCAAACTTTGGCCCTCGCCAGTCCATTGCCTTCCTACCAAGACTCCAAATCTGTTTGGTCTGAGCTATCCATGGAATTTATCAGTGGACTGCCTCGGGTGGGCAAGATAGATACTATCTTGGTAGTGGTGGATATGCTCACCAAATCGGCTCATTTTATCATTCTAAGGCATCCTTACACAGCTTCTGATGTAGCAAGCAGCTTTATCTCAGGGGTGGTCAGATTACATGGCTTTCCTGAAGCCATAGTCTCTGATAGAGACAAAATCTTCCTTAGTCAATTTTGGAAAGAGTTGTTTAAACAGGCCGGGACTAAGTTGAAATACAGTACTGCATTCCATCCACAGTCAGATGGACAAACAGAGGTGACAAACCGGTGTTTGGAGATTTATTTGAGGTGTTTTGTAGGTGATCATCCTAAGTCTTGGGTGAAATGGTTACCTTGGGCAGAATTATGGTTCAATACCAATTATAATGTGTCCATTGGAATGACCCCTTATAAGGCCTTGTATGGTAAGGATCCTAATCCGATTATCAAGGTCCAACTATTCCTTCCAATGTGGAGGCTGTGAATGAACTATATGAGCAGAGAGACACAGTTCTAGACCAGCTGCAGCACAATCTGGCAATAGCACAACAAAGAATGAAAAGACAAGCTGATAAACACCGAAGAGAGGTGTCACTAGAAGTAGGGGACTGGGTGTACTTAAAGGCATGTCCTTATAAGTGGAAATCTTTGGCAGCTAGAAGAAATGAAAAATTAAGTCCTAGATACTATGGCCCGTACCAAGTAACTGAGAAAATAGGAGCTGTGGCTTATAAATTGGCTTTACCAGCTCATTGCAAGATCCACCCTCCAACCAGACATTGATGATGTTCTACAGCTTCGCTACAACAAACAGGGGGAGGCTGAAGTTCTGGTGCAGTGGAAAGACCTACCAGCTTGTGAGAATTCATGGGAGCCAGCAGAGAAAGTGAAGCAGATTTTCCCTGATTTTCACCTTGAGGACAAGGTGAAAGCCTTAGGGGGTATTGATAGCAGGCCTTATGTGAAACAAGTGTATTATAGGAAGAATAAGAATAATAATAATAGCTAAGGGAGGGTATTATTGTAATTACAGCTAGCTAATCAGTACTATAAATAGCTAGCTGGTTGTTAATCATTTTTCAGTTAGACAGTTATACAATTTGTAACAGAAATGGAAGTTCTAACTGGAACTCTAAACCGGTGAGATTGCATCTTGTAGATTCAGTTGATTCAATATACCAGTTCATACCTATTGGAATCAGTTGAATCTTTCATTTAAGCAGGAAAAAAGACCAAAAATAGTGAAGGAGAAAACAACTCATCCCCAAGGGAGAAGCAAAAGAGCCAGAAATTCATAAACCCAGAAGAAAAAGTATAAAGAAATACACACTGATCCTAACTCCATAATGAAATAAAATCAAACAATAACTTAAATATCAACTTGGAAAGTGTGCCTAATAACCACCACGACAAAAACATGTATCAATCCTTTAACATCATCAAGACCAGAAGTATTGAGCCTCTTCCTCAGTGAATGCACAACCCCATAAGATTTTCAAACTAAATCAGAATAAAATTGAAAAGTTATGATTCTATACCACAAAACTAAACTACAAAGAGAGAGAGAGAAGGATTAATGTTAGCATGGCCAAACTTGAAATAAAAAGTGAAAATAGATCAACAATATGGACAATGCACTAAAGGCCTAAAGGGCTATTGAACAAAATAGCATCCGCATGCTCAAAAGAGAGAAAGATGAAGAAGCATGGAAACACACATATGTGCTTAGCCTGTTCTCTCCCCATCAATGAATGCAAAACATATGAACATTATATATCACCTTTTGAGTATTCATGTTTCCAAATTCTCAATTGCCTAGCAGCTATATATTTTTCTTTAAAATTTAAATGAAATAGATGCATTCTAAACATGGATTCAAGTCTATTCCCTTCAATTAGGCAATATAAGTATTCATCTGTGTTCCTTAATCCAATCCCAAGAACAAAAATTGGCAGCAGAAATCTCAAAAACTTTATATGCACATTTTGACAGCAACACATCCTCTCATCTTAAGTAAGCTTCATTCCTTCTTTCCTATAATGCAGTTGAATCATAACAGCAACATTTACAAGACCTGAAAGCCATTTTGTTTATGAATGCATGCCTAATCTTAAAGCCTATATGATCACCTATCTGTTTATAATTGACTACTATTCTTTATTACAATAATATAGCAATCTTCTTTTGTAATCATTAACAACCCTTTGTATAGCTCCCTTAAAAATATTGAAGTAACGTGACCAAAATACGCAGCACATTCTAGTTTTCTGCGTCAAATCTTAGACAATTAACTTCAGTAGAATTCACAACATTCTCAAAGATCAAAAAATTCCTAATAAATAAGCCACAAACAAATGGTGAAATTTGACTAATTTATCTCCAACTTGATAATGCTTCAATTCATATAGTGAATGGTTGGCACTACAGGCAAGCAACTGGAAATACCATATTTAAATCTGGAAAAAAGAAAGTACTCTAACGACATAGTTTCCTCTGTTCAACACCCAAAAAAAAACCAATAGCAATTTCCAAGAACCGTATCACTAGGCTAGCAAGCCATATTGCCAAAAGCATAATAGTCTCCCAAATCCTATGAACTTACTGAAATCCAAAATACATGTTTATATATTTCGCTCCCATTTGTCATCTTGTTAGTGAAATCGAAAACGCCTGTGAGCAAACAGGATTCTGCCAGCTTCAAAAATCATAGCCTACAAACAAACACGCACTGCCAAACATATAGCAGACAAAGTTATTCAACGCCCATAAAGTATATTACCAATGTGACTAAATCAGAATTTGGAAATCAAATGCCTAAGCTATGGTGACACAGAAACTTACCAATAGCATTTTATCAAAAATTAATTTTGTAAGTTGTACGATAACCATAACACAGAAGAAAGTCGAGAATAGTAGCAGCAGATACAAAATTATCCGAACCTATTTGTCTTTCCATTGCCCACCCACCAAACCTATGTTTGGATATAAAAATTGTTGTTTTCACAAAATTGAGTTTTGAAACCCATGCTATGCCAATTTAAAGGTTAACATGATCTTAGTTGGATAATATAGCAGAGAGCAATTTCACTATTGAATAACAAAAAGTATGCCTCATATGTTAAAATTAAACATATGAGGCATACTCAAAAGCTAGGTTAGTCTAACTCAAATGGCTTTAAAATTAAACACAACACCTACTTTGATTTAGCTAACATCAAAACTGATTGATTACCTTTATGATATAAGCCAAACAACTGCAAAAACATAATACAGTACAATCATAAGCAATCTTCAACAACAGTTTAGGAATACATTCAAAGCATGCAATACATAAACAAAATAAGATAAGGGGAAGACGAAGGGAGAAAAGGGCCAATAGGTTGTTTCCAATAACATTCTACACTGAGAGAATTCTAGAAAAGACATTCTAAACATTACAATGCATTTTAAGAGCCAAACAATTTATCTAAATCCTAACAGATGTAAATTACATAAAGAATTCTTCTTTTATGTAAATGAAATATGCTTCCATAATCAATAGAAATTATAAAAAGTAGTTGAACATACTAAGAGAGAAAAACTACTTGCAGAGATAAAAATTCTCAACTAGCTCACCAACATCAAAAGTTCTCTTGTTTCACGAAAAAAAATGGTAGTACCGTAGCAGTTAAATTGAATGCAAACATCAGAAAGGTGGGATGCTTTCTTTAGTATTTGTAAAACAGGATACTGATTTTCTTACTTTAGATTTTCTAGAAGATCAACCAAACTCATGCTGATTCATCAAAGTAAACACTAATGCCTCCACCCAAACAAAGATTGAGTATCAAAGTAAAAAACCACTAATTTACAATACTTGGCATGGAATCTAAAAGCTTGCTTCAATTTCAGCAACCAAGTAAAGGTCATGCTCATTATCTTTTCAATCAACCTCAGTAAGCAACAAACAAAGGTAGCCAGTTACTTCAACATCATATTAACCTTGCAAATCTCAACCTTTCTTGCAAAGCTTGAAATCCAAAACCTTTAAGGGGGAAGACTAGATAAATTTTTACAGTGTGTCAATTCAATCCTCCTAACTAAGTAATATCAAGAGAAAATGACAAAATGAAAAACAAATTACACTAGGGGTATGGAATTAAGTATTACCCCAATATTGTTTGTTGAAAGTGTGGTAAAAGCAACATGCATCTAAAATAAAACAAGAGACGGCTAATTGTCGAACAACATCTTTGACTCAGTAGCTCACAGAGATGGTGAGAGTTCTCACCTTGGCTTGAGTAGATATAGTTTACTCATATTTAAGTTGCCAGTTGACAGAGCCCTTGGTGTCTTAAAAAATTGTGTAACAATAATGTCCTTCTCCTTGGATAAACAAGGAATATGCATTGTCTTCAAAACAAGTCCTTTTCGCAAAACATACCCAATAAATTTCAGCTCATCCAGATTTCCTTTAAATCCTATGAAGTGAATAAAGGTTAGGTGATATACGAGACAGTCAGGAACACTTTTGGGCTTCGGCACGAATTTGGATAGAGGTGGCAATGGATCCTGCAGGTAACAAGACTGCTCAAAGAAATAAGATGCAAATAAATTAATGAAACTAGCACCAAAGCTTCATTTAAGCAAAACAAACCTTATGTTTCTTAATTATGAGAGCTTGAAGCATAGGACATTTTTGAAGCACTTGATACAAAAAACTAATGTTGAAACATGGAAGATTGAGCTCTAGATGTGTTAAATGTTGAAATTCCGGAAATTCTACATCAAATAGCCACTGCTTGTATAAGACAACAAGTGATCAATATCATACACTATCAAGACAAAACTAAGATCAATATCATACACTATCAAGACAAAACTAAATAGCATAAATAAACACACACGCCCACACATTTGTTCACCTTCCTTGTTGAAGGACCCAAGACTAGATGTCTAATCTTGGAGAGCGCTCGAAGTAGATTTTCACCAGGCAGGGAAACAACATCAAGATATACTTCATCCACCTTGTGCAAGTTGACAATGGTGCTGCCTTCGAACGTAATCTTGGTGAGGCTAAGGTACTTGAGATCGGGTGTGTCAAATTCAAGACAAGTTCCAATATCATTCTTACTGGTAAATTTTAACCTCTTCAAAGAATGTGGCATACGAAGTGTGGTCAAAGATATAGGATGAATGGAACCTTCAAGAGTTTCAAGGATGGGGCAGCAAGAGAGAAGTTTATCAAGCAAAGACACTTCCACAGGAAAATTAAGGTTTATTATCAATTTCTTCAGTGGTAAATTATTTACCGCCCAAGAGCTTAGCCATTGCAAAACGATAACACCGCAGAGACTGAGTAAGGAACATGAATAATGTTATATTATCATCGACATCTATTCTATTCTTGTCTTTCAATTACATGTTAAAATTTATAAAAGAACAATGAAGCATACAAATAAAAGTAATAATAAAGAGTGTTGCAAATACAAATAAAAGGAACATGAATGTATCTTAAATCATCTATTATATTCATATCTTTGAAATTAATAATATAAAAATAATGAAGATAGATATCACCGCAGAGTAGAGAGTGAGGAACATGAATTTATCTCATCATCTATTTTATTCATGTATTTCAAATTTCAAATTTAGAACAATTTAGCATGCAAGCAAAAGTAAGAATGAATAATAGAATATAATGTGAAAACACCTAAAAGAAATAGAATAAAGGAGGGGGAATTGTGAAGGTACCTGAGTGAGATGAGTTTGGGGCAAGAGGAAAGTAAGTTGAGAGGGAATTTAAAGGAGTCACAGGAAAGTAAGTTGAGATGGAGTTCCTCCAGATAGGGCCCAATGGCGGTGCGGATCCACATGTCGGCGTACAGAGAGGAGCATTCTACGATATCGTCGTCCAATTCGCAGGAGAGTCGGAACTTGTGAATATGGCGGGATTTGCGGCGAACGAGGAAGGCGTTCACGTAAAGCGACATGTAACTGAACGATTCACAGTCGTCCATTTGGTTCTCAAAGTCATTTTCGTCGACATTGAGGACCTGGAGATTTTCCCATAGGTTGCGGTATCTGTGAGAGAGAAGGCTCATTGTATTCACGCATGTTTTGATAGGGAGAAAAGATAGGATGTGAAGTAGTAGAGCGTCTGATAAATTGCTCAGCCTATCTATCCCTTTTCCATTGTTTTTCTTTCCTCTTGTCTCGTTCATTCTCGCTTTCTTTTTCTTTTTCACGATATTCATTCTCGCTCGCTTTCGGTGACTCACAAACAACACTTCCTACTAAACAACTTCAAACTTTTCTCCTCCTAATAAGCTCGCTTACTCTTCTTTATTTTGGTTTCTCTGTGTTGGCTAGGGTTTTCGCTTACTCTTCTTTTATTGAGCAGAACATGTGTAAATAGGTCAGAAGACAAAGTCTCATGTTTACGTTTTTTTTTTAGGTTTATGCTTCTTCCAACCCTCTCTACTCACTAGACACCCCTTTATTGCGTGAAAAAAACAACAGGCCTTATTGAAAATTGGTTTACTTTATTTTTTTTAAACATTAGGTGCGGTTTCGGCCAAGATGACGGTTGATCGCACTGCATCGAATCAAAAATAACCAACTATCAAAAATTACTCAGACACCCCAAATTATGTTTTTACCAGGTTCGATCAACCGTGCGCCGAACTGGATCCACCATCCAGTTTAGCGCGTAAAATTCAAACTTTTGAAAATTGTGTCCAACGGTTATAATTTTAACGGTTCTGATCGTTTTAAATCAACGGCTCACGTTCGATCACACCTATTATAAATAGTCTCTCACTCTTTACTGATTTTCACACTTCTCATTTTCTCTGATTTTCACTCTTCACTGATTCTCACCCAGTTGCTAAAATGGAAGATCTAATGGAATGGCAGTTGTGCCCAACCCAGAGATCGTCAGTCAAATTTCTAACTACACTGCATCGTCCTGGAACGGTCGAGAACATGGCCGATGGTGTTTCTTTTAAGTCTCGCGACAACTGCTACTGTAGGTTGGAATTCAGCCAGTTGAAGGAAAAGGTGGAGAGGAAGATTCGCAAAGAGGGAGAGTGGCGCAAAGACATCTCTCGTATACGTTACCGCAAGTGTCTATGTCTAGAAGACGACACTCGCCGCTATGAAGCTATGGATATCCGGAGCGACAACGATGTTTGCGCAATGTTGGAACATCATTGTAACACCCCATTGGGATGTCAGCTCATTGAGCTGTTTGTCGAAACGATACGCACTCCGAAAGAGGTAATTTATATTATGGAGAGCACACTTCCCAAAAATTAGTGAACTCTCTCATTTATTTTTTTATGTCGTTTATTTTGATGTATGGCTACGCTCTTTAAATAATAAAATTAGTAGTATTGTTTATTTTTTATGTCGTTTATTTTGATGTATTACGCTCTTTAAATAATAAAATTCACAACTCACAATGGACAAAAAACTAAAATTTCAGCCACCAATGACAGCAGACTCAGTGGACATATCGAAAACCACAAAAAATCGCTTCTTATTGGTTTGGTTTGGTTTCTTTTTTCATTGCACCGCGCGGTTCAATTTGGTTCGCGGTTTTGATTACAGAAACCAAATCAAACCGTAAGTAACACTAAGGCTAATTGACTTACAACCTTTCTTAGTAACTTAGTAGCCCAAATGCAACTAAAATCCAACTCCCACTCACTTACTAACTTAAATCCAATTAATTCTTTAACTCACTTACAAACCATCCATAATGTTATGCTATATTAAAAATTACAATAAAGTATTTAATTCAAATTCTTTTAAAGTTATCTTAGCTATCTTAAAAGAATTAAAATAGAGTAATTTATAAACTACATAAATTTGAGTAGATTTTTTCTTAAAGATTTATGTTAGCCATTTTTTATATTAATTAATTTTAACTTCGTTTTAAATTATGCTTTGTCTTGGAAAAAACCAAACCAACAAAACCAATCCAAACCGCATTGGTTTGGTTCGGTTTTATTTTAGGAAGCCAACCGAACCAAACCAAACCGCATGTAGTTTTATCTTGTGGTTCGGTTCACTTTTTGTCTCAAAATCGAACCAAACCACACCGAACACCCCTAAGCTTATGTAGTAATAGTACTCTTTTTGATTTGATATCCCCAGCAAAATACCTGTATGCACGGGTAGCGTCGTGCTACTTTTGTAAATTAGTCTCATATATAAATTGTTGTATAGTTATCAATTCGTAAATTGTAGACGGTATCTAAAAAGTAATCAGTTAGCATTTGGATTGGGCTAGATAATTTGGAATCGGCCCATAGAGGCCCAACCGATTTGCAGGACCCAACACCTAGGACACCATGGCATGCAAGCGGAAGGGAAGGAGAGGTGTCGAGGTGAGGGACATGTGGCACTCTGGCAACCTATGGCCGAGCTAACCGCTAGGAAACCGATCTCCTGAGGAAACTGACGAGGAGTTAGGGGAACTAGATGTAGGAAACTAGGCCAGAGAAAGAAGGCTTCGGATAATATTTACTGCATATCAACTTTTTGTACTGGAGAGACCTCCATTGTTGTACCAACCGAATTCATTCTATATATTACTTTTTATCCGAGTACATTTGGTGCCCACCTTGGGGCCCGGTAAACTATTCTCGGCCGCCCAGACAACCGACAATGGTGCAACCCGACGATCACGTCGGCAACCTCAGCAAATGTCTCCATTTTGCCAACTGGAGACTTCAACTCGGTCTCGCCGTTGCAACGAACTGAGAACTACCTGTTATACCCCAATTTTGTCCGAGTTCTTTTTAATAGTTTTTAATTTGGACTTTTTCAACCCTTTTATTTTGGACTTTTTCTGAAAATTACCAAAAATAGTAGTTTTTTGCGTATTTTCGGGTGTTATTTTTTAGCTACTATTCGAAAGAAATTTCTCTCTCCTTGGACCTCGTTTTTACGATCTGAACAGTGAAAGTGAAGACATATTTCCCATGAACCCGGTGTAAAAAAAATGAAGACGATCCGACGGTTAACGAATCTGGAATCACACTTTTACGATGAGAGGTTTGAGAAAAATGGACCAAAAACTGCAGCTATTGCGAAGGCAATTTCTCTCTCCTCAGACCTCGTTTCGACGATCCAAACGGTGAAAGCGTAAATATATGTCTCACGAACCTACTGTCAAAAAAGGAAGACGATCAACGGTTAACGAATCCGGAATCGCAATTTTACTGGTGTGATGAGTTTGAGAAAAACAGAATTGTGTTTTAAAGGGGAATTACTTTTTCTACCTTGTTTTAGTCCCACATCGCTTGCAAGAAACAAGAGCTCCCTAGCAATTGGATATAAAAGGGGTCGAGAGGTGAAGATTAGGGGGGAGATCATTGGCAGGTTAAGTGATCTTTTGGGTCAAAGCGTTCGCGGCCCATTTCACTAAAAGTCCGTCTTTGATCATTTGGACGTTTTGAGTCGGCTTTCCGATTCTCAAAGCGGTTCTTGCGGTCTTTGGGTCAAAATGGACCAGATAGGAGTCCGGTTCGCGATTGACTTAGTCAGACTGCTCGGTTCGGTTCGGCACTCATCGAGTCCAGGTTAGTTTTGTATTTATTCTGTTTATTTTATGTACATATTTATTTATCATTTATTTATAATATAATCTATTTATTTATTTGTTTATGTATATATCTATTCATATTTATTTATGTATATAGTTATTTATTTGTTTATTTATTTTTTTAGCCTAGTCTTTAATAATTATCAGTTTTTGTCTTTCTTTTTTTTTTATGCACAAATTAGTTTATTTCTTCAAAAATCAAATAAAAAACTAAGTCGGTTGTACAACCGGGTTAGTCATCATTCTAGGACCAATGAGCTGTACAGTTCAGTAATCTTAAAAACTTATAAAAATATGAATAAATTATTTTTCCTAAAAATAGGGGACTAAGTCGGTTGTACAACCGGGTTAGTCAGCGTTCTAGGACGAGTGGGTTGTACATTTCAAGAGTCCTAGAATACCTATTCTAAAACCAACCCACCTCACATCAAACCAATCTCTCTTAAAAACACAAAAAAATCATTTTCAAAAAGTAGGGGACTATGTTTGTTGTACAATCGGGTTAGTCAGCGTCCTAGGATCAGTGAGCTGTACAGTTCAAAGAGTCCTAGGACCCCTACACTAAAAAACACCAACCAACAAACCTTTTTCAGGAAGAACTACGTAGCTTTGATTCCTCCATTGCATCCGGAGGTACGTAGGAGCAAGAGTCCACTCTTGTCAAGCACTAAAAACTAAAATTTTAATTTTTCTATAAATAAAAGGGTAATTATTAATAAAGCGTAATTAATTAGACAAAGGATGTCGTGGGGTGCTAATACCTTCCCCACGCATAACGACTCTCGAACCCAAAACTTGTCTTGTCCTAAACCTAAAGGGATTTTCCGAATTTGCCCTTAAACTATAACTTCGGTGGCGACTTCCTTTGAACCTTTCGAAGAATCCATTCTCGGATTTTTCGGTCGCTACAGCTGGCGACTCCACTGGGGACTTAACTTTTTATAGAGTCAAAAACCTAGTCTAATTAATTATAGGATTTATTTAATTTAATTTTTACCCTTCTCTTATTTTTTTATCTTTGCACATTATATTATTTATTTGATGTGTAAACCCTAGGATAGAAGACTTTATTTGTATGAATGTTTGCTTTGTTTGCAGCTTTGGGTTTGTTTTGAACTGCTCCTATACACACTACACCTCTACACATCACACATGCATGTGAGAAAAGTCTTCTATCCAGACTTGAGTGCAAACCTAAGTTAGAACGATATTGTGTAGTGATGGCCTGCGGGACGTACGTCTCGTTGGGCGGTCACGAAAATCTCACCTAGAGTTTGATTCCTTTTAAGGACGCTATCCCTTCTAATAGCTTGCCTATTGTTGGGGTCAGTGTTCTTGATTTGGGTCCTTGGCTCTAGGAACCTTGTGTAGGATTCTTTAAAACTACCCTTGTGAGGCTCACTATAAAAGAAGCCGTAGACCCACTTGATAACTCATATTTATATGAGTTATTTATGCCTTTATCCATGTAAATCAAGTGAGTTCTCAAGTAATATTAGTATCTTATGTCTCTATTTAGTATAGTTGTAGGAAAGAAGGGTTAGAAACTGTTTTGTATGAATTCGGCACATCTGGTGCCCTTTTTAGCAATTTAATGTGTTTTGTGAGTGCTGCAGTGAAAAAAGCGCTACAACGTCTAACGCTATAGCGGCAAGAGGGAACCTCGGCATGAGGGCAGGTAGGCTAGGACCTCGGCAAGAGGGGAGCTCGGCTTTGAAGCAGGTCGGCTAAGTCTCTAAAGCAGAAGTGTGCTTTTGGCGCCAAGCTCTTCACTCAAAACTTCGTTTACTGTGCCACTGTGCTGACTGTCGCAACCGGATTTTAATGGATATTATAGGACACATGGCGTTGTGTGAGTGGGACACTAGCCTCAGTTGGTGCGGCGACCATACCTCCTTTTTGCGCTAACTCCGGAAACTTCAACTGCTCCTCCTTCTTCTTCTCTATAAAACATACATTGCGCAGATATTGAGGGACACCGATAATTGTAGAGAGGATTTTCTTCATTTTAAAAACACTTTTAAGCTTCATTTTGTTTGTAATTTTTAGTTTAGTATTTTGCTTCGGTGTGAACTCGGCGTTTAGCATCATCTCGTTGGATGAAGTGGAAGCTTCAGTGCGTATCTTTTGCCACCGTTTCTTCCCATTCTGTCCTAGGTAATATGAGCGTTCTACTCTTCTTTATTTTGGTTTCTCTGTGTTGGCTAGGGTTTTCGCTTACTCCAACCCAGAGATCGTCAGTCAAATTTCTAACTACACTGCATCGTCCTGGAACGGTCGAGAACATGGCCGATGGTGTTTCTTTTAAGTCTCGCGACAACGGCTACTATAGGCTGGAATTTAGCCAGTTGAAGGAAAAGGTGGAGAGGAAGATTCACAAAGAGGGAGAGTGGCGCAAAGACATCTCTCGTATACGTTACCGCAAGTGTCTATGTCTAGAAGACGACACTCGCCGCTATGAAGCTATGGATATCCGGAGCGACAACGATGTTCGCACAATGTTGGAACATCATTGTAACACCCCATTGGGATGTCAGCTCATTGAGCTGTTTGTCGAAACGATGCGCACTCCGAAAGAGGTGATTTATATTATGGAGAGCACACTTCCCAAAAATTAGTGAACTCTCTCATTTATTTATTTTTATGTCGTTTATTTTGATGTATGACTACGCTCTTTAAATAATAAAATTAGTAGTATTGTTTATTTTCTTATGTCGTTTATTTTGATGTATTACGCTCTTTAAATAATAAAATTCACAATGGACAAAAACAAATAAAACTCACAATGGACAAAAAACTAAAATTTCAGCCACAAATGACAGCAGACTCAGTGGACATATCGAAAACCGCAAAAAATCGCTTCTTATTGGTTTGGTTTCTTTTTTCATTGCACTGCGCGGTTCGATTTGGTTCGCGGTTTTGATTACAGAAACCGAACCAAACCAAACCAAACCTTAAGTAACACTAAGGCTAATTGACTTACAACCTTTCTTACTAACTTACTAGCCCAAATGCAACTAAAATCCAACTCCCACTCACTTACTAACCTAAATCCAATTAATTCTTTAACTCACTTACAAACAATCCATAATGTTATGCTATATTAAAAATTACAATAAAGTATTTAATTCAAATTCTTTTAAAGTTATCTTAGCTATCTTAAAAGAATTAAAAGAGAGTAATTTATAAACAACATAAATTTGAGTAGATTTTTTCTTAAAGATTTATGTTAGCCATTTTTTATATTAATTAATTTTAACTTCGTTTTAAATTATGTTTTGTCTTAGAAAAAATCAAACCAACAAAACCAATCCAAACCGCATTGGTTTGGTTTGGTTCGGTTTTATTTTAGGAAGCCAACCGAACCAAACCAAACTGCATGTAGTTTTATCTTGTGGTTTGGTTCACTTTTTGTCTCAAAATCGAACCAAACCACACCGCGAACACCCCTAAGCTTGTGTAGTAATAGTACTCTTTTTGATTTGATATCCCAGCCAAATACCCGTATGCACGGGTAGCGTCGTGCTACTTTTGTAAATTAGTCTCATATATAAATTGTTGTATAGTTATCAATCGTAAATTGTAGACGGTATCTGAAAAGTAATCAGTTAGCATTTGGACTGGGCTAGATAATTTGGACTCGGCCCATAGAGGCCCAACCGATTTGCAGAACCCAACACCTCGGAAACCATGGCATGCAAGCGGAAAGGAAGGAGAGGTGTCGAGGTGAGGGACACGTGGTACTCTGGCAACCTATGGCCGAGCTAACCGCTAGGAAACCGATCTCCTGAGGAAACTGACGAGGTGTTAGGGGAACTAGATGTAGGAAACTAGGCTAGAGAAGAAAGGCTTTATATAATATTTACTGCATATCAACTTTTTGTACTAGAGAGACCTCCATTGTTGTACCAACCGAATTCATTCTATATATTACTTTTATCTGAGTACATTTGGCGCCCACCTTGGGGCCCGGTAAAACTATTCTCGGTCGCACAGACAACCGACAATGGTGACAACCCGTCGATCACGTCAGCGACCTCAGCAAATGTCTCTAGTTTGCCAACCGGAGACTTCAACTCGGTCTCGCCGTCGCAACGAACCGAGAACTACCAACACAGTTTCTACACCGGAGCAAGAAATAGTTTCTACACCGGTCACTCAAACCGCCGTCCCAAATCCAACACCGGTAGTAGTTGAAGCGCAACTTCCACCACTGTTTCCTGACCATTCATTCCTCGTCGGTATCAACGCTGTCTTAGAGGAATTGAGAAACAAAACCAATCACTTCAACAACAAGTCAATGATATGGAGCAAGATCGAGATCCCAATGCTCTTGATGGGGTGCATATTGAGAAACCACAACCGCTAACGGACACAATCATGAACGACTTGGTCCCACCAAACTTCAAACCTCCCCCACTCGAGCCATACGATGGACGGAAAGACCCTCAAGAGCACCTCACCGCCTTTGACACGCAAATGGCCATTATTGGTGCACATGAAACACTAAAGTGCAAACTATTCTCCGGCACCATGAAAGGCGCCGCCCTGCGCTGGTTCATGAGCCTTCCACGACAGTCCATAATATCCTATGCCGACTTCACCAAAAAATTCCTCAGACATTTTTCGGATAGGAAGCACCAGAAAGCGTCCACAGCAACACTGTTTAACACCCGTACGTCAACGACCCAATGAGACCCTCCGTGAATATTTGGGAGATTCAGCGACATCACCGTTGACGTGGAACATCCTGACCAACGACAATTTGTGGATGCATTCACCAATGGCCTGCGTGGAGGCCAGTTCAATGAATCCCTGGCCTATAGACCTGCAACGAACATGCAAGAAATCCTAGCCCGAGCAGAGGCGTACATGAAGGGCGAAGAGAGCAATGCCGAGAAGAGACACCGATATGAGCGAGAAAGGGGGCACGATCGACGTAGCCGCAATGATGACTATAGCCGAAGTGTCTCTCAACGGCGAGACCCACAACCTCCTCCTCGATGAAGCAGCCCATCCAGAGGAACTCTGACACCTTTAAACCAAATGCGCGCAACAATCTTGAAAGAAGTCCTCCACACAAGGTTAATACCCGAATTAAATTCGGCAAAGAAACTCTTAGGCAGGGATACAAATGCTTGGTGTGAATACCATTGAGGTCGCGACCACGATACAGAAAACTGTTACGCCTTGAAGAGTGAGATAGAAAAGCTAATCCGGCGTGGGTTGTTGAAACAATATGTGAAGGATGACCCAGGGCAATCCTCTGCTCGAACGCCAGAAAAGCCGAAACCCAAGCTACAATCACAAGTTGTGAGGCTAGAAGAGCCTTAAGAGGAGATTCCACCGATACAACACACGCTCAACACCATCTCTGGAGGGTTTGCAGGTGGCGGAGAGACAAGCTCGGCTCGCCGGCGGTATGTACGACAGGTCATGCAGATCAGTAGTTCAACAGGGACTTCGGCAATGTACGACGTTCCTGAACTCAACTTCTCCCCAAAGGACTTCGAGGGGATATCACCTCATGAAGATGACCCTCTAGTGGTGGTGGTCCAACTACTCAATTACAACGTCCGACGTGTTTTGATTGATCCAGGATCTTCGGCAGATATCATATACTGGAAGCATTTAAAGGTATGAACCTGTCTAATGAACATTTACAACCTTACCATGGGACCCTTGTTGGATTTTCAGGAGAACAGGTACAGGTAAAGAGGTATATCACACTTAACACCACCTTTGGCACCGGAGACAATGCCAAGACAATCAAAGTCAGATACTTGGTCATTGACGTTGATTCCTCTTACAATATCATCATGGGAAGGCCAACCCTTAACATTTTCGGCGTAGCCTTGTCCACACAATACCTCACTCTAAAGTATCCTTTTGATGGAGGACGAGTTGGAGTCCTCAAAGCAGATCAGGAAGCAGCAAGGAAATGTTATCTAGAGAGTTTAAAAACAAAGAAAAAGAATGCAGTGGACACTACCACCAGCATAAAAGAAGCTTCATTTAACATCAACTTCGCTGACCTGGATCCCAGGGAAGATTTTAGTGATCACCGGTTAAAACCAACAGAGGATCTCAAACAAATCCAAATAGGCACAACGCCTGAACAAGTCACCAATATAGGAGGCACGCTCCCAGTTGACGAGGAATTGGCTATAATAGAGCTCTTAAAGAAAAATATTGACCTATTTGCTTGGACACCCGCTGATATGCCTGGAATTGATCCATCGTTCATGTGCCACAAACTCTCCTTAGGCTCAGTAGCAAAGCCGATTTCACAAAGAAAAAGGAAGCTAGGCCCTGAACGCAAGTTGGCAGTGGCTGAAGAAACACAAAAACTGCTCGAAGCTGGCTTCATCAAGGAAATACAATATCCTACCTGGCTTTCAAACGTAGTGTTGGTGAAAAAATCCATTGACAAGTGGCGCATGTTGTAACACCCCCTTTTCTCAATAGTAATTTAGTTTAAAAATTAGAGTTCAAAAATCGTTTTTCTTTTTTTAAAAAAAATACATCCTCAAGGGAATGTTACGTTCACCAAAACATCACTTTAATCTAGTCAATAATACTTTTCATTAATAAAAATAATTGCGTGATACATAGCACGACTTCAATGGGGCGAACCCTCAAAACACCGGTTCTTTAAGTAATTCTTACATCACCAAGTTATAGTTCAACCACTTAAGTTAAAACAACTAATAGACTACTCGTCCCCCCAGTGCTACGTATCAGAGAAAGACTCCACAACCAGACTGAGGAAGGAAGAACCTTCACTCGGGATCACCTGCACGTTGCTGACATAAGAAGCAACATAGAAAGCAGAAGGGTGAGTCTCTAACACATATAATAAAATGTATGATAAACATTATGTTAGAGAAAGGCAACTAAAAACACCCCTACTCACTAGACAATCACACATCATCAAGTTATGACACACCAACTCATAATCATCAAGAACATCACCAATTGCATGAGTATATGCATGAATGCAACCCAACACCAAGGGTATAATGCATGAGTACCATCACCGGCTTAATGGTACCGTCACCGTCGTTAATGATATGAAGACCGAAGTCTACAATATCGAGGCCGAAGCCTATATCCGTCCTGTGTGATATGAAGGCCGAAGCCAACAATATCGAGGCCGAAGCCTATATCCGTCCTGTGATGCACATGAGGCATGTGACTCCATGAAACAATGCATCAACCACAACAATCATATCATGTATGAATTGACACCGTCACTGGTGATATGTAGTCCGAAGCCCCCAATATCCGTCATTTTGATATGCAGGCCGAAGCCCCCAATATCCGTCATTTAATCCACCGGCATTACACCGTCGTCACACCGTCGCTACACCGTCACTTAACTCTTCAAGACATCATCAATAGCTCTATGGCTAACATCACTACATTCAGTCAATAGCTCTATGGCTAACACCAACCCCACCAGACACATCGACACCAAAATCATAGCTCTATTGCTAACTGTCATACCCCAATTTTGTCCGACTATTGAAAATCAAATAAAATTGTACTTTTGTAAACACCCAATTTAATGGGTATTTTTTCTCGTTTTCAGAAACCCCAAAATATGTGTCTTGTTTTGTAGGTTTCAATTGCACAAATGTGTTCAAGTTGCGTTCGTTAGTAATCTAGTATTTCTTATTCTCGTCGTGCGCGCGTATAATTTTGAATCGTGCGCTTGTACTTAGTCTCGTTGTTGCGCGTATTACTTCTATTCGTGTGTGTGCTTTGATTCTCGCGTGCGCGCGCTCGCGTCTCGTCGTTTGCGCGTAATGGTTTTGTTATTTATGTTAGTGGTATTTAGTTGTTGTTAGTAGTTACCAAAATAGGAGATAGCACCAAGTAATCAAATGTAATATAGTTATTTAAATATGTCCCCATTGTTACAAAAAAAGAGAATCAAATAATTACACATAAAATAAATAATAAAGGAAGTCAAACAAAAAAAAGGGTAGAGCAGCATCCTTGCTGTTTGTTTCTGCCAACATTGTAGTATTTTGAGCTAGAAGCTTAAGTCCCCTTCCTCTTGTCTCTTTGTTCGTTTCCCTTTTCCAGCAAAGACATGTCAGCCACCTTGCAGCACCACCTCCACCCCTTATTGCTGCTGCCTGCATCCTCAGTTTTGGTCTCCCATGAGAAATTTTTCCCTGCTCAAATGCCTCACCTACACTACACAAACCCCATTATAAATAGAGACTCACAACAACAGAGCAAGGAGGGGGGGAGACACTGAGAAACAGAAATACCAGCAACCAAAACACTGTGTCATACAAACACATACAAAGAAAACACAAACGGAGAAAAGAACAGACAAACACAATACTGAGAACAAAAACACAAAACACAGAATCAAAACATACACACAGGGGAGGCAGAGAACACAAAAAAAAAACAATAGAAAGATGGAGAGCAACAACAACAACAGAGCCACCACCTTCGCACACCCCCTTTCCCTCTAATCACCGTTAAACCTCCACATCACCACTCATACAACCTCAAAACCACCGCACCTCTGTCGTCGCCAGGGAACCATCACAAGCCATCGTTACCTCGCCGCTCAAACCACCGAGAACGTCACCGTAGAGGTCCCTGTCGCGAAACTCCGGCGAGCGCCATCCTCCCAACGTCATCTCCTCCTCGTCGTCGCCGGCGAGCTCTCCCCGAACGCCTCTCTCTCTCTCTCTCTCTCTCGCGGTACTCCCCCTCTCTCCCGATCTTCTTCTCTCTCTCGATCTGTTTTTCCCTCTCTGTCAAATGAAGATATGAAATGGAACGGCGCAGGGGAGGAGGGTTAAACTTAGGTTTTGTTTTCTGTTTCAATATTGGGTTGCAAATGTAAAGGGCTTCCTTTTGTTTTTTTTTAAGTTTTTTTATCTGATTGCTAATAACATCACCCCCCATATTTTTGATTACAGCCTGTGTTTTTTTATAAAATGTGGACCTATGTTTCCTTTGGTTCACACACTTATGATTAAAATATTTTCAAGTTGAGTTTATTGTTGTTCTTTGCTTGATGATGTTTAATATTGGTGCTAGTATTTCATTTTAGTGTTAAATGTTATTTTTGTTGTTGGTTGATGATCTAGCAATATGATTCCCACTAGTGCCAAGTGCACCTTAATCTAGGTGGTGAAGATTGCTAGAAAGGACTCAACTTTGTTAATGTGTTCTTGTTTTACTTTAGTTATTGTTAGTTGTTGATGATAGGCAAGTTGATTCTCACTAGTGCCTAGTGCACTTCTCTCAAAGTGAGAAGATTGCTCTATGTGATTCAACTTGGTTTTAGTGTTTATTTACTTGCTCTTGTATTCTAGTTTTATTATTGTCCATTGTTGATGATAAATCATATGATTCCCACTTATGCCTAGTGCATCATGTTCTAAAGTGGTAAATATGATTTTAGATGATTCAACCTTCCCCTTTTAATTTCTTAGTTAATAACAAATGAGGTTGTATGCTCAGGGTCTAGGGTTCGTGAGGCATTGCAAAGGATAGGCTTACCTTAGCCTTGATGCAATTCCTCTTTGTTCATGTTATTAAGAAATCGTTGCTCACATGTCATTAGTTTAATCAAGATCATTCTATGCCTATGATCAATTGTTTACTTGTCTTTGATGCTACTTAAATTGTCTTGATTTAATTGTGTGTCATTCCCTCCATGTGTATGACCTCCTAATAAAGACATAAGCCTACATGCCTGTTGTAGCATAGAGTCATTAGGGTAAATGCACTTCTCCTCACACACGCGCATTTGTTCTGAGAAATTCACCTTGCATCCTTGACAATTGAATCTTTGATTGTATCGGCATGTTTAGTCCTAGTTGATGTGTGACATATGCATGATTACCTAATTATTGAATGCGTTTGAAGTTTGTAACCAATCATTGATAATAACTTCACCCTTTTTCCCAAAATCTTTCAAACTCTTTTCTAATTAACGCAAGTTATTAGTGACTATCACCCAAAGCCTTGGCTTGTTTGATTGTCATGAACGCTATCAAGAGTTATTAGTAATGATCACTCAAAGCCTTTGCTTGCTTGGTCATTATGAAAGCTCTTCCTTTCTCCAAAACCCTTTCAAAACATTTTCATATTAGAACTACGTCGCTTTGATTCCCATTTGGGATACGTAGGAGCGAGCCACGTTCTCGTCAAGCGCAACAAATAAAAGTCCTTTTCGCAACCATAAACATTAGCATTTTTCATAACACAAAAGAATCATTTTTAAACCCATTGTTGCTAGTGGCTAATCAGAACCTTTGTTCGTCTAGCCATTGGCGGCAATGTCTTTTTCCAAAGAACAATAAGTGATGGTCACCCATAACTTTGGTTAGTTTGATCATTCGTGCCAATTAATCTCTTTCGAAAACCATTTTCAAAAGATTAAATAAAAAACGAGTCGCTACTAACGGTCAATCAGAACCTTTGTTCGTCTGACTAGTGGCGGTGACTCCCATTTTTCAAGAGTACTTAACGGTGATTACCCATAACCTTTGTTAGTTTAATCACTCGTTGAATACTCGTCCTATTTCGAAAACTCACTAAAAAGATAAAAAACAAAAACCTTTTCATGACAACCGAGAACTACGTAGCTTTGAATTCTCCATCGCACCAGGAGATACGTAGGAGCGAGAGGCCAATTCTCGTCAAGCGCCAAAAATAAAAATTTTCATTAAGTTTTCCCATTCATCTTCAAACAAGAAATAAATAGGCAAATCTAGGTATTTTTCAAATCAAACGTTAAAACCACACATTTAGTTAGAGGTTCCCTTTCAGTAGAAAGGACGTGTGCGGTGCTAGTACCTTCCTCACACGTAATCTGTAACGCCCCAAAAATAATTCAAAACGTTTATTTAATTAATTAATTAAGTAGTGTTTGGTGGGTTGTTTTAAAATAATAATAGAGTAATTAACTTAAAGGAAGAGTGGTGAATAGTAAAGAAGTGAGTGGTAATTTAACTAGGAAAAAGGAGTAGCGTTAGTAATCAACCAGATGGTGAGAAGGGCCCAAGTTAAGAGAACCCATGACTTAAGCTAGGGTTAGTTATTAGAAACTTGGAGAGAAAGAAAAGAAAAGAAGAAAGGAAGAGAGGGAGCGTGCGAGAGGGAGAGGGAGAGACGGCTAGGAAAAAACAGAGAGAGAGAGAGAGAAGGAGGAGAGGGAGTTGGCGCAAAGGGAAGGGGGAGAAAGAGAAGAGGAGATCGTCGTGTTTGCTGCTGTAGTTACTGTTGTCGGTGCTCTCATACGCCTTCTACGGAGCTTACGTATTCGAGGTAAGGGGAGTCTCGCATTATAAGGGTTTATATAATTGTCATTATATGGGAGGGTAGTCCTATGACACATAGGCGGTATTAGTTATTACGTTTAATTATTTTGTTGAATTTTTGGTGTTGTTGTGAATTTAAGATGAGTTGTGATGCTTGTTGTCGAGGATTTATTGATGTTTGCTGTTGATGATTCGTTAATGTTTGGTGTCTAATGAGTGGTTGAAGAATTGAATGATTTATGGATGAATTTTGACGTTGTAATATAAAATTGATGATTGTTGATGTTGCTGAGGAATTATTGAGATGATTGCTGAATTTTGATGTTTGTGATCTGAATTGATGACTTTGATGTTGTTGATAAAATGTTAATTGTTCTTGATGAACCCTTAGTGATGATGTGATGAGTGATTTGGTGAATAAAATGTATTTTTGGTGTTGAAGATCTGAATTTTCTGCACAATTTGATGTTTCTGCTGCCCAATCGCGCCTCACTTGCGCTTAAGTTGCGCTCCAGGCGCAAGTGTGCTGCGCAACAGCCTGATTTCCCTGCCCAATCGCGCCCCAGTCGCGCCCGACTCGCGCTCCGGAGCGCGAGTCACTGCTTTCACCGCTTTTCTCACCGCTTTTTTTTTAAAGTCTTTATCACGTTTTTGAAAAATTGATATCTTGCGAACCGGGAACCCGATTGAGGTGTTCTAAGATGCGTTGGAAAGCTTATTCAGAGGCCTAACTGAATATTCTATTTTTAAGGCAAAATAAAATGTTTTGTGGTAGCTGTTATACGAATGAAATGCTGCTGTGTGCCTAAAAGTAAAGTGTTGTAATGTTTTTGAAAAAATTGATATCTTGCGACCAGAACCCGATTGAGGTGTTCTAAGATGCGTTGGAAAGCTTATTCAGAGGCCTAACTGAATATTCTATTTTTAAGGCAGAGTAAACTGTTTTGTGTTGCCGTTTATACAAATAAAAAATTTGTGATGCTATGTTTATATAAATGAGTCTCGGAGAAATGTTATACTACTAGTGTGCTAATTGACTATGGCTAGATTGTGGTTTACCACTAAGGTCAGAATTTCTTTCGCTGGTGTATTTACAAGGGCATCACTGAGAGTCTTGCAAAGGTGGCCAATGCACATTGCAAGTAGTATCGCTACTTACGAGAGTAATCCCATAGTCAATCAGTTCACTATTTTATAACACACTAAGCTAAAAGACAACTGAAAATATATCTATATATGCTCAATGATGATGAGAAAAAGTATGACTGTGATGATGTTGCTAGATGGTTTTGACGAATATGACGAGTTCACTCTATGAGTGATTATGATGATGTGATATATATATATATATATATGATTTTGATGACTATGACGAATACACTCTATGAGTGTTTTATGGTTGCGATGATAATGATGATGTTCATGATAATGATACAATTGCGACGATGATGATGATGTTTATGAGGATGATATAAAAGCGATGATAATGACATTTTGGGGCGGGTATGGCCAAAAGCGACGTTGGGGAAAGTTGTGTGGTGATGTGTAATTGTTGATTTCTGTTGATTGATTTGATGAGTGATGCATAGAGTCTCATACATACCATACTGCATTCGGCGACGATATGGGCTGCGGCCGGAGCTATGCTCAAAGCGACGATAAGCGGCGATTGTATTTTTGCGACGATGGTACCTCATGCATATGCCCGGACGTGGGTTGCATTTTCATATATGTGCATTTAAATGATGTAGTTGTTTGTGATGTGTTTTTGATGTTGGTTGCCGATGTTGTTCGTGATGGTTGTAATGCGACGTTAAATGTCTTTGTGGTAGTTATAGATATTGTCCTTTAATATATTGATTATTATTTATGCTCTTATGCTTTGTTTGAAGACTCACCCTTTCTCTTGGGAATGTTGCTCTATTGTGGCATTCTTTGCAGTAAATCAGATGAAGGTTCTGCTTTGCCTTCTTTATTAGTCATTTGGGAGGTTGTCGAGTCGCTTTCTGCGATCTTCAGTAGCACCTAGGGGGCGTAGTCGGACTTGTTAATGAATCAATTAATCAGATGAATTATTTATTTTGATGATTATGAGACGTGTTTGAGTGGACTAGTGAGTCATCCTTTATTTCCGCTGTGATAAGATTATTTTGAAATTTAAGTTTTGTGGCGATTGCGTTGTTGCACAAACTTTGATGGTGCATTTATGAGTTTTTACTTATGACGATGTGGCATTTCCTTTTCTATCAAATAAATTTATATTTTTGAAAATGAAATTACTCTGATAATGACGTGTAAATTAAGGGGTAGAAAAGGGGTGTTACATAATCGACCCCCGAACCTATATCTTTAGTTTTCAAAAGACCATTCGCCTTGTTCAAAAGACCTTTTTTCAATGTTTTGGTCTTAAAATTAAAATATTGGTGGCGGCTTCAAAATTTTTCCACGTTGTACATTGAGAAACCCAAACCGGATTTTTCGGAGTGCAACACTAACGTCAATACCTCAATCAATAGCTCTATGGCTAACATCAACACATCGACCACTAGCGCTATGGCTAACATCAAACTCATCGATCACCTCGACACCAAAATAAATAGCTCTATGACTAACGTCAACCTCACCGTCACATAGGGACCAAAACGTCACCTAAGGACCAAACGTCACCTAATGACTAAACCGGCTTCACCATTCAAACAGCACCCAAAACTGCGCCATACTGGCGTCAAAACAGCACCTCGGCACACTCACACTGCACCTCGGCACACATACACTACCCTTCGTCACACCACACTGCACTTTGGCACACCACACTGCTCCTCGGCACACCTACACTACCCTTCGTCTCACCACACTTCTTCACATCCACACTTCGACACCTACACGTCGACACTTACACTTCGTCACCACTACAACACTACACTTCGGTACTCATACACCTTGACAACACTAGCTTCGACATACATACACCTCACTTCGGGAACTACACTTCGGTATACATAGTCTACACTTCGGCAACTACACGTCGACTCCCATACACTTACACTTCGTCACGTCTACACGACGACACTTACACTCCGATACATCTACACCTCAACACATACACCTCGACACATCTACACGTTGACTTCCATATACTTCGACCCACTACACGTCGACACTTACACTTCGATACATCTACACCTCAACACATACCCTCGGTATATATACACTAATACTTCGACAACTACACTTCAGCATACATACACTACACTTCAATACATCTACAGTTCGGCAACACTAGATTCGACAGACTACACTTCACTTCATTACATCCATACCTCGACAATACTAGATTCGACATACCTACACTTCACTTCATTACATCCATACCTCGACAATACTGGATTCGACATACCTACACTTCACTTCATTACATCCATACCTCGACAATACTAGATTAGACATACCTACACTTCACTTCATTACATCCATACCTCGACATTACTAGATTCGACATACCTACACTTCACTTCGGTTACACTACTTCACTTGACCATCAATCACCTTGCCACACTTCCTCACTTAACCATTACTCACCTCGGTACTACACTACCTCGGTTACACTACTTCACTTGACCATCAATCACCTTGCCACACTTCCTCACTTAACCATTACTCACCTCGGTACTACACTACCTCGGTTACACTACTTCACTTGACCATCAATCACCTTGCCACACTTCCTCACTTCAACACACCTACTCTTCTCGGCACACCCTTACTTCGACTCACTATCCTTCAACCTTCACAAGCTACAATGCACCTAACCCTCATCCTCCCTCTTTTCTTTGATTCTCATACTAGGATCAAACTTAAACCACAATTTCTACAACACATATTCATTCGAAAACTTGTCCAACACACACCAAAGTAACAACTAAGGTGACAACATCAAAAATGGCGCCCTTGCGCCTAGGGTTCCTCAAACCCATTTTCTTTTCTAGGTCTTTCACATGACCAACCATCAACAACACATACACACATCACAATTTCACCAAATTGACTCAAACACAACATCAATCACACAACTAACAACACAAACAACTCAAAAATCATCCTAGAGTCTAACCCACACATAACACTCATCATATACTCTATTATAGGTGAAAGAGAGCCCCCTTACCTCAATAGATTGAAGAATAAGCACTCTCTCCACCAAGACTTCAAGATCCACCAATAAGCAAGCTCCTCTTCCTTGAACTTGAACTCTCCCCGCCACTATCTTCTCTTCTTCTTCCTTAAGCTTTCGCACCTCTCTCTCTCTACTCACTTTACTCTTTGACTTTTCTTTGCTTTGATTGCAAATGAATTCTCTCATCATCGACACCTAACTTATATCATGGATATGGGCCTCCTAATGGATCATGGGCCTCTAATCACACCTCCTCCATTACTTGCACTACTCCCTCTTTTAATTAAATTACCACTCACTCTTTACTAACCACCACTCCTCATTTACATCAATACCCTATCATTATTCTAATATAACTAACCAATATACCACTTAATTAAATAAATACTTGAATTATTTTTGGGGCGTTACACATGTGCGTGGATTTCACAGACTTAAATGCCGCTTGTCCAAAGGATCCATATCCACTACCCTGTATTGACGCTTTGATAGATGGAGCATCTGGATACCGTATGCTGAGTTTCATGGACGCATATTCAGGGTACAACCAGATCAAAATGGACCCAGATGATGCAGACAAAACAATATTCATGACTGACACATGCAACTACCACTACACAGTCATGCCTTTTGGCCTGAAAAATGCAGAAGCTACTTCTCAACGATTGATGGACAGAGTGTTCCAAGGGCAGATCAGTAGAAATCTTGAGGTGTACATTGATGACATGGTAGTCAAAATCGATGAAAATCGAAGTCATGTAACTGATTTAGAAGAAACACTCTCCTCCCTCAGGAAACATCAAATGTGTCTCAATCCTGCAAAGTGCTCTTTCGGAGTACAAGCAGGAAAATTCCTAGGCTTCATGTTGACCAATAGAGGTATAGAGGCAAATCTTGACAAGTGCAGAGCAATACTTGAGATGCCAAGCCCATCAAATCCCAAAGAAGTTTAACAACTAACGGGACGCTTGGCAGCCTGGTCACGCTTCTTATCTTGTGCAGGTGCAAACATCTTCATAAATGTTTCACACCCTCGCATAAACCTCATTGACGACATAGCTGAATTAACATTTACTCACTCTTTATTCTGCATATTTTTCCATATTTCCTATATGATTTTGCAGGTGACAAAGCATTCCATTTCTTCACTTCTTTAAGTAAAGGAAACTGTTTTGAGTGGACCACTGAATGTCAAGCAACTTTTCAGGCAATCAAAACATTCCTATCATCCCCTCAAATCTTGGTCAAGCCTAAGTTGGGAGAGCCATTGTTGTTATATTTAGCAGTATCAGAGAGAGCTATGAGCTCAGTTCTCGTGTCTGAAGAAGGAAAGCAACAAAGGCCAGTGTACTTTTGCAGCAAAGTTCTCAAAGGTGCCGAACTGAGATATCAGAAGATTGAGAAATTAGCCTTGGCGTTGATTACCTCGGCGCGTCATCTTCGACCATAATTCCAAAGTCATCAGATAATTGTCAAAACCGACCACCCTATTAAACAAGTCCTTCGCAAACTTGACCTTGCTGGGCGAATGGTGGCATGGTCCATTGAACTCTCTAAATATGATATTGTCTTTCACCTAAGGGAAGGAATAAAAGCACAGGTGCTTGCGCACTTTGTCGTCGAGTTAACACCACAATCATTGGAGCCGGAAATTTCTTTCTGGACTCTCTTTGTTGATGGAGCGTCCAATTTGAAGGGAAGTGGAGCATGAATCACTCTAGGAAGCCCTGATGGCCTCCTCATCGAACAATCATTGAGGTTTGATTTCCGAGCTAATAATATGAAGCCCTCATAGTTGGGATGAAACTTGCCAAAGAAGTTGGTGTCCAAAACCTGAAAGTAAAGAGTGACTCTCAACTCGTTGGTGTGGAAAATAGTATGCAAGTATACATAGTCACACAAGTAATATAATGATAAGAAAAGGTCGAACCCAGAGGGATTATGTAAAGCTTTGTAAAGTTTAGAGTGTACACTTAGTGTGCCTACATTATTCCCAATTGGTTGGAGTATACAAATTGAATTAAAAAGTATAAACAACAATGAGATGTGTAAGGAATCAGTGAGATAAAGTAGTTGAGATGTTTTCACGAAGTAAATCACTTCTAAGAGTTTTAGTGGTGTAGGCAGTGTAGGTACATTGAATGCAGCTGCATCAGTATGTGCCTTTCAGTCACTTTCTTCAGAGTTTCATTACAAGCTTCCTATGTCTAGGCATGCTAAATAGGTTCACTCTTGTGTCTTAAGCATCCACTGTTTCACCCAAAGAACTATGTTATCCTATGTCTAGGACTTAACACGGTTTTAACAATCAATTCCTTATTAAAACTAGTTTAACAAAGATGTTGTTACAAACACTCATTCTTATTAACTCTTGATTTCTTAAATGTAACCCATGTCTGCTGCTACAAGTCTACCTATTCTAAAGTGATCAAATTCAGAATAAGCTATGAAAGAAGTATTACACAAGAGTTAAAATGCACACACTACATAAACCACATTTACTTGCTTAGAAGATCATTACAAGGCTTCAACATCTCAACTAAAGGAATTTAGCTCATATTACTCATAATATAATAGAAAGAATCTGCAAAGAGCATAATCAAATGAGTAATATTGCAAAAGAACTCAAAAGGATAGAGATTACACAAAGGAGAGATCTTTTGCATGAGATTCCCAAGTTGAAGTACAATACGATTTCCTTACACAAGTTTCTTCCAAGTAGAAGTGAAGGGAGTGGTTGCATCAAAGCACTTCCTTACCTTCTTTCTCTTGAAAACTAAATGAAAACTAAACCTAAATTACAAATATAAAGAAAATATGTGATCCTTAAAAGCTTGGATGAAGGATGATCTTGAAGTGAAGAGATGGTCTTCTATTTATAGGCAAATGAGCTTTCCTCCATTGGAGGGTTTCCTTGGCGCCAAAATATAACTGAGATCAGTAACCATAGTTACTTTGTAGACTTCCCATCAAGCAAGTTGCTCTTTTGCATGAAGTTCACATGGGGTGGTCCAATAAAGAAGTGACACATGTCCTTGAGTGAGTGACCTTCCCAACTTGTCTCCAATAGTAGGCGCCGAAATATGCAAGTTGGTCTGCTCCACATGACTAGGTGTTGCACCCTGAAAAATCGGTTTGGGATTCTCAATGTACAACGTGGAAAAATTTTGAAGCCGCCACCAATATTTTAATTTTAAGACGAAAACATTGAAAAAACGTCTTTTTATACAAGGCGGGTGGTCTTTTCAAAAACAGGAGATGTAGGTTCGGAGGTCGGTTAGGTATGGGGAAGGTATTAGCACCCCACACCTCCTTTCTACCGAAAGGGAACCATTAATTTGATGTGTGGTTTCGACAAGGTTTGATTTGAAACAATTGTTCTACTTCTTTTTGTATTCTTTTATTTGAGAAAAATTGTTTTGTAAGTGGAGGAAAGAAAGATTCTTTTTAGATTTTTTTGAAAAAGCGCGCTTGACGGGACGTGGCCCGCTCCTACGTATCTCCCGGTGCGATGGAGAATTCAAAGCTTACGTAGTTCTCCTGAGTCGAGAAGTTTTGGTATGTTGGTGTTTTTTATTGTAGGGGTTCTCGTCCGAATCAGATGTACCCACTAACCCTAAAACATAGACATCCCCGCCTGTACAGGCGACGTGCCCCCTACTTATCGAAAAGTGGTTTGAATTATTTGAAAAAATTTGTTGTGAGGTTGGTTGTTTTTATTTGAGCAAGTATCTCAGGCTCGCACGAACTGTACAGCTCGCTAACCCTAAGATGCTAACCAACCCGGATGTACACCCGACTTGATTCCTTACTCATTTTTGAAATAAGGTTTAAATTTTTAGTTGCTTGTTTTATTTCTCATAAGTATCCCAAGATGTTTGAGTTGTACAACTCCGATCTTAGGACGCTAGTCAACATCGGCCGTACGTCCGACTTGACTCCTTATGAGTTTTTTTTTTTAGAAAAAAAAACGGGTTTATTCCTTTATTTACTTGTGAAAGGAAAAGAAGTTAATTTGGTGAGATTTTAGGAAAAGAGTAGGACATTTCAATCAATTCCAAGTCCACAACCATTCAAACACATTTGCCAATTCAATTTACCATGAACATGTCAATTATTAGTTAAGACTAAACATGCCAATATGAATCAAGTGTTTAATTGTCAAAGATGCAAAGTAGAGTTCTCAAGAGTAATTGTGTGTGTGAGAGAGAGTGTGCAAACCCTAATGACCCTATGCTACAACATGCATGTAGGCTTACGTCTTCATTAGGAAATCATGCAAGTGGAAATGGTGACGCACAATCAAGTTAAGACATCTAATTGGCATCGATAACAAGTGAACAATTGACCATAGGCATAGAGTGGTCTTAATTAAACTAATGAACATAGAACCATGATTATTTGATTAAAACAAGCTAAAGCATCAAGACTTGGATAAGTCTATCCTTTGCTCAAAACCTAAGCTTTAAACCTAAAACCTCATTTTTAATAATTCAAGAATACAAATGAAATGGGTTGAATCATCTAAAACCATCTTCACCACTTTGGACACAATGCACTAGGCATAAGTGGGAATCACTTGATCTACCCTCAACCATGAACAATAGTCAAATAAATGAACATTAAACAAAGTTGAATCATATCTTGCAATCCTCTCACTTAAATCATGGTGCTCTAAGCACAAGTGGGAATCAAGTTGCAAAATCATCAACAAACAACAACTAAAAGATCAAACAAGAAAAGCTCATAAACAAGGTTGAATCATATCTTGCAATCCTCTCACTTAAATCATGGTGCTCTAAGCACAAGTGAGAATCAAGTTGCAAAATCATCAACAAACAAACAACTAAAAAGATTAAACAAGAAAAACTCATAAACAAAGTTGAATCATATCTTGCAATCCTCTCACTTAAATCATGGCGCTCTAAGCACAAGTGAGAATCAAGTTGCAAAATCATCCACAATTAATGTAACGCCCAAAATAATTTAATTATTTAATTAATTAAGTTATTTAAGGCTAGCAACATTTAATTTAAGTCAATTAAATTAGTTGAGTTATTTAATCAAAAGAAGTCTAATTTATTTGAGGGGAATAATTGAGTTAGAGTTTATTTATTTTATTTCAGGGGGTATGTAAATAAGTATCAAGGGTGGTGCTAATAAAGGGGCCCAAGTCACCTAATGACCCAAGCCCAATTGCCTAAAACCCCAAAAAACCCTAAACAAGGTCTCATTCCCCTCATTTGAAAGGAAACCAACGAAAGAAGAGAAGAGAAGAGAGGGGGAAGGCCGACGCACAAGAAGGGAAAGAAAGGAAGGGACTTTGTTTGAATTCTTGGTTGGGTAAGTGAGATTTTAGTCTCAATCTTCATCATTTCTTTTCCCCATTCCATCTCCTTAAGTTCCATGAGCTTATTCTGGTCATTTTGAATTTCCATTTTTCACCCAAGCAAGGAGACATTTCGTTTTGGGCTGGAAATCAAAGGTGGGGGTCTTGTTTTGTTGATTCTTGGTGGTTAGTTGAAGCTTGGGCTCATTAAAGGTTAGGGGATTCTCTACTACATTTATAATAATTCATAGGATATGTATTATAGGTGGATTAGCTCTAAGAATTATTTGTTTTGTGTGATTTTGATGTTGATTATATGTTGGTTGATGTATGAGATACCTAATTTGTTGATATCATGTTGCTTGTTGTTGGAAAAATATGTGTTGTGAATTATGCATGTTATATGTTTGAGGAATTGTTTCCATGAAGAGAAGTATGTGAATATGATAAATTAATGAAGTTGATTTGATACCTATATGTGTGTTGTTATGTGGGAATTAAGTTGTTGAATAAAAATTAGGTTTAAGTTGGTTTGGTGGAGGTGTTTGGGGGAGGGGCGCCAAATGCCTAGGCAAATGGCGCCTAGACACTGTGTTCTGCTGTGCGTGGTGTAGTGCAGGGAGGGGGGGCGCCATTTGCTGGGAGAAATGGCGCCAGGTCTACTGTGTGTGACTGGCAGGGAGTGTAGTGTGTGCAGGGGCGCCAATTCCCTGGGAATTTGGCGCCTGGTGTGTGTGTCTGGGTGGCTGGCTAGGTGTTCATGTGCAGGGGGCGCCAATTCTCCGTGAATATGGCGCCTGTGTGTAGTGTGTGCGTGTGTTTGGGTGAGTTGTGGCTTGGTGCGGGTATGGGGCGCCAATCCCTCAGGATTATGGCGCCTGGGTGTGAGTTTTGGCGTGGGGGTATGCTGCAGGAAGTGGCGCGGCAGGAGGGGCGCCAGTTTCCTAGAAACTTGGCGCCCAGTGAGGCAGAATTGTGTGCAAGTGGAGAGTTGGCAGGCGCCGCTTCCTAGAAACTTGGCGCCTGTGGGTGTGTGGTGTGCTAAGTAGGGCGCCAAAGAGGCTGCCCCTTGGCGCCTAGGGTGCTTAAATGGAACCTAAGTGACGTATTTAGTCCCTAAGAATTAATTTAATCCTTGGTGTGACAAACTAGTCCCTAAGAATTAAATTAATCCTTGGAGTGATAAAATAGTCCCCTAGTATCCAATTAAGCCTAATATGTCAAAATAGTCCCTAAGTGCCAAATCAATCATAGTATGTCAAAATAATTCCCTGGGTACCAAATTAATCTTTGGTGGGTCAAAATAGTCCTTAGGTGGGATTTAATTTAATAAATGGAGCGTGGTGGTGAGAAAGTGATAAAGAGGTGGTTAATAAATGATGAGGGCTTCGGCCAAAGAGGTGGTTAATAAATGATGAGGGCTTCGGCCAAAGAGGTGGGTTGATGATTGGTGTGATGCATTTGTTGTATTGTGATGCATTTGTCATGGAGTCACATGAATCATATGCATATAAACAAGGTGGGTTGGCTTCGGCCAAATGACGAGGGCTTCGGCCAAATGACGAGGGCTTCGGCCAAAATGACGAGAATGGATCCACATGCATATTGCATACATGCATCAACTCATACATTCTTAGAATCCTTGTTGATGTATAATTAACCCAATAGTGTTGTTGTTGATATTTTAATGGAATGGTAAATGATTGGATTATTTTGGATTGTTGTTACTAGATGTTTTCCTAATATAATGCTTATCTTATTTGTTATTATTTATGTAAAGAGACTCACCCTAGCATTTTTGTGTTGCCTGCTCTCGTGGCGACAAACAGGTGATTCTGAGTGAAGGTGCCAGGCCTTCTTGAGTCTTCGAGTCAGCTCTGATTAGTGACACCCGGGGATGGGGTTTAGTACCATTATTTTATGTTATGTATTAAACTGATTTAGACTATGTATTGAGTATGTTGAACTCAGTTGTTATTTCCGCTGTGCTGTGAATTTTTTTCTGGATTATTGTAAACACTAAACAGGTTTTTTGAGGGTTCGTCCCGTTTGGTTATGATGCTTATGTCACGCACTAGATGCGTGTGAATTTTAATTATACTTTGATGATGTTTTTATTAAATGTAGCACTCTCTTTGAGGTGCGTGGAAAAGTTTTTGAAAAACTCTGATTTTTATTGATTAAATTAGTATTAAGTAGAAGGGGGTGTCACAATTAACAACTAAAAAGATTAAACAAGAAAAACTCATAAACAAGGTTGAATCATATCTTGCAATCCTCTCACTTAAATCATGGTGCTCTAAGCACAAGTGAGAATCAAGTTGCAAAATCATCCACAATTAACAACTAAAAAGATTAAACAAGAAAAACTCATAAACAAGGTTGAATCATATCTTGCAATCCTCTCACTTAAATCATGGTGCTCTAAGCACAAGTGAGAATCAAGTTTCAAAATCATCCACAATTAACAACTAAAAATATTAAACAAGAAAAACTCATAAACAAGGTTGAATCATATCTTGCAATCCTCTCACTTAAATCATGGTGCTCTAAGCACAAGTGAGAATCAAGTTGCAAAATCATCAACAAACAAACAACTAAAACAATTAAACAAGAAAAACTCATAAACAAGGTTGAATCATATATCTTGCAATCCTCTCACTTAAATCATGGTGCTCTAAGCACAAGTAAGAATCAAGTTGCAAAATCATCAACAAACAAACAACTAAAAAGATTAAACAAGAAAAGTTCATAAACAAAGTTGAATCATATCTTGCAATCCTCTCACTTAAATCATGGTGCTCTAAGCACAAGTGAGAATCAAGTTGCAAAATCATCAACAATTAACAACTAAAAAGATTAAACATCATCAAGTAAAAAAAGGAACAACAAGATAAATTAGAACCCAAAAAATGTGAACCATATAGGAGATAAAATCACATGTTTATTCCATTAAAATGCAAAGATCAACACAAAATAACAACAAACTAAATTATTCAAAGGGTGAGATGCCAACTCTCACCCCAACAACAACAAACTACATTTTAAAGATGAAAATGATGAGTATGCAAAAATGATGAAGAGAATATGAGTTTTGATGCAAAATATTGTAAATGATGCAAGGGTTTTAAAGATTTACCTTAGATTCAAGCTAGTAGAAGTAGGAAATGAAGAATGAGTAACCAAATCAACTAGAATCTTCAAGAAATATTTACACCCAACTTCAAATTCCAAGCACTTAAGGATGAAAAAGTGAAATAAATGGTGAAAGGAGAAAGACTTATGGAGGAGGATTGGATTTGAGGTGATTTGGTGGTGTTTGGGTGAAGGAAAACAAAAGAATGGAGAGAGGAGGAGGAGAGGGGTGTTCGGCCAAGGGGAGGGAGAGAAGGAGAGGAGAGTGGTGTGCTAGGTTTTGTGTAGGAGAGAATGAGCAAAAAGGTTGGGAAAGAGTGAATATGTGAGGTATTTATAGGGTGGGAGTGAGCTTAGGGGTAAAATAGTAATCAAACCAATTAAATCAATTAATATTCAGCTGAATATTAATAAATAAAATTAATTTGAACTTGGTCACCAAGTTAGGGGGTATATTGGTCAATGATCTTGAGAGGTGCACTAGGATTAGACTTTAAGTTTGAATGGAGGGTGGAGATTCATCCTCACATGGATTGAGGGTGTTGAAGAAACACAAAAAAATGAGGGTGAAAGGAGGAGGGGGCTGATCGGCCAGCTGTGGGAGAGGGAGAAAAAAATGCAAGTTGTCATTGTACTTTTTGTTCCCCACTACCTTTGTAATTATCCTTTCTTTTCTTGATTATTCTTTTTTTTTTGGATAATTCCTTTTGATTATTCCATGAAGATTTTTTCTCTTTTGGGCCTATCCTAGGAATCAATCTTTGGTCTCTAAATTCCATAATATCACCATTCCCAAAATTGATTTGTTGACCCCACCTCAAAGGAAATGACCATTTTACCCTTTTATTCAAAATTTTGATTTTCATGCCAAAAGGTTTAATATTTATGCGCAAAAAAGAATCACAATTAAGCACAAACCTTCCTCAAATAATTCATTGATGATTGCTCAGTGATTTGGGGCGAAAAACCGTTTTTTTTCGCGAAATGACTAAAATACCCTTTTGCACTGAAAACCCTAGTTTGTCCAAAAAGTGCATTCCAACTCCAAAAATGATTTTAGAAGCTTTGAAATGACTTTTAGAACCCTAAATGCAATGCATGATGCTCTTTTCTCTTCTATTTATTTATTTTTGGGAAAATTAGGTTTTTGACCTAAAGCTTTGACAAAATTGGGGTATGACAACTGCCCCTCTTTATCTAAATTTTAACAAGGAATATGAATTGGCCGAAACATATTCCGAGGCAAAATAGAGATAAAGAATTCAGAAATTATACCGATTTTGTCTACTTAGGGAAAAACCCGAATTTTCTTTTCCTTTTTTATCTGCTAGTTTTTTTTTTTTGGGTGAATGGATGCCAGCCAAAAATGACTGTAATGAATGATGTGTCAGCCCTCAGTAAGCCAACAAAAGCAGGAAATAGATTGGTGCCAACCCTCAGGCGGCAAAAGCAGGAAGTAAATTGGTGCCAACCCTCGGGTGGCATAAACAGCAAGAAATAAAGCGGTAAAGAAAACAGTAAAGAAGGTATCGACCTGCAAGTAGCCGAAGACCGCGGATATAAAGAAAGTGATAAAGAATGTACCGGCCGGCCTCTTGTAGGCCGACACTAGGCATGACGTTACATGTCAAGTGTCTGGTGTAGCAGGTGCAGGCAATGTAGGCACACTTAGTGCAGGCAGTGTAGGTACACCTGAAGCAGCTGCACTAAACAAAACATCAAACATACCAAGACATATGCATTTTGCTTTGTTCATTGTTCTAATCCATTTGAGTTCTTGAAATGTTGTTTCTTTAATTATAATCTATATTTACATATTAATTTACTTGAAAATAAGCAATAATCCAAGTTTAATTATATGAATAACTCTATATAAAATAGAGTTATCACACCCCCAAACTTAAATTGTTGCTTGTCCTCAAGCAACGACAAAAGAAACAAACACAAGACTACTATGATTATGAAGAACAAATCAGCTCATGCCTTTCAAAAAGAAGTGTTTTGAATTTGTGTATTTTTATGATCTTTATTTTTCAGGAATCTTTTGTACCTTTGTTTTCTTAAAACATCCAGAGTTATAAAGACTCATTTGTGTGAGTGTGTGTCCCACTGAGTATCAATTGGTTCCATAACTAAGATAGAAAGTTTTTCTTTAGCTTTTGAAAAATGTGGAACACATTTGGTCACCTTTAGAGATATTTCAAAATATAGACGAGACTAACAATTTCTTCAAGATTTGGGGGACTCTTAAGCACAACAAAGGGCTTTAAATTAGTATTTCAAACTGTTGAGCCAATGCCTTATTTCTATTTTTGGTGGTTGCTTTTTGTTGATTCAATGCAGTGAGTGCAAATACATCATTTTTTTTTCTGAAGTGTAGGTACACCTGATTTTAGTGTAGGTGCGCTTGATGTAGGTATTGCAGGTACACTTTGTGTAGCTGCACTGTAAACTCTTGAGAATTTTTGTAGCATACACTGCCCTCCTCACTGACCTCCACATGCATTTTTTCTCTTTCCTTTGGTTTGTTTTTCTTTTCTTTTATTTTATTTTTGAACTTTTGTTCATTTTTTCAAACCATTTGCACTTAATTCTTTATGCTCTTATATATTTTTAGTAAAAATATGCTTTTGACCTTAGTTTTCCAATAATTTCCTACCCTTAGATAGCTTTCTACCTAGCATGGTTCTTTTCAAAAACTCAGCTTTGATGTGTCAAAGAATTTATAAAACTGGTTATTTCTAGAAAACAAGTCTTTTTCTTTTCCTTTCATCATTAAAATTTGGCTCATTGATACACTTTGAAAATTTTGAAAAAATCACTATGAGTTGATCATGCTTCACAATCATTTGAGTCTAATATAATTGATGTACTTAATTTATCATTTTTGAAACAAATTATCATGCTATCACATGCTTTGTTAAGTACATCTAAAATTTAAAATACTACTAATACTGCATTTTACACAATACTAACACATTACCTTAACACCAAGTAGTTTACTTAACACATATAGCATATACTTGACATATAACAGAGTTCATCATACTGAATTCATAACACATAACTATTCTCCCCCCCAACTTAAATATGAGCAGTGTCCTCACTGATCTAAGTTGAGTAAGCAAAACACAGAGTTCCAAAAGTGGGGAGATTGATTACACAAAAATATTGAAAACTTAACTTGAAACTTTAACACATAGTTCTTAAAACACAGAAAAAAACACTTAGGCATATAATATATCTGAAAACAACATTAAAAGGTTCCTTTTACTCTTTCTTCTTATACGAGGATTGGCCCTCGCAGCAAGGACATGCTTGGCTCTCATTTTCTTTGGCTTTGGTTTGGTAGCAGCAGGCACACCAGGGTCTTCAACTGTTGCTTCAGGCATTTCTGCAGGTTGAGATGCAGCTTGTGCAGGTACTCCAGGTGTAGCCTGTGCATGTACTTCAGGTGTAGGTACACTACTCTGCACTGAAGTTTGTTCAGGTTGTTGCACAGTTGGCTCTGGCTGTTTTTCTACCTCCTTCTCAGCTTCTTTTCCTTCTTTGGGCTTCTCCATTTGAAGTGTTTCCTTTGCACCAGCTTGTGTTCCTGTACCCTGCACACCATAGAGTGAGCTCATTGTCCACATTCCTTTTGAAGGAGGTGGTTGCATAACTTTTGTAGTGTATCCCAACTTCTCCTTCTTCTCTTCCAAAGCCTTCAACACTGCAGTTATTGTTGCTGCAGGGCTAGTTGCCATGACCTTTGATTGCTTCCTTGATGCTCCTGCATCTGGTGTAGGCACACTAGTTGCTCCTGCATCTGGTGTAGGCACACTAGTTGCTCCTGCATCTGGTGGAGGTGACACAGTATGTGGTTGAGGTGTTGGTGATTTATGGATTTGAGGTGAAGTGTGAGGGGGTGATTGGTGAATGGTGGGTGATTTTTGTGGTGGTGAAGGGATGTTGGATTGTTGTTGAGATGGGGGTGATTGTGGTTGGAGTTGATTTGTGGACTTCTTTTTGAGTTCATATTTCTTCCTTGCACTTGCCTCCATGTTTGCACTTCCATCCTCTTAATCTTCACTTTCCTCCATTGATTCAGATTGATCTTCCTCTACTTCTTTGTCAATGTTTTTCACTACTTGCCTTGCTTCCTCATCCTCCTCAGTATCTTCCCCACTCCCTAGTTCTGGTTCCTCATGTGTCTTTGGTTTCTTCCCCTTTTTATCTTTCTTATTGTCTCTTTTTCTCTTTGACCTTCTTTCCTTCTCAGATACCTCTTCTTCCCCCACCTCTTTCTCTTCTTCCTCCTCAGTTTCAAACACCCAATTAGGAAAGATTGGAGTCTCCAGTTGTGATTCAGGGCTGATTTCATTAAGCTTCAATTGCAACCACTCATGTTGCTCTTTCTGGAACTTCCATACAGCTTGGAGTTTCTGCATCAAGAGTTCCTGCACTTCCTGCTCTTGTCCTGCAGTGTTTCTCATTCTGGCATGCCTTACCCTCTCTTTTACCTCTGCAGATAAGCCATTGGGTGGTGTTTTTCTTTGCATTTTCTCCATCTCTGTAGCAATAACTCCTTGCTTTTGACACAACTCAGTAATTAAACAAGGAGATATAGAAATCCCCCTATTTTAATGGAACAATCTAGGATTTCCCTAGTGATCAATCTCCCTATATCAACATTATCTTCGGTTAAGATTGTATCTATTAGGATCAATCTTTCCTTAGATAATGTAGATGTGTGTGATGTGGGGAGGATTGATGCATCAAGAAATAAATGCCAGTTGCCTAGTTCAGGAATTAGGTCACCACTTCTAAGCTTAAACTCTGAGTGTGTGAATTTTTCCCATTGAGCCTCTTCTACTGCTATCCTATTCTTAATCATGGTCATTTCTTTCTTTCCATAAGTATCCATTTTATCCTCAAAGTCATCTCCATGGTAATTTAAATCAAAGTGTTGGTTAATCCTATCAGGGTCAAAGAACACCTTTCTACCTCTAACAAGGGAATAGAAAATTGTACCCCCTCTAGTGTTTTGTATACCTGAATAGAATTCACGTACTAGTTGCTCGAGATAGTTGGCCCTTTGTTGCACGAACCTTTCCCAATGCAAGTTGTTAACAGTTGACAAGAAGGAATGGTGTGCTTTGGCAAACTTGAATCCACGTTCTGGGAGAAATTTCATGTTCCAGAAATGCTCGTGCCCTTGGATAACAGCCATAGATGCAGGTGCATTTGATTTCTTTCATATTGTCTTTGTTGGTGTTCCTGCACTAGATGATGCTTTTCTAGAGGTTTTGGTTGTTGCATGCTTCTTTGCCATTGTTGAGCAAGGAAATTGAGAGTTTTGAGTTGATTTGGGTGAGAGGTTGAAGATGATTGCTTCGTGATGAAGGGAGTTTGTAAGAGAGGATATGATCGGTTTTGGTGAGTGTTTAAGAGAGAATGGTAATTGAGGGTATGTGAGTGGTTTATGAGAGAGTGGATGAGTTAGTGGAAGGGTTAGTTGGAGAAACAGCCGTTAGGTGGTAAAGGTTGCCATGCATGGTGACATGTGTAATGTTTAGGCATTACAGCGCATTATCCTAACCCCTAATCAAGCTTTCCACTAATTAGATGTGCTGGCAAGTGAAATTTTTTCACCCAAGTCTTTTACTTCATAATGCTGAGGTAGGAACACTGGTGTAGGCAGTGTGGCTGCATTAGGAGTAGGCACACCAAGTGTAGCTACGTTGGCTGCACTGTTATCCTGTATTCCTACAAACCACTCAAAACATAAAATTGCACAAAATAATAACATTAATTGTATAAAATGATGGGTTGCCTCCCTCAAGCGCTTGTTTTAAGAGTCTTACAACCTGACTATCTCTTTGCATTAGAGATTTCAAAATGAGTGGTGACTTTATCTCTCACCACTTTATCTCCATAGTACATCTTCACTCTTTGGCCATTTACATTGAAAGTGGTATTAGTTGCTGCATCATACAGATCAACTGCACTATGGGGGTAAATTTTGACTAATTGGAATGGTCCTGACCATCTTGATCTCAATTTTCTAGGGAATAATTTCAACCTAGATTCTTACAACAAAACCATTCCACCTTCTCTAAGTTCTCTCCTTTGGATTTTCTTGTCATGCAATGCTTTGGTTTTTGCTTTATAAATCTCTGCATTCTCATAAGAGAATTGCCTAAGTTCCTCTAATTCATTTAGCTCTAAAAACCTTTGCTCACCTGCCTTTTTGAGATCAAAATTTAGCTTTTTAATAGCCCAAAATGACTTGTTCTCTAGTTCCACAGGGAGATGACATGCCTTGCAATAAACTAACCTATAGGGGGACATACCTAATGGAGTTTTAAATGTAGTCCTATATGCCCATAATGCTTCATCTAAGTGTAAGGACCAATCTTTCCTTGTTGGTCCAACCATTTTCTCAAGCATTCTTTTTATTTCCCTATTTGAAAGTTCAACGTGTCCACTAGTTTGTGGGTGATAGGCAGTAGCAATCTTGTGTTTTATCCCATATTTTGCAAGAAGATTTTCAATAAGTTTATTGCAAAAATGCGAGCCTTCATCATTGATGACTGCTCTTGGAGTGCCAAATCTTGAAAAAATGTTTCTTTGAAGAAATTTACTAACTGATTTGGCATCATTACTTGGGAGTGCTACAGCCTCGACCCATTTGGACACATAATCTACAGCTACTAAGATGTACTCATTGCCAAAAGAAGGTGGAAAAGGACCCATGAAATCCATGCCCCAAACATCAAAAAGTTCTGTTTCTAGAATATTAGTTCTAGGCATTTCATGTCTATCAGATATGTTACCACTTCTTTGACATTTATCACATGTTTTGACAATATAATAAGCATCTTTAAACAAAGTAGGCCAAAAATAACCTGATTGAAGTACCTTAGCTGCTGTTATTTGGCTTCCAAAGTGACCTCCATATGGTGCAGCATGGAAATGCAGGAGCACTGCTTGCTGTTCCTCCTTAGGGATGCATTTTCTCATGATTTGATCTGGACACATCTTATAAAGATAAGGATCATCCCAATAGTATTGTTTTACTATATTGAAGAATCTCCTTCTCTGTTGGTAGTTTTCATGTCACTTGGTACAATTTTGCTCACAAGGAAGTTCACTATATCTGCATACCATGGTGCTGATGCATGAGGTGTAGCTCCACTGAGTGCAGAAACACTAGATGTATTCATGGTAAGAGCTAGCAATTTTTCATCAGGGAAACTTTCCTTGCTTTCTTCTTCATTTGTACCTGCATTTTCACTTTCAAGTCTAGAGAGATGATCAGCCACTTGGTTCTCCACCCCATTCTTATCTATAATTTCAAGATCAAATTCTTGAAGGAGGAGAACCCATCTTATTAGCCTAGGTTTTGCATCTTTTTTAGAAATCAAGTACTTGATGGCAGAATGATCTGTGTATTCAATTACTTTGGTGCCAACCAAGTAGGATATGAATTTTTCAAAAGCAAAAGCCACTGCTAATAACTCTTTCTCTGTTACAGTGTAGTTCATTTGAGCTTCTATTAGTGTTTTGCTAGCATAGTATATAGAAAGAAAAACTTTGTTATACCTTTTCCCTAGGACTTCTCCTACTACAAAGTAACTAGCATCACACATAAGTTCAAAAGACTTACTCCAATCTGGAGTTACAACTATTGGTGCTGTCACCAATGCCTTTTTAAGTTTTTTAAAAGCTTCCCTACAAGATTCATCAAAGTTAAAAGGCACATCATGTTGCAAAAGCATACATAATGGTTTTGAAATTTTTGAAAAATCTTTGATAAATCTCCTATAAAAACCTGCGTGGCCTAAGAAGCTCCTAGTACCTTTGATTGTCGATAGAGGTGGCAATTTCTCAATTACCTCAATTTTGGCCCTATCCACTTCAAGACCTTTTTTAGACACCTTATGACCAAGCACAATTCCTTCTTGCACCATAAAATGACATTTTTTCTAAGTTTGACAAACACAATGAAAATGTTTCTCCAAAGACTGAAAAATCATCCATAAAGACTTCCATTGATTGCTCAATAAAGTCAGAAAAGTTTGACATCATGCATCTTTGAAAGGTAGCAGGTGCATTACAAAGTCCAAAAGGCATCCTTCTAAATGCAAAGGTGCCATAGGGACAAGTGAAGGTAGTTTTCTGTTGATCCTCAGGTTCAATTGCTATTTGATTGTATCCTAAATAACCATCTAAGAAACAATAGAACTCCTTTCCTACTAACCTATCTAACATTTGATCTATGAAGGGTAAAGGGAAATGATCTTTCTTGGTGGCCTTATTGAGTTTTCTATAATCCATACAAATTCTTCACCTTGTAACAGTCCTTGTTGGGATTAATTCATTTTTTTCATTGGCTATTAGTGTTACTCCCCCTTTCTTAGGAACACACTGCACAGGACTAACCCATGAACTATCTGAAATAGGGTAGATAATACCAGCATCTAGCCATTTTATTATTTCTTTCTTAACAACCTCTTTCACGATGGGATTTAATCTTCTTTGTCCTTCTATGCTGTTTTTAGAATTTTCTTCTAAAATTATCCTATTACTGTTACTCCCCCTTTCTTAGGAACACATTGCACAAGACTAACCCATGAACTATCTGAAATAGGGTAGATAATACCAGCATCTAGCCATTTTATTATTTCTTTCTTAACAACCTCTTTCATGATGGGATTTAAGCTTCCTTGCCCTTCTATGCTTATTTTAGAATTTTCTTCTAAAATTATCCTATGCATGCATATGGAGGGGCTAATCCCTTTAATATGTGCCATTTGCCAACCTATAGCCTTTTTATGTCTTTTCAAGGTGTTCTATAGAAGGTGAATCCCTTTAATTCCTTCCTCAATAAATTCCTCAGCAGGTAGTGCAGCTGCATCTGGTGCTAATTGTTGCGCCCCGAAAAATCCGGTTTGGACTTCTCGTTTGACAACGTGAAAAATAGTAGAGCCGCCACCAATATTTATTTAGGAAAACATTGAAAAAACCTTTTTTGGAAAACGGGTGGTCTTTTGAAAACACAGAGATGTAGGTTCGGGGGTCGGTTGCGCATGGGGAAGGTATTAGCACTTCACGCGCCTTTTTCTACCGAAAGGAACCATTAACTTGATGTGGTTTTGAAATGTTTGATTTGAAATACATCGTTCTACTTCTTTTCTTTTCTTTTCTTTTTTTTTTTTTGAGAAATTGCTTTATTGAAAACGGGGGAAAAGGAATGTTTTTGGTATCTTTGTAAAGCGGAACAAAACAAAGATTTTTTTGAAAAGGGTGCTTGACGGGACATGAACCCGGTCCTACGTACCCTCACGGAATGAGGGATCAAAGCTACGTAGTTCTCGTTTTGCGTCTGAAAACGGCTTAGGGGTTTAAGTTTTGGAGTTTTTTGAAGTAAGACTCGAGTGTTCGCGAACACCAAACAAGCCAGAGGCTTCGAGTGGCATTCAATACTAACTCGAAAGAAAAGAGAGTTGGAACCGGTAATCAAACAAGCAATGGCTTCGAGTGATTACAAGTGACAACGTTGCATTATTCTTTTTTTTGAAAATTGTTTTGAAAAAAATGGTGAGCATCAGTGATAATTACCACTAATAACTCGTGTTATTTTGGAAATTTGGATTAGTTTTTGTTGTTTAATTAATGTGTGGGAGCTTTCATAATAGTCAAACAAGCAAAGGCTTCGAGTGACTATCACTAATAACTCCTCATTAGCGATCAAACAAGCAACGACTTCGAGTGATGGCTAATGATTTGTTTATGAAAATGCCTTAGGGTTTTTATTTGAAAGAAAAGCATGTAATTTTGAATTTGAAAAGAAATAGAACATTTCAAATCCTTTTTCAAGACAAAACCGAGACAACAATTAGAGAACAAACAAAGCAATCATAAGGAGTATTCACAAGTTGCTATGAACAATTGAATGCATGATTAAACAAACATGTGGGTGCTAGAGTATACAATCATGGGATGCAAGGCATAGCATTATTGAGTGCATGATTAGGAAAACATATGAATGCATGAGTATACAATTGTGGAATGCAAGGCATAGCATTATTGAATGCATGAACATATGAAAAAGAGTGCAAGTCATAGTGTTAATGAATGTATGATCATGTGATAATAAATGCAAGACATGACATTAATGGATGCATGAACATGTAAGAGGGTATGAGAATGCAAGAGGCATAGGCGCATATAGATGCATGAACATGTAAGCACAAATGATGAAATGCAAAGTGTAAAAATGTTTTGGGTATTTTTGCAAATAGACAAGTAGTAAAACTTTTAGTAAAAAGTTAATGAATGGTAAAAGTAAATATGCATGAAGTGAATGGTAATTATTTAATGGGATAGTAAAGTAAAAGTAAAAATGCCTTTTTTAGTTTTGGTAAAAGTTAATGAGTGGTAAGGTAAAAACATGAATGGATGGTTAAAAAGTGAAAAAACACATTAACACTATTACACACCTCTACACAAGATCAAACACACATTTTAAGCACTAAAATGAACCCTAAAAAGGCCTCTAAGGCCGAAATCACATATGCACAAGACAATACATTATTTCATGCTAAAACTCATATAATCCACACATAGAACAAATCATGCGAATCAAGTACATCGTGCATTTCATTTACATAACTCAAAAAAAATGAAAAAGGAGCAACAAAAAAAAAACCCTAAATTCTAAGGCCTAAAACCGAACCCCTACACTCATGAATCAAACCAAAGCTCAACTCACAAGTTATGATATGAACAAGAAGATGCATATAATGTATGGAAGTTCTTTATTCATGAAGAAGTGAAAAAAATGAGTGTGAAAATGCAAAACATATGATTAAAACACAAGAACACCCTCTTCAAGACCAAAGGCTTACTTCAAACACCCAAGGCTCCCAATGTCCTTGACATAGTGTTTGAAATGAGCCCTCTAAGCCTCTTAGAGAGGAAGAGGAGTAGAAGGAAGATTCACATGCTAATAGTTAAAAATGCAAGAGATAAGATGTTTACCTCAAGATCAAAGCTACACAAGAGTAGAAAAATGAAGATCAAGAACAAATCACCAACAAATGCCACGCAAACTTGAAGAAAACAAGCTCCTTAGTAGAGTAAAAATGGAATCAAGGATGAAAGGAAGAAGATATATTAATATGGAGTGGATTTGAGGTGATTTGGTGGATGAAACTTGAAAAGAAAATGGAGGAGAAAGGAGAGGGAGGGTTCGGCCTAGAGAGGGAGAGAGGAGGAGAGGTTTTTGTTCTAGGTTAAAAATAATCACAATTAAGCACAAATATTCCTCAAATAAAATCATTGATGATTGTTCAGTGATTTGGGACGAAATCTCGCTTTTATTGTGAAATGACCAAAATGCCCTTTCACCCTAAAAACCCTAGTTCTTTGCCCGAAGCACATTTTCACTTCAAAAAATGACTTTTTCCCCTAGGAGTGACCTCTAATACCTCAAAAATGCATGTTGAATGACTTGTCTTGAGGAATTGTCCCTTATTCGCAAAATGACCAAAATACCCTTTTGCACTGCAAAACCCTAGCTTGTCCAAAAAGTGTATTCCAACTCCAAAAATGATTTTAGAAATTTTGAGATGACTTTTAGAAACCTAAATGCAATGCATGATGCTCTCTTCTCTTCTATTTATTTATTTTTGTGGAAGATTAGGGTTTTGACCTAAGCCGGACAAAATTGGGGTATGACAGCTGCCCCTCTTTATCTAGATTTTAACAAGGAATATGAATCGGCCGAAACATATTCCAAGCAAAATAGAGATAAAGAATTCAGAAATTATACCGATTTTGTCTACTTAGGAAAAACTCGAATTTTCCTTTTCTTTTTTATCTTCTAGTTTTTCTTTTTGGGTGAATGGATGCCAGCCAGAAACGGCTGTAATGAATGAAGTGTCGACTCTCAGTAAGCCAACAAAGGCAAGAAATAAATTGGTGCCAACCTCAAAGCGGCAAAAAAGCAAGCAAAAATAAAGCAATAAAGAAAGCGATAAGAAGGAGGTATCGACCTGCGGGAGGCCGATCATCGGCGGGAAAACAAGAAAGTGATAAAGAACGCAATAAAGAAGGAGCGCTTGTGGCTCTGAAAGAACACTTAGGTTCTGAAGGAGCACCTGCGGCTCTGAAGGAGCATTTGAGCTCTGGAGGTGGCCTATTCGAGCGGCCTGAGGTTCAATATCAAGTTGTAGGACTGATACATTTTACCTTGATGGACTTACGCTATGCTTTATACTGACACAACTAGTCTGAAGGACGCGAAGTCTGGGGGGCCGATCCGTCATGCTCCGTGATGACTTGGCGAAATGAAGGACACGAGGTCTGAAGGGCCGATCCGTCATGCTCCGTGATGACTTGGCGAGATGAAGGTCGAGTTCAAAGTCGCTGCTTGGACTGTTGATTTGAACTAAACTGAAGGACCCGTGGTCTGATGATTCGTCGGTGCTCGATAACGACGGGATCTTGAAGGGACGCATTGGTCCTGAAGGGACACGCGAGTCCTGAAGGGATTCGCAAATCCTGTTGATTGACTGATTGAGATAGCTACTGTTGGCGCACTGAATTGAGGTACCTGCATATGTCAGTTGATGCAAGGGATGATGCATGAAGCATGGGTGCATGTTATGCAAGGGCATGTTATGCAGGAGCATGTTATGCGAGTGCATGCAATGTTATGATTTTGGTGTGATGATGCATGTAGTAGACTGTTTTCTTTTTTTTTAATTCTTTTCTGACCAGCTTTCTTTTTCTGGTCGTTTGATTTTTTCTGTTTTTTTTTGATCAGCTTTCTCTTTTCTGATCATTTGTTTTTGCTTTTTTGACAAAGGCTTGTTCTTTTACTGGTTCAACCGACTCCCGATACTCCTGGCAAGAGACTGAGAAGCCGATAGAGACTGCAGGGCTCATGAATCGAACGCAAGTTTGCTTTATGGTTCACCATCTGGAATGGTTTGTGAGTGCAACCTTCTTTGTAAGATTAATTTTCTTTGGGAAGTTGCTTATTTCCCATGACTTTTAAAGATTTCGCCATGATTTGTAATGCTCTATGATGTATGCACATGTTTTACAGTTCAGGATCACCATCATCATAAAACGCTTATTTTGAGCAGAAAAAGCAGAAATAACAACAAACAAGACATGAGAAAATTGAGCTTTATTGATGTGGAAGCCGTGCATGAATATTACGACGATCGCTCAAGACATTTGTGATTTTAAACTACAAAAGACACGAAAAACAAAAGAGAAGCTAATTTACATTAATCGTCCGTCTCGTGGGAGCAAAGGCTTAGCATTTGCGTCCTTAATCTTGATCACTCCTCATCCAAGTCTTCGAGGAGTTGTATGCCTTTCTTTACTTTTCATGCTCAAGTTTTCTCGACCTAATTTTTGCTGGATCGCCTTTGCGGGTTTTCAATCCACCGGTCACTCTGATCTTGCCTAGGCCGCCCTTTCGGGTTTTTCACCCTAGCGAGCTAATTCTTACTTGGCTCGTCTTTCTCTTTTTTTCACTTATTTCTTTCAGGCATAATACTTCTTCACAATGTCTGAATTGACTGGGTTCTTGAGATCTTCGCCGTCCATATTTGTGAGTATCAGCGCTCCCCCAGTAAAGGCTTTCTTGACTACATACGGGCGCCATATCGTGGCGCCCACTTCCCTCGGGGATCACTCAATGGGCGAGAATCTTCTTGAGTACCAGATCCCTTGCTTGAATTCACGAGGTCGGACTTTCTTGTCGAAAGCCGCTTCTCATTCTCTCGTTGGTACAGCTTGCCCGTGACACAAGGCTGCAATTCTTTTCTCCTCAATGAGATTTAGTGATCCGACGAGCTCTGTACTCCACTCGGCTTCTTCCAACTTGGTTTCCATCAAGACCCGCAGTGAGGGTATCTCAACCTCGATAGGGAGGACTGCTTCTGACCCATTGTTATACCCCAATTTTGTCTGTCTTCCTCTTTTTGTTGTTTTAGTTGTTTAATTTATTAATATATAGTCCAAAAGTGTAGAAAAAAAAGCTAATTTAATTTTTATTACAATTTATGAGTGTCCAAAATGTTCCAATCTCTAAAATACAAAAAAAAATAGATAATAAAAAATACAAAAAATAAAAAAACGAAAATTAAATAAAAGGAGCGGCATCAGTAATCTCTGGGGTCTGTTCTTGCTCTCCAAGACTACTCAGCAGACCCACATTATCAGATCTGCAAAAGCCCAAAAACAGCCATTAATGCTAAAACCTAATTTCCACCTATAAATAAGCGGCTAGCCTAGAGTCTAAAACACACAGAAACCAAGGCAGAAAACTACTGCTAAAATCACCCAAAAATAGGATTAGAGTTTCGCATCGAAACCCTAATCCACTAAACACGGTTCTGAGGTTCCTAAGATCTAAAAGAAGAAGCAGTAGCAGTCAGGGATCCAAGAAGCAAATACACAAGTGCAGCAGTCACAAGCAGCAGCATACTAGGAGGCCAATCTAAAGCTGGAATAAAGGTTGGTCCCTCTATAAACAACTAGCAGCTAGGGATAAAATAGTTACATGAACTAATCTATGTTTTCGTGAACAATTCGTAATGTAAGTTAGTTTATATATGTTTTGTCATGAATAAATATTGCCATGAACATGAAATCAACCAACGTGATCAAAGGTTTGAATCTTGGACACTATTTTTCTTATTAATGAAACTAAAATTGAATGATAAACATCATATAGTTGTGAATCAAATCACAAAATTAGAGAGGAGTATGAAAACCCAATAACAGCTTTAGGATTTAAAACATGATAAGTTTGCGGTGTTAATTAAATTAGAGACAAGACATCGAGAGAGAGGAAAAATCGGAACTGAGGAATAAAAAGAAGGAAAAAAAACGAACCTCTGTTGTCTTCTCCGGCACCGGTGACCCTCCGGTCACCATCTCCGGTGAGCTCCACCATGAACTCCGGCGAGTTTCTTCAAAACCGAGCCAATAAACCACCATTTCACCAAAACGAAGCCAGCAACCACCAAAAACCCCACCAAACCAAACTCAATCGCCACGAGCCAACCCTCTTTGCCGTCGGAATCGCCGGCGAAGTCTCTCTCTACCGCCACCAAGAACTGCGCCGGTCAAGGAACGACCGGGCGTCGCCTGTCCCTACCCCCTCCCTCGCGCGTCTGTTCCTCTTCCCTCGCTCACTCTCTCACCGAAAGCAAGGCGTGATTTCCGCCATCTCCTGGGGTTGGAATTAGGCTGCGCCGCAGCCACAAAGTGGAGGAGAGAGTTGGGTCATTTTTTCGGTTTAGGGTTTCTGTTTGAGCCCATTAGTATCTTTCTTTTTTATTTTATTTTTTTAAAAAAACGTTCAGAACACTAATCACACCCCCTTCGTTCATACGTGCGCCCCTCCCCAACTTAAGCCCAGTTTCGCATTCTGGGCTTCCTATGCGAACTGGGCTTTCCTTTTTGCACCTCCTATTTATTATACAACCCCCTGCGACTAATAAAACCCCAATTTACAGTTTTCACCCCCTGTTTCTCTTTTTAATTCTTTTCCAACTCAAACATAAATAATTTTTCTCTCGAAGTCAAATAAACGGCTAAGTCGGTTGTACAACCTAAGTTAGTCATTATTTTAGGACCAATGAGTCAGATGCTGAGCTTTAGTAATCCTACAAAAATTAATAAAATATAAATGAATCATTTTTCCTAAAAATAGGGGACTAAGTCGGTTGTACAACCGGGTTAGTCAGCGTTCTAGAACTAATGAGTTGTACAGTTCAGGGGTTCTAGGATACCTATTCTAAAACGGACCCACCTCACACCAAACCAATTTCTTTCAAAAACTCTAAAATTATTTTCAAAAAGTAGGGGACTAAGTCGGTTGTACAATCGGGTTAGTCAGCGTCCTAGGAATCAGTAAGCTGTACAGTTCAAGGAATCCTAGGACCCCTACACTAAAAAACACCAACCCACAAACTTTTTCAGGAAGAACTACGTAGCTTTGATTCCTCCATTGCATCCGGAGGTACGTAGGAGCAAGAGTCCACTCTTGTCAAGCACTAAAAATTAAAAATTTAATTAAGTCTTTTTCTCCATAAATAAAAGGGTAAATATTAAAATATAATTAATTAGACAAAGGATGTCGTGGGGTGCTAATACCTTCCCCACGCATAACGACTCCCGAACCCTAAACCTGCCTTGTCCTAAACATAAAGGGATTTTCCGAATTTGCCCTTAAACTAAAATTTGGTGGCGGCTTCCTAAAGAACCTTTCGAAGAATCCTTTCCCGGATTTTTCGGTCGCTACACCCATATACCAGAGAGAAGGGGGTTGCCCCAGTCGAAGTGCGCACCGAGGTATGATAGCCATGCAAGGCGAAAGGGAGCATTTCATGCCAGTCTTTGTAGGTTACCACCATTTTCTGCACTATTTTCTTGATATTCTTGTTGGCTGCTTCAACTGCCCCATTCATCTTTGGGCGGTAGGGAGAGGAATTATGATGTCAATTTTGAATTCTTTGCATAGGTCCTTCATCATTTCTTTATTCGGAGTTCTTTGCCGATTTATCCGTGATAATCTTGTAGGGAAGACCATATCGGCAAATCGGATCTTTCTTCATAAATTTGGCAACCATCGAATCGGTTATCTTTGGAGTATGAAGCAGCTTCAACCCATTTTGTGAAATAGTCAATGGCGACCAGGATGAAACGATGCCCATTTGATGCTTTGGGTTCAATTGGACCTATGACGTCCATGCCCCACATTGAGAACGGCCAAGACGCAGTCAGAACGTTTAATTTGGCAGGCGGTACATGGATATGATCAGCATAGATCTGGCACTTGTGGCACTTTCTTACAAAGCTATAACAGTCTGATTCCATCTGCAACCAGTAATAACCCGCCCTTAGGATCTTTCTAGCCATGGTATGTCCACTGGAATGGGTTCCGAACGAGCCCTCGTGCACATCTCTCATGATTCTTTCAGCTTCTTCTTTGGAAACACACCTCAGGAGAACCATATCGTAGTTTCTTTTGTAGAGAACTTCACCACTCAAGAAGAAATTCCTTGACAATCTTCTGAGAGTTCTCTTGTCATTCTCTGATGCCCCAGGTGGGTATTCTGATTAGTGATGTATTGCTTAATGTCATGATACCAAGGCTTCTCGTCGGGTTCTCATCTATTCTTTGTGCAAGATAGTGATGCGCAGAGCGAGCCGGTCTTTGAATTACGATATTAGTCGGGCTCTTGTCACGGTAACATTGAACATAGCGATGCGGTGTTGCCAATGCGTCGACCAACCGGTTTTCACCTCGAGGATATGCTTAAAGGTGATCTCATCAAAAGACTTCATCAACTCTTGCATATAATCACAATAAGGAATCGGTTTGGGATTTACGGTCTCCCAATCACCTCTTACTTGATGAATAACTGTATCGAGTCCCCATACACATCTAGCCTTTTAACTTTCCACTCTAAGGTCGCTTGAATACCTAGGATGCACGCTTCATATTCTCGCTATGTTATTTGTGACATAGAAGCTCGATCTTCGCGATGGATGAGAATGAAGCGGTTGTCGGGAGATATCAACATAGCGCTGCTCCATGCCCCATACATTTGGCGCACCATCGAATATCATTCTCCATCTTTCACTTTCTTGGGATTTCCCCTCGTCGAGCAGTGCCATGATATCTTCATCGGAAAATCATGCCGCATTGGTTGGTAGTCCGAATCGGTGACATGCCAAATACTCGGCAAGTGCACTACCTTTAATCGCTTTTTGCGTGGCGTCACGAGATATCGTATTCGGACAATTGCATCGCGCCAACGGCAATTCGTCCCGTGAGAGTCAAGCTTCTCAAATATGTACTTGATTGGATCCATTTTTGACACCAACCAAGTTGTGTGACTTAGCACCGCCTTAAACGATGAGCGGCCAAACTAGGGCTGACAAGTCTTTTCCAAAGATAGAATATCTTGTCTCACGATCGGTGAACTTTTTGCTTAGATAGTATATTGCATGCTCCTTTTCCCTGATTCATCGTCTCGCCCCAACACACACACCCCATTGAATTATCTAGCACTGTAAGGTATAAGATGAGAGGCCCGCTCGACACAGGTGGCATTAAGACTGGTGGATTCTGCAAGTACACCTTGATTTTCTCAAAGGCAGCTTGACACTGATCATTCCACTTCGACTCTTGACTTTTGCATAACAATTTGAAAATTGGCTCGCAAGTAGCGATCACCAAAATGAATCGGAGATGTAATTCAATCTTCCGAGGAAACCACGGACTTCTTTCTCCGTTTTGGGTACTGGCATTTCGAGGATAGCTTTTACTTTGTCTGGATCAACCTCAATTCCTTTCTGGCTGACAATGAAGCCTAACAGCTTCCCTGATCTCACCCCAAACGTGCACTTGGTTGGGTTCAATTTGAGTTTATATTTCCTCAACCGTTCAAAGAGCTTTTCCAGATTGACAATGTGCTCCTCGTCGGTTTTGGATTTTGCGATCATGTCATCAACATAAACCTCAATCTCTCTATGCATCATATCATGGAATAAGGTAACCATGGCCCTCTGGTAGGTTGCGCCAAACATTTCAACCCAAATGGCATGACCTTATAACGAATGTTCCCAAAGTGTTATGAAAGTTGTCTTTTCCATGTCCTCGTGGTCCATCTTGATCTGATTATATCCCGAATATCCATCCATGAAGGAGAATAACGAGTGTTGAGCTGTACTATCCACTAAGACATCAATGTGAGGGAAAGGAAAATCGTCCTTAGGACTAGCACGATTCAGATCTCGGTAGTCGACGCACATTCTGACCTTCCCATCCTTCTTGGGAACTGAGACAATATTGGCAACCCACTGCGGGTACTTGGCCACTGCTAGGAACCCCGCATCAAATTGCTTCTTCACTTCGTCTCGATTTTGAGGACATCTCTCGGCTTCATCCTTCTCAACTTCGTTTGACGGTGGGCATTGAGCTTGACTAGTAACTTGTGTACCACAATGTCAGTGTCCAACCCGGGCATATCTTGGTAGGACCATGCGAACACATCCACATAATCGTGCAACAGCTGAACCAACTTCATGCGATTTTCCTCACTCATGGTGGTACCCACTTTGACCTCTTTCTTATTCTCAATCTGTACCCAAGTTGATCACTTGATGAGATTCCTCGTGTGGGCTGAATTACCCTTTCTTCTTGTTTCATTAACCTCATGAGTTACGGAGGAGCTTCCCGGTCTTCCTCAACATCCCCTCACTGATTGATGGGGTGATCAAAGTCAAAAGGTGGACTATCGACACTTTGCCATTTTCGAGACTATTCTTTGTGGATCTCGCATTTTGCCGGCTTAAAAGCGAATGAAAAGCGAACAAACAAGCAAACAATAATAAAGCAGAAAAAGACTCACGCAATGAAGAGAAAATGATTTTTATTGATTGAGAAATTCAAAACAAACGTTTTTATTGATGATGATGATTCTGAAAATAAAAACATGCGTGCCCCTAACAACTTGTCCTATGGCCTTGGGCAGAGCCACAGGGTTGCATTACAAATAATTACTTTGAATTAAAAACCACAGGAAAGGCAGCAGCTTCCCAATTCTTCAACTCTTCTCCAACAAGGCAATGGCGGATCAGACTAACACCACCCTCTTCAGCTTCAAGACCATCCCTGATGACAACAACTTGGTTATGTTGCTGATCTTCCTCATCCCATCCTGTGGGCTGGATGTCTTCCATTCGGATTTGAGCACTCCCGGGAGCATCATATCTGACCAAGTAATCAAACTTTCCACTGGGCTCCCCTAGGGTATCCCAACATCCTTCTTTTGTAGGCACCACTGTTACGTCTTCATTGATTTCTTCCTTGCATGAGAAGGGAACTGGGCCTTCAGTGGCTATGGGTCGAACCTCGGCTTGAACCAATCTCGGATCAGGATTGCACAGAATTTCAATTGGCTTTTTGGTCTCCCTACCACTGTCCGAATGTAGAGTCAACATTTCATCTTCCATACCATGGGTTCCTATCTGAACCACATACCGATCCATCAGGTCCTGCAGGATCATCTTGAAGTTTTCACAATCTCCCACGCATAAAGAGTCAGCACACCCTTCTTCGTGGCAACACCCCTCTTTAACAAACTCAGCCCGGCATAACTCAGCGTAGATAACACTCATTGGAGTTTTGATCTTCTGCGCATCTCTTACCAATTCCCCGACGAAACTTTCTATAGCGTTGGCAGCCGGCCCCTGATGACCTGGCAAAGGATTGATTGTTGTATTCGGTACGTTTCGCTTAAACGAGATCCAACCAAAGATCTATCAAGTCTTGCACCACATGTTTAAAGGCTTTACATTCTCCACAAAGATGACCGACCCGTTTTCATGGAAACTGCAGTATCATTAGCATTGTACCCTCCGGGGAAATGGTGGTTGAACGACTTTCATTGGCCGAGTGTTGATCAGATTATTGGAGGTCAAGTGATTAAACAAATTTCGATGTATGTCATCGGAATTGGGTCAAAATCGTCCGCTTCTTGAACTGGTAACCACAGGCCTTGTGGATCACATCCTTTGCTGGGCTGGGTGGCACCGAGCGAGAATGGAACAGTTTGTGGTAGAGGGTACCAAAAGATGAATTTCCCCGAGATGACATTAGTTTCTCCTTCTTTCTTCTTAGTGAAATGGGTGGTACTTCTTCCGAGTGTTTGAACCGCGTAATTTCCTACATTATCGAGGTGATTCAAATCTTCCCACTTCAAGGCCATGTTCAAGTCTTTCCCGAAGACTATCATATATCGGAGAAGCTAGTCGAAACACTCGTAATCACTGTCATAGTAGATTCTTTGTGGGGTTTCCAGAAACATGTACACCATTTCCTTCTCGATCGAGGAGAGTTGAACTGAGCAGATTGTGCTTCGCCATTTCTCGAGCATACTCCTTGAAAGTCTCCTTTTCGCCTCTTACTCATGTCTTTGCAATCTGCGACCTATCCGAGCCATGTCCATGTTGTACTTATATTGTCTCATGAAAGCTTGAGACAAATCCTTCCAACAAATGATTTCAGAGGATTGCAACTTCATATACCAATCTAGAGGAGCTCCAAACAGATCTTTTGGAAGCGATGAATCAATGATTTGTCATCATTGGCATAAGGACCCATTTTTCTGGACAAACATTGTAACATGGCTCTGCAGGGATGTAGATCCTCTGTACTTGTCTACCTCGGGAGCTTTGAACTTGGTGGTAAAACCAAATCTGGGACTAAACATAGCTCACGGGCTTCCTTGGCTCTAACACCGGTACCTCTCCATAGCCCTTACTCTTTCTTCAAGTGCGCGAATAAGATCATTTGGCTGAGATCCCTCAAACATGTGTCCTTGGGGGTGACTCCCCATATTGTAATAATATCCTCCTCCTGGCAAAAGAACATTTTGAGGGTGTGCTTTGCAAACCCCGAGTGGGGTGAGCATAGTATGAGGGCTAGGAGTCTGAATTCTTGGTCCTCCGGCGGCTCCCGAGCACGGGTGGCGGTGACTTGATTAGGTGCAACCACACCAACAAGAGCGAGTCTAACAATGCATCATGGCATGTACCCTACGATCATACCCAAGGATATCTCTGCGTGAAGTGCATTGGTTTGACACATTCATTTCTCGAGCAAACACGGATGACCACCCGGATCCCGAGGAACGTGGGTCGTAGCATTCACCGATCTTTGGAGGAGGAACGAAAGAAGTGACACCATCCGGACCCACTACTGGCGGCGGCTTCAGCGGTTGTCCCACTCTTTAAACCTTGCGGCATGACCATCATCTCATGCACACAGGCTTCCATAGCACCCATCTTATCTTTCAAAGCCGGTTCTCCTGAGCCAGTTGCTCAGGGTTCAGAATTTGCATGCCCACATCTTCCTGTTCTGGATTACTTTCGGTTTCAATCTCCGGATGTTCTTGCAGATTAGCCATTAGCTTGGCTTGTAGTCGGGTGAAGTATCGGTGACGGAGAACCAGCGTGCCTTTTCTGTTTATTTAAACATTTATTGCATAAGAATCAAAATGAATGCATGAATGAATGTATGCATGCACAATGTTTGCTTGACGCCGGGAAACACAGAACACCTTGTCTTGTCATAAGCGCATAAACATTTTTTGATTTAGGAAGTGAAGTAAACAAGGAACCGAAATAGCATACTTCATTCATCAAGAATTCAAAGCTTCACCAATTTTCATTAAAGGGAAAAGACAGTACACTGCTCATAAAAAAAAAAGGTACAATATTCTTGAATACAAAACTCAAAATAAATGCTTAAGCTGAAGAGTACAAGTAAACAACTCAAATACAAATAGCCTCAAGCTCCCCAACTCTCTTCCTTTTATTGCTGACACTTGCACCTTGAGACTGCTCCTTGAACTCTGTGATCAATGCTCTGCAGTACTTCACAAACTGGTACACCTCGGGTGGGGTATTGAAGAAATGCATCCCACCTCTCGACCATCCTCAGTTTTTGGGAACCCCCAACATAGCCTTACTGGCCAACTCTGATAGCTTCGAGAACTTGCTCTTCCACAACTGGATCTCATCCCTAAGCTCCTTAATGATCTCTTGATCTTCAATCTTCCCAATAAAATCTAGGAAGCGCTTCTCCCAATATTGGCTCTCAGCTCGGACCTGCCTGTAGGCATCTTCTAGACAGCGAAGGTCCCTCTTCAATTCACCAAATACTTCTCTTTCAAACCTCAAGGCTTGCTGGTATTCCTTGAGAGTTTCATCAATGGCACCTCTCTTTTGCTCGAGGTCTCTCAGCTGACCCCTCAACTCTGCCACCAGATGTGATTCTTGCCCTGATTCAATGGCCAATGTCTTCCACTCCTGAGCTTCTTCAAGTGCCTTCCTTGTCTTCTGTTTATACCTTTGGAGCTCCTCTCTGGCCCCCTTCAGATACCTTTGGGCTTCTATCTTGCCTTGCTCTTCTTTCTTGAATCGCTTAACACTTTCTTTCACAGCGATCATTTTGACATTGTTTTCTTCCTCTAGCTTTTCCTTCTCTAAAGCCATCTCCTCTAACTTAGCCTGCAATGCTTTCTTTTCCTCTTCTACCTTTGCTAAAGCGGATTTGACTTCGTTCAGCTCCTCATAGGTAGGGACATAAGGCTCTGGTATCTCTTCCTCAAGGGGAAATGTCCTTTGACTCAGTGATTTTGACCTTTGAAGCTTCTCCTTGAGCCATTGATTGAAGGTGGTGTCACTGGTTCTTTTTGACAGCTCTTCATTTCCTTTTCGCACTACGGATTCCCATGATTGCTGAACTCTTCGAAGCAAATCACCGCATTTAGGCATCCCCTTATAGAGGTAAACACGGGACAACATGCTTTCGGAGGGTGAGTTCCTCATCGGGTAACATAGTTGCCTTAGGGTCAATGAAGGATTGTAATTGATACACCCTTGAGTCCCCATGAGAGGCACGTTTTGAAAGCTTCCACAGCTGAATACCACCGCAGGTCTGTCATCCCAACAAGCAGCTGTATACCATCGGATTTGGAGATCATTGAGGTTTTTCAGAAACTCAACCCACTCCAGAGCAGTTCTGACCTTAACCTCACAGCCTAGAGCATAAGAAATTAGCTCCCTAACATCAGTTCGGTTATGGATCACATGGGTAATGAGCCAGGCATAGAGAACATGAGAAGAAAGACACATCTTCTTTTTATGGAACAGACTGTAGCGGGTGAGAGCATGGTATGTGTTAGCAAGAACAGCAGGCACACGATTGATAGGGTTCTTGGTGTCCTTGAAGGCCAAGAATGCACCGATCGCATCTTCATCAACATACCTTTCTATTTGAGGAAAGAGAACAACCCCAAATATGGTGAGAGCAAGCACTAACTTGAATGGACCCCACTTTTTAGCCAAAGCATAGGATTGCATCAGGCCCTCAAAGTACTCTTGCGGATACCCAACTATACCATTTCTTTTTAACTTTTGCAACCTCAGTTCGTCCACACCAATCCTAAGCAACATTGCAAGCTTCTCATCGAGTGTAGTATTGTCCACGATATTGGTAGGGTCTAGCATGAGACCTGGAGAACCCCAAAAGCTGCTCATATTCCTCTAATGTAGGTGATAGCTGAAAATTCTTGAAGAAGAAACATCTCACATCAGAGTCGTAGAACTGGCTCAAAGCTACCAGAGCATCCTCTTGAACATTCAACTGCAAAAGCCTACGAATATTCCCATATGCCTGATCAAAGGAATCCCTCTCAATCGGGCCCATAAGAGCTGCACACTGTCTAAGGCTACTAACATCGACCTTCTTCATAACTGTGAAGCGAGAAGTAAGTGAAGTCTTGCTATTCAATTCCATTCTGATGCACCTATGACAAGACGGTACATTATTCAGTGGTCCCCGGCAAGCAAATGCAAATGAAATGCAATATGAATGCAAATATTTACAACATTTAGCTTGAATGAATGCGGCATGATGCGATTATGATGGGAATGATGCATGTGGGGAAAATAAAAGCGATGCATATGGACGGAAGTTCAAAAATTTAGGAGACACACTACGTGCCGCCTCACGCAGTGGTTTATTTGAAGAAGGAAAATATTTTTGTATTTTCTTGGAAAAAAAACTTGGAAAAAGTTCCTTTTGAGGAAGACATGTCCTAAATTACCATGCGAAAGACACATTCGTATGCCTCGTGTCCTACAAAGGTGGGAATCCTGAGTTCTAGGGCAACTTCAAAGGTTCCTCCCATGTAGTTCTAATTCACACCCTCACAATGGCTACCCGAAGCTATAGAATCCTCATGCCGACACCCACAAATGTAGAATGCTACCAAGGTGGGGCGTCATGAGAAAGCGTACTTCGGTTGAGACTTTCGTGAGTATCGAGCACAAAAGGTCTTGAATGACATCCTTAATCGCCTCCACTCCCTAAGTGTTTGTTGGATCCGGGTATAGGAGCTCACTCATAGCACACAAATCATAAGGTGTGAAAGTGTGTGATCGAGGACATACTTCCTAAAATCTACCCAACCCCACCTGCAAGGAAAACCAGAACAGTCCAGACAAAAAGGTCGTCTACCCTAGGGTTCAACATGCATACATCATTTTAATATACAAACCACCATAAGAAGTCAGCAATAATTACACGCATTGCTTACCTCAAGAAAGGGAGCTAAGAAGGAGGGGACATAATAGAATGGGGGAAATGCATGTTTTTACCTTAAGAAAGGGAGCGGAGAAGAGGGATCATGGGAATTGAGGAATGCATGCATAAGCATAATCATAGACATATAGGAGAAGAGAAAAGAAAAGAAGAAAGGGAAACCAATTTTCAAATCAAACAAATAGAACACACAATCAGGTTAACTAGGCTTGACCCTCATCTCTTTTTTTTTAAAAAAAGAAAAGTTGTCCCCAGTGGAGTCGCCAGCTGTTGCGCCCCGAAAAATCCGGTTTGGACTTCTCGTTTGACAACGTGAAAAATAGTAAAGCCGCCACCAATATTTATTTAGGAAAACATTGAAAAAACCTTTTTTGGAAAACGGGTGGTCTTTTGAAAACACAGAGATGTAGGTTCGGGGGTCGGTTGCGCATGAGGAAGGTATTAGCACCCCACGCGCCCTTTCTACCGAAAGGGAACCATTGAATTGATGTGGTTTTGAAATGTTTGATTTGAAATACATCGTTCTACTTCTTTTCTTTTCTTTTTTTTTTTTGAGAAATTGCTTTATTGAAAGCGGGGAAAAGGAATGTTTTTGGTATCTTTGTAAAGCGGAACAAAACAAAGATTTTTTTAAAAGGGTGCTTGACGGGACATGAACCGGTCCTCGTACCCTCACGGAATGAGGATCAAAGCTACGTAGTTCTCGTTTTACGTCCAGCGGCTTAGGGGTTTAAGTTTTGGAGTTTTTGAAGTAAGACTCGAGTGTTCGCGAACACCAAACAAGCGAGGCTTGAGTGGCATTCAATACTAACTCGAAAGAAAAGAGAGTTGGAACCGGTAATCAAACAAGCAATGGCTTGAGTGATTACAAGTGACAACGTTGCATTATTCTTTTTTTTTTTGAAAATTGTTTTGAAAAAATGGTGAGCATCGATGATAATTACCACTAATAACTCGTGTTATTTTGGAAATTTGGATTAGTTTTGTTGTTTAATTAATGTGTGGGAGCTTTCATAATAGTCAAACAAGCAAAGGCTTGGTGACTATCACTAATAACTCCTCATTAGCGATCAAACAAGCAACGGCTTGAGTGATGGCTAATGATTTGTTTATGAAAATGCCTTAGGGTTTTTATTTGAAAGAAAAGCATGTAATTTTGAATTTGAAAAGAAATAGAACATTTCAAATCCTTTTTCAAGACAAAACCGAGACAACAATTAGAGAACAAACAAAGCAATCATAAGGAGTATTCACAAGTTGCTATGAACAATTGAATGCATGATTAAACAAACATGTGGGTGCTAGAGTTTACAATCATGGGATGCAAGGCATAGCATTATTGAGTGCATGATTAGGCAAACATATGAATGCATGAGTATACAATTGTGGAATGCAAGGCATAGCATTATTGAATGCATGAACATATGAAAAAGAGTGCAAGTCATAGTTTTAATGAATGTATGATCATGTGATAATAAATGCAAGACATGACATTAATGGATGCATGAACATGTAAGAGGGTATGAGAATGCAAGAGGCATAGGCGCATATAGATGCATGAACATGTAAGCACAAATGATGAAATGCAAAGTGTAAAAATGTTTTGGGTATTTTTGCAAATAGACAAGTAGTAAAACTTTTAGTAAAAAGTTAATGAATGGTAAAAGTAAATATGCATGAAGTGAATGGTAATTATTTAATGGGATAGTAAAGTAAAAAGTAAAAATGCCTTTTTTTAGTTTTGGTAAAAAGTTAATGAGTGGTAAGGTAAAAACATGAATGGATGGTTAAAAAGTGAAAAAACACATTAACACTATTACACACCTCTACACAAGATCAAACACACATTTTAAGCACTAAAATGAACCCTAAAAAGGCCTCTAAGGCCGAAATCACATATGCACAAGACAATACATTATTTCATGCTAAAACTCATAATCCACACATAGAACAAATCATGCAAATCAAGTACATCATGCATTTCATTACATAACTCAAAAAAATGAAAAAAGGAGCAACAAAAAAAAACCCTAAATTCTAAGGCCTAAAACCGAACCCCTACACTCATGAATCAAACCAAAGCTCAACTAACAAGTTATGATATGAACAAGAAGATGCATATAATGTATGGAAGTTCTTTATTCATGAAGAAGTGAAAAAAATGAGTGTGAAAATGCAAAACATATGATTAAAACACAAGAACACCCTCTTCAAGACCAAGGGCTTACTTCAAACACCCAAGGCTCCCAATGTCCTTGACATAGTGTTTGAAATGAGCCCTCTAAGCCTCTTAGAGAGGAAGAGGAGTAGAAGGAAGATTCACATGCTAATAGTTAAAAATGCAAGAGATAAGATGTTTACCTCAAGATCAAAGCTACACAAGAGTAGAAAAATGAAGATCAAGAACAAATCACCAACAAATGCCACGCAAACTTGAAGAAAACAAGCTCCTTAGTAGAGTAAAAATGGAATCAAGGATGAAAGGAAGAAGATATATGAATATGGAGTGGATTTGAGGTGATTTGGTGGATGAAACTTGAAAAGAAAATGGAGGAGAAAGGAGAGGGAGGGTTCGGCCTAGAGAGGGAGAGAGGAGGAGAGGTTTTTGTTCTAGGTTAAAAATGAGAGTGTCTATCCCTTTGGTCTCTTGCTTTTGGGTTTTTATATGGGGTGCAAACTCAAGGGTATTTATGACAATGTGATTCTTGCAAACCAATAGGATTTGAGATAAAATTTGAATCAATGGTCAAGATGCAATGTCACATGGATTGAGGGTAATTAAAAAGCACAAAATGAGGAGAGAGAGGGGCTGAATGCGCAGCTTAATGAGGGTGGTGAAGGATAAGTTTATTTACAAAATTGTATTTTTTCCATGAAGCTTATTACACAAGTGCCATTTTGATTCAAATGAAGGGTGAGGATTGCACACAAAACTTGAATGGAAGACCAAGATTTAAACACAATTTGCAACCAATAAAATAAATCAAAATTGCATGATTATGGGCTAGTGTGCGCAGCTAGGGAGTGGGAGAGTGAGTGGAATTGCAAATTGTACTATAGTACTATACTTGACCTTTCAAAATTCAAAAGAAATGGAATATCCCTTTCTAGATAATTCTTCTAAATTCATGCCATTTTGGGCCATGTCCCATGATTCAATGATTGGGCTCTGAATTTTATGATCTCACCAATCCCAAAATTGATTTGTTTACCCCACCTCAAAGGAAATGACCATTTTACCTACATCCAAAGACTTGATTTTTATGCCAAAAAGGTTAATATTTATGCACAAAAATAATCACAATTAAGCACAAATATTCCTCAAATAAAATCATTGATGATTGTTCAGTGATTTGGGACGAAATACTGTTTTTATTGTGAAATGACCAAAATGCCCTTTCACCCTAAAAACCCTAGTTCTTTGCCCGAAGCACATTTTCACTTCAAAAAATGACTTTTTCCTCTAGGAGTGACCTCTAATACCTCAAAAATGCATGTTGAATGACTTGTCTTGAGGAATTGTCCCTTATTCGCAAAATGACCAAAATACCCTTTTGCACTGCAAAACCCTAGCTTGTCCAAAAAGTGTATTCCAACTCCAAAAATGATTTTAGAAATTTTGAGATGACTTTTAGAAACCTAAATGCAATGCATGATGCTCTCTTCTCCTCTATTTATTTATTTTTGTGGAAGATTAGGGTTTTGACCTAAGCCGGACAAAATTGGGGTATGACACTAATGCACTGGCAAGGTGATCATACTGCTTTTGGAATTGCTTTTCCACCAAATGATCAAGAGAAATTGCTGAACACTCTTCACTCTCCTTTGTAGGATACTTCAAAGCATTCAATACATTGAACTTCACCTCTTGGTCATTTACTCTCATGGCCAGCTCTCCTTTCTGCACATCTGTCAATGTCTTTCCTGTTACTAAGAATGGTCTCCCAAGTATGACATGTACTTCCTCATCTGCAATAAAATCAAGGTTAAAAAAATCTGCAGGAAACAGAAATTTGTCAATCTGTACCAAAATATCCTCAATGGTTCCTTCTGGGTATGCTATTGATCTATCTGCAAGAGAGAGTGTCAAAGTAGTAGGCTTAGCATTTCCAATTCCTAGCTTTGTGAAAATAGACTTAGGCATCAAGTTGATGCTTGCACCTAAGTCACACAATGCTCTACCTGTATAGAACTTGCCTATTGAAAAAGGAATTGTAAAACTACCTGGATCTTTTAGCTTTCTTGGAATATTATTTTGCAAGATCATACTACATTATTTTGACATAGCAACAATTTCAAATTCCCCTAATCTTTTTCTTTTAGAAAGCACATCTTTCATGAATTTAGCATAATTAGGCATTTGTTGCAGTGCTTCAATCAAGGGAACACTGATATGCAGTTGTTTTAAAACATCTAAAAACTTACTGAATTGCTTCTCCTCATGTGCTTTTTTCAATCTTTGAGGAAAATGAGGAGGAGGGTATTCAGGAACTAACCTTGGAATTGGAACTTCATGAGATGCAGGTGCCTCAGGTGCTACTGCATCTTGAGATTTTTTTTCATTTTTATTTTTTTCTCCCTTATCTGTACCTTCAATCTCATATGATTCTGTTAAATCCTTACCACTCCTTAAAGAAATGGCTTTGACTTGTTCCTTACCTTGCCTTTGTGATGTTGAAGCTTCTGTATTTGAAGGTAAAGTACCTATCGGTCTTTGATACAAAGCAGTTGCTAATTGCCCCACTTGGTTCTCTAGGTTCTTAATTGATGCATCTTGGGCTTGCCTAGCAGTTCTAGTTTCACTAATGAATGATTTAAGCAAACCTTCTAGAGAATTATCATTGGCAGGTGGGTTTGGTCTTTGGTAATTTTGAGATTGGAATCCAGGAGGTGTAGCTGGTGCAAGTGCACTTGGTGCAGGTGCACTTGAATTGTTCCACCTAAAATTTGGGTGGTTCTTCCATCCTGGATTATAGGTATTAGAGTAAGGGTTGTTATTCCTATTGTGACCTACATAATTGAGAGAGATTGGGTTGCTAGGACACTCTTCATACAAATGGCCTCCCCCACAATAGACACAACTTGTAGTTCCTGGAGGGGCTTGTTCTATGGCCAGTGTTTTCCTTAGGTGTAGCTGCACTAGGTGCAGGCGCCCCAGTTGAAGTGAACTGTTTAATCATGTTAGTTAAAAAGGCTACTTGAGCAGATAGGGCTGATATGTCACTAATCTCATGTACCCCAGAGGTTTTCTTTTGGGCACTCACCCTCTCAGTAGGCCAACTAGAACTATTTGTAGCAATTTTATCAATGAGATCACATGCTTCATTATAAGACATATTTAAGAGAACACCACCAGCTGATGCATCAAGCATCACTCTAGTTTGGGGTTCTAGACCATTATAAAAGGTTTCCATCTGTATAATGATAGGTAAACCATGATGTGGGCATTTTCTTAAAAGTTCTTTCAACCTTTCCCATGCTTCAAACAATGATTCAAATTCTTTTTGCCTAAAAGATGTAATATCATGTCTCATCCAAGCATTTTTAATTGGAGGAAAATATTTACCTAAGTATTTTTAAGCCATTTCATTCCATGTATGAATAGAATTGGGTTCCAAAGAATTTAACCATGATTTAGCCCTATCTTTCAATGAATATGGAAATAACTTAAGTCTAAATGCATCCTCACTAACACCAGGAATGATAAAGTTACTACAAACTTCTATGAATTGCTTTAACAATCAATTCCTTATTAAAACTAGTTTAACAAAGATGTTGTTACAAACACTCATTCTTATTAACTCTTAATTTCTTAAATTTAACCCATGTCTGCTGCTACAAGTCTACCTATTCTAAAGTGATCAAATTCAAAATAAGCTTTGAAAGAAGTATTACACAAGAGTTAAAATGCACACACTACATAAACCACATTTACTTCCTTAGAAGATCATTACAAGGCAACAACATCTCAACTAAAGGAATTTAGCTCATATTACTCATAATATAACAGAAAGAATCTGCAAAGAGAATAATCAAATGAGTAATAATACAAAAGAACTCAAAAGGATAGAAATTACACAAAGGAGGGATCTTTTGCATGAGATTCCCAAGTTGAAGTACAATACGATTTCCTTACACAAGTTTCTTCCAAGTAGAAGTGAAGGGAGTGGTTGTCAAGCACTTCCTTACCTTCTTTCTCTTCAGAAACTAAATGAAAACTAAACCTAAATTACAAATATAAGGAAACTATGTGATCCTTAAAAGCTTGGATGAAGGATGATCTTGAAGTGAAGAGATGGTCTTCTATTTATAGGCAAATGAGCTTTCCTCCCTTGGAGGGTTTCCTTGGCGCCAAACTATAACTGAGATTAGTAACCATAGTTACTTTGTAGACTTCCCATCAAGCAAGTTTCTCTTTTGCATGAAGTTCACATGGGGTGGTCCAATAAAGAAGTGCCACATGTCCTTGAGTGAGTGACCTTCCCAACTTGTCTCCAATAGTAGGCGCCGAAATATGCAAGTGGGTCTGCTCCACATGACAAGGCATGACGTCACATGTCAAGTGTTGGTGAAGCAGCTGCACTGAACAAAACATCAAACATACCAAGACATATACATTTTGCTTAGTTCATTGTTCTAAGTTGTTTCTTTAATTATAATCTATATTTACATATTAATTTACTTGAAAATAAGCAAAAATCCAAGTTTAATTGTATGAATAACTCTATATAAAATAGATTTATCACTTGTCACCAATCAATTCTCATGAGAGTTCCAAACCAGGGATCCACAACCCGACAAGTATCTCAAGAAGGTTTGATCGTATTCCTTAAAATTTGCTTCTTTTGAGCTGTTGTATGAACAGAATATCCGAGCTGATATATTATTCCCGCTATCAAGCACTAAAAAGCTAGGAAACAATCATACTGTCATTCAAGAAACACTCCCAACGCCGAGCATTGAGGTGAAAGAAATAAACTCGGTGGACTATCATCCAATTGGACCTCTCAAATCATATCTTTTCTGCAACATGATATCTTGCCTCATGAAGAAGCAGAAGCTAAAAAGGTGCGGCGTCAAGCAGCAAAGTATACCATCATTGCATGCAAACTATATAGACGAGGATTCTCATCACCACTCCTGCGCTGCTTGATACCCACTGAAACAGAATACATAATGAGGAAATCCATGAAGGCATCTGTGGAAGCCACATTGGAGGGCGATCATTGTCAAACAAAGTCATCCGAGCAGGATACTACTGGCCCCAACTTGATAAAGACTGCATGGAATTTGTGAAGAAGTGCGACAAGTGCCAACGACATGCCGATCTACACCACGCACCTGCAACTACACTCCAATCAATCACTACTTCTTGGCCCTTCTACAAATGGGGGGCTGACATTTTGGGTCCTTTTCCACTTGGTCCTGGTCAGGTGAAATTCTTGCTCGTTGGAGTCGAATATTTCTCCAAATGGATAGAAGCGGAGCCTGTAGCAACCATCACAGCAGCTCGGGTGAAAAAGTTTTAATGGAGGAACATCATCGGTAGGTTCGGTATGCCAGCAGAAATTGTGTCAGATAATGGCACGCAATTCGCTAGCAACCTTGTTACAGACTTCTGCAGCGAACTTGGAAACAAAAACAAATTCACTTCGGTGGAGCATCCTCAGGGAAACGGTCGGGCAGAGTCTGCAAATAAAGTCATCTTATCCGGCTTAAAAAAGAAGCTTGACGAGTACAAGGGTGCGTGGGCAGATAAGTTATGCCAGGTGATATGATCATACCACACTACTCCCCATTCTTCAAGTGGTGAAACCCCCTTTAAGCTTACATATGGAGCAGATGCAATGAAACCAGTAGAGTTGGGAGATCCAAGCTTCAGGCGAGAAAACACTAGAGAAGATATCAATTCGGTCAACATGGCAACAAGTCTTGTTCTCCTAGACGAAATAAGAGAAGCTGCTCATCTGCGCGAGTATGCAGTAAAGCAACGCGTGGATCAGAGATATGATTCCAAAGTCATTCCTCGCGAGATGAAGGAAGGAGATCTTGTCTTAAGGAAAGTATCAGGATCAGATGCAGGAGGAAAGCTATCACCAAATTGGGAAGGACCGTACAAAGTTCTTTAAAAGCTAAGTGCAGGTTCTTACAAGTTGGAAACTTTGGCAGAAACCCCAATTCTTAGAGCTTGGAACTCGGCAAACCTCCGTTTCTATTTCAGTTAAGCATTTCAAAGTCAATTCAGTAGCAATACCCTTTTATGTTTCATTTCCTATATTTCCTATCAAACTACTTTCCAATGTAATTGTTGATTCCATATGTACTTAAAATGATGCGCAGGCATCATATCATCTATAAATAAAACCTGGTAAGTACTATTTTCTCCCACTGGGAGTTTTTAACGAGACTTGCCAGTTGAAAAAGCCTGTGTCATTACAATTTGCAATTTGCCTATGCCAAACCTCGACCAAGGTTAGTTCAAAACACCTCGGCCAGGATTAAGACAAGCAATTAAATCAAAATCCCATACAAAAATGATCGGAGATCCTCGACCTAATCATTAATAAAGGTCAAACCGATTTGGGATGAATAACTGGGTTAAAACTCTTAAGAGAAAAGAGATACTCCCTCTTACTATGTCAAAGTAAGAAAAAAGGGACTTTTGGACAGAACAAGTGGATCAAGTTCTACTCCATAGTTACCTCCTCTAAGTCCTTATAAACTTGAGGCTCATTCACAAGTATATATACCCTACGTCTTCGTAAACTAGAGGTAAAAATAAAACACTTTTTGCTCTAAGTCTTAATAAACTAGGCATGAAGATGAACAAAGCTCACAATGCAAAAGATTGTTGCATGTGGTCAACATTGATTAAAGTTTCAAACACAACCAGATAGCAATAATACTGAAAATCAAGACGAGCAAATAGACTCCCATTCTTCAATCATAAAGTCAAAGCATTGTTACAAAACGGACCGAAGTCCACCAAGTCTAAAGACAAGGGAAATTACAGGAGCGAAAGCAAAAACTAAAATAAAACAACAAAGAACCGCTAAAGAAGTTTAAGATGCCTCAGCAGGGTCCTCCATCTCAGCATCCTCGTCATCGAGTGACTGAATCAGCACTAACTTGCCGTCCACAATCTCTTTCAAGGGGTCGAGCTCAGACACGTCTAAGGTAGGGTAGAGTGCCAAAATTACAACATTATCAACATTAAGCTCCTTGATCTCCCCATCTTTAATGGAGCGCAAATCATCCATATCACCTTGTTTCTTGTTCAAGGAAGCCTTAAGCTCGACAATGGTTGATTCTTGAGAAGAAACCCTGCTCTCCTGAGTCTTCAAAGTGTTGCGCACTTCTTCAATTTTGGCCTTCCATTGAGACTTGGTATCTTCAAGCTGTTTATGCACGAACTCCTCTTTCTCCTGAAATAGTTTCTGTTGCTCGGCCAATTTACCCTTTAGGGTCTCATTCTCCTTCACCAACTCGGAGTGCGCATCAAGTGCCTTCTTGGCGGCTTCAACATCTTTCTTGCCTTGGCGTTCTCGTAGCCGGAGTTTGTTGAATTCATCACTCACCACATGCCCAATTGTAGCAGTTTTCAGGGCAAATGACTGTAAAGCCAAACAAGCTTGCTCAGCACCCAAGCTACGCACTCGGTCGCCATCATCAATAGTAGCTATGTGCTCGCGAACGAAGTGCTTCACTAGAAAACGCTTGTCCCATAGCCACGTGATCTCATCTCTGCCCTCAAAATCCTTGAGGAGCTCGGCCCAGGAAACCTCGCCCTTAGAGCTCTTTATTTTCTTTTTTGGGGGCGAGTCAACCTCAACAGCAGGCCTCTTTTCTGGATTAGAGGTCCCAGCGACTGTGTGTTCTTTCTCCTTTGGAGTCCCAAGAATAACTCCAGGTACCACCTTCAAAGGGGTTGCAGTAATAGGACCTTCGCTGAGTACCATACCCTCAATTTTGGTCCGCCCAGTACTCTTAGCAACCTTCACGAGAGCTTTTTCAGAGCCCCCCGCAACAGGAACGCCATCTTGAGTTTGAGAAGCCACCTTTTCTTTGGCAAGCCTTTCCTGCGCCTTCTTGATGTAATTTTTCATATCCTTTTCCTTCAAGCCCATCCTAATTGCAACGGTTAACAAAAGAAGAAGGGAAAGCCGGAAAAAACTTACTCAAAAGATTTTGAAGACCCTTCTCATTCCCCTCCAAACCGATCACCTCCTTACAACTCATGGGATACAACTTCTTTAGCAACACTATATCTTCCTGAAAATCGGGGTAGAGTTCATCCTGAACAACCCCAGTAATGCCAAAGACTTCCCTTTGCCAGTAAAGTGGGAAATGAGGATCCCCCTTTTTGCTTATAAGGAGCTCGGGAAAAGAAGCAGGAGCTCGGACCCGAAAGAACTTCACCTTGAAGGACTTGTAGGAGGTAGTAAACAGAGTAAGTAAAGCTCGGGTTGAGTGGCTGTGGAAGGATATCCATTTTCCTACGCCTTCACCTTTAGTTCGAAAAAACGAGAAGAACACCCCTACCCTAGGAGTCATCTTCAAGGCACCACAAATTATCTCATAAGCGTGCATAAAATCCCAACTGTTAGGATGCAGCTGAGTTGGAGCCACATTGAGAATGGTCAGAACCTTGTTCTCAAAGGGGGTGAATGGCATTTTTACTTTTAAGTCTTCAAAGAGACGGGTGTACATGTAGGTGCTCTCCTCCGTTACTCCCTTGGGGCGCATCATGCACACGGGTTCATTCTCCCTACAACACTCAAGAATAATGTCCTCCTCATCTCCCGTGGAAGATAAAACATTTTCCCGACAAAAAGCCCTCAACTCCTCTAGGCTGGTCATCTTGAAGAAATACTCACGAGCCTCAAAATGGGGGATTGTTTCAATGTCTTGCTCAGATGCCATCAACACTCTAATTTTGCGTGCAGGAGCGGGGGAAAAAGCCAAAAGCTTCACCTCTTCAGGAACAGTTGTAGGCAAAGCCACAGTGGATTCAAAATAAGACTTGAGATGGTTTCGGAAATGGATGATTTGAGGCGCCTCCACTTCTCCTTAATTTTTTCCCAGCGAGGCGGAGATTCATCCAAAATAACTTGGTATACCGAAGGAACCTCACTCACCTCATTTCCCGTCCACCTCCCAAATCTCAACCATTTTCACTAAGGTACAAGTGAAGAAAAAAGAAAGGACAGGGAACAATACCTTGATAATGTAAGACAAAATGCCGGAGGAATGCAGATCCACAAATGAATCGAGCTCGGTGAAGAAAAATGGAGAGCAAATAGAAGAGAAAATGGTATGATTTCACATTACAACTTCACTTTTTAAAGGGAGCGATAAGCCGCACTCAATGCACGTGCTTAACAAAGCGTGAAGTAGGTGAAACGTTTTAGCAGCGTGTCAACTCGAAGATGTTTCAGCCGTCAAATAAAGCTGAAACACGAGAACTACACGTTTCCCCAGGTTAGTGAACCGTCTCCCTTCAAACGGATTCGTGAATGCTGGTCATTGAAATCCCACTAATCATGATGAAAGAGAAAGCTCTAAACAAAGGCTACATCAATGCTCAAAACTCTTCGCTGAGCTACACTCAGCTCGAGCTTGGGGGGCTGTGGACTGGGCTAGATAATTTGGACTCGGCCCATAGAGGCCCAACCGATTTGTAGAACCCAACACCTCGGAAACCATGGCATGCAAGCGGAAGGGAAGGAGAGGTGTCGAGGCGAGGGACACGTGGCACTCTGGCAACCTATGGCCGAGCTAACCGCTAGGAAACCGATCTCCTGAGGAAACTGCCGAGGAGTTAGGAGAACTAGATATAGGAAACTAGGCTAGAGAAAGAAGGCATCAGATAATATTGATTGCATATCAACTTTCTGTACTAGAGAGACATCCATTGTTGTACCAACCGAATTCATTCAATACATTACTTTTTATCCGAGTACAACATTCAAATTATAATATTTAGAAAAAATATAATTATTAGACAACTAATTAAAAATATATTTTAAATAAAAAGTAAATTACATTATAAATATTCGTAAAAAATAAGAATTATAAAACTAATTTATGTGTTCTTAGTCAGATATATAGTATTTTTAAATAAAACTAATGATTTTATAACATTTTATTAGTAATGAAATTATATCAACAACACGTAACATTTAAAAAGCTAAAAAATGTTTGAAAAGTAAAAAAAGTTTGAAAAGTAAAATAAACGTGTTGGTTTACCTAAATACCCTAACATTGCATAGTTGACAATATTTTATCTTAATCTTAATCTTAGTCTTATCTTAATCTTAATCTTATCTTAATTATATACAAACATAAGTTGTCCACCTAACCTATCCACATCACAATTTAGAAAAGCCACATCATCAGTTAGAAAAGCCACGCAATAGGGTTGTTAAATATGTGGACGCCATGTCATGTTTGCATATAATCTAATGGTTGGTAAAATAAGCCACCCCAGTAACATCCCTAATTTCGTTAATTTCGAATTAAGAAATTAACGAGTGAATTGTTATGGGAGTAAATAATAAGACACATTTTAAAATGAGTTTGTCTCGAAATTAATGAGTCATTGTTAAATTATAGGATTGAATTGCTTTATTGATTAAATTGTGTGAATTGAATATGAGAGTTTTGGGGTAAAAATGGGATTAGTGAGATTTGTGAGCCAAGGGCATTTAGGTCCTTTCCACCCAATTAAACCCTTGACTCACCACACTACTTTATGGTCTTTTCCCTCATTTGGGTCAAAGTAGAAAGAGAAAGAAGAAAGAAAAGAAATTGAGAGAGAGAGAGAGAAAGAAAGGAACCGAGAGAAAGAGAGAAAAGAGGGAGAAGGAAAGAAGAGAAGAAGAGGAGAATCTCTCCATGGATTCTCCATACATGTAAGATGTTTTGCTTCCATTCTTCTCCATTTCCAAGCTCTACCTATTGATACCAATTTCATACCCTAATTCTTCATCTTTCTCAAATCACCATTTATGGATTTTGAAGCTCAAAGTTGAAGAAAATGGAAGTTTTTGCACATTGAAAGCTAGTCTAAGGTTCAAAGAAGCTCAATAATGATTTGGAAGCTTAGGAGTGTACTACTTTGCTGTTTGGGTGCGTTTGGAACAGTAGGGGAAAGGTTTGAGCTGCTGGTTTTTCGGTGGGGAGCTGTTTGGAAGAGTGGGAACGAGTTCAGTTTGAGTTCGTGGTATTTCAGAGCGGTTGAACTTCGTGAAGTTTCGGTATTTCGTGATTTTCATCACGATTGGTGAGTTTTACTCGCTTAGGGTTTTATTTTAGGTGTGTTGACTGTATGATTTCTGTTATCGTTGAAATTGCATTCGTTTCGTAAATTTTGAGTCGCAAAACCCGGAAATTGGTCACGAACTCACTGAATTCTGAACACAGGTTCGGTTCTTTTAAAACTGGGACTGTTAGGTTAGTCCAAAAATTATGTGACTGATTTTTTTGAAATTAGACTTAACGCCGGTCGTTTTGGCACTGGTTTGGTTCAATTTGGAGTTGTGTAGCTCGAGTTAAATTGGATATAGGTTCAGTGTTTCAGGTCGTGTGTTCTCAATTGAACTCCGTTTTGAATGATTCTTATTTCATTGGAAAGTAGACTTAATTACCTACGGAATAGGCACTGGTTTCACCAAATTTCATTAAGAAATGAGAAATAAAATTGAGTTGCAAGTTGTATCAACTGGAGCCTTGTTTTGAAAAATGGATATTACATGTAGAAACTACACTCAGAGAGCTTTTCAATGAGTGGTCGTTTGTGGAAATCCGATGTCATTTGCTATTTTTAATAATTCGCCGAAGTAAGTGCACTGCTGTAAGAAACTCTGTACTCATGTCGTGTGTTAAAATAGCGGTTTGTGTCATTCCGATTCTCGAAATGAATTACTTGATGTGATTGTTTGTGATTGATGTCGTTTGTTCTGGAAATTGGTGTCATATGTTCTGTTTGTAGGTTGTAATTGGATTGGAACACGGTTTGGATACGAACGGAGAGCGAAACGAAACAAAAACAAGCGAGTGTATTCCCGAGTCCCGATTCTTCGTTTCGACGCTCCTTTCGACTCCAAACTTCCTCTAATCCTTTTCCCAACCAACTGTGATTAATATTGGATTAATATTGCTATGTTTGGAATGTGGTTTTCAGATGTTTGGTTAGGTTGAATTTACAAAACTCTTGAAAACCCGTAAATTTAGATCACGTGTGGGAACCAAATGTTTTGTAACTTAAATGTTGACTGGACTGATTTCAGGAGTTTATACTTATGATAATATGGTATTATAACATATCATAGATTTAATTATGTTTTCGGTATATGAACTATATTGAGTATAAGAGACGGCCCAAAGCGGGTACAATATATGTGAATTGTGTCGAGTATGGGTGACGACCCACAGAGTTAGCATACTAGGCGGGGAAGTCATGAGCCCTAAACCTAGCTAGGCCCTATAAAATTTTATCATTAGGCAAAGTCCTATTGGGAAGGGGGTTCACCGGGATTTAGTCGAAGGGCAGTCAGTGTTATGCTAAGAAGTTATGATTGCACTGTTACCGGGATTTAGTCGGAGGGTAGTCGGTATTGTGCGATCGATTATGTGCGTGGTTTATTTATTAAATCACGAAGTTAATAAGATTTTTTAAAAAAAAATTGGACCGAGTGATAGGTAAGGGGTCACGGTAAAACTCACTGAGATTTGTTATCTCACCCTACAAAATGTTGTTGTTTTACAGATAAACAGGGAAAGAAGAAGGTCGTATGGCACAAGTAGGTGGCATGCTCGGATAGAAGATTGGAGATTTAGTTCTTCCATTCGTGATTATGTTTCCCCTTGTTATCTTTGTATCCGATTAAGACTTGAATTTGTTTTAAGTTATGTAATCGTTTCCGCAATTCTTGTAAAGCTGTATGTCTAAGCAGGAAATTTATCTCTGATGTATGCTAAACGGTGCACTTTAGTATTTCTACGAGATAGAAATATGAGGGTGTTACAACCCCATGTAAAAAAGATCAAACGGATGGAATTGATCAGATTTGCGGCCGATATTTTACATGTTGGAAACATCTCAACGGATGGAATTGATCAAATTTGCGACCAACATGAACGGCTGGCATAGTCCAAAATTTTGGCTGTCATATTGAACAGTTGCGCGACAACTTCTTAAAATACATAAATGGTTTAATTTCAAATTTGCATTTAATTGATTTCAATTGCAATTAAGTAGTAATTTAAAATAAGACCATCCGTTTGGAAAATCGGTTGAGAATTATATGTCAACCAATGAAATTAAGTAGCACCTATGCTACTATTTTAAAAAATCGGTTGAGAATTATATGTCAACCAATTATTGGTGAACATAGCCTTCTCTTTTTTTTTTTATGCAAACCTAGCCTTCTCATGTTACACATCAATGCCATTTGTACATTTTTTGATCAATATGTTCTGTATATTGATTTTACATTAAATAAAAATTCTAATATTAAAAGAAAATCAATTATTTACATTTTATCTAATTAAATGTGTTTGTTATTATAAAATGGAAACGGTCTATTATAATGTGAATAAATACTCATTATTATTTGAAATTCAAAAAATTCATTTAATTGGCAGAATAGACTGTCATTAATATTTGGTCTCTTTCTCTATACTTTGAAATTATTTGCAATTCAAATTTGTATTTTTCCTCTTTCTCCATCTTCTTCAAAATCTTCATATTTTTTTCGTACAACCCTTCTCTCATTTTCTTTCTCAAGTTCTCTACTAATATGAAAATTTTGACTAGGTGAATGAAGTCAATGATGAGGACAGCTCCACCTAGAAACATCATGATATATACAAGCACCAACAGTAATGTTCTAGCTTATTTAGATTCATATGAAAATCATTCATTATCTATGTTAGGTCTACATACTCTTCATTTTAAATATTATATGAATCATTGATGGGTATTTTTTTTCCTGTATTTGAGATTTTTAATTCAGTTTTTGTTGGTCAAAAAAAATTCAGTTTTTATTTTCAATCAAATTCTAATTTCCAATACCAAGTATTAATTTTTTTTAGTTGGACGTTGACAGTTATTCTTTCTATTGAGAATACTTGTGGTTATTCTTGGCAAATAATTAGGTTATTCGTTTTGATATTGTCATTTTTAATAGTCATGATTGTAATATGATTATATAATAATGTTATTTTTGCATTCGTATTCTCACATATTTTATTCACATTTATTGTCCAAACAATTATCATATTTTATTTGAGATGCAAGCAATATTGTTTAGGTGTTTCTTTTTGTTCTTTATTATTGCTTTGTCGTCCTTTGTTGGTACCATCTATTTATTCCATTATTTTTATAAATCAAAATTATGACTTCTATGTTTCGAGTGAGAAGTAGATAAATTCGTTCATTGAATTATTTTGTAATTTTATTTATTTTATCATATATGATAAAAGATACACTGTTGTCGAGTGGTTTAGATAAATCATGTGCTGAGGATATAAAAATGGTGGTTTAGATAAATCATGTGCTGATTTTGCCTGTGAGGAGTGAGGACATAAAGGCACATTACCATTGTCCATTGGAGATATTTTATGAGTTTATATGCATTTATCTATAAGTGTGCATGATACCACCACACATATTTTCTTCCATTTTCCCATATTCTTTTTATCCCTAAAAGCATAAACAAAAAAGATCGATGAATTATTATTAAAATGTAACATATATGTTATGTTTTATACTTCATCTTTAGCCTTCACTTTCAATTTCATTAAGAGTTTGATTTTCGAAAAGCAGAAACAAATAAACAACAAATGGAAAAACATATATGTTTATTATACTATTAACAAAAATCATTTCATTTTTATTTGTACGCTCAACAAAAACCATTTTATTTATTTGATAGTTTTTTTGGTATAATTACTTATAGAGAGATGATATTTAGTACCTAGGAAGTTTGAAGAAACATGAGATATCAATAACAAACACGAAGTGCAAGTGCATAAATTTGAATAAAGGTGAATACTTCGTTATTCTTACATTTCGCTCGGTACCAAAAAGAGTTTCTTCGCCATAAACATATTTGTTTAATTTATGTAGCATTGTGTCTATAACTATTTAAAGTTATTTTACCATGTTGTCAAAAAAAGTAAAATTTACTATGTGTTGTTGTTTATCAATTCCCTGCATTGTTTTTTAGTGAAATTTTACTAATTTCATATAACATAACAAATAGATATAAATACTAATGTCATATTTTTGTATATAAACAAATCAATCAATGTCAATACCAGGTGTCGCATTTTTGTTCGTCAACCTAAAAATGCTCTGGTGTTGACTATTTTTGTAAAAAAATGATTCAAAAAAAACATTAATTAAACTCTAATTATATGCAAATGTTTTTAAAAATAGAAACACATTAAACTTTTAATTTTTGCATTGATCGACTTGACATGGAAAACATTTTAGCAAAAAACTCTAATCTTTTCGGCTTTGTCAAATTAATTTGTTTTCAAATGCATTCCAAAAAAGGACTATTTCAATTTTCAAATGTCTTCTTCAGATCATTATCTGAACGCATTGCTAATTACTCCATTTTTTAGATTTGTGACATTAACATATTTAGAATTAAAAATTTAAAAACGATTTTTTTTGTACCCCAGCCCCTTCCTTCATACCCCCACATGAACTTTTTGGACGAAAATACCCCTAAGAAAAATGTACATCATATATACATCAAGTGGGGTGTATATATGATGTATATTTTTTAGGCATCATATATACACCGAAATGACGTATATATGATTTGGTCTTTAAAAATACACATCATATATACATCAAGTGGGGTATATATGATGTACCTTTTTAGGCATCATATATACACCCAAATGATGTATATACGATTTGGTCTTCAAAAAAATGTACATCATATATACATCAAGTTGGGTGTATATATGATGCTTAAAATTAAGCATCATATATATACACCCCACTTGATGTATATACGATTTGTTCTTCAAAAAAATGTACATCATATATACATCAAGTGGGGGGTATATATGATGCCTAAAATTAGGCATCATACACACACCCTCACTTGATGTATATACGATTTGTTCTTTAAAAAAATGTATATACGATTTATTCTTTAAAAAAATGTACATCATATATCATCAAGTGGGGTGTATATATGATGCCTAATTTTTTGGAATTTTTAGATTTGTTAAGGGTATTTTGGTCTTTTTGCAAGGCTCATGGGGGTATAAGTGAAGAGGGTGGGGGTATGAAAAAAATAACCCATTTAAAAATTATAGGAATAATAAATTAGATACACAAATCCTTAAATCCAAAAAGGGGTCCATCGAAGTGGTTGTCAATTGTAAATTTAAATGTGCACAACATAATCAAAAATTTAATTAGATGATCAAACTCGCTTCCCACCCTATTTATATCATTAAAAAGTTGACCAATTGGAGAAGCCAATTTTTTATGACCTATATTAACACCCAATTTTATACCAAAATAATATCTCCCTCACTACACTTATAATCAGAATTTTCAAACTCAAATTCAAAAAAGGGTGTCGATACCCGCCCCGAATCGATCCTCTCATCAAAATATTAATTATTTTATTTTACTTTATACATTTATACCCATTCATTTTATTTCATAAAAATATTATGTTTAATTTTGATCTATTTTCATAGAAAGACTGTTTTAATACTTTAAATTTTATTTTATTTGTATAATTATGATTTTATATTATTAATAATCATAAACATAATTTTTTTATTTCTCTATGAGTTAGTGTCGGAAATGGGAGCCAACCCCATTTGGAAAGAGGATGGGGGATGCAAAACCCGACCTCGCTATAGTTTGGGCCGGGACGGGGGATGCAAAACCCGTCTCGATCTGCCCCCGTTGTCATCCCTATTTGCAACAAAAGACATGAAATACTATGTGGCAGCATGTAACACTTACAAATTATAACTAACCACTTTGTTTGTCAGTTGTTGAGTTGTCAAATGCCATATTTTTATGCATTATTTATTTTCTCGCAAAATTATTCGTAAGAATGCTCTAATAATAAATACGAAAATAGAATCTATAAAATATATTTTAATTAACAATTACTCCATTAGTTCCTAATCTTTTGTACCATTGGCCTTTTATTTTTGTTTTTTGTTTTTAATTAAAGTGACACTAATTATAGGCATTTTATAATGGTCCCTTAGAGGATTTGAACTCAACACCTTGAGGATACAAGACTAAGCTCTTACCAGTGAGTTTGCACCCCAAGCCTTTTATTTTTGTTTCAAAACAATGATACATTTAAAAACTCAACAAACAATTCACCCAATTTTTCCAAATATACCCTATGTTGATTAAGTCTTTTTTTTTTGACTGAAGTTGATTAAGTCTTTTAGAGCCTCAAAAAATTGAATTAATTGTTCGAAAGCTTTTTGTTTTTGGGCTCAATTATCCCAAGACAACTATAAATGGGATATTAGTACTTAATTAACTAGCACAAATTAATGACATCTTAACTACACAAATTACAATTCATCTTCATTCTTGAACGATTCCATCCTGCAGTGACGACTCAGTGAAGAGAGTAACAATGCAGCATACATCAAAGGGAAGTAGTATTGAAATAATTTGAGGGAACCATGATAACCCTCCGGTCCTATTAACCTCTGCCACTACTACTAAATATATTACTTATTTAAATATTAATTATAGTATTAGCAGCCTAGTAATAACATACAAATTATTAGTTTACTCAACATTGTATATATTAAATATTTGCATCATTCATATCTATAATTATGAAATTATTACTCAATATATATTGTTATATTTACATGATTGATATAAAATTGTTTAAGGAAAATAACTGATATAATACCCCTAAATTTTCAAGTTATTTCAACAAGTTGATGTATACCCTATGCATCGCGTTTGATATATATATATATATATATATATATATATATATATATATATATATATATATATACACACTAGTATAATTTACCCGTGCCATACGGGTCGAAATTTATTTGTTTAGACACCGTAAGGTAATTATTTCAACTATTTTAAATATTTATATAATAGTAGAAATTAAATTTAGATATATATATATATATATTTATATATTATAATTTCAAATGGGATGTGGGGTTTTGTCCAGGAAAGGATTTTGTTTCTTGTCTTATAATTAACTTGACGAAGCCAACTTAGGTGGAGATCCAAGTATAAGTGAGAAGCTGATGTGGAATAAAATTGTTGATGATGCAATTAGTGACGTGTAAGCTGATGTGGAATAAAATTGTTGATGATGTAATTAGTGACGTGTCATACTATGTGGATGGTGACATGGAAGATCCATGGTTATATATAATAGAGATATAAAATAATGTACCAAGGTTTTTATCACTACGCCAGAATTGTAAAAAGAGATCGCCACCTTTAGTAGCGTTTATAAAAAAACGCTACCCATTTTAATAACACGCTACACCATTAGTAGCGTTTTAATGTAAAACGCTACCAATTAGGTAACACGCTAGACAGATCCCTAGCACTTTTACTTAAAACGCTAGCAAATTAGAAAACACGCTAGACAGATCCCTAGCGCTTTTATTCAAAACGCTAGCCAATTAGAAAACACGCTAGATAGATCCCTAGCGTTTTTTATAAAACGCTAGGTATTTAGTAAACACTCTAGACAGATCCCTAGCGCTTTTATTCAAAACGCTAGGTATTTTGAAAACACGCTAGATAGATCCCTAGCGTTTTTTATAAAACGC